>CM019149.1:127365012-127965012 GCA_009733165.1 Naja naja | reverse complement strand
GGCTTGTATGTAAATATTGTAAATATTTATGTAAATATTGAATTTTTATAAAAAGAGCAACTTTTACCCAAAATAAGGCAAAGCAGGCAGGCAGATTGAGTTGCTCCCAGAATCACAGATTCACTTCAAAATCTACTGTTCTGCAATCTGCAACCTGGGTCTGTTTCATAAAATTTGCTTGCAAGCAAACTCATAAAATTAACTCACAACACACCATTATATAAATATTGAATTTTTTATAAAAACAAAAGAGCAACTTTTACCCAAAATCAGGCAAAGCAGGCGGGCAGATTGAGTTGCTTACAGAATCACAGATTCACTTAGTGATCTACCATTCTGCAATCTGCTACCTGAGTCTGCACTGAAAAATAGAAGCTACAGTCCTAAGGAAGGTTCAGCTCTGCTTTTAGATTAGCTAGAAAGCAAGAAATCCAATGAGTTTCTGCTTTCTAGCTAATAAAAATCTCCCGGCACAGATGATAGCAGGAACAGCTGATGGTCAGAAAATAAAAGGAAAAATAGCAACTTATCAAAAATTAGGCCAATGGAGGCAAGTTGGATGGTGCGCATGCCAAATAAGGAGTGAGTGGGTGGGGTGGGGAGGGGTGGGGCCATCCAGTGGTGCAATTTGCTGGTTCTCTGAACTGGGCAGAATCATAACATTCGGTTCTACAGAATTGGACTGACCAGGTAGAATCCCACCCCTGGTGTGTTCCCAAAATCAACTCCCTTCCAATTAACCTTCTAACTCAGTCATGCATTTCCCAAGATTCTGATGAAGAGCAACAATCAAGGCCAGAATTTCTCAATCTCAGCAACTTCAAGACATTTGGACTTCAGCTTCCAGAATCCCCACAGTGAGCATGCTCACTGGGAGAATTCTGCAAGTTGAAGACTATGCATCCTGAGCTGCTGAGATTGAAAAAAAAAACCCACCCATGTTGATTTTATACCCTTTGCCTGGCACAAAGTTGCAGCACATTTTGCTCATTGTTGTGTCTCACATCATTTTGATCAGAAACAGTGAAATGCTTTCCTGGGCATTAATCACCCTATAATAAAGGTAATGGTAAACGTTTCCCCTGTCTAGTTATGTTCCATTTTATGGGTTGGTGCTCATCTCCATTTCTTAGCTAAGGGTGCCAATATTGTCCAAAGACATTTCTGTGGTCATGTGGCCAGCATGGCTATATGCCAAAGACACATGGAATTCTGTTCCCTTCCCATCAAAGTGGTACCTATTTATCTACTCACATTTGCATGCTTTTGAACTGCTAAATTTGCAGGAGCTGGGGCAAGTAACAGGAGCTCACCCGGTTACATGACACTTGGGTCTCAAACCTGGGCCTATCAGCTTTCTGGCAGAGAAACTCAGCATCTTTAACCACTAAACCATTGCATCTCTCACTTGTAATACTTACATTGATTCTCAATACTTTCCCTTTTGTACAGGAAAAAAATAACAACCCGAAACCAGCATTCTCCCTATTACTTTTACTGTGTTCATACTTCTTAAAAGTCATATAGCCACTCAGTACAAACTACACCTATATTTTACTAGTTCTCCTGTTCATCAGTTGACACTTTCAGCCTCACTATTTTTCAACATACTCACAACATTTATGACTAGCTCTTTTTTTAAAAAAATAAATTAAATGGGCACTTACATTTATAACTTTCATTTCAACTCCTCAGCTGCATATAAATCTTAAAATGTCCCTTCCAGCATTCAACTCAATGTCATCCCAAATACTATTACCTTTAATTTCATTTACTCTTCATTTACTCTTCTTTCCCTTCTCTCTCTTCCAAAGCATTTTATTTCCATCAAAATCTTTCTGTGTTCAAAATTTTCTCTGCCTCTTTTGCTGTTAACTGCTCCTTCTCTTTAACTACATTCTTTGCAATTTGTTTTTTCTCCACACCTTATCCTGTATGTAAATATTTTTTAGAGAAATTCTTCTCTTATATGCATTTCTTTTTATCCACAGACTTTTCCAATTCACAATTGCACCAAACTCTTCATAGACTTCATTAGCATAACTCCACATACTTCTGTGACAGTGTGTAATTTAATAATTTTTCATTGTGTCCTAGACAGCTTCCATATCCTTTTTTTTCTTATGATTCCACTTTTGGATCTTCGTCTTGGCAGGTTAATCAATCTTTTTTTAAAATACAATTTTCATTGACTATATTTTAACAAGATAAAAACAATGCAAATATTAGAAAAAAACAAAGAAAATAAATAGGGAATAAGAAAGAAAATAGAAAAATAAAAAATAGAAGAGGAGGAGGAATTTATAAGGAAATGGCTTCCAATATTTTTGACAGCAGTACAAGCACTTTCTCTCTTTAAGGTTTCATCATCATTTCCTTTTTTACATAAGCTACCCTTTCTAATCTTCAAACTCATAAATCACAAGTCCTTTTTTAAAAAGTTTTTTTAGCAAAATGTCTGAAAAGGGTCTCCAGTTATTGCTAATATAGTTGTTGATCTTTCTCTACTCAAGCAAATTGTATTAACCTGGGAAACTCTTTAATTTCAGGCATCTGTAATGGAAGAATGTTGAGGTGCTATATATGGAAGCCCTTTGCCTTGCAGCATGCATCTAAGCCAGGGATGGGCAATTAATTTCCCCAAGAAGCCACATGAGAAACTGGGGCTATTGTGGAGGGCCATCTCTGTGCCCACTTCCCCCCACCCTAGCTGCCACTGTTCTGTGCTGATGCCATGGGCTAGTTGGAACCTCATCGCATGGGCTACAAACTGTAGAATGCCCACTTCTTATCTAACTTATATCTCTAAGAGGTGATACTTCAATCTATGTCTCAGTCCCTTCTAATGCTTCCCATTGCAGATACCTTTACACTCATCACCTCTATATTTTTCACTACAAGTACTCCTCCTTTAGCAGCTGCCTTGATTAGTGACTGTTCAAAGGTTATGGCAGTGATGAAAAGTCATAACTTTGTGACCAATTCTCATATTTATTACATTTGCAGATCTGTAATGCTAAAGTAAGATCATAAGAACAGTCAGAGTTTCACTAAGCAACTTTTTTTTTAATTACATTTATATGCCGCCCTTCTCCGGAGACTCAGGGCGGCTTACAATTTTTTGGGATACAACCCAGTGTGCTCAGCAATAGCCTTCATTTCATTGTATATGCCTGCTTATTACTAAGCGGCATTTTAACAAAGTCAGCTAATTGCCCCCAACAATCTTGGGTCCTCAATTTACTACCCCGAGAGGATGGAAGGCTGAGTCAACCTTGAGCCTGGTGGGATTCGAGCCTACAGCAGTTGTAGGCAGCTGGAACTTAAGTGCAGGCAATTAACAGCCTGAGCCACCAATTTGCTTAACGATCAAATTGCTAGTCCCAATTGTGGTCACCAAACAAGAACTTCCTGTATTTGCTCAATCTTTCATCATGAACATATCAATTATGCTGTTGAGGCTCTAGAAAAAGTACAGAGAAGAGCAACCAGGATGATTAGGGGACTAGAGACTAAAACATATGAAGAACAGTTACAGGAACTGAGCATGACTAGTCTAGTGAAGAAAAGGATCAGGAGAGACATGATAGCAGTATTCCAATATTTGAGGGGCTGCCACAGAGAGGAGAGGGGGGTCAAGCTATTTTCCAAAGCACCTGAAAGCCAGACAAGGAATAATGGATGAAAACTGATTAAGAAGAGATTTAACCTAGAAATAAGGAGAAGTTTTCTGACAGTGAGACCAATCAACCAATGGAACAGCTTGCCTTTGGAAGTTGTGGGAATTTCATCACTGGAGGCTTTCAAGAAGAGATTGGACTGCCATTTGTCAGAAATGCTGTAGGGTTTCCTGTAACAGACAGATAACAGATAATCAGAGTTGGAAGGGACCTTGTAGGTCATCTAGTCCAACCCCCCACCCAAGCGGGAGACCCCAAACCATTTCTGACAAATGGCAGTCCAATCTCTTCTTGAAAGTTTCAAGAGATGATGCTCTCACAACTTCCGATGGAAGCTGTTCCATTGGTTGATTGTTCTCACTGTCAGAAAGGTGGGTGGGTTGGACTAGAAGACCTACAAGGTCCCTTCAACTCTCTTAATCTGTAATCTATATTTATACCATGCTGACATACAAATTTCTGCTGTTTCAAATGGATATTCAAAACAAATCTTTTTCATCAGTCACTGTTCTCATACATTTTGGCTCTCCAAATTTTGAATGATTTCTGAAAGCCACAGATGTTCCCAGTTGTAGGCAGCTACATCAGCTCAGAGGTAAAGGCAGTTGGCCTCATGGCAGATGTTTATCATGGCTTTGCAGTCGGCCTAGTAGTAGATGTTTATCAACAGCAGATGTTTATCAACAATGATTTTGTGAATGGGTAAAATTCCTAGCGTTTTAGCAATTTCTCCAACAGAGACATGGGGGAAAAAAGGTCTAAGTTTAATTATTATGATGGGAGGAAAGCAAAAAGATGTCCATTCTGATTGAAACGGGCTTAAATAGAAGTGTAACATTGGTCTCTCTCATCCATAATGATTACATTGGTTGTGTGGATCAAAGATTCAGCTCACTAATAGTCAGCTTGTTGTGCTCATCATAATAAGCCCCAGCTCTTTAGGATCTCATTGTAGGTGCCTGTCTTTTTGTGAAAAGGTGAAAGTTAACTTAGCTACTGTGTAAATGAGTAGAATGAAAACAGTGCCCAGGGACACATTTGGCCTTCATTAACAAAAGCTCAGTAGCTATTTTGCCATTTTTCTTGTTTGTCATAAAAATAAATACACTTTAATAGATGATCTAACTGAGCAGGCCTTGGCAACAAAATGGACTGTGTCCTATTATATCTGTGATGTGTGTAATTTAAAGCAAGGGAAAAATATTAAAACATTTCAATTTTGTTCATGAGAGAAAATGACAAAGATTTAGATTCTGATTGCAAAGGAATAAAAAAAAATAGGACATTTTCAGAGAGTGCTTTAAATCATGCATTCCATTATACAGAGTTCAGGCTATAAATGGTCTATTTCAGGATAATTAATCATGTTGAGGTATTTTTTTTCCAGATCCAAAGTTTGCATTTGACTGAAAAAAAAATGTTTTATGAGGAAAGGAGATGCTTAAGCACCTTAATAGATTGTACAAGGGCCAGAAAGGAATTTGGAGGGCATTTCCCATTCTCTTACAGGTCAAAATTACCATCAGTTAGAAAGATTTAAAGAAGACATTGAAGAGCCCGAGGGAAATCCTGTGGCTGATGAGAAAGAGTTTGATTTCAACACAAGGGCATTTGTGGATTCTGACATGGAGGTTGATAATATAAATTAGAGGAGTAGTTGAGTTGTCATTTAATAAACATATCAGGTTCCATAAGTAACTTTAGGCACTTATATGACGCATCTATCTACTTTCTCCAGGACTTGGTAGCAGCCCAGTGGAAAGATCACATTTCTAAGGGAATGGTAGATGAACTGATTCCTTTTCACCAATGACTGTATGTTTGGTTTTAAAGTTATATTTTTTAAAAAAACACACCACTATATACCATTTAGAGCTTATTATATAACCCAACAGGGAGCAGAAGAATATAAAAATAGCTAGAAAAGCTTCCACTGGTTCAGAATCACTGGTTTTCCAGTCTCTCTTGCTAGTATTGTTTATGCTAGACATTGCAAAAGGAAAATAATACTGTTCTAACATTCCTTCTTTACAATGTCTTTTCACTGTATGGCCCAGAGTTATCTAGAACATCAGTGTCATTTCCCCCTACTATAAGTCATCACAGCCAGCAGTCTAAAGCATACTTTTTAATCCATTATACTGTGGTAATGTCCCATAGCAATGAAATTGCAAAGCAGTTTCACAAATTAGATGACACCACAGAGGTAGCAGCAGCATCTAATCATAAACTATGCCCTACCTTAAACAAGGTCACCTGGATGGAATCTGAGACCATGATAATGATTCCTTTCCTTAATCTGTGAGAGAGTAAAATTTCCTTTCCTTTCCTTTCCTTTCCTTTCCTTTCCTTTCCTTTCCTTTCCTTTCCTTTCCTTTCCTTTCCTTTCCTTTCCTTTCCTTTCCCTTTCCTTCCTCCTTCCTTCCTTCCTTCCTTCCCTTCCCTTCCCTTCTGTTCCCTTTCCTCTTTTTTAAAGTAAAAACCTTTAAACTTGTCTTTGAAACTTAAGAGGCCCTGTAGGAGAAGGCTTTTAACTTTTTTTTTCATTATCTCTGAAGTCATGCCACATACATTCTTCCAATGTTACATCAGAGAAATTATCCATTAATTTCCGCCTAGTGGTGGATGGGAGAGTTAATTCAATTTCGATTAGGTTACAGCATACAAATCTAATTAAACTCTATGACACCATTTCTCCTGATTCCAAAGCAGTTATATTAATCTTTGTATAAAAGAGGCAGGCAGGCAGGCAGGCAGGCAGGCAGGCAGGAGGGAGGGAGGGAGGGAGGGAGGGGGAGGGAGGCAGGCAGGCAGGGAGGGAGGCAGGCAGGCAGGTAGGGAGGCAGGCAGGCAGGCAGGCCTAATTACAGAATGACCTTGTACATCATAGCTTAGTTTTGCTATATAAAGTAGGTTAGATCTACTATAACAGGGCTATCAAACTCATGGCCCATGGGCTGGATGCATCTCACATTGGCCATGCCCATGCCCAGTTTAGTGAAGGGGAACAAAAGTCCCAATATACCATGTGACACTGCCGTGATGATGTGAGTTTGACACCCCTGTACTATAGTAACATTCAGGGGCAACTTCCAAAAACATTAAGAAAGCAGCTTCAACTGCATGAAGGTCTGCCTCCTTTGTCTGTGTGTTGCATATGACACATATTTAATAAAAGAGGGCAACCCTTTGATAACATAAGACTTGGTTGCCATCTTGATATTTTTCAACTCTCTCTCCCTCTTTGGCCACCTCTGGTGATGTCACATTCCAAAATAACTTGGCATTTATTTTAATACTGGGTTACATACTGAGTAGATTTCTTCATGAGCTCTACTCCAACCTAACCACCTCTTGATATTCTTGACTAGAACTTATTAAGGAAACTCAATGTATTTGAAGAGGCTCAGGTGGGAAAATAGTTTGGTGGTTCATTGTAAGCTGAACACCTCATCATTTTTAACTTTATATGAAGCTTTCAAATGTGTTTCCTACTGACATTTTATTCACAGCACTCTTCACACATACATATATGCACAAACGTTTTGTGGAAATTAAACATTACATGGAATATTTCATCCAGTAATTAGAATAGTAAAGAGAAAAAGCCCATTGTATATTGGTCAAAGGAAGAAAATTTTAAAAAATTAAAAACTCCACAAAGGTGATGTGTAAGCTTGAATAATACACACATAAAATGTTATATGAAGTAATTCATAAATTAGTGAAATTGTCTAGTCTATTCTACTTGACTACGTGATATGTTGAATTGCCTTCTAGCTTTCTAGTTCTCTGTCTTATTGACAAAAGACATTGTTTATGAATGAAGATTTTCCATAGCTGAAGACTCAATAAATCTGAATGAACATCATTCACACATGACTGCTCATCTCTGAAATACATTAGGGCATATATATTGAATTTTACCATGCAAATTAAGCAAAACCACAGTGACAAAAAGGCATGGTCTGTCATCCATCATAGTCAAGCAAATAGTAGACAAATTATGATAGTCATGTGCAAATCAAAGATTCAGATTAGCTGTAGTCCTATGACCCCCCTCTGACTTCTAATTTAGACCTCAGTAGCAGGGAAAGAAGTGTCCTGTGAGGAAATTGTGAAGGATGTTATATTAAACACTCTCTAAGCTGTGAAAAGGAACATCTCTCACATGGTTTTTCATAATGGTTTGTCTCATTGTTTCTGTAACCTATTAATTAGCTCCCTGCTTCCTTTATAAAACACAGTTTCCCAGTCTACTGAAAGAAGAAAAGAAAAAGAAAAACTAATAAGTCATATGAAATTGTAATTGTGGCAAGTGAATGAATGATTTTATGAGGTGCTGATGCCATGGATCTCTTCACCACTTATTCCAATCAGTTTTGAGGAAAGGTGACATTAGGAACACTTATTATAATTCAAAGTTCCAGTTAAGTTAAAACATTAGTTTTTTATGGATCCATATTATATGCCTTGTGGAAATGCTCTCATTGTATAAGCCAAGACCAACTTTTCAATATTTAAATATACCTGGATTGCTATCCCAGAGGGATCCCCCAAACAGTAAGACCAGGAAGTAGACTGAGAATGGAAGTTTTTTTTTTCCTGAAGCTCCTAGCATAATTGAGGAACGGTTTTCATTACAATTTTAGGGAAATGAGCTATTAACTTGATTTCAACAACTTTTAAGTTCTACTCCTAGTCAGTAAACATACATTAAATGCATTTATCATTTTGGTTCTAAAAGTCATACTTAGATTGCACGTTATAGTGTTCAGTGCCTTCCTATATTCCTGTTAGCAGATAAATGAAGAACATACAGCATACATTGTTTTCTTTCTACCCTGCACTGCTCACATAAAATAACCTTCTTTAAAAAAGTGATTTCACATTATTTTATGCCAGTTCTTGATCTGGTACATATTATCCTAGAGCAGGAATGCTTGTAAATCCAGGACTACCACATCCATTCTGAAAGCCATTGTAATGTAGTGGTTAAAGCAATGTTCTATGGATGGGAAGCTCAGGGTTCATTATGCTGTTAATCATAAAAACTCAGCATGGGACACTCTCTCATTCTACCCAGCTGGGGAATAAAATGAAGAGAGATCTCCATATTAGCTGCCTTGAATTTCTAGAAAAAAAGGCAAGATAGAAATCTCAGAAATAAATAAATTTCCCAACATACCATAGCTGTTACTGTGTTTTCTTTAGATCATTCCTGATGTCAGAAAATTTGACACTCTGTGTGTGTGTGTGTGTGTGTGTGTGTGTGTGAAGTCTGGTGAAGTGCTCATGTGATATTAAGGTTGCTTAATGGTAAAACAAATGCAGTCATTTGTTTCAAATGCAGAAATTAGGAATTTCTTAATTCCTGGGAAGCAATTGTACTAATTTTGCAAAATTCAATACACATGATTAATTTTCCAAAACTTTGTCTGATGGATTCTTTTTTTCCTTTAAACTGAACAAAATATGTTAACTTTCCCACATTGATCTATTGTATACATATGAGCAGTACAGTGGCCTAGTAGTAAAGATTCTGGCCCCTGTTTGGAGGTTGAGAATTCAATCACAGGCACCGGCAGATGTTTCTCTATCATGGCACAAAGAGAAAATATTTGCTGCAAACTCCACAAAGGGGTTAAGAAGTAGATCTGGCAAATAACTGCTCAGTTCCCTTCAGTTGCCCCAACCCCACCCTGAAGCAAGAAATTACAGGGTTATAAAAATAAAAAAAATCTATTTTATACCTACCATAAATCTGTTCATACAAGAAGTTAAACCTTGTATAAACTGTGCCATATGACCTATCTGGGAGAAGGGAAAGGCTCTGGAGCTATGAACACAAAATTGGCTGATCATCTCCAGAAGATGCAATTTGTAAGTGGAAAGCCAGTAATGGTTATCTCCTAATCATCCACCATATTACATCCCTCATACCAGTATCAATCCTTTTTATAGTGGCTGCTGTTGATCTTTATTTTCTCCAGCCACCAACATTGGCTATCCTAATTCATCACATTCATCAGCTTCTGGGGTAAGAATGTTTAGATGATGTCTTACTCTTATTGCTTATTTATAAAGACAAAAGTTATGTTTTATTCCAGTAGGAAACTATTGGAATTCTATTTTATTTTTGGGTAAAATAATAAGGTATTGAAACTCTGGCAGGGTTTTTCCTCTCCTTTTTACACTAAAGAGAACCAAGATGGGATAATCTTGAATTTGCTTTTCACTACTTTCTGACTTTCAGGGCAAAGTTGATGTTTATGTAACCATCTTTGTATTCCTTCTTCGGGGTTATTCATTTGTTGCTCTACATAAGGCAAATGAGAATCAGTTTGGTATAATGGTTAAAGCAGCAGGCTAGAACCCATAAGTTCTAGTCCCACTTTAGGCATGAAAGCCAGCTAGGTAACTGTTATGTATGTAGGTTTGGATGTCATTGGTTTAGTTTGAATTGTTCTTGTAAAATGTCAAATAAGATTGATTTAAAAAGTGCGGGAAAACCCTGCACTCTGATTGGCTGGCAATTGCGGCTGCTGGCTATAAGAAGCAGCCGTAGCCCAGCCAAGTTGGGTCCATTCGAGCTGTAGTCACTTAATAAACTCTTTACTGAAGCTCTTCGCGTCTGACTCTTCATGCAAACTTAACAGTAACCATGGTCTAGTCACTCACCCTCAGTCTTACAAAGCAGGTAATAGCAAATAACTTCTAAATTCTTGCCACGAAACCTGCAGAGACTTGTCTAGACATCAAAAAACAATAATAAATAAATAACCCACATGATTATAGGGCAATTAGAATGAAAGATATGATTAGAACAATATAGAACTTAATTTCTGGATTTAAAGTAAGCAGTGAAGATGAGAAATCGTTCAGCAGTAAATACTTGTTTTTATTTGCAGCTTACTGGCTTTCACGTATGGCTTATCTTTTAAGAAATGTCTACAAACTGTTTAAATCTGAAAGCAAAAGTATGTGCAAATAGAATATTGCATTGCCATTTGAATAAACAAAAGGCATCAGATAGACACACATTCATCTGTGTTAATCTTTGTATTGGCCATAGAATTTTGCTACAAAAATAGAGAAAATAGAAGAATTAAAAAAGGAAGGCCTAAAGAGAAAATATAACAACATAAAGGATATAATTTTACCTCTACAAGTATTTGTCTTTCCGCCCCCCCCAGAAAACTGATTAACAGATTATGAGCTAATCTCTTGTTAAGAAACAAAAATGTGAAATTATAAGATAGTGGAAATAATGAAGAAAATGATTAAAACAATTTCAAAAACAATAAGAAGGTAGAATTGCTAACACTTTCTTTGCATTTATCTTTTCACAGTAGGAAAGAACACTTTTTAACATAATTAAAAAAGGGGTGGAGATTGATGTTAAGAGCCCACTTTATCATTTTAAACAAATTCAGGTCTCCAAAGCCGGGCAAATTATATCTACAGGATATTGAAAGATCTTTCAGAATTTACTATAATCTCCGGAAGCTCCTGGAGAACAAGTAAAGTATCAAAGCCTGGAAAAAAAGCAAATATAAACTCAGTTTGAAAAATGGGATGAGAAGACCCTAAAAAATTACAGAGCTATTGACTTAACATCTGCATCAGGTAAAGAAAGATTGCCAAGCAGCATGTCAGCAAGTACTTAGGAAAAAATCCTGCCATTATCCCAATAATCACGGCTTTGCCAAAATAAGTCGCATTGGATCAATCTCATCCCTTGGTGGGGGCTACTTTAGTGAGCAAATGACTGATGTAGATAGCATATACCTTGAGTTCAGTTAAGTATTTGACAAGATATTCCATTATAACCTTTCGGACAATTTAATGGCTGTTGAATAGAGGGTGGCTTAGTAAATAGGCAGGTATGTCCAAAACATTCTCTTAAATGGTTCTACAGGGAAGGTATCAGTTAGGACCCCACCAGAGTCTATCTGCTGGCTATTACTATTCAACATTTTTATTAATGTCCCATGGGATGGATTAGAAGGGATTCTAATCAAATGTACAGATGACACCTAGCTACAGGGTTTGCTAATGCCTTGGAAGACAGAATTGCCATTCAGCTTCTTGAGAGGCCTGAATATTGTTCAGATTCAAAGGAATGATGGTCAGCAGTAACAGGGGTAAAGAAGCATGTCTGGACAGGACAAAGCAAACAAAGTGCAGATATGAAATGGACTTACCTGGCAGCAATAGCAATAGCACTTAGAATTATATACCACTTCATAGTGCTTTACAGCCCTCTCTAAACAGTTTACAGAGTCAGCATGTTGCCTCCAACAATCTGGGTCCTCATTTTACCAACCTTAGAAGGATGAAAGATTGAGTCAATCTTGAGCCAGTGAGAATCGAACTCCTGAGCAGAATTAGCCTGCAATTAACTCTCCTCAGCAGAATTAGCCTGCAATATTGCATTCTAACCAATGCACCATCACAGTTTGTGGTGCATTCTCATGCATTCTCACAAAGCATGTGAGAAGAATTCAAGAGTGTAATTGGACCATTGGTTGAATATGCAAGCAGTGTGATGCAGCAGGCAAAAGACCAATCAGAATTGGGCTGCTTTAAGTGTTGGCTCTGGAAACCTACTTGATTTTTTAACTTCTTAATTCTTCTGAATAACTCTTCCTCATGATAAATCCTCCATCTGAAGATAGCTTTCACATTACACTGCAGTCTTCTCTTCTACAAGCTAAACTTATCCAGCATCTTAAATCTATTGTATGTTTTCCTTTTTTAAATCATCTTATTTGCTTTGCTCTGGACATGCTCTAATTTGTCAGTAGCCTTCTTAAAAATACAGTGTCCAGAACTGAACTCAATATTCTAAATGTGGCATGACCAATGCAGAATAGAGAAAGAAACTGAGTTCTTTGATCTTGTCATTATATTTTGATTGATACAGCCTAGGAACTGCATCTGTATTTGCTATATCACATTGCTGACTCATATTTAGCTTGTGTTCCTTACACCACCTGATGCTTTTTGTATGAACCACTGCCCAGTATTGTCCCATCCATCCTATATTCATATTTAATTTTTTTCCATACTCAGATGTAGATTTTGCATTTGTTCCTGTTGAAATTCATCCTGCTAGTTTCTGCCTATTGAAGCAGATTATCCCAGTTCTCCTGAAACTTGAGAATCTAAGGCTTGTAACATTAACAATAAAACTGATATTGATATTGAAAGAATGTCCATTTTTTGTTTTTTACTTTTTAAATCTGCATTTAATACTACAATACTACTTACATAATAAAATATTAAGAATCTAAGCATATTATATAACTATCACTGCAACAAAATAACATAATGTATTAAACCTGACAAGATAGTGCAATATGGTTAGATTTAATATGTTAAAGGAATAAGCTAATTCCATAATAATATTTTCAGTTCCTACAAATATCAGTCATTTATTGCATTATTTTTTCTGTTTTTATTAGCACTGCAATGCTTTTGGTTGTACTTCATAAAATAAAATAAAAAAGAGAAAAAAAGACAATCTATTCTGAATTGCTATCTTTGCATAGCCAGAAAAATTGATAATTATATTTTTTAATCCTTCCTCCAAGTCATTTAAAAGTACATGTTGAATGGAATTGGCTCCTGTGGTTATGCTATTCAACTCTTCCTTCCAGTTTAACATAGAGCATTGTCATATATTTGTTTAGTACAATTGCTGTATCTCCCTCATGTCCATTTTGTCTATAGAAGCTCAGCAAGTCCATAAATGTTTAAGAGGCTCCAGTATTGGAACCTATTAACTTTCTTCCAATGAAAAGCCTTTGAAAGAAAAGGTGGCTTTTGTTCTTTAATCCTTTTAGAAATATTCTGGATTGTTTCTCTTCTTCCTGGCATATCTCTAAATTTTCTCCATTTATTGGAAAATAGTTTTGTTTGTTTTACTTTAGAAAATCTGTCTGCACTACATAGTGATTTCAACTGGAAAGAACACTCTGAAGAGAATCTATTTGAAATAGGGTCAATTGGCTGGGCCTCCTTTGAGCACCATCAATGACTTTGTATGATCTTTTCTTCACAAATGCCTTTTATCTGCTGATAAAACTTCAAGACAATACCACACCCCCCCCCCTTTTCTTATAGTATCATTTTGACTGTGTGTAGATGGAGAAAAAGACATCAGAGAGGGAAAGCCCTGTGAAAAATGCATAGCAACATCTTGCTAGGTAAATAAAGGCAGGCTTCTAGCTAGAAAGAAAACTGAAATAACAGGTTGTCTGTAAAACAACTGCATCAAAGCTCTGCCTGTTTTGACTGATCCTTCCAGCCAAACAGCATCAGGAAGGAAGCTGGTGAAATGAAAGATCGCAGCAGAAAAAGGGGTCCAACCTGCAGGCAAGCTCAAAAGGAGAGAATTGGTGGGTCGCTATGTTTCTCTTATATGTGGCTTAGAATTGCAACAAGGTCAGGAAATAGCTAAATAAACAACAGGGGTAGAATTAGATCCTTCCAGAGAAAAAGAGCAAAGAAAGATAGGCTGAACAGCAAGGGAAAATAAGGTACAGTATGTTGTTGTTGTTTTTAAAGTGAGGTCAATATGCTTTTTCCATTGGCATGCCAGTGTGATTATTAGACTGTTTCAAAATAGCTAAGAAGAATTTTGAAAAGCTGTGAATAAAATGATTAAGAAACAGGCCCACGTAAAATATGTAAAATGTAACTAAAATTTCTGCACAATCAATAACAATCATGATAGAAGAAATGATTAAGGACCTTGAAAACGAATGTGGCAGCCATAACTTGAAGTCATCCCTCTCTCAGTCTCTGTTTCTCTCTCTCTCCTCTATCCCCCTTTTCTAATTTTTTAAACCTATGTTGGTTAATGAAGAGCTCTTGAAGTCTTAAAAACTTGCTTGCTGTGTTTTATCCCTGAGTCAGCACAACAACGTTTACTTATACAGTAAAAGTTACTTATTCATCCCACAGGAACCCAGAGTAATAAAGACATGATGACCTAAGGCAAACATCCTAAAGCAGCTACATCATCACAGAATTATTATATCATTACATGGGTGCTGTCATTTTGGCACCACGACTCTTGCAGATGCCACTGACCTTACTGGAAGTGTTTTGACATCAGAAAGAATTTACTGGAAGTTGAAAAGTCTCAAGACACTTCCAATCAGATTGGGATATGCCATTTTAATATTGGATTGTTCCAATTCAATGAGCTATAAAACCCCCAATTTACAATCACTTCTGTATCCAACAAGGGTCTCTGTGTGCTCCTCTGTAAAGAACATAATATGGAATGGAGAGCATAGATGTTTCATTTTATTATTAGATCTGACACAGGTACTTACACAATTACAGATAATACACTAAATCAGAGAGAAACAAATCCCAGTTTCCCAAAAATGATAGATTGTGGTTTGATAAATGGCAGCTCTGAAGCAGAAGCATTTGCTTCAGAATGTCTTGATCTCAACAAGGAATGAGTTAGCTACATTCCATGAAACAAATGAGTAGCAACTGTATATCTGTAGCATTCTAATAAACTGTCTACAAGGGTATTGCATCCTATGAACTGACTTCTGGTCTTCCTAAAGATTAAAAAATGCTATGAGTCAACTAGTATTACTACAACTGTAATAATAGTAGGAATCAACATGAATTTCTTCAGGCTATTGGGTTGTTGTTTTTTTGAGGGGGTTATTTTTGAATGGAATACTAGGTAATATATTTATTTAATTTATATGTTGCCTGTCTCATTATGCAAACTTAGTGGCAAAGCTTGCATCATTATCATCACTTAGGAAAACTCTGTGAGAAGATAGAGTCAAAATATTTAATTCAGAAATGTCTTTGCTGATCTACTAAGAACCAAACTGTGGATTCTTTTCTTTTTTCACACCTTCCCACATGTCTCCTGCCAGCAATATGTAATTCAACTGGCAGCTGTCATTCCTTCCAAACTAATTTGGAAAACTTTGTGGTACCTGTCAAGCTGGAAAGTCCAGGGCTGTGATGGCTTGGTTCTAGCTCAGTGAATTAGAGTAATCAATCTGGGAAGCCTCTCTCTGTGGTGGTTCCAATTTGGCTTTAAGGAGCAAGCCTTGCTTCTCAACTTGTTTATCAGAGCACAAAACTGTAAAAATGCTTCTTCCATTTCAGAGAACTGTAAATATATTTGTTTCTCCAGTCTAGCCTGATTACTAGCATAGCCAAGAAAAATAACCAAAGCCTCAGCTGTGACCTTCTTTTCAAAAATGTACAAAATGCTCACTTGGTTAATAAACTTTTTTTTTGATGCAGAGAAGGCCTTTTGAGTCAATGTTGACTCCTGGCAACAGCTTTGATTCATTCTTGACAAGATTTCAGAAGTGGTTTGTCATTGCCTGCTATCTAGAGCTGAAAGAGAGTGACTGGCCCAAAGTCACCCAGCTGGCTACGGCGGGACTACGATTCATGATCTCCTAGTTTCTAGCCTGGCATTTTGATCACTAAGCCAAAATAAACTACAGAGCAGTTTATTATTTATTTATCATTAAACTTCTATGCCACCCATCTCATTGAGATTTTATTTTTTTAATGATGTTTATGATAAATTGTTGTCTCAGAATTGCCTCTTGGCATTTATTAAATATTTACTTGATTTATATCCAGTTTTCCTCAGGAGTTTGAGGTGGTGTATACAGCATTCCCCCTTGCTGTACAAAATGAAAAGGCAGGTCCAAAATCACCTAGTGAGTCTCCAGGTTTATGGGAGGATTTGAATCTTCTTGGTTCTAATCCAGCACTTTAACATCAGGCTATCTTTTCAGACATAGATTTCAGTACATGAAGGCATTTGTCTATATATGAAATCAGCAGATTCACTTACAAAGTTGTTAAAAATATGACTTGTAAGGTGAAATCTGCTAAAATGCCAGTCAGAAGATCTTCTTAGCAGATCCGCATCAGATTCTAGAAGCACAGATAGAAATGGACAGCCAGAATATCAAAGTGAGTAAGCACTCTGTTTTAAAGTTAACATTCCTATAATTACACAGGGAAATAGAATTGTCATATTGCATCTGTACTGAATGCAAGCAAGTATTCGCCTATAAATTGCATAAATATGTGAATGTGCATATTTTTCCCTATCTAATCCACATCCATATCCTTCTGATGATTTTTTTTAGATATTAAAACATATCACTTGAAAGCTCCATAAAACTTTTGGAAGTCTAATCTTTTCTGCCAGAAATTGGGCTGGCTGCGGGAGGTGTGTTTGGCCTTCACATGCAACAAAATGAGGACAAGAGCATTTCCATATCTTTGATACCATCTGCACAAGCTTAGGTTTACATATTTGAGGTTTTATTCCTAAGAACAAAAGAGAAGCTATGAAAAGCAGCTGCTATGCTACATAGATAATAGATGTGGACCTGGCTCATTCTGAACTTACTGATACAGTGCAGAGGCCTAAATTTTTTTCAACCTGAAAAAGTGACTGAGATCATCTTGGGATCTATGTGTGCAGTTGTAACCTTTGATCTTTGGTCAGATTAACAGAAAAATGCAAGTTTCTCATCTATTCCTTTAAATTCCTTTAAATTCTATGAAACAGAAGGTCTGAAAAAAATCATGCTACAGCATCTATATACTGGTTTATAGGCTGATGACTACCCAAGGCAACTTGTGTGGCTCTCTCTCTAAATAATTTGTGGGGGAAGGACACAAACCTGATTTCTGGAAAGTTCTGTGTGAATATAAGGCACACAAATTAAGTAGATTAAGGTTTTTGGTGGCCAATGGACCAGATTCAATCAGGCCATTTTTACTCTTTCCAATTTAATGGAAGGTTCGAAAGAAAATATGTAAAGCGAATGTGGGATTTTGACTGCCCATCCATCTGTCAGCGGAACCTCTCTCTGAAACAAACAGAATATGATCAGATTTAGTATATGTGTGTGTGTGGGGGGGAGCCAGTGAAAAAAAGAAACACCATGATCTCTCAGGACCCCTAAAGTATGTCTTCTCTGCCCTCTGGAATGAGGTTCCCCTCACAATCTGGATGGTGTCCATTCTGCTGTTGTTTAGAAGAACCATGAAGAGTGAAGCCTCTTCTTTCATCATGCATGCCAACTTTAATGTTTATGTTTTATTGATTTGGTTGCAATTTCTTTGATGGTTGTGAGTCTTCCATGTTTTTTGAGAATTGGGCAGCATACATGTTTAATAAATTATTCCATTACTAAATGTCATAACTTAGCCAGCTATGTGAGAGCTTGCAAGTTTATGTAGTATTATTTACCCTTTGGTATAATGGGCTGGACAACTATAGTATGAATAGCAACATGAGCTCTGACAACAGCATGTGACCCAAATTCCTTTTCTGCACCCTCAAGGACACCCTTGTTTAGAATTTGCAAAACCTAATGAGGTGGGAAAGTCATCATACCTTAAAATAATCATACCTTAAAATAATCTTCCATACTTAAAAAAAATCCTGAAAAATGCCAAGGGGGGGGGGGTATCAAGCCTCACCAACATAGTTCCACCCACTTTGCACTACTGCCCCACCCAATGTGGCCATTGGATCTCCCCAAATCAATAAGTGCCATTCTTGTTCCTCAAAGCTGCCCTAACAGAGAGAGGGAGATGTCTTGCAAGCCCACCCTCCCACCAGCACTGTTAGAATCCTTGCTGGTCTAGAACATTCCTTGAATAGATTACTTTCTCACACACAGTAAGAGCAGTGCACAACAGCTGTACAAAGCACAGAGACTGATTGGGTACCCCTTCCAGGATTGAACAAAATTATAAATCTCGGTTCTCTTTTTGCTGTACTCTATTACATTTTCTTTTGTGCATACTCTCCTTGGTTATTTCCCCAACTGTATGCATCTCCGGCCCAGCAGCTTTTGCTATAAAGAAAACATACAGATGCTTGACAATAGTGAAGAAAAAGCAAAATAAGAGCAAGAACAAGAAGGGATATGTTTTCCTTTGATAAATGCAGTTGCCTAAGCTGTTATTATAAACACAGACATTTTTTCAAAGTAGAGCTCACCCTCTGATATTTAACATGGGATCAAAGCATCCACAGTCCAAATATTCTGGCAGTCTCTTGCCAGAAGCATTTGGATTCAAAAGCAAGGAGCTGAATGCAAAGCAGTATGGTTTTATGCCTTGTCAGCTCCTTATTTGCCTTGTTTCATAGCAAGTATGTTCTATGCCAGAGTTCTAGCTGGCATTATGCTGCTGCTTAGTATAAACGAGTGCAAGGTCTAAATCTAATACATCTAATACAATTTATGTAATTCAAGACAGCTTTTTACTCATCTAGGATAAGGTAGAAGATTCTAAAGTCCCATCTGCAACAATTTTTGCCTGATGTGCCATCTTAGAAATCTAGATGGAAATACTTTAAATTTAAAACAAGAAAAGTAGTAAATAGCCTGTGGTATGTTATGAAAAATGAACTTTGAAACAAATCTCCATAACTTCAGTCTATTTCATTATATGGAAATGAAATATAAAAGTAATAACAATATAAAATAATATAAAATAAACATGCAAGTAAGTTGAATGTGATGCAGATGGATATTTAAGTTGTGGGGTTGCTAAAACGAGAAGTGGGATCAAAAATATATTGCGGCTGAATTTGCAGATTGATGAAAAAAAGTCAGATGCTGAAAAAAGCCAGCATCTTTGGAGAGGAGTTAAAAGGCAAATGGATATTGTAATGCTTCTAGAAAAAGACAGGGTTTCAGGATGTGATGCCCTTTCATCATTTTGTCCTTTTTGAAACATACTGGTGGCAGTAGGGTGGCAGCCTATAGGAAAGAAATGCCCTGCAGTAAGATTTGGTTGTGATGAAGGAGGATAATAAAAGAAGAATGAATGGACTGAGAGGAAGAAGAAAATCCACAATGGATGGAGTTGATGACATCCTCAAAAAGGTGAAAAATGTAAAGAATAAAGGGCAACATATGATGGAAGCAAAGGTGTTTTTCAAAAATTGATAAGTGTAGATGGTTATAGTAAATGTTAATGTAAACTAGATTTAACTATACACTATCTCCTTTTCATATCTCTCATCTTTAATTCCTTTGGCTTGCTATTTTTTACTACCTTTCTGTGCTTTGCAAAGCATTGCTCACTCCTACAAGGAATAGGGTGATGGGTTTGCAATATGATCCTCATTTGTTCTCTCTTTATAATCAAACTCACATCTTCTTTCATACTGATCACTCTCTTTTGTATTCAATCCATATTCACTCAGAACCATTCATTCTTGACTCCAGCTCTTGTTCTTTTGTAATAACCACTTAAGTACCCCATTCTCACTGCATTCAACTAACTTTTATGTGTCTCCTAATAGATTCTGTTCCCTCTTCTTACTAACAAAGTGGGCAGAAGCAGGCTTTTATGCATAGCAGTTTTGTTTCCTTCAAGCACATCCTAGCAACGTGCTATCCACTATTTTTCTACAAATATTTGCACGACTTACATTTCTTCATCCTTTTCCTCATCTTTAATAAATATTCTACTAAGGTATACAAATGTATCAACTCTCTCTACTTTTTCACCAATAATATAAAACTCCAGGTCCTTTCTGTATCATGTTACTGATACGTTCTGCCATTGGCATGATCCCTGTACTTGCCATTCTCTGCAAATAACTGAGCTTCTCAATCAACAATGAAACATTCACTGCAAATACACACATGCACATCTCCAGCTACAATCTCTTTCCTGTTATCACTAGCATTCCCTACACTTTTTATCTCTAAATACATTAAACTAGAATTTCTCACAATGGATGTTAAGCCCTCCAAGATGGGTCATAAGAAACTAAGAATTTTCTTAAAATTGGAAAAGGTTGCATAGAAAAATATAAGCACTGGCAAAGCTTATTTCCAATTTGTCTGGGAAAGCTCACAGTAGACTTGCATAGATAACATGGGGAACAAATCCTGGAACATAGTTTTGATAGATGGCTAAGCCAGTGGCTGTAACCGTCCATCAAAACTTCAAAAGCATTTGCCAATCACAGCAGTTTTATTGATTATTTAGTTTTATTGATCATGGCAGCTGGATAAATACATTTACCATTTTAGAGGATTACAATATTTCAGTGTTTAAATCTTGTGTTAAAACAGCCAAAAGGCAGTACCTGGTTTTGTTTTTCTGCCTCCTCAGTTTTGAACCAGTTGTTAAGATTACTATTTTTTTCTTTCCACATCCTTTAAGTCCAATATATATCACTCTTACTGCATTCAGCAACCACATTTCAACTCATCATTGGTACAAATAATTCCAAAAACCAGAGGGGATTCTGGCAACTAACACATTAAAAACTATTTTTAAAAAAACCAATATCAGCAGAAGTATAAAAACCTGCAAAACCAATAAATATTCAACAGTAAGAATAACATCTCATGAACCATCTACTTGCCCAGCACCCATGGCCTTGGCCTTTCAGCTTTCAGAATTTTTCAAAATACCAGTAGAATTGGGATCATTTTAATCTCAGAGAGTACACTGTCCAGAGAGCAAGTGTTTTGGTACTATATTGGCAAGATATTTCAATTTCTCACAGAATTTGTCAACTTTGGATCAATTTGCATTTGTGGCTACTGCATAGATTTGGATCATTATAATATTAAGTGATTTGCTGTAGCTCTAATTGAAATAATACTATTACTAGGGAAATTGTATTGAGGACTAACAACCTTTTGTTAATCTTGTAGTTGACACCAAATCATATGTTCTGATATATACTTAGCTATTTCATTCATAATTAAACCCAAATCTTCACTTCCTTGCATGAATTCTTGAATTCCTCTCCATATGATCAGATCCCTTCATTCAGATGGATTAAATGCTTTCCATTTCTCTTAATTTGTCAGACACTTGGCATCTATATTTTTTCTTTCATTTTACTTTGTTATTTCATGCTCTTTACCATTAACACCCTTTACATTTCAAGTCATGGTATTCCTAATATGCCTTGGTTGTCATTAGGTAGGCTCTTAAATACTGATTTCTGCCACTCATCGTAGCTATTGACAACTGATGCGTTCACAGAATGCTTCTTTTTTTAGCAAGATAGAGATTATATAGACAAGTTCAGTAAGCCTTAGTTGTATGTATACCACATGCAGTGTTCCTTGTTAACGAACATAGGAACAAAAAAACATAACTGATTCACATGGGAACCTAACTGATTCATATGGGTCATTTTAAGCAATATGCTATAAGTGCACCAAACCACAGTTTTACTCCAGTGCATGCTTCATATTCTTTGCAAGCTAGGATCTCTGATCTAGAGACTTTGCTGGCCAATATCCAATCAACCAGGAGGAACATGTGCAGACTGATAGGTAGAATATATCTGATATATATAGAATGATATGTGGGAATGTCCATGAAGAACAGAGCAAACAGACATAGCCAAAGGACTGGTCACATGAGAGGCAACTTAGACTCCAGCAGGAATGTGGGCAAGTCAAGTGTCAACCCTGAAATTGGCTGAACTGAAGTTGGCCATTTTCTTTTTTGTAGTTTTCTCTAGGGAGGTTTCTCTTTTCACTGCTTCAAGATTGACACAGCCTGGAGCAAAGGGGCCAGGGAGCGCTGTATAGAGATAGATGGGGTGTTGTAGTCTAAATAAAATTCTTTCCCTTGGGAATCAAGGGCATTGATGCAGTTGTTTGAAAGGTGGAGGTCACCCAGCAACTGGGCTGTATGCTGATTGGACCATGTGACTGGAGATTCTGGGGGGGGAGTGACAAAGTTTTGTTTTTAATTGGGTGTAAAACTAGTGGCAACTTAGAGCCAGTTTTCCACCAGGAATATGCTAATTTGATATGTCCTAATAGAACGTTCTTTGAGGAATTTGCTTGGCTCTGAGTTCTTATTGAATGGGATGTATTACTTGGAACCTTGACATCAAGTGGTTCAGAAAGGCTTCTCCTAGTTTCTTAGGTTGAAAAAGGGACATGGGGAGAAATATACTGTATGTTCAGACTTGCAAGATTCTCTTAATATAAAATTATCACAAAGTGAAAGTAGCTCATGTCTGTGTTTCCTGTTAGGGCTACAGAATCACTTGCCATGCTATGATTACAGTGGTCTCCACAGACACACATACACAAACAAATATATACACACGAGTGTGCATGTCAAATTAATGAAGTCACATGGATGACTTTGGGCCAGATTTTATCTCAGTCCTAGAAAGAATGCAATGATAAACTATTTCACATAAATGTTGCCAAGAAGATTGTATGACTGTCTTAAAGGCAAAACAAGAAGTACCAGAATACTTGTCATGAGATGTCAAATGCAGAAGTGAATAAAACTGAGTTTCAACATGTACATAAATTGGATATATATAGGTGAAACTCAAAAAATTAGAATATCATGCAAAAGTTCATTTATTTCAGTAATGCAACTTAAAAGGTGAAACTAAGATATGAGATAGACTCATCACATGCAATGCAAGATAGTCCAAGCCATGATTTGTCATAATTGTGATGATTATGGCTTACAGCTCATGAAAACCCCAAATCCACAATCTCAGAAAATTAGAATATGACATGCAATCAATAAAACAAGGATTGTACATAGAAAAATATCAGACCTCTGAAAAGTAGAAGCATGCATATGTACTCAGTACTTGGTTTGGGCCCCTTTTGCAGCAATTACTGCCTCAATGTGGCGTGGCATGGAAGCTATCAGCCTGTGGCACTGCTGAGGTGTTATGGAAGACCAGGATGCTTCAATAGCGTCCTTCAGCTCTTCTGCATTGTTCGGTCTCATGTCTCTCATCTTTCTCTTATATGCCCCATAGATTCTCTATGGGGTTCAGGTCAGGCGAGTTTGCTGGCCAATCAAGCACAGTAATCCCACGGTCATTGAACCAGGTTGTGGTGCTTTTGGCAGTGTGGGCAAGTGCCAAGTCCTGCTGGAAAATGAAGTCAGCATCCCCATAAAGCTTGTCTGCGGAAGGAAGCATGAAGTGCTCCAAAATCTCCTGGTAGATGGCTGCATTGACCCTGGACTTAATGAAGCACAGTGGACCAACACCAGCAGATGACATGGCTCCTCAAATCAACACAGACTGTGGAAACTTCACACTGGACTTCAAGCATCTTGCAGTCTGTGCCTCTCCGTTCTTCCTCCAGACTCCTGGTCTTTGGTTTCCAAATGAGATGCAAAAGTTGCTCTCATCAGAAAAGAGGACTTTGTACCACTGAGCAACAGACCAGGTCTGTTTTTCTTTAGCCCAGGCAAGATGTTTCTGATGACATTTGAAGCCCATGTCCAGGATCCGTCTGTGTGTGGTGGCTCTTGATGCACTGACTCCAGCCTCAGTCTACTCCTTGTGAAAGTCCCCCAACACTTTTGAATGGCCTTTTCCTGACAATCCTCTCCAGGCTGCGGTCATCCCTGCTGCTTCTGCACCTTTTTCTTCCACACTTTTCCCTTCCACATAGCTTTCTATTAATGTGCTTTGATACAGCACTTTGGGAACATCCAACTTCTTTTGCAATTACCTTTTGAGGCTTTCCCTCCTTATGGAGGATGTCAATGATGGTTTTCTGCACAACTGTCAGATTAGCAGTCTTTCCCATGATTGTGATCCCTACTGAACCAGACTGAGAGACCATTTAAAGGCTCAGGAACCCTTTGCAGGTGTCATGGCTTAATTAGCTGATTAGAGTGGGACACTTTGAGCCTAGAATATTGCACCTTTTCACAATATTCTAATTTTCTGAGATTGTGGATTTGGGGTTTTCATGAGCTGTAAGCCATAATCATCACAATTATGACAAATCATGGCTTGACCTATCTTGTTTTGCATGTAATGAGTCTATCTCATATATTAGTTTCACCTTTTAAGTTGCATTACTGAAATAAATGAACTTTTGCACAATATTCTAATTTTTTGAGTTTCACCTGTATATATTCATTCTTTGTTTCTAGGGCATCATATTTCCTAAGACATCAAAAAATAAAATAAAAACCAGATTGGAAAAATATGATTAAATAAATGTGAATCAACAAAGTCAACTTTTTGATGCAGTGATAACATTTAGATGGAAATATCTATTTCTGATGTTTATGTGAATATTTAGATACTAAATGGTAAAATGTGCTTTTTAAGTCTCTACAAAGTGTCCTCTGATTATCTATAGCAGGGGTAGGCATGAAATGTTTTGGGTATATAGGAGGATACTGCATTTTTACTGGTCTTTTTTTTAAAGAAAAACTTTATCAAGCCTGTTTAAAATTTGAAGTCATCTGCTTCTTGTCCAATAACCAATAACCAAAACCCACTAATTTTCAGCAATTGTGTCTTGAACTTTGATGTACCTACCTTTGATCTACCTTGTAGATTTTGTGGTTTGTATCTATTTGTGTACATATGTGGGTGTATATGGATTATGCAAGCAGTTCTTCATCCTTACCCTGACCTAATTTTTTCGGCAATAAATTGTTCATGTGAAATTAAATTATTCTTTGTGTTTTCTCTGATTATATTTTTCTGTATATGAGGAAGCAGTTAGTAGTAAAAACCATGCTATTTTAATGCAGATGGGAAAATAGCCAACCAGGTACTCTAAATATTATTTATATTTTCTATTTCTACAGAGTTTCTCTATAAGGAGACAGAGGCTACCTGTTCATTCAGGTGACTACCTACATTACACAAAATATATAAGGCCAAGTGCTCTGGGGATAAGAGGTCAATTAATCTTCTAACAGTACCAGCATATATTTTTCCTCATGTTAAATGGACTGGACTTCAACCAAAGCATGTTCTATGGAAAATAGAACTACATAATATTCAACTTGGAAGCAAGTTCATCCTTGAGCCCATGGGAATTGACAATGATGGAGTTGTCCCAGGCATCAGCTTGAGGTTCACACATGCCTCCCTAACCCTCTTTGGCAAAAGTGTCTACACAGTGGAACAGAAGTCAGGTAAACTTATGCCAGAAATCTTGACATCCCCAGGAGCCAACAGGATGAATTAAATGGGAAATGATCAATGGAGCAAGAAGGAGATGGGGGTTGAAAGCCAATTACTTTGTTTCCTTGTAAGCAATGAGAGAGTCTCTTTTCAGGGCCCTGACCGAACTCCCAAGCCATCAAGGCCACTGCAAGTGCATTTCCATGTCATGCCCACTGTAATGAGAAGTGACAGCTGATGAAAGTTTTTCTTCATGGCCTTCTGACACTGCTGTTTTGTGTCAGCACATGTCAGAGTGAAGTGAGTCTAAACACAGAAAACAGTAAGCCTGGAGAATGTTTCGCTGTCATTGGAACGAGTTGGGGAGTGGCAAACACCATACCCCCATTTTTCCAAGGGAGTTAGAATGATTGGGTATCCAACTGGCTTGAAAGGGACAATGAAGGCCTTTATATTCCTTCCACAAAAATGGCGTGTGTTCTGTGTGAGTATGCAGACCTCAGCTCTGTAACAAACCCAACTTCCCAGTCACCACAATATCTTGTTTGCATTACATTGAAGATCATTCACTGGAAATTTGTTTGTCATGGAGGTTTGAAGTGGTGAACATTTCTTCCCACATGAGTTTAGCTCTGATTTATTTTCCTCAACACTTTGCCCAGCTAGTGGCTTGAAACTGTAATCTATCATTAAATAGAGTAGAGTGAGCCATATAAATCAAATAAAAAACAGGAGAAGGGATCAGTTCTCTTCAACACTTCAATCCAGGGTGTTTCATGGAGGTTCAGAATTGACACTCAGTCTCAACTGCACAATTTTGATTATTCGAGGGATGATAATTCATTACCAACTTTAAGCTGACACAATACATATTTGAAGTAAAACACAATATCTGTGTTTTATGTCACAAAATGGCAGATACATGTTTGTATTTCAAACTGAGTCTCATTCGTCTCAGACATTCTAATTCCAATATATTATTTAATAATCCTGCGTTGCTCTAATTTTCTATATTTGTGGGTATATTCTGTATTAAATTTTCATATTCAATTACAATGGTGGTCAAGTGGGCTAACATTGGAATGGGAGAGTAATCTCAGCACAACTCTACCAGGCTTATACAGCTGCTCTTGCTAAGGCCTCCTTGAATATTTTCCTTAAGTCTGAACAGATGATGTTCAGACTCATTTGGTAAACTGCAGGTAACCAAACCACAAGAATATACCCTAGATGCACAGTTAACACAGTGGTAAACTGCAATGGAAAAGTGAATACAGTATAACAAACAACAACAACAGCAAAAAGCACTACACTATCTTATGCTGTCTTTCTATTTTGCTGAATTTACATTCTGCTCTGGTTTCCAATTTATTCCAAGTAGTCTTTCTTTAGGAATAAAATGCATGTCCCATCCTAGTTATTATTCTCTCCACAATCATACTTTGGCTTGAGGACATACTGTTCTGTCATTTCTTTTTTCCTCATTCAGTTCCTTGAAACACCTCTTCTCTATCCTGGTTTGACTCACAATTGCAGTTTAAAGAAAGGTGAATGAATGGGTAATGTTAGTGTAAAATATGTTGCCTTCTTCAGAATCTGTATTTGGGATCAGTGTGAGAGGAAACTTTTGACAGTAGATGACGAACATCTTCCTTAGAATTTATTATTTGATTAATTATTTAGAAAAAAAGTTCATGGATTGACATGTGAGGTTCAGTCTGGCATGCTCCACCAAATTTGGTTGGTGGGCCATACGCTGTCCTTCCTTTTTCCAAACTTTAGGCTGTCATGATCTTTGAGTAAATACAATTTCAGGACCAAATTAGAGAATGGAAACTGCTAAAGTTGCTGAGACTGAAGCAAAAAAAAATAACAAATATATCAATTTCATCTTTTTTTCTTGTCTTCCCCATCTCTTTATTTATAACCTCCTCTTTTCTTTTACCTTGTTTTCTCTCACTTCAATTCACTATCCCTGTTTTTTTCTTTCTCTTTTATGTAGGTACACAACATTTATACAGCAAAACACAGCAAGCATATACTTTAAAATGTGCATATAGTGCCTATCAAACAATATATCTTGAAGCAAGGAAAACAAAGTAATAATAAAGTAATATAAATAAAACAATGGAGAGGTTAAGCACATATTCATGAGCTTTTAAATGCAATTTTCAATATGTGCCTGATAGTAGCAAAGTTAATGTATGTTTTATTTCTAGAGGAAGAATATTTCAAAGAATGGGTGCTGCAAAGGAAATGAACATTTGATTTTCCCCTATTCATGCTTCATCTTCATCTTTCCTTCTTTTCCCACCGTCTTTTCTCTTTCACCTCTTGCCTATTTTTCTGGTGTAATATTTTCCTCTTCCTCCCAATTCTTCTTTAGCTGTTTCCCTTCTTTAGTTCTTCATTTTATCTCCATCTCATAAAAGTCAAAGCCTTGAAATAAGCTTACATTGTATATGGTGGATTAACCTTTCTCTTCTGCTGTTCAAACCCTTGCTCAGCAATTGCATCTTAGAAAGCATTCATGATTAAGCTTAGTTTAAGGCCAGCAGATACATTTGGCATGTTGACAATGGTGATGCACAAAGTGTTTTGAAACTGAAACTTTTTCTGCTTAAGACACTCCATTTGAAGTTTGAAATGCTCTGCTTTGAGTTCAGGCCATTTTGGAAGTATTCCAATGATTCCATTTCAATTCAACACCTACATCTGACCTGAAACAAGGAGCTCAAAATATTCCCAGAATGATCAGAATCAGTGGTGGGACCCATTTTTTTTTTCTACCAGTTCTGTGGGCATGGCTTGGTGGGCATGGCATGGCTTGGTGGATGTGGTGTGGCTTGGTGGGCGTGGCAGGGGAAGGATACTGCAAAATCCCATTCCCTCCCCACCCCACTAACCTGCTTTCCAGCTCCATTCTCCTGTGCAGGGTAACAAAAGAAGACCCAGCCAATCAACTGGGACTCAGAAGGCAAAGAAATGATGGGGGCAGGGCCAGTCAGAGGTGGTATTTTCTGGTTCTCCAAAGTACTCAAAATTTCCGCTACCGGTTCTCCAGAACTGGTCAGAACCTGCTGAATACCACCTCTGATCAGAATACTTCTGATTAGGTTGAAACAACCCATTTGGAACTCCAAAAAACATTCTCTGCTCAAAATGCTTTGTGTTCAAATTTTGGCATACCTCTGATTTATAACTTGCCATTGATGTTTTCAAAAAGTGGAGACCATGATGGGAACAGCACATAAAAGCAAGCTAGGTATTCATTTTGACTCAAACTGATAATGTTGGTCTTGGTTGAGCCAAACTATCTTTTCATGAACCCTTCTACATACGAAAGAATTGGGAGTTTGCCTGAGGGTGACAAGTATCTTTCTGAGTAATTAATAGGGCTGAAGAGTCAGAGGAGAAAGAATGGGGAGGAGGGAGCTTGTTCTGACCAAGGCTTTCTGAGACACCAACAAACACATGTTAAATCCAAAACCCTTTTATTTTAGTTCAATGGCTGTGAATTATCATCATTCACAGCCCATAATGAGTCTCAACCAGTTATAAATAGTCCCATGGAAGTCTGCCAAAGTTCTTCGGGAGAAGTCTGATAAGAACACACCTTTATCTTACTTGAAGTGTGGCCAACACCTAAAGTACCAATTAGTCTTTCAAAACCAAATGGAGCACAAATTCACCATGGAGCTTTCAGGTTCCAAACTGACCAGAGCGAACAACGTTGCTTCCTGCAAAAGTTCCCATCCCTTTGCACTTCCTTTATAGCTTATGGGAGGGGCAATCACCTCCAAGCCTTACTCCCGAGTTGCCCCTTTCGTCTTAATTGCTCTTGCCTTCTGGCAGCTCTGCGCACACGCGCACTGGGAACAGGCTCCCCTTGTTCCTTTGCCTCGCTGTTGTCAGATTCTGTAGGCTCTGGGGTCAGCACATACGGTAACTCCCAGAGGCCCTGGCCCCATCTCTGTATCTGAGACAGGACCCTCATTTGAGTCCTCCCCAGACTCCTGGACTGGCCCATATTCTTCCCCACTGTCCGATTCTGCTGCCATCTCTGCGTGCTGCTGGTGGACCACAACAGAGCTAAAGATATTGGTTGTTGCTGAAAATAGGGAAGGAATGGAGAAGATGAAAGGAGTAGGGAAGATGGTAGGATATGTTGTGGTAGAAGGAAGAGGGGGCTGGATTGAAGGCAGAGAAGAGTAATATGGATCATCTTTGCTCCACTCACATCATAAAATTATTCCAATATCCCCTTAGTCTGAGCTTTGGCCCAAACCTGGAGGGAAAAAATTCCAGGATTCATTTCTTCCAAACCATACCATCCAGAATGGTTTGGCAGAGCTTTGGGATGTGTTTGCTCAGAGTTAATACAAAGCAAAACATATTTTCTACTTTATTCAGACCCATATTTCTTCAGATGCCTTTGGCTTCACAGGATGCTTTACATCACCCAGCTTAACTTTGTCTCCCCCCCCCCAAGCAAATAGATACAGTTCCAAGGCAAGACGCCACCATTTTTATTCATTAAGAATGCCTACATGGCTCAGTTTGGAAAGAAAAATAATGGGGAAGCTGGCACTTTATTTGGTGGCAGGCAAACATCATACTGAACATACTTTATTTAAAAAGATTCTGTGAGGAAATTTTAAAAAATCTGATGAGGAAGGAAACCTGCCCTAAGGGAGATATGATAACAACTGGCACATTGCTTTTATTTGTTTAGTTGATAGTTTGATTGGTTTGTTTGTCACTGATTTTTCTTTGACCTGCTAGCACTTTCTGCTAAGTTTGCATGAAGAGTCAGACGCGAAGAGTTCCAGCAAAGAGTTTATTCAGTGACTACAGCTCGAATGGACCCGAGTTGGCTTGGCTACGCCTGCTTCTTATAGCCAGAAGCCATAGTTGCCAGCCAATCAGAGTGCAGGGTTTTCCCGCACTTTTAAACCAATCTTATTTGACATTTTACAAGAACAATTCAAACTAAACCAATGACATTCAAACCTGTTAAGTTTGCATGAAGAGTCAGACGCGAGGAGTTCCAGCAAAGACTTTATTAGTGACTACAGCTCGAATGGACCCTCCTGCTTGGCACGGCTGCTTCTTATAGCCTGCAGCCGTAGCTGCCAGCCAATGGGAGTGCAGGGATTCTTCCCGCACTATTTAAACCAATACCATTTGACATTTTACAAGAACAGTTCAAATAAACCAATAACATTCAACCCTACATACATAACACCCCTCCCCACTAGGTTCAGTCCATACCAAACCCCAACCTATCTAATGTATTCCTTTAAATAGGTGGGGCTCTTACGTGTACGTTGAGACCTTCGTGGTTCAGAAGCTTTTAACGTTCTCACCCAGTGAGAGAGGAAATGTGTCTGCTGACATTTCCCTGTTGGGACTTCCTGTGAAAGGAGACCCTGTTAGACTGTTAGAATCTGGTCTCTCCTCCCAACCCATCTCCATTCCAATGTCAGCACCCAAGTCAGGTAGTGATGTGCAATCTTCCACTTCTAAGGATGGATCTTGGCTTTGTGACAGGGTTCGGGATGGTTCCTGTCGCAATGGCTCGTTACACATGGGGTTGATTCCTGTTTGCTGATTTTCCTCCTGTTCCCCCCTTCCCCCTAGAAGAAACATCAGGTGAGGGACCTAGAGGGAGACAGGGGCGATGTTCTTGAGGGACCCTGGATCTAAGTTGGTCAATGTGCCTGCTCCAGAGGAGGCCATCCTCTGTTTGTACCCTGTAAGAACGAGGGCCTGTGATGTGAGTTATTTCAGCAGGAATCCACAAAGGGTCACCTAGAAGGTTCCTAGCATAGACAGAATCTCCCACACTAAAAAACGAACTTTGGAAGTGGAATCCAGTGGTGCGTGGGTGCGTAAGTGGGATGAAGGCGGTCAAGGGAAGACCTAAGTTTCCTGCCCATCAACAACTCTGCTGGGGACAAGTTAGTTGATGGGCTAGGAGTGATGTGTTGAACACTAAGAAGCTTTCAAGCTTCTCAGTGATGTCCCCAGGACCCAGCTGCTGAAGCTTCTCTTTGGTAAAGCGTACCATGCGTTCAGCCCGGCCGTTGGCGAAGGGTGCCCAGGGGCAGTGAGGGCATGTCTGATGCCCTGTTGAGCTAGAAAGGATTCAAAATGTTAGATGTGAATTGAGGGCCATTGTCAGAGACAAGGACATCTGGTAACCCATGGGTTACAAACAATTTTCTGAGCTGCTTGATAACAGCCTCAGTAGTAGTGGATGTCATTGGAATTACCTCTAGCCATTTGGAGTATGCATCTACTATCACTAGAAAAGTGTGCCCTCTTGTAGGGCCTGCAAAATCAATGTGGATTCTAGACCATGGGCCCCTAGGACATTCCCATTCCTGTGTGGGGGCGTGAGGTGGGGCAGGTCTGACTACCTGGCAATTGGGACAAGAGGCTACCCAGTTTTCAACCATTTTGTCAATACCTGGCCACCATACATAACTCCTGGCCAAACCTTTCATCCTTACAATCCCAGGATGACCCTCATGTAACATTTCCAAAACCTCCTTTGCAGTTTTGCAGGAATAACCACCCTGTTACCCCACAAAATACATCCTCTTAATACAGATAATTCAGTTTGCCTGGACTTAAAAGGTTGGGCAAGGTGAGGTAGATCTTGAAGAGGCCAACCTTTCTTAATCCAGCCCATAACAGGTGCCAACACAGCATCTTTGGCAGTTTCTTGGCAATCTCAGCAGCATGGACTGGAAGCTTAGCAACGGTCTCCAGGAAAAGGTGTGAGTTTCAAGTTCAAAGTCCTCCTTGTGGCAAGGTAGTGGGCAACGACTCAGTGCATCAGCATGTCCAATGTCCTTGCCAGGCCTGTGAATCAGTTTGTAGGAATAGGCTGCAAGAAATTCAGTCCACCTCAGCATTCTTGGTGACAGGATATTAGGTGTAGGTTTGTCTCCTGCCACAATGCCTAGTAAAGGTTTGTGATCTGTAACAATGGTGAATGACCTGCCATACAGATATTCATGAAATTTCTTAACAGCTGCAACAACTGCTAAAGCCTCCTTGTCCAATTGGCTATAATTCCTCTCTGCTTTGGACAGCGTGCGAGAGTAAAATGCAATTGGGGCTTCCTCCATTGGGAAGCCTGTGACTCAAACCCCCCCTCCAAAAGGGGATGCATCACAAGTCAGAACAACAGGTAAATTCTCAGAGAATTGTATCAACACAGCATCAGACGTGATTAGTCTCTTAATACTGTTAAATGCTGACTGTTCCTTCCGCCCCAGATCCAAACAGCATTCTTATCAAGTAGGCGATGTAAGGGCTCAGCAATAGATGCTTTGTGAGGTAGAAACATGTGGTAAAAGTTAATAAGGCCAAGGAAGGCCTGCAAATCTGCCTTGCATCGAGGTTTAGGGGCTTCATTGATTGCTTTAACCTTGGCATCAGTAGGATGGATGCCATGCTTGTCAATCATATACCCCAGGAACTCAACTCTGTCTGTTTTGAGTGTACATTTGTCTTCCTTGACTTTTAAACCCGCTTTTCTGAATCTGGTAAGGACTTCTCTGAGTCTTTCTTGAAGCTGAGTGTCATTTTCAGCAGAGATTAATACATCATCAAAATAAGGTACTACCCTGGCAGTCCTTGCAACATTCTTTCCATAAGGCTCTGAAAATGCCAGGTGCCACGCTTACTCCAAATTGTAGTCTTTTACATTTGAAGGCACCTCTATGGGTCACAATTGTTTGTGCCTCTGCAGTGGCATCATCAACTGTTAATTGTTGATATGCCTGAGCCAAATCCAGTTTAGCAAATACTGTACCCCTGCCAAGGGAATGGAGCAGATGATGCACAACTGGTACAGGATATGCACTCTGTTGCAGCGCATGGTTAAGTGTCCCCTTGTAGTCACCACAGATTCTCACTGACCCATCAGACTTGACTGGTGTGACTATGGGTGTTTCCCATCTGGAGTGGTCAGTAGGCTCTAAAACCCCTTGAGCAATGAGTTTATCTAATTGTGCATCAATTTTTTCCTTTAAAGCAAATGGGACCCTCCTGGGCTTTAAACGAATTGGGGGCACCTTGGGGTCTAGGCTGAAAGCAATAGGGGTCCCCATATACTTGCCCAGTCCTTCGCTGAAGACCTCTGGAAACTCAGACTTCAAGGACTCTTCCCAGTCAGAACTGCTCACGTGATGGATGCCAGTCACCTCGATGCCAAGTGGCTTGAACCACTCAAGTCCCAGCAAACTTGGGCGATCCTTGTCCACGATGGTCAGGGGCAAACGTTTGGTGTGGCCTTTAAACTGCACGTTGAAATCTCTCGCTCCAACTACTGGAATCTTGTTCCCTTGGTAGTCTTTGAGAGTCAGTGCTTGCTTCTGGAAATGCTTTTTCTGAATTTTGGGAAAAAGTCTGTGGATAGTGTCCCATGACACCATAGATAAATAAGAGCCTGAGTCCACTTCCATTTGGCAAGGCCTTCCTTCAATAAACACCTTCACATGTACTTTTCTGCTTTTTAAGGGTGAAGAATGACCAATAGTGATTGTTTGGTGCGTTTCATTCTTGCCATTTGCTTCTAAATTTCGCCCCATTTTTCAAGGAAATTGTTGGGCTTAAAGTCTCTATCAGGGAATTTCTTCCTAGCTGGTGGAGTTCTGGATGATTTGCAGACTCTGGCTATGTGACCCGTTTCTCACAACGTAGGCAAATGGAGTCAAAGAACTTGCATTCAGTGTGGGGTGGCCCCCCCAGCCTCTGCAATAGAACCCTTGCCTGTTCTTCCCAGAGTCTTTTCTTTTCTTCTCCATTCTGAGTTTAAAAATCCCCTCCTCTGCCTCACTGCCATCAGAATCAGAGTCTATTTGTTCGCAATGAGTAGATGTGGATTTATCCCCATCAGAATGGCTTGAGGCCTGGCTTGAGGCCTTGTTAATCTTTTCATGGCCGCTGCTGAGGACTTGGTGGCTTCCGCTGAAACAGCTTCTTCAATGGCCTCTTTAAACGTGATCTTAGGTTTCATTAATAGTTTGCTTTGTAAGACCTTATCTTTAAGGCCTAAAACAAACCGATCACGCATGGCCTCTTCTAAGTTGGTAAAGTCACAAGCACCCCAATGTCCCTTAAACTTGCCACGAAGTCATTAACATTCTCGCTATCCCCTTGATCCCGACGGTAAAATTCGTGTCTCTTAATGAGGCACGATACTTGTGGGGCGTAATGGGCTCTCAAAGTTTTTCTAAATCAGGCCATTCCATTACCTTCAGCTCTGCTGCTCCCACCAACGCCTTCGCCATTTTGAAGACTGCCGGACCACAGTGCGTGAGAAAGACCGCCTCTTCCATCTCTGGGGATGCCGGCGAGATCGTTCCCTCCAGGAACATGTGGAAACGATCCGCATACGATTCCCAGTCTTCCGTCGCCGGATCGAACGGTGCTGGGGGCATGTTCAGCGCAGCCATCTCGCTCAGTTGCTTGTTCGTTGCGTCTTCTCTTCAGGGAAATCCCACCTTCGTCGCCAGTGTTAAGTTTGCATGAAGAGTCAGACGCGAGGAGTTCCAGCAAAGACTTTATTAGTGACTACAGCTCGAATGGACCCCTCCTGGCTTGGCTACGGCTGCTTCTTATAGCCTGCAGCCGTAGCTGCCAGCCAATGGGAGTGCAGGGATTCTTCCCGCACTATTTAAACCAATACCATTTGACATTTTACAAGAACAGTTCAAATAAACCAATAACATTCAACCCTACATACATAACAAAACCTACATACATAACACTTTCCTACTTTCAGGGTTTACTACTTAGATAAAAACAACCTGCCCATGTCTTACTTTCAGGGTTTTGTCACTAGAGAGGTGAGGGGAAAAGGAAAGAGAAACTGGTGAATTATTATGGACAAGGGCAGAAGAGATCTAAGTTCAGATAGCCCATTAAATGTGAAAGCAAACTGGATGATTCAGGACCATTAACTTTCCCTCAGTCCATATTCTCCTAGGAAAAAATGGAGTGCTATTTTTAATGCTTCGAACTCCTGGAGGAAAGCAATATGTAAATCTAATGCACTGAAAACAAAAGGAAAAAGAAAAATGGAAAAGGGAGAGACCTGTGAAATTAATTCTCTTTTTCCCAGTTGTGCAAACTGCACTGTATTTTATGGACTACCCAATACAAAGAGTTTTGCACACAGAATTCTGTCACAAATTTTATGATGCAAAAGTCATTGAAAAATTACTTGGCCCAGTAGTCTTGTTTGAAGTCCTCTAGCTTGCATATGCATCAAACAACAAACCCTAAAAGTGCCACAAAACACTTTGTCCACAGTTAGCAACTCCATGTGCTAGGCAATTTCTCCAACTATTTTTATGGACCTCATCAACCATTGTGTCCATACTCTTTCTCCAAAACAATCTTTAGTGTGCTCCCATTTTCATTCTCCTTTAAGAGCCTGGCTTTCAAGCCAGAAGCTACAAGCACCACAACTCTGTACTTTTATGGTTCAAGGGAACTGCCAAGGGAAACAGATGGGGCTTTATGATAGCAAATTGCAAAGAAATAAAAAGGTAGAAGGGTAATTCTGGGATTATAAAGCTCAGAATTTTTGTAAGACTGTTTGGGATTGTTGTACAGCTTTCCCCCCCTTTAACAATAATAAAAAAGGTAGGGGAATTGTTCCATTTCATTAAACTACTACACTGCCAATGTTGAAAAACATGAAGTCTCTAAAAGTCTTTTTTTTAAAAAAAATCCCTTAGAGTAGGAGTGTTAAACTCGCATCATCACGGCATCATCACGTGATATATCACTACTTTTCCCCCTTCTTTAAACAGGTGTGGGTGTGGCCAGTGTGACACATCCAGCCTGTGGGTTGTGAATTTGACACCCCTGCCTTAGAGCCTCCTTCCTTCCTTCCTTCCTTCCTTCCTTCCTTCCTTCCTTCCTTCCTTCCTTCCTTCTTTCCTTCCTACCTTAAGTTTTTTACTCTTTATATCTACCTGGAGTAGTCCTTCCAGTTTTCTTGGCAAGTTTTTTTTTTGGAGTAGTTTACCCTTCCTAGGGCAGAAGAAGAGAGGCAGGGAGAGGCCAAAGGTCATTTAGACCAGCTTTGTGCAGGATAGATGTCATGGCCTTCCACTTTCTACTTTGGAGCCTCAACCATTACACCAAGCAGTCTGGATTTGATCAAGACCAATATAACACTTCTAGAGTCATGGTGGCACAGTGCAAGCTGACTCTGCCCACTGCAAGGAGTTCGATCCTGACTGGGTCAACTTTCCATCCTTCCAAGGTCAGTAAAATGAGAACCCAGATTGTTGGGAGCAAAATGCTGACTCTATAAGACTGCTTAGAGAGTGCTGTAAATCACTATGATGTGGTATATAAGTCTAACTGCTATTGCAATTCTACATGTTGGGACACCTATTGGTATCATTCATTAGATTGTAACAGATTCCCAATGATCAAACTGTTAGTCTCCTTAGGAGGCTGAAAATGCAAAAAGTGGTCATATTTCCTGCACCAATAATATCATTTACAATTCTTTCATTTCCATAGTAAGTCAGATTCTAGCTTTATGCCACAGAATGTAGACTGGAGGATAGGAGCAACAGGCTGAGAATTGTTGCCACTCTATATTATCTGCTTGAAGCTCCTAGCTTCTTGTGGAATTTCTGGCATCACTATCTCTTCCTCCCTGTATGGCCACATGGAAAAGTATGGCTTCCAGCTTCTATAAGAGCTTGTATAGTAACTTACAAGTGGCAACTGTCCTTTGAGTTTGGAAGCTAGTTAGAATTGGGTCTGGTTAGTACCTAGGTGGGAAAAAATTAGGACATTCCAGGATTTTATACTCCTTCGGGAAATTGAAAAATATTCTACAAGATGGTAGTTATAAACTAGTTCCAGTGTTGTTAAGAAAATTATATGGCTGTCTGCAAAAATCCATAGTTGAGCTTGACTTAAGGGTTTCAGTTTTCTTTTTCTAAATGATTGTTTTTTCTTCTTTCTACTAGCTCGAGAAGTCCCAGATATTTTTATGCAAAATGACATATAAACTAAAGAAAGGAAGTTTTGCTCCAGTCAGAACATTAAAAAAAGATCCTCTGCTATCTTAGAACTCACTTTGTCTTTTTCAAAAACTGTCAGGTACATACATGGGGCATCACCATATAAAGAAAAAGGTATATGTATGATTGTATAGTTGCAGTCACCATCTTGACTTTATCTGTAGATGACCCTGTAACAGGTAAGGTTTGCTGCTTTGTGTGGCTTCTGTCTTTAGATGCATAAGCAAATGTGCATTCCTTTTCTATATGAGGATATGTATTTGAATATACATTAGATCTGTATGTCATTGAAAACAAAGTATGCTTGAACGAAGATCTGGATTTTAAATATGTTCCTTTGATATGGATTATAATGGTAAATGTAGCAAGTATGCTTTCTGCCATGGAAGTTTGGAAGGAAGGAAGGAAGTTTGGAAGGAAGGAAGGAAGAAAGGAAGGAAGGAAGGAAGGAAGGAAGGAAGGAAGGAAGTTTGGAAGGAAGGAAGGAAGAAAGGAAGGAAGGAAGGAAGGAAGGAAGGAAGGAAGGAAGGAAGGAAGTTTGGAAGGAAGGAAGGAAGGAAGGAAGGAAGGAAGGAAGGAAGCTTAACCAAGAAAGTAAGAAAAATAGACTCTTCAGATGATTCATTCTGGTAAATCAAGAAATGTGGAGGGTGATTTCACTTCAATAATTCTTACAGCTATTAAATCTGGACTACAAAAATCCAGCTGACCATGAGAAGGCAGCAAAGAGATTTAGGAAACTCTCTTTGTAGCAGTACTATAGAAAAGAAGGGAAGACATGGGTAGAAGGGGTGCATTGTAAATGGCTTAATATATTTTATGGATAAAGAGTAAGAAACAGAGAATCATGTGATAACCAACACTGAAATAACTCAGATAGATGTACTGTAGCTGCTTCCTTTATTTTTCATTTTCACTTTTGTGTATAACATTTATTCCATTTCATTCAACCTTTTTAGACACCCACCAAGTGTTAGTTCTCTCCTCAGTGAGTCTATAGTATCCGTAGTCCAAGCATTTCAATTAAAAAAAAAATTCTCTCGTTTTTTTAAGAAACCGAAATGGAAAGCAAAATGTATAGTCATGTTTCTTCCTCTATTGTAACAAGTGTTTACCTCTTTTCGGAAAAATTTAATCAGGAAACATGCACTCCCAGCATTGATAGAATATATATGCTATCTGCAGAAAGAAATATCCAATTCATATTTTTAAATTCTTCCATGTCCCAAACGTTTTCTCCATTTCTTCACCAGACTCCGTAGCCTGAGAAATATCCTGCAAATTTCTTTCAGTTATGTTTAAAGTTTTTTTTTGAATGCCTGTCAATTTAAAATGCATTGTGTATGTATGGAATATAGTGTAAAATCTTTTAGTTAGAATCTGGTCCCATATTATCTAAGAGGAACGCAGTGCTTGCATCATTAACTCCGGGTAACTTAAAAAAAACAGTTCAATCTAGGAATGAATATTTTAAAAATCTAGTTAAATGATATGATTGTAACACCATACTTGGAGGTCTGGGAATGTATTTTCATAGAAGTTAATCCCTGTGTAAATGCATACAAATAAATAGACATTTCGTTTTATATGACTACACGGACAACTGGACATCCTGCTGCCAAGTCATTCAGTGGGATTGTTATTGGAACATTTTTGAAGAATGATCATCTGCTTTCCTGGGGCAACTAGGACTGTGATTCATGGAAGAAGATGTGCTTGGCAAGCAGAAAGTTTTATATAAGATCCCCCAGAGAGCTGCTGATAGTCACAATTGATAATATTAAGGTAAAATAACCTGGCTAGATGTTCTGACACAATAGGGCAGCTTCCTGGGTTTCACTAGATTTGTAGATCTGTTACTTAGCAATAGCAATAGCACTTAGACTTATATACTACTTCAAAGTACTTTACAGTCCTCTGTAAGCGGTTTAGAGTCAGCATATTGCCCACAACAATCTGGGTCCTCATTTTACCCACTTCGGAAGGATGGATGGCTGAGTCAATTTGAGCCTGGTGAGATTTGAACCACCAAATTGCGGTCAGCCGGCAGTCAGCAGAAGTAGCCTGCAGTACTGCACTCTAACCACTGCACCACTATGGCTCATATATCTACTTATTCCTAGATATATTCACCCTGCATTCTAGACACCACTTGACATCTTGGCACATGAGCCTAGGACATGTCATTTATTTCATCTTTATGGTACATTTAGACAAGACTGTAACAGAACATTTTTTGCAGTTTCTAACTAAAAAAAATGTATGTATCAAACAATGGGGGTGGGGAAATGTTACTCTGTCGCTTTGCTTGATTTGTCAAGAAGTATAGCTGCATGATTAACTCAGTCTTTGGAGTTCAAAAAGTTTATCATACTTTTTCCACAGTTCCTGAATGAAAATGGGAGAGTCTATGATAAAAAAGCTAGTCATGTTTAACAAAATATTCAATTTCTTATTTCCAATATTCCTATGGGGTCTTTATAGGGGCAATTTTCAAATTTAAGGTGATGATTCAAACTGCTTTTGGTACTGTATTATGATAGCTTCCCATTTATCTCTTTTTGCAAATTACAATAATCTTAAAATATTAAAATAAAGTTGGGTGTAGAGTGAATTGGCCATCAGATCATTGCTCCAAACCCATTGGTGCTCATGGTCTGGTCCATGCTTCTTTTTAACAATCATATATTAAAAACAGAGGCAGGAAAGTTGATTTAAATGATTATTTATGTGAAACAGCTCTGACGTGCACCAGGTTTTTTCCTACCCATTTTTTTCCTAAGCCACAAATACAGCAACATTTCTTTGTACCCGTAAACTTTATTAAAATATGTGCTTCTTCAGCCTTAAATTAAATTTTAAAAGTATTTTGATTCTTACAGAAATAGCATCAAAGTGAGGAAATGAGAGGATTACAATGCAAAGAAGTAACATAAAATACAAAGGAAAGAAATTCCCCCTGCCCCATCAATTAAAAAAAGGTATGGGTCTCTCTCTTTGCAGGCTTTAGATAGTTTACCCTATAATGCAGGAAAGAAAAGAAAAATAAAGCAATAAAATAAATAAACTGCATATGATATGTTCTTGAAAAGGAGCTGCAAAATTCACAAAACATAAAATGATACTGCATCTGTTAGCATTTATTGTATCAGTTATTCTGAAGAGTGTGGAATTTGTTCACCAGTTGACAAGCTGACTTGAAATTTTATTTAGTAACCAACTTGTAAGTATATTGTATATCCTTCTATGGTAAAAAGTAATAATTTCGGAATAATGTTCAAAAGCTGCATCCTTTAGCTTTTCAGCAAGAAAGTTGTTGTAGGGTTACATTCAGAAAAAAAAACAGACATTGCAATCTCCAGTGGTGGAACAAGCTCCTGATTTAGCCATTACAGAGAAACAATAACAATACAAATCAGTATTTATCTTTAAGTTATCTGATGATATTGTTTTAGATAAAGATGACCTTTCAGGCATAAATGTTGGTGAGTGAAGTATAACCTTTGAGAATATTTTCTGATTCTCTTACTGCTCCAAGAGCTGAACATCACAACTTTATAAAATATATCTTCCATGTTAGAACATTTCAGTTTGATGTCATCTACAGAGACGCGAACACTGCTCCAAGAAAAAACAACAATAACAACATGTTTTCATCTGGAAATCTTCACCCAAATTCCAGGAAATTAGAGAAATAAACTCACAAGATTTATTCAGATATTACAAAACTGCTTTGCCCCAGATTCTGAAAGGACAACAGGCATTCATTTGCTGTAAGACATAATTTCTGACTCATAAGTGTTTCATCATGACACTAAATTGTTTTGCTGGGATATGCTATGCAAGCATGAGAGACACATGCTCACTTGATACACGTCACTTTGAGTTTTTAACAAAAGTGAGAGATGCTTGAAAAAGACAAATTAAGGCCAAGCTAGATGAAGTGGAGTGTCTGTTGGTCATTTGCTTTCAGAATGTGGTACCTGTTAATTTTAATAATCAAGTAAACAAATAGTCTTATCCACACTTTACTTTGCTGCAAGTTATTTCCATCAACTGATAAGCCTTTTCAGTTCCAACTATGAGGTGAAAGAAAACAGTCTGGAGCAATAGACTGGTGAGAAATAAGGGGTTGGAGACAGGAATATTTAGAGTGTTTCTTCAGCATTTACTTTAGCAGTAAAGTGATAGAAATGTAATAAGACATGTATCAGCCACTGTCACTTCTAGTTTGGCCTTACAAGTGCAACTATGAAGCTGACAGAAATATCAAAAGATGCATCATTCTATGTGGAAAGGTACAATGGTACAAATTTTCACAGAGATAATGAGACAATTAATAATTCTAGATCTATAATTACTGTAGATTGTCATGTCAGCAAACAATTGTCTAGGATTTGGTACTAGATGTGCCAGACCAATTGAAAAATCATGTTATTACTTTTATGGTGTAAATTTTAATTGGGAATAATTTCATTGCTCCGGGGTTTTTTTGGGGGGGGGAGGGGAACTGTAGAGGGGAACCATAGATTAAACAGTGCTATGATTCCTAGTGCTTAGAAGGTTGCAGTGTGGCATACATTTTAGGGAACCTGGAAGTTGAGCCCAAAAAATCCAACATAATAAAGGTTGTGTCCATATTGCTGCTGCTAGGGTTTTTGTCTTTTAGAGTCACAGGCACAACAGCTGTTCCAGTAGGTGATAACTGTATTTAGGATGAATCATGGACTCAGAAATACCTAAATAAAAGTTGGAGATACAGTATAACAAAATATTTTCTTTCTTTGTTGGAGTAGCTAGAAAATACTTGCTCAAATGTTTTATGGCACAATTTCAGAAAAAGATGAGAGTTGGACATTCTGAGCTGAGAGGGAAAGCTATCATGGTTGGTTGGAAGCAGTGACTGATGACCCAATGACCTCTTGAGTTTAAGTGGGAGAGTTGACAGGGAAAATTACTTGGCTTTCTTTTTTCCTACTGTTGACTCATCAACTCAGCCCATCTGTCACTGGATTGTGGGCAAGGAAATCTGAGCCAATGTAAGGCTTTATGGAGACAACAGGTGGGTGAGTCAGGGGTGGACAAGTAAGGCTTTGAAATGCCTTTCAAACTACAATGAAGATATTTTATCTTAATTAGTTTGGTTATTGGATCTTCTTTGAGAAAACATCGAGATTTGGTGGGGGGTCACATGTTTGGACAAGGCCCCACATCACTCTTCAGTAAATGCCTAATGACCCGATCTCAAGGGTATATATTAGCTTTAGTAATACAAACAGAAAAGCATCCTTACTTAGTAAGAAATTAGAATGTTTCAACAGAGGCAAAATGTTATATTCTGTTCCTCACAGCTTTGAATAAAATCTGGCTTCATGCCAGACAGTGGCTGCTGTCCTAATGTCCTTATTAAGTCACATGAGGATCAAGTGCATAAATAATTTTATAATGTGTACAAAGAATTGAAATGTTTAGTGACAGTTTTTTTACCCTGAAACTCATTGAAAGCCTCTTTTCAGCCACTTCAGCAATGTAGAAGTCTAAATCTAACTTATATGAATTGACCAAATAGAATAGCTCAAATTGGAAAAAGGTCTTTCAATCCTGATTATTTGGTTACCAACATGACCAACTAAAGCTGCTTTAAAAAAACATCTGGGCACTGATACTAGAATCCACAGACAGAGGCACCAAATTATTATATAAAAACTTCAAAAATAACATATTGAAAATAAGCGTCTCTGTCTCTGTGAGGTCTCATAGTCAACAGTCCTATCCATAAGTTAAGTGGCAGTCTTCTGGATTTGTGGAACTGGATATCATAAATCTTGAATAACAAAGCAAGTAAATATATGTTTGCATTAAAACAAAAATATTAATTGGAATCACTAGACTTTAGCACAAATATTAGATTTCCATCTCTATTGATATGTACAAAAATATATTTTTCCTTTTAATATGATTAAATTACTATTTTTCCAGCTTTAATCCCAGCCAAAGTCATGGCCGGTCATCTGGTAGAACTTCATGTTGAATGGCCGATAGAATTCTCGCAGCCTTTGTATTACTTTCTGGTCAATGTCGGGGTGGGTCCGTCCTTTCGTCTTGCCCAGGCAGTGGGGCTTGCTGCTGCCTTCAGCCTTTTTCAGGCATGGGAACCCCTTGGTTTTGTTGAAGTAGAAATGTTTATCTGTGATGATCCTCTTGAGGCCCAGAAAGTCCTGGACGCGGCCCAACTCTCCTGCTGGATCACTGATCAGTCTCTCCCCACTGACAAAAAGGATTTGCCCAAGCGGGAAGTACAGGAGCCAATTCTCTAGATGCTTGGCATAAATGCCAATCTGGATGGCACTCCAGGAGGTATCAATCAGGCCTGTAGTCCTGTTTTTGAAGGTCAGGCTCTCAAAGGACGGGATGTCTGGCTTCTTGGAAAGGGTTTGTGTGTAGTCAGAAATGGCTCGGGTGACCGGGTCTCTCACCACCACAATGAGCTTGGTGTCCTTCGACATAGAGGAGATGCGAGCTGGTGCTTCCTTCGTGACAAAGTAGCTGGGCGTCTTCTCCATGGTGATCTGGCCATCAAGAGTCCTTGGCATCAGTTCCCTAATGAAAAACAGACGAGAGAATTTGTAGAGCTTCATATTTATACATGCCTATCTTCAACTCTATCATAGAAAATAATGAAACTCATTTATTTATTTATTTATTTATTTATTTATTTATTTATTTATTTGGACTTGTATGCTGCCCTATCTCCCGAAGGACTCAGGGCGGCTCAGATCGTAAAAAGCATGCAATACAAAATTTAAAATTATTAAAATCAGTATTAAATCCTAGCCAAATGAATTTCTAAAACCCATGCCAATAAAATATAAACAAATTAAAAACTGGACCCCACCTCAATCCAGGCTGGCCTGCTGGAAAAACCACGTCTTCAGATCATGGTGGAAGGAACGGCGATCAGGGGCCAACCACAGCCCCAAGGGCAACTGATTCCACAGGGTGGGCACTCCTACAGAGAAGGCCCTACCCCTGGGCGCCACCAGCTGACACTGTCTAGCTGACGGCACCCCAAGGAGGCCCTGCCTGTGGGAGCGCACAGGGCGATTGGAAACCGATAACAGCAAGAGACGCTCCCGCAAGTACCCTGGCCCCAATCTATGTAGGGCTTTATAGGTCATCACCAGTACCTATGGGATGTCAGCTATGGGGGAAATTTTGGAACATTTGAGCACAAGGTTTTTTTTAATGAATAAGGTGTCTTTTGAGTTGAGATCAACTCTTAAAGTCTGGTACATTCTAATGGTCTCTCAGTTCAGATTCCACTTAGCTTTTTGAGATCAACAACAGTTAGTGAGTGATACAATATCTTATAAACAAATATTGTATCAGACAAGATAATACATGGAAACCTCATTTATAGGAATCCCCATTTGTTCTGTAACATGGAAATATTGGTAAATGGCAGACCAATTGGTGTCTATGTAGATTAGGCCAGAGTCATGAAAATTGAATGGCTTCTCTAATTGAATGGGCATTTGAGAATTACATCCAAATTCAGCACTCTGGACACTTCCACATCATATTCATTAGCTTACAAATTTGGGAGAATAGGAGGAAGGACTTTTTCAGAGTTTTAAAATGTTTAAATGATCTCTGGAAAAACGTGCATATGAAAATTATTCTACAACAAGAATCTTGTGAGCTATTATTTTCCTATTTTTACTATTCAGTTATACAGTGCTATATCAAAAGGTCCCATCACATTTCAAAATTACTTCATTCTAATATAAGATTATACAGGCAATGCCTTTATCTTGTCATGCTATCTAGCTTTGGTTTCCTAAGCTCATGAGGCTAAGCATTGGTAGGACCATTTGTTTAAGAGAAAGATCTGCACCTGTTAAAAATAAAGCTCACCTCTCCCCCCAAAAACCAAAAAAAACCCAACTGTCCGCCACAATTGAGCTCCTCCAAATCAGATTTCCCCAGAAAATTGACCATAAGGTCAGATACAGGCAGGTTGAACTTTATGTACTCTTATGAATAAGAACCATTTATCGAGTAAATAGCAAAGAATGGTTATGTTTACAAGTGGATTTACATGAAGAATTGAATCTTCTAGCTGGCATTTTGGCTGCACAATGATCTGTTTCATACTCTGAAGAAATGAATATTCAGTTTGTTGGCAGACTGAAACCACCAACTCTATATTGTTGGGAGCCACTAGGAGTGTCGTGCCACAACCCTGGAGAGATTGACTAATGATTTAGGCATCCTCCATAGACATAAGACTGCATGGACTAGTGGCATCTGGATTTAATTGAAAGAAAAAATGCCACTAAAAATTATCAGGGCTACAGAAATATTTCAGCCAGAGCAATTTTGAAATGCTCTCTGCCCAAACAAATGGGCATTTGTTATTTTAATGTTTGTAGGCCAGTGGAGGATGTGTCAGCTTAATCACTTATTTAAAGAAGATAACTCCTCTAAAGAGGAGCATTTTTGGCTGCATCTATTAATTTAGCATTCAATGTTGAAATCCATGTTCACTTGCCTATTTCAAAACTCAGCTTAGAATATTGAACCTTGTGATTGAAAACTGGGCCAATGTTTCTCATAGTGAGGATCATTTCCTATTTGAAAAAAAGTCTGTTGTACAGTTGCAAGCAATGTAGTGACATACTTACTGTATGTGTTGAATAGATTTATACATAATTACATTATATAGAGCTTTCACTATATAATGTAACTGTGTATAAACTGTTGATTGTGTATTAAGCACTAGTTAGTTGTGAGGCCAGCAGGTATCTGAAGCTTCTATGTGAGATGTGGGAAACCATGGAGATGACCTTAGAAAAAACTATATAGAATCCATTAAACAGGTGCATAAGCATGCTTTGGGTCCAAATCCCAGAGAAAAATATTAGAAAGAGACTCAGGCTAGCTATCCTCCTAAGTCCCTAGGGTATAAGAGGAAAAGAAGAGAAAATACAATCACTTGTAAAATTTTGTTACCATAGCCTTTCACAATAAAGTATAGTACTAGTTTTCTTGTAAAATCTATTCCCTGATCTGGACGACCTTCTAGGGCTGAAAGAAAATCAGTCAAAGCTTTGAGTTGGTCCATCAGTCACATCCAATGAAGTTGTTTGCTAACCTGGCCTGAAAAGATATTGATAACCGACCTGACCAACTTCATTCCACGAGGACAAACTTCATGGAAATAGCAAATTTATGTATCTTCCCAATGGATTATGGATTTGTTATCCAGGACATACGGTATGTATAGTTTAGTTCTGGAATGGGTATTACCCATTAATACCCAAAACCATGCAAAACCTTGGTGGTGCAGGCTGTTAAACGCCTAGCACTTAGTTCCAGCTGTCTGCAATTAGCGCAGGCTCGAATCCCACCAGGCTCAAGGTTGACTCAGCCTCTCATCCTCTCAGGGTAGGTAAATTGAGGACCCAAGATTGTTGAGGCCAATAAGCTGACTTTGTAAAAATGCCGCTTTGGGGGGAGGCAAAAAAAGCCCTAGTAATAAACAGGCATATACAATGGAATGAAGGCTATTGCTGAGCGCATTGGGTTGTGCTCCAAAAAACATTGTAAGCCGCCCTGAGTCTCCGGAGAAGGGTGGGATATAAATATGATTTAAAAAAAAACATAGCTGTAGTATATACACACAGCTGCATACAATACGATAGCTCCTCTTAACCTTACACCTTTCATTTCTCTTCACCATGCTGGGGAATTTTTATTTGTTTGTTGCTTTGCAGTGGGTGATGGTGATTTACTGAATGGAAAATTGTCTACAGACTTTTCAGCTGATGAAGAAAAAAGCAGCAGCAGGCAAGCTTGTAAACAGCACAGATTTAGCTTCCATGTGAATTCCCTTGGGCACATTGAACAAAGAGTGACATATCACCACATACTGATGCAGCAGACCTATTTCTGAATGCACTCACAAATGGACATATAGTAGTTGTTTATTCTGATCTTTAGTTGCCTTATCCTTAACCTAGCCATAATTCTCAGAAGTTGGTTTTTTGCCATTAAGTATGTGCCAGAGTAATTCCGCCACATGCACACACACACACACATACACACACACACAGAGAGAGAGAGAGAGAGAGAGAGAAACAGACAGACAGACAGAGAGAGACAGAGAGAGAGACAGAGAGACAGAGACACACACAGGGATAGAGAGACAGAGACAGATACAGAGATAGAGATAGAGACAGAGACAGTGAGTGTTCTGGCAGAAATTGCAGCCTGCAGAATGACACTCAGTTCTCTGTTCAAGTTTGCCAAATTCCAACAGCTGAGGTCTCATTTGTAGAAAGAAAATAAACAACATGTATAAACCACACCATACTTTCAGATATTAATTTCTGCAGTTTTGCTAATTTAAAAGATGGTACTTATGGAGTATCTACAGATGTCCTGTCATGATCAATCCAAAGATGTTCTATGGTGACAAATATTCAGATTAGAAATAGGAGCAGGGAAAGGTGTATCGATTCACATTTCAAGAAGCATCCTCATTCACACATGATCTGGAACACACTCATCCTTCAGTTTTTCACATTTCCCTGGAAGTCTATATCAATGGGTGCATCTGCTATCAGCCATCTCATAATGAAGATTGTGACTTGGATTATAATAAGAATAAGTTAAGAAGTCAAGAAATTAATGAAAGAAAAATAATGTATCTGTGGAACTAAATGAGAGGGAAAGAGACAACAGAACTGAATGCAAATGGCGTGGCCATGAAGGATAGAGGAATGCATTTGGGAAAATTTAGCTGTTGGTTTCCTTATCAATGAAAGAACTACAAAACATGTTAGAAAGAATGAATTGATGTCCACTAGGTTGCTGTAGGTGCATTTAAAAGTACAAATCCGTAGGTAGGTGATAACTATACATTAAGCTACAGTAAATGATGGTAACGAAGGAGATGAGCAGTTTAGAAATATGAAATATAAAAAAATAATAGATGAACCAAAATAAGTTTGGTGGAAAATTGTGCAACATACTGAAAGTATGCAATCCGGGGAAATTATTCTGTTTGATGACATGAATGCGTAGGTAGAAATAACACAAGCAAGCACTGTGTACAAAAAATGTGGGACCATTTACAAATCCAAGAATGATGACTGTTAGGAGTAGAGCTGACATAGCATGGATTAGTTCCAGATCAGTAAGAACATTACCTCAATAAATCTGTGCTGTAGGACCAAATATCAGTTAATACGGAAAGGAGATGAAAAAAAAAACCCTAAAATTTCAACTCTGGAGGACTGATGTGCATTTATTTATAAAATGGTTTGGTTTTTTGAAATTTGAATTTTAAAAACTTCAATGTTTCATTCAAAATATGGAGCAAGCAGTCTTTGAATGAGTCTTATTTTAATAACTTTTGTCCTTTCCAGCTTCTTTCCCAAAGTTGCATGAACATTTTAACTACCTTTTCATATTTATATTAACCTGGTAGACAATTAGAAATATTTACCTCCATATGTTTGGAAGCATTCATCATAATAATTATTTCTGGGTATTCCAAGGAACCAAAGAAAAATGTAAAATCCTAAACTCTTGCAAAATGTTCTTGGCTTAGCTTAGCTCTTATAAAAATATGTGAGATTTTTAGAATGCACTTATTAATTTATTTTTTAAAAAGTCTGATTGTTAAAGGAAGTTAAGCATATTCATTTGTCCAATTTTAGAACCTAATCAAGGACAGGTATACCTTCAGATCACCATACAGGTAATCCCTGGCATACTGGGGCTGTCATGGCTTTTCACATCTTAACACTAAACTTCTTGCAGAAGACAACTGTGACTTTTTGTATTACTTACCAACCATCCTCTAGAGAAAAGATCAAGTCAGCCACAGAAAAAGGTTTTCTTTTATTTTCTTTTATATGGCAGGTCATGCTCTGGATTTGGTTTTGTCCATTGGACAGGAGGAGGATGTTCCAAAAGTGGGAAAGTTTATATCTGTTTTCTTGACATACTATTTCACTGAGATTTAGGCTTGCAGTGACTATTGTTTTCTGCAGAAGTGGAGTGGTCCATCCCAAAAGGCTCCGGGGATTTTGGGGCTAGTATGGCTGGTCAAACATTTGGTTGCCCTATGGAATGCAAAGAACAGAGGGCAACAGTGCAGAGTGAGTTCATTTCCTGGGTATACATCTCAGTGGAGGACAATGAAATAAGGTTTTTCCCCAGCCTGTTATTTCATGATTTATTTATTTATTTATTTATTTATTTATTTATTTGACTTATATGCCACCCCCTCTCCAAAAAGGACTCGGGGCGGCTCACAGCTAAAAATACAACGATAAATAAATTAATTAAAAGTATATTAAACAAGTTAAGCCGAATTGAAAATTAAAACCCATAGTTAAAATAGGACAACCCCAGAGAATCAGCACAGCCCAGATTGTAAAAAGAGCCAAGTCTTCAAATCATGGCGGAAGGTGCGAAGATCGGGGGCCAGGCGGAGCTCCAGCAGAAGAAGATTCCACAGAGTGGGAGCCGCCACAGAGTAGGCCCTCCCCTGGGTCACCGCCAAGCGACATTGAGTTGCAGATGGCACCCCGAGGATACCCTGTCTGTGAGCCCGTACAGGGCGGTTAGTATTTGATGTTGGGAGGAGCCGTTCTCGTAAATAACCTGGACCCATGCCATGCTGGACTTTGAATGTTAATACCAGAACCTTGAATCTCACCCGGAGGGCAACTGGAAGCCAATGCAGGTCGCGCAGGAGGGGTGTAACATGGGAGTATCGGGAAGCTCCCATCACTACCCGCGTGGCCGCATTCTGCACCAGCTGAAGCCTCCGAGTGGTACGCAAGGGCAGTCCTAGGTAGAGAGCGTTACAGTAGTCGAGTCGGGAAATAACGAGTGCCTGAGTGACTGTATGCAGGGCATCTCGGTCCAGGAATGGGCGTAACTGGCGAGCCAGCCAGATCTGGGCAAAGGCCCCTGGCCACGCCCCCACCTGCTCCTCCATTTGAGCCGTGAGTCCAGGAGGACCCCAGGTTCCGTGCCTGTCCACGGGGCAACACCTCCTCCCCATGACCAAAGATGGAACATCCAAACTGGACCGAGATGTCGGTATGCACAGCCACTCTGTCTTGGCTGGATTGAGTCGGCATGTTCCTGTCCATCCAGATCCGCATCAGCCTCCAGACAACGGGACATCACGGAGAGAGCATCACTGATGTGGCCTGGGGTGGAGATGTATAACTGCATATCATCAGCATACTGATGATAACTCACCCCAAAGCCATGGATGATCTCACCCAGCAGCTTCATATAAATGTTGAACAGGAGGGGTGAGAGGACCGAGCCCTGGGAGATACCTTGGAATTGACCTCTGCCCCCCTGCCAACAGTGAGATACCTTGGAGTCGACCTCTGCCCCCCTGCCAACACTGTTTGCGAACGCCCGAGAGGAAGGAGGAGAACCACTGTAAAACAGTGCCTCCCACTCCCAACCCCCCGAGCCGCTGCAACAGGATACCATGGTCAATGGTATCGAAAGCCGCTGAGAGATCTAACAGGACCAGGACAGAGGAAAAACCCCTGTCCCGAGCCCTAGAGAGATCATCAATCAGCGCAACCAATGCTGTCTCCGTGCTGTACCAGGGCCGGAAGCCCGATTGGTACGGATCCAGGTAGTCCGCTTCCTCCAGGAAAAGTGGCAATTGCTGGGCCACGACACTCTCAACAACCTTCCTAAAAAGCGAAGGTTGGAGACCGGACGAAAGTTGTTCAACGCAGCTGGGTCAAGGGCAGGCTTCTTCAGAAGGGGCCTCACCACCGCCTCTTTCAAAGTGGCAGGGAACAGCCCCTCCCTTAACGGCGCTTGACCACTGCCCGAGCCAGCCGCACGTGACCTCCCTGGAGGCATAAACCAACCAGGAAGGGCACGGGTCCAATAAACATGTGGTGGAGCTCAGCCGCCGCATAATCCTGTCCACTTCATCCTCAGAAACAGGATTGAACTCAGTCCAGATAACATTGGCCAAACCACTGCATCCCCATCCTCAGGCCACTGCAAGTCCGAGCAACCCTTCCCAGATCTGAGCGATTTTATCCTGCAGATACTGGCCAAATTCTCAGCTCTGCCCAAAGGGTCCGCCACCCCCCAGCTGGAGGAGGGAGCGAGCGACCCCAAACAGGGCGGCCGGGCAGTTATCTGCGGATGCTATGAGGGCGGAGAAATAAGATCTTCTCGCCACCCTCACCGCCACCAGGTAAGTCCTAATATGGGCTCTTAGCTGGGCTCGGTCAGATCCAGAACAGGTCACCCTCCACCTGCTCTCTAGTCCCCTCCTGTGATGCTTCATCTTCCGGAGCCCCTCGGTATACCAGGGGGCTGACCAGGATCTGCGCTGAGTAAGGGGACGCATGGGGACAACCCTGTCGAGAGCCCCCGCAACCGACTGTTGCCAGGTAGCCACAAGGACCTCGACAGGGCTGTGGGTAAGGGATGCAGCTAAAAACCCCAGCTCTGCCTGGAACCTCTCAGGGTCCATCAGGCGCCTGGGGCAGAACCATCTAAGTGGCTCCTCATCCCAGCGGTGTGGGGCAGCTTGATGGAAGACCAGCTGCAGGAGATAGTGGTCTGACCATGAAACAGGGTGGGTAACTATGTCACCACCCCCCAGACCACTCCGCCACTGCTCCGAGGCAAAAACCAGGTCGAGCATGTTACCCCCCTCATGAGTCGGGCCATCAATTATCTGGGTCAGGCCCATGGCCTCCATGGAGGCCATGAACTCCTGGGCCAAACCCGCCCAGTCCCAAGGAAGGCAGGTTGAAGTCACCCAGAACTATAAGCTCTGGAAACTCCACCGCCACCCCCGAGACGGCATCAAGAAACCCAGGCAGGGCAGCTGAGACACAGCTGGGGGACAGGTATGTAAGCAGCACGCCCATCCGACCTGCAGGCCCACACCTCAGGAGGAGGGATTCACACCCACCTATCTCTGGGGCAGGGACCTCCCTTGGAAACAGGGTCTCCCGAATGACAATAGCCACCCCACCCCCCCTTCCCTGGGGTCATGACTGGTGCAGCACCCGAAAACCTGGGGGGCAGATGTCAACCAGAGGGACTCCACCCTCCGGCCCCAACCAGGTCTCGGTGATACAAGCCAGGTCTGCGGCCTCCTCCTCAATCACATCATGGAGGAGTGGTGCCTTATTAACCATGGACCTGGCATTAAAGTACACCAGTCTGAGTCCAGGGGTCCTGGATCCCAAAACCCCCAGGGGATGAGAAGAGGCTAAGGGTCGGAGGCCACAGCTTGGACATAGCGGGCGCTCCCTAACATGATATGGCCCCCCATCGGCTCCTACCCATTCCAACCACCCTGGGGATCATGGCCCCACTATTCCGCCGAGTCCCACAGGTCCCCTCATGCACCCCCAACCACGCCCTGTTTCAGGCTGCACTGAACTCCTGTAATAAGACCCCCACCCCTCCCACCCTTCCCTAACCCCTAACAAACCGAAATAAAAATTTTAACAGAGAAGCCCTGGGTCCTTTTTCCTTATCCTCCCCGAGCCCCGCCCTACCCTTTCCTGCATCATGCCATCTCTCTGGATTCCAGAATCCGTCCTCGAGATAGGCTGATGATAAACCAGTGGGCCAAACCCAAGAGAGGGGAGAATTCCTCAGAGCCCACAATTCAGCTGCCCGAAAAGTCCGCATATGTTGGTACATGTCCCATCAACAAAGGGAGGAGCGGCCCTAGATGTAAATGGTATGTCCTCATAAAAATCTTATAGTCTAACCATTGGCATAATTCAAAAACCACTGAGTTGCCTCCATCCCTGGATGCCCTCTCACAGCATTCCATGGGGCTGTTGGTCGAGCATCTAAGGCTGGCCACTGCTCTCTCACCACTCGTGGTCCCCAGTGATTAAAAGAGATGTTGCACCGCAGTTGAAGTTGCGCTGGGGAGGAGGTGGTACAACCCATCCCATTGTTCTCTCACAACAGTGGGTGGGTGAGCCAACAAAGTTCCATCATCCTCGCCAATGAAGACTAATGAGGGCGGGAGAGGTAACCCCCACAGCATGGAGGAGACAAGAGTTCTGGATGGCAGATGGATAAAACCGTCCGATAGTTCACATCCCAGATGGAAACAGGGAGAGTCTTCTTGCCCCTCGGCATCACATCAATTGGCGCCAACAAACCCTTGTGGCGCCAACAACCCAGTCATTTATCCCAGATGTTCAAGGAGTCAGAATTAAAGAAGGCAAAGGGGGCGGAGAAGATCAACCGGGGGCAGCATCCAACGGTGCAGCCGCCCTTATCTTCATTGGTGCCTACCTCCCGGCCAGGGGCAGCCTCCGGGCTCACCTCCAACATTCACGCCCGGTTCCGGCAACCACACTGGCCTTGGGTCCACACCGCCGCCGTGACCGCCGTTGCCACCGTCGCCACCAGAGCAGGGTCCCAGGGTGACATATAATTCAGTCAGCTACAGCTTTATACTATAGAGTCAAGAAATGATTGAGTGGTATGGTTATTAGACTGAGTTATGACATGCATGACATTATTGCTAGTTACTCTTTGACTAAAAACTTCATTTTGATTCTTCCAGCTCCCATTTTCTGTCAGGAAAGTGTACACAACAGAACCAGTGGTGGGATTCAAAATTTTTTACTGCTGGTTCTGTGGGTGTGACTTATTTGGTGGGCATGGCCTAGGGTCATATGACTGGGTGGGCATGGCTTAGTGGCCATGTGACTGGGTGGGCATGGCTTGGTGGTCACATGACTGGCTGGCGTGGCTCGGTGGTCATGTGACTGGGTGGGTGTGGCCAACTCAATGTCACTCACGTCAAGGGGTGCCTCGCCTGGCCCCTCCCCTCCCAGCCATTCCTTGTCATACCCAGCCTCAACATATCTGTAGTTCTGTAAAAATGTTGTTCACCTTTTTAAAATTTTATTATCTATGTACTATAGATGTGGACCACTGGACCACTGAAAGGAGGAAATGGCTCACATGCTTTGCTCATGAGTGTGGCAACAGGCTTTTAAGGGGCTGCCATAAAGTGTGTGGGGGACAATGTATTTTCCAAAGCACCAGAAGGATGGAAACTGAACAAAGAGAAAAGCAACCTAAAAGTAAAGAGAAACTTCCTGACAGTGAGAACAATTAACCAGTGGAACTGCTTGTCTCCAGAAGTTCTGAGTGCTCAATCACTGGAAGTTTTTAAGAAAAGATTGAGCAGCCATTTCTCTGAAATGGTATAGAGTTCCACCCCAAGTCCCTTCTAAGTATTATTCTGTTATTCTGACACCTTTCCTAAGACCTCTACTCAGAGTTTGGCATCCTCAGAATTTTCCTGCCTGAGCAGGGGGTTGGACTAGAAGACCTCCATAGTCCTTTTCAACTCTGTTAAATACACTTGTATTTATGTTAAATACACCTGTTAAATACTCCTGTATTTATGTTCTGGACTATACACATTCAATGCATGTAAACTCTAAAAAATAGGCAGTAAAGGCAAATAGGCAAAAGAAGGCAGTATGTTTCCCTTCCTTCCTTCCTTCCTTCCTTCCTTCCTTCCTTCCTTCCTTCCTTGCTTTTTTTCTTGCTCCCTCCTCCCTCCCTCCCTCCCTCCCTCTCTCTCTCTCTCACACACACACACACATACACACACACACACACCTGGTGTGTGCACCTCCACCACCCCCTCAGCCTCAGCATAGCAAAGATGCCCCTCAAGGGCCGCACGCCCACCCACTGGCCAGGCTGGGATGGAAGTGGCACATCCCCTGGGAGGAGGCAGAAAGCGGCCAGCACATGCAGCCGCCATGGCCAGTCACTTTGTTCATTTTGTACTCTGGCCTTTGTACCCTGGGAGAAGGCAGAAAGCGAGTGGCTATGGGGGTGGCAGCGCTGCTACGGGAGGCAGCCCGGGAGTCTCCCCACCCTCCTTTTTGGAGCACCTCTTACCATGGCATCAGACTGATATTCCTCCCATGTGGAGTCAGCTCCTGCATAGTCCCGCCTCCCAGAAGAGCAGCAAAAAGCCCCGGCCCACCCGTTCTGGCTGGCAGCTCTGCTCCCCTTGTTATTCCAGGTTCTGGCACAAAGGCCAGCTCGGACATGGGGCATTTGATGCCCCACCAGCAAACCCTGCCCCGCCAGCTGCTCCTGCCACCGCTGAGAGCAGTTCTTGCCTGTCTCTCACTGATGCTCTTTTGGGGAGCATGGCTGCGTGTGTGAACTACTGCCGCCCTCTTACCTGCAGTGGTGGCAGTCTGGCCACTGTGCCAGAACCTAGAAGACAGCAAGGGGAGCAGAGGCACTGGCACGCAGGTCCACCCCATTAAGCCCGCTGCACCGGAAGGACTTGCGCACGTACCTTCTCCTTGCAGAAAGTCCCGGCCTCACATGTGCACATGTGAGGTCCCAGGACTTTCTGCTAGGAGACGGCACATGTGCTACTGGCTCAGTTCCGGCTAGCAAAGAGGCATCAACTGGGAGACTTCTTGCACCGAAAAAAAGAGGCAGCAGCTACAGGCATCTCGCGACAAGGGGGGGTGAGATGCAAGCTGGCAGGAAGCCCAGCAGTTCTCAGCCCTGGCTTGCCTTCCCTGGCAGCCAGCCACCACCATGGATGATGAAAGAGGCGGTTGAAGGGGAGGAAGCAAGGAGATTAAGAGCAGGTGGCGAGTGGGCGGTGGCTCTGGACCCAGCCAAGGCAGCCGGTGGTTCCAGGGCCTCAGGGAATAGTGCACGTCACTGGGGCCCTGGCCCCCAACCCAAGGCGAAGGCTCAGCAGGTGGCATGCATGGCTTACCTTTGGTGAGCTGAACTGACCGGGCATCAACAAGGCAACTGGCGAGGTGATTAGCTGGGCCACGTGGCAAAGGCAACATATATAGGGCGGGGGTGGGTGGGGCGAGCATCAAGCAGCTGGAAAAGATGATCAAGCATCCGGAAGGGGTGAGCGACCATCAGGCAACTGTACCGGTTCTGGGGTGTGGCCAGCCAGAAGTCTCTACCAGCTCTGTGATCCATGACAAATTCTTGCTACCGGGTCGCCAGAACTGGTGCGACCTGGCTGAATACCACCTCTGAACAGAACTCTCCAGAAAGCAACCTAGCCAGACATGATGTAGTTAGTTAGGTGTGGTTTTTCAGCAGATGCTTTGCTGCTCACATGACAGTGTGTTAAATATGAAAGCTGTTTGTTAATGCAGAGTTATCAAGGTTGTGGGTTTGTTATTTTTTGCATATGTGGGCAGGAGGAAATAAAATGAAAACATCCCACCAACACTGTGTGTGAACAACGCTCTAAAAAGGAAGAAAAAGGGGTGGAGGTGGGCAGATCTGATGAAAGCCTCAATTCACCATGGATCATGGCTTCCTGGTGCCTTTGCTATTACCTCAGAGGCTTTGCTGCTTTCAGAATTTGTTCATTTGTGTGTAATGTACATTGCAAGTAACACACACAAATGGCAAGATTATAGTGTCTATTTAGGAGATGAAATCAAAAGATTTTTCAATTTCTAAATAGATAGATGACCATCTGGGCAAATATCTGAAGATGACTCCCACATATGATGGCTGGTTGCATATAAACTAAGCATTAGAAAATTCCATGTTTCTCTGTGCATATGTACAGTACGTGTGTGTGTATGAGAGAGAGTGTGTGTGTGGGTGAGTGTGTGTGTGTAAGAGAGAGTGTGGGTGAGTGTGTGTATTTGCATAGACAAAACCACACAGAACCACAGACATATATAATTACAGTGCAATTCTATCCTAGTTTAAACATAAACAAATGTCACAGATGTCACATTATTTCATTCAGTGATCTCATTTGAAACTGTATTCCCATTTCAACTTTGCAGATAAGATAAAAAAAAGTCTTTTTAAGAACTAATCAGATTGGGGCTCTGCACAGCCAAGGTAAAGGGTGTGGATCTTCTCATTGATGCCCACTTCACTGAGCTCCTCCTCCACCTTTACAAATTATTTCTACCTAAGTAAACTCTTTATTTTGTGTTCCTATTGCCTCCCCTTTGGAAGGGGCTAATGGTAGAACAACATCATTGAAGAAAAGCCAGGAAAATCAGAAGATAAATCATGCAACTGGGATAGTCCTGCATGCCTTATATACTATTACATTCATTGAGCTGACTGTAACAAGGCAAATGAAATGAGATTTGAGGTTTCAGGGAAGCAGGAGTGTTTATAGCATATGATTAAAAAAAGAAAGTCAAGTTCACAAGTGCATTGGTGAAATGAAGTTCTATGTGTGCCACACACATAAAAAACCTACTGAAGTTTCTATTAAATCATTGCAGTCTCCATCTTGATTTTTACTGGGCTCTACAGACATTTTGATGGAAAACTTTTGAAACTTAAGAAATCTATATTGAGTCAACCTACAGTTATTATGGTGACTTATGACAGCACTAAGAAAAAAGGGAAATGCTCTCAGACTACCTGTAAGCATATGGTGAGCTAAATACCCATAAAGGAACAGGGACAGTATTATAGGGGAGAACACTGACCAGAGGACAGATTCTGGATGACAAAATCTGTCCAGACAAAGAAAAGACTGTGTGATTGCCCACATGTACTCCAAACAGCTCTCGTGAGCAGACTGAAAGAACTGAAAAGTTTATGGTTGGCTGGTAAATTGAGTGGCTGGGGTTGAGGGATTTCATTTATACTCAGAATTGTAATGTGGCTTATGTGGACATAAAGCATGGCTATGCCTCATTTCTTAATCACCTTTTCAATTATTTTTTATTGCTTTTTAAACATTAACAACATTTGGAATGACTAGTTTGATGGCATTCATTGGGTGAGTCTCCTTCAATTCTTAACAGAAGAAAAATTAGTGTCACTTAAAGGATTTAGAAATGTTGGAGAATAAATGGCAAAAGATTGATTAGAATGTTATTTCTGAAAAGTTATAAATATACTAAGGGTGTAGGTTGACTTGAAATAGGATTTTCAAATTAATAGAACAGATCCTTCCCAGGTGAAAATGGCTGTGTTTTGATTTTAAAAAAATAGATGGAACTTTAAACTGGCTGATATTTTAATACTTAAAAGGGAGAGTGACTTGGATAATTTTCCTATATTGGATATACAAAGGAAACCTATTAAAGTTTGGTGAAAAGAATAGATATAAAGATTTAGGGCACTGTTTGAAGAGATTAAAGATCAAAATTGTAAAAAGCAAAGGGAGAGAATATAAAGTGGATTTATTTGATCAGGGTTAAAATAGTTGATGTTATTCTAGAGTCACTAAATGGATATTTTCTTTATCATCCTGGACTGAGTGATGTGGATTTAAGGATCTGAGAATTCCTTTAGAGATGAAGGGGGAATATTTCTTTTTTTTTAATATTGTAATCTTTTCTATTCTTTCATTCACATTGCTCTTTTTCTTCCTTTTTTCCATTCTGCACTTTTGATTTTTTTCCTATTTTTTATTTGTTGTAGTCTGTATTACATTCGATCTATACAACTGTAACATTTAATAAAACTAATTGGGGGAAAAAATCGGAAAGGCAATGGTATCCTAGCTTTGCTCTTATTAGAAAGTAAGGATCCTTTTCAGATAAATCCCAAATCATTATTTGTAAAGGTTGGTTTTAAAAAGGCAGTTTCCCTCCACAGAGAAATGTCTGAATCCAAGTGATTCAATTAACAATTATAGCCTGATCCAGAGTTTCCTGAGCATGCCAACTAATATTAGGAAACATCGCAACTATAATCTGTTACTTACTGCATATGTGCTCTATTCATCATAATTAGTAATATTACAATTAATTTGTTATTAATTACTAGTATTCATCAAGCTTTTTCCAACACTGACAGCTGGCAAGTTGATTGACAGTAAAAGTAAAATAAAAATATTCACAATTAAAAAAGAGAAGGAAAAAGGGAAGTAGCTTGAGAGTGATTTAGATGAAGCCTAGAAAACCAACCAATTATTCTCTTTTTGAAAGGCATTATTTGCTTTCCAGAATAAACCTGAACCAAACCTGTATTTCCACTCAAACAATTTATGAAAGAATAAAATATTTTGGTTCCATAAGAATTGGGATTAACTGGAGGGAAAGTCCATTTCTGTGTAATAAATTTTGCAGCCTTTTCACCTCTGTTATTTAATGACACTGTGTCTTCCTGTTTGAAAATTGCATACAAACAGTCTACTGTGCATTAAGACAACCGTTGTTCTATTTGGTAAAAGAAACAGAACTTGATATGATAATTTTTGGCTAGGCTGGGGCAAATGTGGCGTTTGCTATGATGAATCCCAAGATGCACAGCAAGGCTCTGGCCCAAAGACCTAAAAGTAATAAGACCTAAATCAGGAAATCGTTTCCAGGAGAAGGTTTCTTATGACAACACACTTTGCTTTTAAGTTTCACTAAAGTCAGTTTGCCACCCTGGTGGAACTGACCACATCTGTTGGTTATGGCCACAATCCACTGTGGCATTCTAAACACACTTTGCTGAAAGTTCCTGAAGAAATATAATGGAAGTGTGTGCACGGGAACACTGCCTTAAAGTGATGATTTGAGGGAAATTAGTGCCCAATCTTAATCTATTCAACGTTTCAAGCAGTATGGAAACCAACCTTTAAAAACAGGCGTTGGTGGTTCCAATAAATCTCTCTGGTGGGTAGTGAATGAACTGTTTAGAAATTGGTTCAATGCAGTCAACTGTCGCATGCTGAACAAGTAAAATTAAATCTCACTGCTTCTTTGGAAAACCACATCTCTTCTTTATGGAGCATTGATTTCAAAAGTCACATCCAATTTTGTAACATAGCTGTAAAAAGAAAGCATGTATGTCTGGAGTTGCCCCATGTTTACCCTGAAAGAAAATGGCAGAAATGGCTCTCTCTGACCTCTTTGCTCACATATCACATCCTTTGTTAAGATCAATACGGATTTCTTTGCTGGAGCATCCAGCAAGCAAGCAGTCACTGCAGTGTTTTTCCATCCCCTGGAAGAAGTTTCTGGACATGAATTCTGCCTATTTCTTTAGCTTCCTTGGACCTCCACAAAATGCCTGTGGTTTTTAGTCAGGGAGGTTTCACATGTTGAATGACTTTGCAGTCCATTTAGATCTCTCACTTGCTGGGTACTATTCAACAGTAGTTCTTTAACAGCATTTTCTTCCTCAGGTCAGAGTAAAATGCAAACAGGGATTTGAATTTACATTTGCATTTGCAAACTGGTCCCTGTGTTAGTTCCAGTAACTGGCACAATCTCATTTGGTATTCTTCAGGTAGGCACTGAATAACAAAAACAGAGGCTGGGGTAAAGGTGTGTGGAGGGACTCAGATTATTCAAAGTGGTTGGTCAAAGATCAGAGTAAAGGATTGATTTGATCCAATTCAGCATATCTGCTAGAAGTGCAAAATGGACTATGGCTAGATATCATCTAATATAGCTTTCTCCAAACTGGCTATACTTCAGTGTATGGATTTCAACTTCTAAAATTTCCTAGCCAATATGTCTATTGCAGAAAAATGGGGAGTTGGTCTCTATTTGAAATGTGTGCTGGTTGGGAAAGATTTTGCAACATTCTGTTTGATTATCCACCATCCCCAATAACCTTTACTATGGGACAGAGATTCCAATCTCCTTAGGGAAGGGGAACTTGATCTAAAACCTTTGGAAGTCACCTTGATACTTGCCTCATCTTATACCAACTTCATAAAATAATGAATGATGCCAAGAAATTGCACATACAAGAAACTGGGTAAAGTGAAACACATTATGGCAAGAGCCGTGGTGGCGCAGTAGTTAGAATACGGTATTAACTGCCAGGAGTTTGATCCTCACTGGCTCAAGATTGTCTCAACCTTTCATCCTTCCAAGGACAGTAAAAAAATTTTAAATTTTTTAATTTTTTAATTATCTATTGTTATTGTTGTTTTAGTTGTGAGCTGCCCCGAGTCTTTGGAGATGGGGCGGCATACAAGTCTCATTAATAAATAAATAATAAATAAAATGAGGACCCAGATTGTTGGGGGCAATATGCTGACTCTGTAAACTGCTTAGAGAGGCTGTAAAGCACCATGAAGCAGTATAAAAATCTAAATGCTATTGCTAAGTGCTATCTGTCCTAAGCTTCAGGAAGATGTTATTTGAAAGGCTGTTCTAGAACATTCCCCCACACCTCCCAAAAATCCTACCTGTCCCATTCAAATCTGACTTAAACTTAAAGAACCATAAAAAAGGAAGTGCAAGTCTTGAATATGCTTATCTTCATGCAATGCAGATTACATATTTATACCATAGTTTTGCCATTATGGCAAGATGCTTTTCCTTTTAAATCATAATTTTTGTTTTCAAATTAGCATGTGCAGGTTTTATAGACGTATTAGCTTCTTGGCCCCATATTTAAAAAAATAAATGAATAAACTGCTACCTTATGAACTTGTCTCTTTTGTGCAAAGCATCCTGTAAGATTTACCTATTGTCAGCAAGTCTTTAGCTCAATCTTTTATTTATTATCAGCAATAAAACTATGCAGTGTAGAGAATCTGTGCTTGAAGTCTGAAAGTGGCTCTGAAGCTGCCTTGATCACACAAAGCCTGCTAGTTTTCTTCCTCCACTGAGATTTATTTGAGCAATGCCAATATTGCAGTTCTGTGGAACTTGAGATCAATCTGTTTTCCAACTAATGAGAGTGTTTTCTTCATTCCACCTCCTAAACTGAAGTCAATCTGCCTTCTGAGCTTCAGTGTCCTATTTGTGGGGAAGGTATCTCTCCTTCCTCCTAAGCGCCTCCCAGTGTTACAACATGCAGCCATGCTTGCAGCTACTGAGAAAAGTGACAAGTTGCAAACATGCCAACACCTGGTGCAATCACTATTCACAGGGACAGGTAAATACCACAGAGCAAATGTGACTTTACAGTTTCAGGGCTTTCGCTTTGAGGAGCTGCTCAGTTTTAGTTTCTGTGGTTTGGTGGCTTGTTATTGGAAAACAACCAGACAAATGTCCACAACATGAAGAGGTTTGTGGATGAGTCTGGGTCTCAGCAATTTATTTTCTTTCCATTTTGTTTTGGAATAGAAGTGAGACAATGAGTTTGCCATGCTGAGACCTCTGATGGCTCAGGGGACAGGGTGCTGATTGAATGCCATTCCTTGCAGCTCCAATTTGTCAGCTGAAAGGAACATTGATTGGTTCATGATGACCTTGGCACGTTTTCAATAATCTGAGTTTGGCAAAAGTGAGGATGCTTCTGGGTTGGCTTCAGACTTCTTGGGAGAGTTTGATGAGTGATCATGGTAGCTTGTTAGCTTAAATGGGAAGAAAGAGCGATAATCAAATTCAGCTTTTTCTCCCATCTCTATTTTGCCAATAAAACATCTTTCCGAGGGCATAGAGTGAGTTTAAGAATAGTGCAAAATGTTCGGAAGAAAGCAATTTAAGTGGTTTCACTGAATGAAAAACAGAATTGCAGTGAAGTACCCAACTTATTCTTGACACATCAGTGAGTAATGCTTTCCCTTCTTTTCTAATGAAAACATCTTTGTGTTCAGGGTCTTCAGCATACATGCTTAGCTGAATCAGAATCAAGTCCTTCCGTCACATCAACTATGCTTGTCAGAAAGATAACATCCTTGCTATTATTTAAATGTGGAGGGGTTTACATGAACTGACTCCTCAATGTTCTGCCAAAAAGAAAAAAAATCAGGCAACAAGAAGAAATGATAGCTAAACTGAGCTGTATTCTAACAGTAATAATCCATATACTTCTCTACTCAGAGATATGCATTGCCTAATTCAGGAGTGTCAAACTGGATTTCTTTGAGGGCCGAATCAGCATTGTAGTTCTCCTCCATGGGCTGGCCAGGGGAGGAGACAGTATGGATGCCTCCTGCAGCACCCTGCTGGCCAAAACAAAGATGGGGGTCTCATGTGTCCCCCACACTCCATTTTCAGCTTGGATGGCCTCCTACAGCACCCTGCTGGCCAAAATGGGGCACAGGAGCCTCACGCATCTCCACACACCCTGTTTTCAGCCTGGACAGCCTTCTGAAGTACCCTGCCAGCCAAAATGGGGCATGGGGGGGGTATTTTGGCTGCCAGATACAGCAAAGGACTATGGGCCGGTTGTTTGCTATTTCCAGGGTGGCCCCACAGGCTAGATTTAAGCATCCCATGGGCTGGATTCGGCCCAGAGGCCTTGAGTTTGACACCTATGGCCTAATTCAATAGAACTTGCTCCTAATTAATTAACTTATTTATTTAAAATATTGATAAAGCAACCCAGAGTTGGTTAGAATATAGGTGGCTATATAAATGCTTTAAATAAATAAAATAAATGTGGTAAACATGAGTAGTATTATCTTAGGAAACCTCATTGCTTTTCAATGCTGTGTTAGTTTTTAGTTCTGAGCTCACCCCTTCATTATATTAAAGTACCTTCTTGTGGTCTTTAGACAAATTCTACTTTAAGTAAAAAGAATAAGATTTTCTTAAATTTCATCTCCGAGAATGGAGTTATAGGCTGACATCAAATATTTGAATGGTCACCTTAAAAAGAAATTTTATTCTCCATAGAAATCTGGTGTTGAAAGGCAAATGGATCAGCCTAGCTCTAAATGCCCAAGAAAGACAGTTATGTATGCCACATCCCCTGATTCAGAAAATAGCAATGAAGCCCTGTATGGAAGTCTCAATATTCAATGGGAATCTGTCTTTTTTGCAACTTGTCAATTATTCCATGACTTCCAGAAACATGACTATGTTTACTAACACATGAAAATCTTATCTGAACAAACAACAGCCAAATATTCTAACAAAACTAAGACATATATGAAGTGTGACTCTAGCCTTCTCTCCTGTGGACAGCTAGCTGGATTCCAGTTCAGATCCTGTTTACATTACCCAGTTCTTTGGTAGGCAATCTGAAGAAAATGAGAAATAAGACATTTGGAGGTATAATTTTCCAACCTTGATGCCCACAGCTCCTGGAACCAAGTGATTAACATTCTTTTGATAAACATGTAACAGAGAAAGGAAAATATTTTTGTTTCCCTAGAGCAGGGGTGTCAAACTCAAGGCCCGGGAGCTGGAGCTGGCCCATGGGGTGCATGTATCGGTTGTGGTTTGAATTTGAACTGTTGTTGTAAAATGTCAAATGGTATTGGTTTAAATAGTGTGGGAAGAATCCCTGCACTCCATTGGCTGGCAGGCAGGCTTAAGGAGCCGTAGCCAATAAACAGCTGGGGCCTGCTTTTGCAAACACTGGCGACGAAGATGCCCAAAGAAACGACGCTGACGAACAAGCAACTGAGCGAGATGGCTGCGCTGAACACCCCAGCACCGCTCGATCCGGCGACGGAAGACTGGGAATCGATGCGGATCGCTTTCCACATGTTCCTGGAGGGGAACGATCTCGCCGCATCCCCGAGAGACGGAAGAGGGCGGTCTTTCTCACGCACTGCGGTCCGGCAGTCTTCAAAATGGCGAAGGCGTTGGCGGGAGCAGCAGAGCTGAAGGTAATTCCAATGACATCCACTACTACTGAGGCTGTTATCAAGCAGCTCAGAAAATTGTTTGTAACCCATGGGTTACCAGATGTCCTTGTCTCTGACAATGGCCCTCAATTCACATCTAACATTTTTGAATCCTTTCTAGCTCAACAGGGCATCAGACATGCCCTCACTGCCCCTGGGCACCCTTCGGCCAACGGCCGGGCTGAACTCATGGTACGCTTTACCAAAGAGAAGCTTCAGCAGCTGGGTCCTGGGGACATCACTGAGAAGCTAGAAAAGCTTCTTAGTGTTCAACACATCACTCCTAGCCCATCAACTAACTTGTCCCCAGCAGAGTTGTTGATGGGCAGGAAACTTAGGTCTTCCCTTGACCGCCTCCATCCCACTTACGCACCCAACGCACCACTGGATTCCACTTCCAAAGTTCGCTCTTTTAGTGTGGGAGATTCTGTCTATGCTAGGAACCTTCTAGGTGACCCCTTGTGGATTCCTGCTGAAATAACTCACATCACAGGCCCTCGTTCTTACAGGGTACAAACAGAGGATGGCCTTCTCTGGAGCAGGCACATTGACCAACTTAGATCCAGGGTCCCTCAAGAACATCACCCCTGTCTCCCTCTAGGTCCCTCACCTGATGTTTCTTCTAGGGGAAGGGGGAACAGGAGGAAAATCAGCAAACAGGAATCAACCCCATGTGTAACGAGCCATTGCGACAGGAACCATCCCGAACCCTGTCACAAAGCCAAGATCCATCCTTAGAAGTGGAAGATTGCACATCACTACCTGACTTGGGTGCTGACATTGGAATGGAGATGGGTTGGGAGGAGAGACCAGATTCTAACAATTCAACAGGGTCTCCTTTCACAGGAAGTCCCAACAGGGAAATGTCAGCAGACACATTTCCCTCTCACTGGGTGAGAATGTTAAAACTTCTGAACCACGAAGGTCTCAACGTGACACGCAAGAGCCCCACCTATTTAAAGGAATACATTAGATAGGTTGGGGTTTGGTATGGACTGAACCTAGTGGGAGGGGTGTTATGTATGTAGGTTTGAATGTTATTGGTTTATTTGAACTGTTCTTGTAAAATGTCAAATGGTATTGGTTTAAATAGTGCGGGAAGAATCCCTGCACTCCCATTGGCTGGCAGCTACGGCTGCAGGCTATAAGAAGCAGCCGTAGCCAAGCCAGGACGGGTCCATTCGAGCTGTAGTCACTAATAAAGTCTTTGCTGGAACTCCTCGCGTCTGACTCTTCATGCAAACTTAACAGGGTGCATAGATCTGGCTTGTGGGACCACCTTGGAAATAGCAAAGGACTGTCCCGCAGTGCCTCTGCCAGCAAAAATGGAGCTTGTGAGGGTTGTGCGTGGCCACTCCAATCTCTGATTTCAGTTGCAGAGGGTTACAGGAGGCCGTTGCAGCCAAAAACACAGCTCAGGGGCCTGTTTTTGTTGGCAGAGCATCGGGCCACCACAGATGCCCCACACACAAATGACATCATGCTGGCCACGACCACCCTGGCCATGCCCACCTCAGCCCCTGCCCCCGAGGTCAAACACAACCCTGATGCGGCCCTCAATGAAATCAAGTTTGACACCCTTGCCCTAGGGAGACATTTGAGGGGGCATAGGGTAGATTGCATATAGCTTCAGCGAGTGATGTCTCTGTTCAGTCACACAGACTTGAAGGAGTACCTAAAATACTTGTTAAAAACTGAAAAGCCACAGTGTGTGCTGGAAAATAAAACTTGACTGATTAAAATTCCTAAGCAAAACATCTTTTTCCGATTCTAAAATCAAACAGATCTAACCACCGATGCTGAAAATCCACTGATGTGGCTGAGGCTTTAGCAGACATTTTTATGGGAGAGGATGCCTCCGTTTATTCCAGCAGGTCTCAGTATTTATATATCTCATTACATCTGCAGCTTGTGGCATCTGTTTCAATGCTCTGTCTGTCAAGCTGCATCTTATCACAGAAGCGTTCTCCTTTTTCTGCTCACCAATCTTGCTTCTCCTTTTACCTCACTGATAAGTAACCTGATGCTTATTCTGAGCCCTTTTTAAATTACAAAGTAAGATAGAGACAAAGCTAAGCAGGCAAGCTGGAAAAGGAAGAAGAAAGAGTTCTATGAGCTTCTAGGGATCTCTGATCAGCATGCTCAATGTAACAGAAGCAAACCTGTTGCATAATACCAGAATGTATGGACAGCGTATATGGAAAATGGCTTTGTTGTATCCAAGCAGAACATCCGGATTCAGTCATAGCTTTGCTCCATATAGCATCAACCTTGTATATGTGTGTTATGTAGATACCAGAGGTGGTATTCAGCAGGTTCTGACCAGTTCTGGAGAACTGGTAGCGGAAATTTTGAGTAGTTCAGAGAACTGGCAAATACCACCTCTGACTGGCCCCACCCCTATCTATTATCTGCCTCCCAAGTCTCAGCTGATTGGCTGGGTCTTCTTTTGTTACCCTGCACAGGAGAACAGAGCTGGAAAGCAGGTTAGTGGGGTGGGGAGGGAATGGGGATTTTACAGTATCCTTCCCCTCCCTCACCCACCAAGCCATGCCCATCAAGCAAAGCTAAGCCCACAGAACCGGTAGTAAAAAATTTTAAATCCCACCACTGGTAGATACATACTTTCTTCTGAGAGCAGGTAACAGAATTTAATTTTTAATGTGGGCCAGTATGCTTACAGTAAAAAATGACAATAAATCATATTATCTTATCTTATCCTGTCCTGTCCTATCCTATCGCCAGGAACTGCAGAAGTTCATAACAAGTGTAGTTGACATGCAGAAAGAAATCAATCTTTAGAACACATGATCTCTGCAATTCTAGAATGTCACCTGGATGAGTGAAATGAAAAGCCTTCCTGGTGCACCTTTCCTTCATAAAGACAATTCAGAAGGATGGATTGGACACTTAGGATGGCAAGCAAGAAAATCATGCAGTGGGGCTATCACAAGACACAGGTTCTCAAAATTATTTATCTGTAAATGTTATTCTCGGTTATCTGCATCTGTCCCCTCAATCTCGAGAATGGGGCAAATAATCCATCTCTGCTGAGAAAGTAACTAGAGAATGTATAAAAGTCATGATCAAAGATAGAAACTGAACCCAGTCTTCTAGCATATCAAGGTGATGGAATGACTCTTTTTCTGGCACTTCTTTTAGGGAGGAATAGCATGTAACCAAAAACCACCTCTCCTTACTCACTCACCCTTGAGCAGACTTGACATGCATATGCTCATAAGTCCCACTTTGCAAATGGATCTCTGGAATATGAGGAGGACAGCAGAATTGAGCTGGTTGGTCCTATTCCTGCCACTGCATTCCTGAGACTCCACCTACTGGGTTTTAACATCAGGAGACAGCTGCTGCACCAGTGGCTCCCTTCATGCTTTATTATGAAAAACATTATGAAAACATGTAAAGGGTGATAAAGCTTTTGAAATACTGTTTTGAAGACAAGGCAGTGTCAGCTCCCAAGAATAGTAAGTGCCCTGCTAGTTTCTCTTTAGGTCAAAGGCATTGCCACACTTTTATTGAGAGGGTGAAATCTGAAAGCCAAGCATATGGTGATTTTTCCCCATTAACTTTAATAAAGCAGCAATACTGTGCTGTAGCTTAGTAGTGCAGCTTTGAAATCCAACCAGCTGCTGTCATTCCAAAGGTGACCTTTCTAGTTGAGAAATGCATCACAATCAGGATGTTCACAGCATATAAACTATTTTGAGTGGCAAACAAATTCCCGGGCTTCCCCATATCTAGCATTATAGAATCCATAAGCTTGGCCTTTACTTTCTAAGCAGAAAAAAACCAAAAATTCACTGGGTCAATTTAGGAAAGCTGAGATGCTCCAACTGCTGATTATTTTCATGTGATAATGCCATAAATCTATCCTAATAAAGAGCAATCTATACAGTATTTTTCTTTTTTAAAAAATCAGCAGATAAAAAACAGAAGTTCCACAGACTTGTTCAGGTGTTTGCCTAAATACATCAGGGATTAAAATAATAAAAAAGAAGAAGAGACAGAGTGTCCTGATTGAGTTGTAAGTTAAGCCTATGGCCATGATAAACTTTCTCCAATTTTTACTGGTCCCCTGGATGAAACATTTTATGGCAAAGGATGCTTTAGGGGTTGGTTGTTCATGTTCTTATCCCATCGCTTTTGGTTTACTGTAAAGAGCTCTACTTGGGGCAGCTTCTGGAGACCAAAGTTGCAGGAGGTGCAAATGCAGCTGTCTGGCTGCTGAAGGGAACTGCAGCAGAATTACAGCTGTTTATAAAGGCTACATTGGCTCTTAGTAGGCTTCCTTGTACAATTCAAAGGGCTGAGGATTTTGTGACTTTAGCTTTGGAACTGTCTTCTCCAAGCAGAGTCTCCTCATTCCTGAGCATTTAATCTGGAAGGACATGTTTCTGATCCACTTTCCTTTGGAGACTAGGTGGGTGATGATTAGGAAGAAGACTTGATGGCTGCTCCAGCCTTTGGAAATAGCTTCCCTTCCAATGTTAGGAGGTTAGCATTTTGTAAACAGGTATGAGCCATATACTGTAACATTTACCAAATATATGTAAACATAACCAGGACCACTACATTTTAAAATCTCCTATTAATGCCTTCCTGATGGTTTTATTCATTTAAAGCTCACACTCAGTCTTTTCCTCGCAAGTTACAAGAATGATTTATTTTGTTTAAACCTTTTACAATACATCTCTCTCAGGATATTACTTATATTTTGCCCATCATAACTTGCACTCTATAGGGCATTTCAGCTTCTTTAATCTGGCCAAGAGGCCTCTAGCACTGTATAGGAACCCTTATGCAGTAGTGTTAGGTACCAGACTAAGCAATATTATTGTACTATATACCTTTTTGTTGTATCAGAATATTTACGGCCTCATCCTTTAGAGATGGGTTGAGCTAAATCAGATGCTCTCCAACTTCACTCGGGTTTTTTCTTACAAGTTATTTGAACTATTGTTGTATGTTCTAATGAATTTTAAGCCCTAGCACTCAAGTCACATTCAGGCTCAAGCAAAGATTATTCCTCTTGTTCATCTTGCCCAGGGCTGTTAAACTCCTGGCCCATAGGCTGGATGTGTCATGTACTGGCCATTCCCACATCCAGTTTAGCAAAGGGGAAAAAATTCTTATACATCATGTGACGCCACCATGACAACATGAGTTTGATACCCCTATTTTCTGATGCCACTAACCTACCCATGGATTGAAACCTCTCCTCTACTCCTCTACCCAACTTTGACATATAGAACAAGAAAGCATTTAAGAGAATTCCACCTTAGGTATCCCTGGATGTTTAGCATTTATTTTTTATTTTTATTTTTATTGATATTTATATCCCGCCCTTCTCCAGAGACTCAGGGAAGCTTACAGTTTTTGGGATACAACCCAACACGCTCAGCAATAGCCTTCATTCCATTGTATATGCCTGCTTATTACTAAGCGGCATTTTTACAAAGTCAGCTTATTGCCCCCAACAATCTTGGGTCCTCACTTTACCTACCCCAAGAGGATGGAAGGCTGAGTCAACCTTGAGCATGGTGGGATTCGAGCCTGCAATAATTACAGGCAGCTGGAGCTAAGTGCTAGGCTATTAACAGCCTGCACCACCAAGGCCCTTTACCCTGAAACCTTCATTTTAGATTCAGAACAACACAATCCCAATGCACAATCTATCCGTCTATTTATTATTTGCAATCTTTCCCACAAGCAAATAAATCACTTGAGTTCCTATCACAAATCAACTTTTTATATGCCTAATGAATCACTTTCTATCGTTCCTTGTTCTAGAAAGCATACCAACATCACAAAAGAATTCTATCAAGGTATGTGTCATTTTTAAAAAAATACTGATATATTTTCCTCTTCCTTAAAATGTTTCCTTCCTTCCTGAAAAGAGCAAAGTGACTGTCAATCCAAGAGTGGGATGGCTCTTGACAGCCTCATCTAAATACCCTTCTTTTGGGCTCACCCCCTCCAGGTCAACTACCATGATCCCCAGAAAACTAGTTTCTTTTCTGAGAGCCAGAAGTTCATTGTATCCACATTCCCTCTCCAGGTTTTTGCCCCTTCCCATCAGCAGATGTGATTATATTCCATGCAATATAGAGGATAGCTCCCCTGCCTATGCATTTCCTGTAATTCTATCACAGGAAAACTTTATTTAGAGTAAAATTGACAAGGCTGTAAGAGTCATTGCTCAAGGGCAGAACCAGAAGCTCAATTGCTTTGGTCTGTTAATAACAGACTGTTTAGCTTCTTGTTCTAGTCAACATCCTTTTTTCTAACAAACTTTCCAAATTAAGTTGTAGTTATGCCATCAGCAAAGTGATTTCCCACCCACCCATCTTGGCACCGGTGATTATAAATGGCTGATTATGCTCCTACAGTGTTATTTGCAGGTCATCCACAATGGCCTTCTTTGTAACCATTACCTTCTGACTCGTGATCCTTTAAGAAATCTTATTGACTCTCCTGCAGCTAGTTTATTTGGGGGAAACAGTCTTTCACTCTCAGTTTTGAACTTTGGTATTGAATGAAAACTGCAGACAAGAATCTGAGGGAAAGCCAATAAATTGCAAAGCCCGCTCCTCAAATGTCCTATTACCAGTTCCTCTCAGTCCATCATTCCAAAGTCATCCTCACAACTTTGTAATGTGTTCGATGATCGTATGAGCTAACCAACAGAAGCTGGATTGTGCCAACTAAAGTGTACATACGGAAAAGTAGATAGATAGATAGATAGATAGATAGATAGATAGATAGATAGATATGACACTATGACACCATCAATGTTTCAAGAAGACTTGAAATTATTAGTCTAGCACTATGATTTCCACAGGTAAAATGTATAAACATGGTAGTATACAAATCTGATGAGTAAGTAAACAGAACACTCAACTTTATTAACTGTAGTGGTTTGCAAAACCAATCAAGCCATGAGTTTCTCTTAAAATGGAGGTATGGATTAGTATGCAGAAGAAAGGAGCTCTGTTGCTCCTTAATATTATTAGCTTATCAATATAAATAACAACTGATTAATGACCCAATCCCTACCCTAAATAATGGTGATACTCTTGAAAAGTATCTGGAAGCTTCAGCTGGTACAGAATGAGGCTACATGGTCAAAAGAATGGTGCGTGGGACACTTCTGCTGCACTGGGTGCAAGTCTGCTTCCAGGTGTTGGCTATGACCTTTAAGGCCATACATGACATGGGGACAGGTTACTTACAGAACCCTCTTTATACCTTTACATTGGCCCATCCCACCTGATCAGGCACAGAACATATGTTGAGGAACCTGTCAGCCAAAGAATTCTGACTGATGGGGTACAGGAAGAGAGCCTTCTCTACCATTTCCCCTACCACATGGAACATTCCTCTCCCCCAGATAAGAAGCAGACCCTCACTTTCCTGGCCTTCTGGAAAGGTATGAAAATATGGCTCAGTTGCCTTGTTTCAAGTGCAGTGGCGAGCACTGGCTACTGCCCTGAAAGTCCTCTCTCCCCACAACCTTTTAACTATTTTTTTAAACATTGCTTACCTCTTTGAAAGTTTATATACTGTTTTTATGTTTTTCCTATTTTATTTTGTACTACCCAGAGTCCATCTGTGAGGGAGATGGGTGGCTTCAAATTTTGATAGATGATAAATACATCTTGATTCCAGTGAAGTTCAGGGTGGCTTGTTGGCTTCAGTGTAACATAATGATAATGTCTTAGCAATCATGTTTTTTTATGAACTTCTGACTTTTACTGGATATGAAAGGATGGGAAGGATAAACTAATTTCTTCCAGGATCTGAAAACTTTAGATTTTTGCCCTGGGAAAGGTGGAGGAAACTGGGATAATATTTATGTCACTATTACTAAGCCACCACTATTTTATTCATCAGACCAATTTTTCATCACCTATGTCACAATTAGATATAGTTTAGTATTTAATTTAGGTGGTTTACAGATTTGAACAGTTCCCCAGTAATACGGGAATGTTCCTCTGCTACTGGAGAAATGTTACAGATTTCATTAGCCTGTCTTCTATTGGAAATACTATTAGTCTTTGTGTACTTTAAAGCTCATCTCCTCAAAGAAGTTAGTTGCTCAAATTACCCATCCTTTAGGCAGATGCAGCCTACGCAACCACTGGAAAGGATTGGCACTGTACATAAATCATAATATTTTCACAATATATCAAATCAATTTTCATCTGAAAAAGTACATGATTTAGTAAATGAATTGTGCAGAAATGTATCTACAATTCATTGCAAAAAAGCTGCAGAGGAAGGAAATCACCAAGGGAAATGATATACAGAACTTTTTGACAGGACATTAAGATTGCCACATTAGAGAAAGTGGAATATAGTTTGTAATGCTCATTATTGCAAATTTTGGAGCTGATAGCTTTGTGAATATCCCACAAATACTTCAATCTAGAAAATTTCTTTAACGAATGGCTATGACACAGTCCTTTTCCTAGCATTACTGCTCTTCTTAGCAATATAAACTTATATGCCACTATTATCATGAGGTACATCTCTTTTATAACTGAGTAACAAAACCTAGCACTAATATAAAACATAGGCTTGTATATATATTTTATACAATAGCTATATCTTATTTTCTCAGTACACATTCTTCTGGTGTATAATATCCTTTTATTCCATGTGGCTTCTATATGCATTCTTCTATTTTGGCTACACAAAATGGCTCAAAAGGGAGACATTAAAAGAGAGGAATGTGGATTACAAGCAACAGGTGACACTTCTTAGAATCCATAAACTGGCTGAAAATCATGATTTCTGTCAAGACCAGAACACAAGCTCCCACCCCCACTAAGCAACTTACATATCAAATCAAGATGAAAAGATATATTACATATTGGCAAAAAAAATCAGAAAATACAAAATACAAAATAAAATACAAGCTGAATAGTCAAGATCTTGTTGATGATCTAAACTCTGTCAAGGACCTTGGAGTACTCATCTCTAATGATCTAAGTGCTAGAGCCCACTGTAACTACATAGCCAAAAAGGCATTAAGAGTTGTTAACCTAATCCTACGTAGCTTTTTCTCTGGTAGTATCACACTACTAACTAGGGCATAAAAACATTTGCTAGACCAATACTTGAATACAGCTCACCAGTCAGATACATTACGTATCTGATATTAACACAGTAGAGAAAGTCCAGAAATATTTCACAAGAGTTCTCCACTCCTCTACCCATTGCAGAATGCCTTATGCCACCAGACTTGAGGTTCTAGACCTAGAAAACCTAGAACTATGCTGTTTTCAGTCCGATCTAAGTATAGTATATAAAATCATACATTGCCATGTCCTACCTGTCAATGAATACTTCAGCTTCAACCATAACAATACAAGAGCACACAATAGATACAAACTCATGGTTAACCACACCAAACTTGATTGCAGGAAATACGACTTCAGCAACAGAGTGGTCAATGTCTGGAATACTCTACCTGACTCTGTGGTTTCTTCCCCAAACCCCCAAAACTTTAACCTTAGACTTTCTACTATTGACCTCACCCCTTTCCTAAGCGGTCTGTAGGGGGCGTGCATAAGCACACCAAAGTGCCTACTGTCCCTGTCCTATGGTTTCTTTTATTTTCTTATATGTATCCATGTATTTATAACTATGTTTATACTTATACCTATTATCTTGTAAGCAATTGACTAATCAAATAAATAAATCAATAAATATAAGGTCAGAACAAAGCATAAAAATCTAAGCCTTGTTGTGAGAATCAGGACAGATACTATGCATAAATATGGTGTTCAAATGTTGAGATCCTCTTTAGAAATTTCCAACTTTCTTTCATCTCCTTGGCCTGGATCAGTGTAAGATGCTTTTTCTTTCTCTCTGCTTTCCTTTCTCTCTCTCTTACCTTTCCCTTTTTGGAGGTATATTATATTTGTGTGAATGAGAATGTATGTAGAATATATTCTAAAGAACTAGTTAAAAAGCAATCAATCAAATATATTTCTGGCTTGCTCAATGCGACCTTCACTGTCTATGTTCTGATCCTGCATATAAGTTCAATAACAGCACACATAACTAAATCACAGGGCCAATGCACTGGATTAGGCATAGCACATACATCTAGCTCTTTCCATGGGAATGTCCCCAGCCACACTATGCTGAATAATAACTGCCTTCAGATTAATGATATTTTGGTTTCCCAGGCTTTGCTCCCAGTTTTTAATGTTGGTAAATGCATGCTATTATAAACCATCCTGGAACTGTTTATAGCAGCAGTCACAGTGGAGATGTTTTGGAATTCCTGCCTTACCTCTGTAAAAGCAAATACAAGAAAGAAGATACAGATGGAAGGTGGGGATGACAATTACAGGTAGGCATTTATAAGACAGCTGAGAGAACTAGAGAAAAACATGCTCATCAAACAAAAAGCTGTTTGGTTGAGCAAATTGAACACACAATTCATGGTAACTAAGAAGCATGTCCTTGAGAAGAATGCAGGACAATGACACCAATATGGTTAGAGCTTTCTAGTAGACGACATGCACAGAATTCCAACATTAAATGACTGAAAAGGTGTCATCATACATCAAATTATACAAGATGATCTACCTTCACCAGATTTCAGTGTTCTTACATGGGGCTCATGATTTCAAAAGACTACATCAAAATTGTCATGCAAAACAATTTTGCAATTTTCATGCAAAACAACTTTTTGACATCCTCCTATGAGGCAGTAAGTAAGATTTTGTTAACTTAAGCATGGAGGTTTTGGGGTGTGGGGCGGGGGATTGGATGTCTGAATATCAATCAGAATAGAGCTGGAAGGGACCTTGGGGGTCTTCTAGTCCAACTCCATGCTCAAGCAAGATACCAACATTTCAGACAGGTGGCTGTTTGGTCTTTTCTTAAAAACCTCCAGCGATGAAGCACCTAGAACTTCTGGAGGCCAGCTGTTCCACTGGCTAATTGTCCTCACTGTTAGGAAGTTTCTCCTTAATTCCAGGTTGCTTCTCTCCTTGAGTAGTTTCCATCATTTTTTGTCTTGCCTTCTGGTGCTTTGGAAAATATGTTGACCACCTCTTCTTTGTAGCAGCCCCTCATATACTAGAATACTGCTATCATGTCACTCCTAGTTGTCCTACTTTTCTCTAGACTGGCCATGCACAATTCCTGAAATCATTCTTTATATGTTTTTTGTCTCCAGACCCTCAATTATCTTAGTTGCTCTTCTTTGCACTTTTTCCAAAGTCTCAACATCTTTTTTGTAATGTGGTGACCAAACTGGATGCAGCGCTCCAGGTGTGGTCTTACTAAGGATTTATAAAGTGGTACTAATACTTCATGTGATTTTGATTCTATGCCTCTGTTTGTACAACCAAGGATTGTATTAGCTTTTGGTAGCGGCTGCACACGAATGGCTCATGTTTAAGTGATCATCCACTAGGACTCCAAGGTCCCTCTCACAGTTACTGTTTTTGAGCCAGATTTCACCTAATCTGTACTTGTACCTTTGGTTTTTCCTGCCTGGGTTAAAACCTTGCTTTTCTCCACATTAAATTTCATATTGTTGGACAGGGCCCGTTCAAGTCTGTCAAGATCTTTTTGGATCCTGAGCTTGTTTTCTGGGATATTGGCTATTTCTGCCAGCTTAGTGTCATCTGCAAACTTGATGAGTTCTCCTTCTCTTCCTTCATGTAAGTCAGTTATGAAAATATTGAACAGAATTGGGCCTGAGACAGAACTTTGTGCTTCCCCCAGTTTACTTCCCTCCATGTAAATGTAGTACCACTAAGGACTATTTGTTAAATACAATTTGTCAGCCAGTTACAGATCCATCTGGTGATGATGCTGTCTACCCCACATTTTTTTTAGTTTACCAAGAAATAGGTAATGGTCTACTTTGTCGAATGCCTTGTTGAAGTCTAAATATACTATGTCCACAGCATTTCACTGGTCTACTAATTTAGTCACTTTGTCAATGATTGAAATAAGATTGGTTTGGCATGATCTATTTTTAACAAACACATGCTGACTTTTAGTTATAACTTTATTTGTTTTTAGATATTTGCAGATCTGTTTTTTAAATTATCTATTCTAGTAACTTCCCAGTTATTATTGTTAGGCCAGTAGCCCTTCATAATAAGTAATGCAGATGATGGTTTAGGAAGCCAAAGTTCTGCTGACAACACCAGCTTTTAAGCCAGTGGTTCATTTCTAAAATCCTTTGCTCCTTCATTGAACATTGGCCTTTTGTTGGAAGTATAGATGAAAGCACCATTTGTGCTCCTAATTCTTTAACTTTCTTCCCTACCTGTTCGTAATCTCATTATTGTTTTCAGATTCATTTTTGTATCATTAGTCCCCATGTGTAGGAGAAGAAAAAAGGGGTAGTAATCCATGGGGTTGATTATTTTAATAAGGTACTCAGTTACATCTTTGATTTTTGCTCCATGGAGACAATATACCTCCCTAGATTAACTGCCTGTTCTGCAGATTACAGTTTCTGTTCCCCTAAGAATTTATTATTCTATCATCAATACTCATCTTGTTTTTTGTTAGGGAAGTCTGGAATACTTTTCTTCCTGTCCCAGGAATGCTATATTGTGCCTCTTTTTTAGAAACTATTGATGAATGCTCTTTTGTGGGTGTCTGCCTATTTTCTTCCAGTGGCAGGCTATGAAAGCAATTGTTCCATTCCAGAAGGGTTTCATTGGCATGGGCTAGGATAGATAGTAGGGGCTTTGCTCTTGGTTGTTGTCTTCTTCTAAAAATGACATGTTTCTATAGATCTTGACCTTTAGGTATATACCATGTTTCCCTGAAAATAAGACCCTGTCTTATATATTTTTTGATACCAAAAAAGGCACCAGGTCTTATTTTGGGGGGATGTCATCCACTGACTCACCTCACTTGTGTGTTTCGCCCCCAGCCTCTTTTTTGCTATCAGAGGCCTTCAAGAACTTCTTCATCTGGCAAGGCCTGCAAGGCTTTCCTGAAGGCCTCTGTAGCCAATAACAGAGCTCTGGATCAATCCAGAGCTCTGTTATCAGCTAGAGAAGCTATCATGAAAGTCCTTTAGGAAAGGCCTCTTCAGCTGATAACAGAGCTTGCCAGCTCCAACAAAAGAAATCACCCAAGGTGTGCGAGGCCTGGCTGCAACTATCTGAAGGTAAGTAGTTGGGCAGATCCGCATACCCCTATCCCCACCCTAGCTTAATTTTTACCTGTGCACCCTGGAGTGGGTGGGGTCTTAATTAGGGCTTATTTTGGGGGTAGGACTTATATTGGGCACACGTGTAAAAATCAATCTAGGACTTACTTTCTGAGTAGGTCTATTTTCAGGGAAACACGGTATGTAGGACTGTTCTTTTATGGAAGCTATTTGTTCCCTATTGTGTTCAACTTGAGTGTAACTGTAATATGTTATCAGACACTGAAATAAGGGGTGAAGATGAAGTTTGTCTTTTTGATATGTGTTTCTACAAAATAGCTTGATCAGTTTGGTCATTGACTGAGCATATACAAGTTACTGCTTTACTTTCTAAACAAGAATGGCACTTTGGGAGAAAAATGATGCTCCATTTGTAACACAACCAAATAATATCAGCTGAACAAATTCATGCTGTGTTTGAAATCATTACAACTTCAGAAATATACCCTGTTCAAATGCAAGCTTGCTGCTCTACAATCACTAAAAATATTGCATATAAGTGTATCAGAAATGATGCTAGGTTTGACTATCTGCTTTCCCTTGCCTATTAAACCAACTGTGCCTGGCATCAATTGCAACCTATTTCTGGCCAAATCAGAATTCCTTCTATCTTTTCTTTGCACAAAATTATGCCATCTGTCTATATAAGCTGAAGGCAACTGATACATTATGATATGAATAGAGCAGCAGAAGAAATTTGCCTTGCTTGCGCTATTTCCTGCTTAATAGATGTGATGTTTTTAGCTCCTGAATTGCTGCCAGTTGGCCTTCAGAGGTGTTGAGTCAAAAGGACCAGCTGGACTGCAGGGCACAGGGTGAAATCAACACAGATCGCAGCTAATTGCAAAGTGCAAGCCTTCTCTTAATTGTCCTGATAAATTATTGATGCGAGAAGATATTTCTTTTTAAGGTACCATGTGAGGTGAGAGTTCCAGGAGTAAGTAGGTCTATATCAGAAGGCCTTATCTAATTTTTTTGGGGGGGAGGGGTGCAATTAGGGAATTAACTCTGGGTAGGGAAGAAGCAGAGCAGCAAAATCCTTCTATAGACTGTCCTACTTATGAATATTCCAGATGGAAGTGATTCCAAAAAGCACATCTGCAACTCTCCTGGAAGCTGTCAGTTCCTTAAGTGTTATTGACAAGAAGGATCCCTTTGATGCCATTAGCTGTGCACCTCATTGATTTTCTCTGTTTTAACAAGGAAATCATTACAGTTTATACAACCTGAATACTCAAGACTTTAACTCTTTCCGATTTCTATTTCTGCAGTCAGCTTTGTGCACTTAGCTGGCAGAACGCTCACCTTTCTCCTGAACTATTTTCCGCTCCGAGCTGATCCCTAATAGGATAAATATTAACACAAGCACGACAGTCACTGCAATAACTTTATACTGGCCTAGAAACATATTCGAAAGCAGAGAGGAGTTGGGCTGCCTCTAAGCCATACAACTCTTAGTTGTGGTTAGTACAGTATTCCATTTTACACAAAAGGTGCAAAATAATCCATCCCTTTGCATAGACATTAGCAGCTTAGGAACTTCATTTCACTGTTTTTGAATTTTTTTTTGAGTTAAAGACGCTATAGATGACATAAGCTAATAGACAGCATCTAGGAGACTCATATAGAACAGTCAAAATGATAAACCAAACCAAACCAAAGGGAAAAATTGGTAACGTATGTACAACTTAGTTTTAAAGTTAAAATGTATATCCAATCTGACATCCAAAATAAATGAAGAAAGTGCTTCGTGTATTGCTTTGTATGTATGTATTTGTATGTTTGTGTTTTTAACAATTGTAAATAAAGTTTTTTAAAATTAAAAAAAAAAGATAAAAAAAGGAACTTCATTTCACTGTATAGTCCTGTAAGGCCCAAAGCAGATACTGGTTCTTTATTTCTAATGCATTTGAGGTATGTTGCCCAAAAAGGGGACTGTAACTACTTTAAAACAGTTGCTGATTTTGGATCCTATCTCCAAATGGTTTGGAATATTACTCACGTATCTGGCTTCAATGAAGAACTTGGTATTAACATTCAAAGTCCTTCATGGCTTGGGTCCGAGGTATTTGCAGAAGCATCTCCTGCTGACATCGAATGCTGATCGCCCTGTGCGAGCACACAGACTGGGACTTCTCAGGGTGCCGTCCGCAAGGCAGTGTCGGCTGGCGGTACCCCAGGAAAGGGCCTATCCTGTAGTGGCTCCCGCCTTGTGGAATCAACTGCCCTTGGGGCTCCGTTTGGCCCTGGATCTCCGCTCTTTCCACCACGATCTGAAAACTTGGCTGTTTGAAAGGCCGGGCTGGACTGACCTCTTGGGGTGGGGTTAAGCTGATTTTATTTGGGCTTGTCAGGTTTAATTTGTTTTTAATGTATTTATTGATTGTATTTTTTAGTTGTGAGCCGGCCCGAGTCCTTTTGGGGAGGGGGTGGCATACAAGTCCAATTATTAAATTAAAATTAAATTAAATTAAACTTCATCATATTATCTCAAATATCCTGGTGATAGAACGTAGAATAACAGAGTTGGAAGGAATTTTGGAGGTCTTCTAGTTCAACCTCCTTCTAAAACAAGAAACGTTATACCATTCTGGTCAAATGGTCAACTCAGGTAATACAAGGGCCGACTCATGAGGGGAGACACATGTCTGACCTTGTTTTCATCTCGAGACAGTCGGGAAATGATCTGGGGGAGATCTCCAACTATACAACCCCTGTCATGGACAGATCATTTTCTCCTTCGACTGGCCTTCCAATATGCCACCCCTCGTCGCTGGGAGGTGAGACCAATGAGAGGGTTCCACCCCAGGTGCCTAATGGACCTGGAGAAGGGTTCCAGATGGCGCTTGGGTCAATTCCAGCCTCCTTAGCCGACAGCTCGGTGGATGCCCTGGTGGACGCCTGGCAAACGGCTGCCACCGGGCGCTGGACCGAGTTGCCCCTTTGTGGACTCTGACCTGCTGCAGATCGCGATTAGCTCCCTGGTTTTCCGCAGAGCTGCGGGAGATGAAGCGGCGGAAGAGAGGCCTAGAGAGCTGTTGGAGATCCAGCAGGTCTGAATCTGACCGATCGCAGCTAAGATCTTATTTTAGATCTTATCTTGCTGCAATAAGAGCGGCGAAGTGTGTATACTTCTCTGCTCTCATTGCATCCGCAGATAATCGCCTGGCCACCCTGTTTAGGGTCTCCCACTCCCTCCTTAATCAGAGGGAGAGGGAGGACCCTCTGCAGGGACGTGCCAAGGAGTTTAGTCAACATCTGATGGACAAGATTGCTCAGATCCGGACAGGCTTGGACTCCGACTGAACAGAGTCCAACGGGAATACGAGGAGTGGTCTTGGAGATATCATTTGGGAGGAGTTCAATCCTGTGACTCCAAATGAGGTGGACAGGATCATGGGAAGGCTGAGTGCTGCCATGTGTTTATTGGACCTGTGTCCCTCCTGGCTGGTCTATGCCGCCCAGGAGGTCACACGAGGTTGGCTCCAGGCAGTAATCAATGCCTCTTTGAGTGAGGGTGCCTTTCCCGCCGCCTTGAAAGAGGCGGTGGTGAGGCCCCTCCTCAAGAGGCCTGCCCTGGACCTGGCTAATTTGAACAATTTTCATCCGGTCTCCAACCTTCGCTTTATTGCGAAGGTTGTTGACAGCATGGTGGCTCGGCAGCTCCCACTGTTCCTGGAGGAAACCGACTATCTAGACCCATATCAATTGGGCTTCAGGCCCGGTTACAGCACGGAGATGGCATTGGTGGATGATCTCTGGAGGGCGCGGGACAGAGGTTACTCCTCTGTCCTGGTCCTGTTAGATCTCTCAGCGGCTCTTGATACCATCGACCATGGCATCTTACTGCTGCGCCTCGAGGGGTTGGGAGTGGGGGGCACCATTTTACGGTGGTTCTCCTCCTACCTCTCGGGTCGCACACAGGTAGTGTTGGCAGGGGGCAGAGATCGGCCCCAAGGCCCCTCCTGTGTGGGGTACCTCAGGGGTTGGTTCTCTCACCCCTCCTGTTCAACATCTACATGAAGCCGCTGGGTGAGATCATCCGTGGTTTTAGGGTGAGGTATCATCAGTATGCTGATGATACTCAGCTTTTTATCTCCACCCCTAACCAGCCCAGTGATGTCCTCAACATGATGTCCTGGTGTCTGGAGGCATTGCAGGTCTGGATGGGGAGGAACAGGCTTCGGCTCAACCCGGCTAAGACCAAGTGGCTGTACATACCGGCACCTTGAATTGTCCAGGAGATTCCATCTTTGGCTATGGGAGGAGAGGTGTTACCCCCCGTAGATAGGGCGCGCAACTTGGGTGTCCTCCTGGATACACGGCTCAGTTTGGAGGAGCAGGTGGGAGCCGTGGCCAGGGGGGCATTTGCCCAGTTTTGCCTGGTACGCCAGTTGTGTCCCTATCTGGACCGAGATGCCCTGCGTACAGTCACTCATGCACTCATTGTCTCCCATCTGGACTACTGCAATGCTCTTTACTTGGGGCTGCCCTTGAGGACCACTCGGAGGCTTCAGCTGGTCCAGAATGCAGTGGCGCGGGTTGTGATGGGAGTTTCCCGATACTCCCAAATTACACCCTTCCTGCGCGAGCTGCACTGGTTACCAGTTGCCCTCTGAGTGAGATTCAAGGTGCTGGCATTGACCTATAAAGCCCTTTATGGCATTGGACCAGGATACATGCGGGAGACGCTGCTGCCGATAACAGCTTCCCAATGTCCCGTGCACTCCCATCGAGAAGGCCTTCTGCAGGTGCCATCGACACAACAATGTCGGCTGGCGACCCCCAGGAGTAGGGCCTTCTCGGTGGGAGCACCCACCCTATGGAATCAACTTCCCCTGGAGCTGCGGACGGCTCCTGACCTCCGCTCCTTCCACTGTGACCTAAAAACTTGGCTATTCCAACTAGCCTACCTGGACTGATGGGGAGTGGGGAGGGTTTTAAATATATTTTAAAATATACTAATTGGCATATGAGACCTTGTTTTTAATTCCTTTAACATTTATGTAATTGTATTGGGATTGTTTTAATTGTAAGTCGCCCTGAGTCCCTCAGGAGATAGGGCGGCATACAAGTCTAATAAAATAAATAAATAAATAAATAAATAAATAAATAAATAAATAAATAATGATTGCCTAACCTTTGCTTGAAAACTTCCAGTGAAGGAGCATCCACAACTTCTGGTGGCAACCAGTTCCACTGATTAATTTTTCTCATTGTCAGGAAATTTCTCCTGAATACTAACTTGGATCTCTCTTCCAATATTCCATCAGTGAAGATGAAAGAAACCAAGAACACATCACTCTGGGCTGTAAATTACCTGAATCAAGTCAAGTTTCTGATATACCAACGTGCTTTCACATTGAGCTAGAAATGTCTCCCTTGACGGTGGTTTCAGATTCAAAGGGAAGATCAACTTTGAATTGGTGACATCATCACAAATGGACCTTTTGAGAAAATTTGGTATATGAAACAAACTTTGCAAATAGCCATAATTGGTGTAGGTCATTATATGCTTCATTCAAGAACAGGAAGGCAGATAAGGTAGCAAAATTGGTAGAAATATGATGGGACAGTTTGAATAGAGTGGTTGGCATCTGGTGTCACTTGCTTATTTGTTATTCTGTTGTTTTTTTCTTATCTTTGTGGGTTTTGTTTTTTGAACTGTCCTGTAATTGGGGAAGGGGGAAGGTTAGGCTATCAGCCCCTCAGGTTCACTTGGAGTCATAAGCATCTAAATTGAATAAGTTAAATGGAATTTCCCAGCCTAGATTAATCCTAAATGTTCACTAAAATTCTGCTTAAACTAACTTCAGTGCTTAAGATACCATAGTCTGATAGGTACTCAAGATTACTTTGCTCATCCCTGGTGACGATGGAAAGTTCTTGTCGATAAAGCAATGGCCATCACAGAATGCTTACTTAATGCTGCCATTGCAGCTCCCAAATTAGAAGAGATTTCTCAATTCCCAGGTGAGCCCTACTTAAATTAATCTAAGTTGGGCTCCTCTCCCCTCAACTCTGACTCTTCTTAATGAAAATTGACACACAACAACCTTTCATTTGGAAACATCTCTAGGGACTGTCCACTCTGTTTGTTTCAGTCAGGACTTGATTGCAAAGAAAGAGCTTCCTGCTGCCAGAAGTATTAGCTCCTGTGCTAGGCAAGTTTTTTTTCCCTGCAGTCTTCTCTTCATTCCTGTGCTCAGGAGGCACAACCAGAAAATAAAACTGGAGAAAAGTGCTGCCTCATTGTTTGTCTTACAACTTTAATGAGCTCTAGTTTCAGGCTAGCAAATTGCCTGACCTTACAACATTGTGGTTGCATGTTCTTTGTGTGTTTGTGTTGGGGGAGGGGAGAAGAAGGGGATAAAAAGGAGATGCAAGGGAGTAGCTAACAAATACATCTGATCATGTTTCTTTCACAGGGTGGGTCAGGGATTGTAGGGTTTCTTATTTGTCTAGAACTATAAGAAGCAGTTCACTGAATGTAAGAATTTTTTTAAAAAAGTTTGCACTGACTTTTTCATATATTTTGACACTTATTTATTTATTTATGCTCATATGCTGCTTCAGTCTTGACTAACTCTAAGCAGCTTATCCTCCCAACAATGGTAAGCTAAGCCAATGTTAACCAACAGTCTTACTGAAGGAGGAAACTCAGTCATATCGGCCTGCCAAAGACTTGGAAATGCCAAGTTTTAATGTCCTTCTTGAATCTTAATAGGGTACTGACGGTCTAAGTACAAGAGAAATGCCATTCAGAAGCAGGGCAGCAGAGAAAGCACAGAACCATCCTTGTGGACAGATTATGGACTTAAAGAACTGTCCTCTGCCCAAACAGGGATTCAAAAGGAGCCCTTCATCCTAAAACTGGATGAGCAGCAATCACTAGCAAAAAGTGGGCCCCAAGACACTCATCTGCAAGGATAGGCAAAATTGCAAGCAAAACATGCATAATTGTTGCAAAGAAATATCATCATAATGCATTCTTAGAAATTATGATGAAAACAATTACCAAAGATGTGAGACGAGTCATTTACAATGACAATATACAAAGAAGGGAATGAGATGAAGAAACACAGTCATATTAGACCAATTCCTTTACTGAAGAGATTCACAACTATATTAGATGAAGAAATGAGGAGGTTTGTGCCCTAAATTACACACATGAACAGGTGATATTCCATAGATTTATTATAAACCCATAAGAATCCATCATTATTAAAAAATGGAAATTAAGTGGACATCTTCCTAGATGTGAAAAAAGCTTTTGATAATTTGGAATGGGCTTTTCTTACAACCAGTCCTAAACAAAATTAATCCTAGAGAAAAATTAAAAACCTGGGTGGAGAGTAGATATCAACATCAAACAGCACAGAAGGCAGTGAATGGAATACTCACTGCAATTCAATTAGCAAAGGGAAAAGACAAGGTGCCTACTCTCCTCTTTATTGTTTGTTATCCCCCTAAATGTTTTGACCAGCAAGGTCCAAAACAACAACTACAAACCAAGCAGGTAATTGGGATCAACATTCAAAGAGAGGGACGCCAATTGAAATGCTATACAGACAATGTAGTACTAACAATCAGGCACCACAAACCGTATATCAGTTAATTAAAGTAATCAAGGGTTTCAGTTGCTTTTCTGGATACAAACTCAACATAAAGGAAACATAGACAAGCTAAGACATTTAGAATTTGGATTTTGAAGAAAAAGAGGCACTGTTTAAAAACAATAATGAAAATTACTGAAATAGAAATGAACAATAATTAAAGAAGTTCAAAGCAAAAAAATGTTTATGTAACAGCTACTGGTTGGAGGGAAAAAAAGAAAATAAAAAAGGCAAGGAATAAAAAGGGATGAGGCTACTTGACTGTTATTTTACTGTAACACCTTTTTTATTTTATGTCACTATATCAATAATATTAACAAAAAGTGATAACAATATAGATGCTTTCATGAGTTTGTCTTAACCCTAGGCATTTTTCCCTGAGATTTTTGGAGACTGATGGAAACACGACAGTTGGACAAGCTTGATATTTTGGTTTTAAAGAAGCTGTTTAGAGTTTTCTTTGCTTGTTTTTGGTGGGGGAGATTTTAAGGCTAATTAACTTCCTATTTTATTCTTATTTCTTCACCATGCCCATGTTTACTTGTTTGATGTGCTTTCCATACTTGGGAGAAGTTTAATTATGAGGATTTTTGGAAATGTTAACGGTGTATACTTTTTGAAACATTAGAGGCGATTGGCAGAGATACAATGCTTCCCACTTCCTCACATAAATTCACTTTATTTGATCGGCCTGTTGGTGAGCCTGCATATGAAGGAAAAAAGGAAGTTCAGCAATATATTTCCATTGGCAGAAATATTCTCATGAGTAGATGGTTTGGGAAGAGATTCTCCGTGCTTTTTCTTGTCCTCTGCTGTGCTGTCCAAATATGTTCTGGATAAACCCCCTTTGGAGAGGATTTTAGGAATTTGTTGGGGAAGGAAGTGCAAATCCAATTATGCAAGCAAACACTCTCTTGTACAATGTAGAATATCACTCCATCTGTTTCTTTGGATGAACAGATGCACCTGTTCTGGTATCAGTGCAACGCCTAGACCAACAAACATTTTGCAATGTTTCTCACCTCTCTCTAAGAATAAGATGATCATGTGATACCTAAAACAGAGCAGAAATAGAAAATAAAACAATGGATTAGATCCAATGATTGAGCCAGCTAATACTCATGGAGGGATTCCAAGCTAAATTCGCAGTTTATTTGGAAAGAAATACGAGGATAAATGTATATGATATGTTATATAAAGAAAGGGAAAAACACTTTTTGAAATTATGAACTGTCAATATTAGCTTTTGGTTTCTGCTAAAAAACTGGTGATCAAACAGTTTGGGGTAGCTTAAAAAGAAGCTTAAAAAGAAGTGTGGCGTTTAGTTCTTAAGATGTTTTAATTGGGTTTTACCTATAAACTATTTTATGAAGATTTTGTAGGTTACACAAAGCTTCCTACAAATAGAAAATCTTACTTTGCCCTATGAGGTTCTGATCCAGCAGAGGAATCCTACCAAAATGAAAAGTCAGTCTCTCTCTCCCCCCCTCCCCGTCTCTCTCTCTCTCTCTCCTTTTCTCTCTCTCTATCTCTGTATGTATGCACCCATGTGCTCATTCTTGCACACTCCTCTTTCTCTTTCAGGAAACCTCAGAACGATGTTGTAGGTCCTACCGGAATAGGAGAAAAGGTCCTGGAGATTATAAAGGTAGAAGGAACTGGCGAAGATTACTTCTGCGACACTGCTGGCAAAATAAAAACTGGTTCCAACTTGCTGAAATGATAGCATAAAGTACTTCTAATAAATAATAATAAAGAATGTCAGAACATTTCTCTACATCCTTGCATTAGTTTTTTATAAGCTTAAAACAGAACAAGACAAAGGAAGAACAGAGTGACCTACCTGACAGATATTACAAGGGAAAGAATGGTCAACAATAACAACAAATCTCAGTTTGGAAGTTTTCATTAAACCTCAGTAACATTTGGGGAATGAACTGCTTTTAAAGTGCACAAGGAGAGAGCAATAAGGGCATGATATGCTGTGGTATCAAATATGATTGGTGCCCTTTTCATTCTAAGGTTGATGGATTGAAACTTTTATCCTTGAAAAAATAATACTTTAAAAAAAAATCCCTATCCTGGAGATGATAAAAATAACATCGTCATGCCACTGTTTATTTGGCAATGTAATAAAAAATGCATGTCCAAGTACAGATTAAGCAAATTATTATTATTTTTTAGAAAAAGGTTAAAAAACTTTTTTTTATGTGAAATGCCTTTGTCTTGGCTCAATTTCTGATAAATTATTTCCAGCTTCATTACTTTATAATATATCTCCCATGACATTTAATTATACTTACTCCAAACACATTAAGCCAATCAGTTTGAACAGGCTCTTATTAATATGCAAATTTTAGCTTCTGAAAACCCATGAATCTGTGGGAGAAAAATCTCCTTAGGTTTTAATTATGTCCATTCAGGAAGTTAGTCTGTTCAATCAGACACTTTCCTATTCCACAAGCTTTATGAATCAGCAGTTGAGTAACCATTTCTGTGATCGGATGTGTCAGCAGCATTTGCCATACAAAATTGGGAGTGGAAAGAAGAGGACAAAGGGAGAAGAAAGGCAAGCAAAGGATGCCATAGGCATGATGGCTTGGTTACCCAAATGCCACAACTTATATTTTTAGGTAAGACTCCCAGACAAAAATACAAAATGCTGGCTTTATATGATGTCACCAAACATATTTTTATTTTTTGTTTTGCTGCAAATGCTGTAGAAAAAGTGTGCTCAGTGGAATTATGTACAGATGGTCCTCGACTTAAAACTATTTGTTTAGTGACCGTTCAAAGTTACATCAATGAAAAAAAGTGACTTATGACAGTTTTTGTCATGCCCCTGGTGGAGACTGACTCTGAGGGAGAGGAGAAACAGCCGACAAGGAGTGGAAGTGTGGCTCTGGAGGGTGTGGAGGAGGCTGGGGAAGGGCAGAGGCCAGCTGAGCAGTCAGAGGAGGACCCAGGCCCATCCCCTCTCCATCCTAGGGCACGCAGGGAGGAGAGGATAAGGGAGAGATGTGGTCTACTCAGGAGGAGAGGGCCTTGATCCACTTCATGGGCTGCAGCTGTGACAACTGGATAAGAGGATGGACATGCGTACTGGCGAGTCCTGGAAACAAAGTGTGGAAATATCTCTAGTTTATGGTTCCTCTCTGAGTTTGGTGTCCTTCTCAGTATGTGTTCTGTAATCTGTGGACGTCCTCCAGCCCTTATCTTGCCTGGTTTGTGTTGTTTTTTACTCTTTATAATTTAAATGGAATTTCCTCCTTCTTGTAACTGCTTGTGTGGGAGTTTTTTTGTCTCCAGTCAAGGATATTTGGAGCTTGGAAGCAAAGTGAAGGAATAAAAGGGGCTTCACCTGTTTTTTTGTGACTGTGTTTATTTTGTATCTCACCCTGGGTCATCACAGTTTTTCACACTTATCATCATTGCAGCTGCCCCATGGTCACATGATCCAAATTCAGACGCATGGCAACTGGTTCGTATTTAGGATGGTGGCAGTGTCCCAAGGTCACGTGATCAGCTTTTGCAACCTTCAGACAAGCAAAGTCAATGGGGAAGCCAGATTCGCTCAACAGCCGTGTTACTCACTTAAGACTTTCAGGGATTCACTTGACAACTGTGGCAAGAAAGAATGTAAAATGGAGCAAAACTCATTTAATAGTTGTCTTGCTTAACATCAGAAATCTTGGGCTCAAATCTTGGGATTTATTTTATCAATGGTTAGATAAAAAAAACAGGGAAATGAAATATTTTTAATACTCTATAATGTAAGTATAATAGAATGGTAGTGATAAAGTAATTTAAGGATATATTATTATTGAACAGATTGGCAGTGATGAAATGAATGTTATAAAGTAGGCCAAGTAAAAATGGTGATTTGCTTACATAAAATGATGGAATGTTAGTAACAGTCTAATAAGCAATTAATAATGAATATATATATATATATAAACCAATCAAGAAGCGACAACACAGCCAACAACACAGCCAACCAATCAGCAAACATCAACTGCATCAACTAATCAAGAAGTGACAACACAGCCAACAAGACAGCCAACCAACCCGCTTACAACAGAGCCAGCACACCACACCTCCCCTCCAGTATTTATAGAGAGAAGGCAGCTCCGATCACGCTTTGCTGGCACAAGCACAAAGCCGAAGACACCAGCCTGAAGATGGTGAGTGGGATCTTGTCGAAACATCGCCAAGATACTCTCAATCTTACACGGGATAACACCTGAATACACCAAGACCTATACACACACACACACACACACTCACACACACACACATGATCTATAATATGAGGATTAATTCAAATTAGAAGGGAATGACTGCAGAGACTGTGCACAAGAGATTTGTAACAACCGACACACTGTATGTAACTGAAAGATGGTTTTATGTTTATGTTTTGTTTATGTTTGTCTAAAAAAAACTTTTATCTATATATAAAAAGAAATCTTGGGCTCAATTGTGGTCATAAGTCAAAGACAACCTGAATAGGACAAGCCCTGATTTATGGAAGGAAAATACCCATAAGTACATTCCTGTGATATCACCATCATCCTAACCTAACCACAATCCAGAATGTCCATCATTTCTCTTCTCCCCACTTTCCTCCAATGTCTAAATTCAGAACCCTACATGTTCAGCTTCCATTCAGTCGCTCTCAGGTTCTTCCCACCACACTAATCTGTGTGCCAAATTCTCAAGGAGATTTTTTTTATTCCCATTTGTAGTAACTTAAAATCCCCTTTTATTTACTCATTAAAACAATGTGATTATCTGAGCATAGCTATTCAAAAACATTCATTACCTAAACTAATTAGCAATTGTCACATTGAATGTGCTACATTAATTTTTCAATAATTAAAATTAAATGAATAGGGGGAAAAACAAACTCAACAAGTTTTAATTTGCGGGGGGGTATTGTTATGATTTTAGGCAATCCATGTAGGTGCAACATCTGTAAATTGAAATATATGTCTGGCAAAGACCCCGCTTCTTCAAAACAAAAACAAAACAATAACCATACAGGTGGAAATAATGCAAAATGGAAGGCATAAAAGATTCTCACATTGAAGCACATTGTCTTTGGAGAACAGCTAGAAAGGATAGAATGAGTGAATTACACATTCTCCTTTACAGCACTCCCTAAGCAGTTTACAGAGTCAGCATATTGCCCCCAACCATCTGTCCACGTTTTATTGACCTTGGAAGGCTGGAAGGCTGAGTCAACCTTGAATGGATCAGAACTGAACTTCTGGCAGTAGGCAGAGTTAGCCTCTAATACTGCATTCACTGCACCACTTCCTAAAGGCTAGAAATGCATGTTTCTCTGAAACTTCTTTCATTTGCTGATCCTGGATGATTCTCAAGTATTCAATGAAGAGTAAAGTGAGGGAAATTATGCCTAGGGGAATGGTGGTCAAAGCCTTATAGTAAATATGACAAAGCCCAGGTTCACAAATGTGCTCGGGTCCACAGATTCCCTGCAGCTTGGTTTGTAGTCCCCTTTGGGAAAAAATCAGACTAATGGAATGCCTGCAGGCTGATGCCCTTTTTCAGGTGATTGGAAACAAGGAGTGGGCATGTAGGTAGATTACAAAGGTAGTCAATCCCTCTTGAAGATGGGGTTTCAAAGAGGCAGTAGTGAGCAGCTGTGATTTGTAGGCAGTATTTATGGTGACTCTACTCTTCTCTGAGTATGGTTATGGTTAGGGTTCCATAATAGATTATCTTTTTCATATAGGAAGGAAAGTGTTCATCTGTGCTTTGTTTTAAAACAGTCCAATTTGCTATTCTGTTGTTTTTCATTACCTGTGAAGAGAGCTCACTCTCACAGCTACACTGGTTGCTAGTACAATTCCAGGTTGAATTCCAAGTACTGCTTATTATTTATAAAGTTCTATATGGTGCAGCACAGATCAGATTAGGGATGGCCTTACCTGAAATGATTCTGCACCCCATATGTGCAACAAGAGAGAACTTCTTTAAGTTCCCTTGACTGCAAGACATAAAAGGGTCATGACTAAACAACAACAACAACAAAAAAAACCAGCCCTTGTCTGCTGTTGCACTGACATTATCCAGAAGTTATAAATGCTCCAACACTGGAAGTTTTAAAGAAGAGATTTGTCTGAAATGGTATAGGATTTCCTGCCTCAGCAGGGGGTTGGATTAGATCACTAGAAGATCTCCAAGGTCCCTTCCAACTCTGTTAAATCCTGTGAAAAAAACAATCCCCAGAAATCAGGGATGATAGTTTCCTTTCCTTTTTCAATGGGCATTTGATCTGAGCTGATGGGAAGCCATATCTAGCTATGCTGTGGTGGTCTGGAGGTGCCCATTTTTCCTATTGATTGTTATTTTATCCTTTACTATTAACCACCTTTCATGTCCAAGGGATCTTATCTCATAACGAACATGCAGTGATTGTTGACCGTCTTCTTCTACCTTCTGTTTAATGTGTTGAGCTGTTCCTTGTTCATCCAGAAATTATCCCCAAACTCCAGCTATTATTAGTATGAAAACAGTAAATGGATGCGAAGCAAAGTATGCTAATGAATGAAAACACACACCTGTCTACTGGATGCCTGCAAAAAAGTGTATTTACTCAAAAGAGTATGGGGGAAGGGGAAGTGCATTACAAAGTGAAGCCTATATTCAGAACAACAATGTTATTTAGGCAGCTGCAGGTTTTCTATGCTTCCCTGTCTTCACCCGCCATGGTCTCCAAAAAGGTAGTGAAATGTTGGCCATTCTAGTCTACATTATTTTTCACCAAGGCATATAAATCACTTCAGAAACTCTTATTATCTTATTTTCCCTCTGTTTCCCCCTTGTCTATTTTGAGAAAAATTAATGCATTTGTCTCTGCAAAGGAACGGGGCGGGGTGGGGTGGGGGAAGCTGAGGGGGCAGAATTGCCTCTATAATTCAGTTTTAAAAACAAGCCCTGCTGGCTGGTAGAGAGGCCTCCTCTTAAGCAACTCATTTTTCATGCAAGTAATTGAAGCTTTTCCTTCGATTTTTTCCTCCGGGTGCTAAAGACAACTGGGGCCTTCCTGGAACCTGGAGATATCTTCCGCAGAGGAAAATGTAACACAGATCTCAAGCGCCAAGTGGCTCACAAAGAATTCTTCAATCTGTCCTGAAAGGATCCAAATGATGATTTCTAACCAGGCTTTGGGGAGTTCTAAATAAGATTCTTCAAAGAATGCAATATTGTAAAGGAAAGAGCCCAGCACTCAATGTAATAATAACAATAACAAAACCAACAGTGATAGCAGGGCTTGTATTGTCCCACACATCATGCTGATGAAGTTTGAAAAACTTTATTTCTTTTTCATAGGGCTGAGACAAAGAGACTACTTCCAGATGCAAAATCAATCTGAATCTCTATCAATGTACCTAAACCCACATTTAAAAAAAGGGAGCCAAGTGTCATGTTTTCTCAGTGAATGAATATTTACAGAAATAAAAGTTTCAAAAATGTATTGTGATCCTGTCACATTTCTCTTATGTACTATGCCAAGAGGTTCTGGGTGGGCTTGGGTTTGCTCTACAGTTCTATGAAGATGGCATGGAAGCCACAGATTATTAATAGTAACCTTTCATTTATTTTTATTTTTGTAAAAAATGATTCAGAGCGCTTGCTTTGCGGATCCCCAGACTATTTAGACCACCCAAAACAAAGTGTTCCTCTTCTTCCTCCTCCTCTAAAATTTAATTTTAACCTCACTGTTTATTGCCAGATATTTGCCATTTGTTCCTTCAGTCTCATCAAAAAGGACACATTTACAGTGCAGGAGACCCCCTTAGAGAACATCATTACTTTCAAATACAATTTCTTTATAGATTGTTGTATACTCCACTATTGTAAGGCAAAAACAAAATTCTTTATTTGTATTACAGCCTCTGACTTAGTGCTACAAATAGCAGGCCCATTCATATTCCTGAAGTCATTTTTCATGCCTGTGTTCCTCTTATTTCTCCTTTGTGTGTCCATGTTTGTGTCTGTGTATTTATTTATTTATTTAAGGGAATGAAAAGGGACACCTTAAACCCAAAAGGGCAGAGGCTTTGAAACAAACACACATGTAGTACTGAATGAATAGAAGGACTAGAATACACAGACTTGTGGAATCCTGTGTTTTTAGAATGCTGCAGTACAATTCCATACAAATAGCACCCATGCGTTTCTCAATTGCACATGTATAGCAGAAATGTTTAAATAAAAATGCATACATTAAGAATTAGCACGCATACAAAAATGCCCTGGGAGTACTCGTTGCTAAAAGGTTAGGAAGCATGGGTGCTGAGTGCATATGTTACTAGCATTCATGAAAAATGCATAAGAATGTTTGGAAGGATCTAAGCTGGCATGGTAACTAGACTAAGCAGAACCTGATAAAAGAGAACATGAATTGAAATTGATAGATTCATTCATTCCAAATCACAGATGACATGGAAAAGCTAAATACCTTTTCCTCCATTAAGAGATAGATAGATAGATAGATGGATGGATGGATGGATGGATGGATGGATGGATTAATTAATTATTGGCCAAGAGTGATTAGACACCCAAGGAATTTGTCTTGGTGCATTTGCTCTCAGTGTACATAAAAAGAAAAGAAAAGATACATTCATCAAGAATCATAAGGTAGATAGATAGATAGATAGATAGATAGATAGATAGATAGGTAGGTAGGTAGGTAGGTAGGTAGGTAGGTAGGTAGGTAGATAGATAGATAGATAGATAGATAGATAGATAAATAGATAAATAGATAAATAGATAAATAGATAAATAGATAAATAATAGATGGCAGATAGATGATAGATAGATAGACATAGATTCCTTAAACCTAGATATATGGCTTCCTTAAAACCTATATTTTTAAACAAAAATCAAAACAAATTAGTTGATGTGAAGTAAATCAGCTTTTTTTCTTAAAGAATTCTCTTTCCAATTATGTGGGGGGAGGGGATAGAAATGCAGGAAATTGTGTCCTTTTCCTCCCATAGGGAATATTTTACAAGGATTTGCCACTGTGATCTTCTCCCTTGTTCCAAGTGCCAACAAATTGCAAATATCCTCCCTTCCATCTCAACTAAGCCACCAGTCCAACACAAAAAACCTGGCCCAGCTTTGTTTAGGAACCCATGGCGCATGTGATGCTGCACAGTCCCTCATTTGATTAATGAACCAATTGTGTCAGGGTATTCTGTGCTCAGCACATTGTTCCTGACCCAAAGGAGGTAAATCCCATCAGGCCATTCTTTTCCTCTGCCCCTCCTGTCTCAACCTTGTCATGTAATTGTTTATCGAAAGACGAATGTACACAATAATCCAGGGCAAAGAGAGCTGATGTATGTGGTGTTAATGAATGAAATAATCAGGTGGGCAATAATAACCAGGACGTGACTTGGCAGACAGGACCTAGCAGGACATTAGCATTCTGCAGCCACTCTGCCTTTATCTCCTGAGCCTGATGTCTGACAACCACCATGGGTTAGCCCATGAATAAAATACGGACTGATGCTCAGACATAATTAAACTGCCAATGTGGATGTACCTAAATGAACTTGATATCTTAATGACATAAGATAGCAGGTGAGTAATGAAGGCCAGGGGAAAGAGATGTGCATAATGAATGAAAGCACCAGGCCATTGTGGGAAGGCTCACCCATTTCTCACAAAAAAGAGGCCCCTTAGCACCTTCATGTTCTCCATGCATGACTTGTAAGTCAACTCTGCCTGTTGCTTCTTGATGTCCAGTCAAGGAGTGCAGCTTGTTTCTCAGACAGAAGCAAAACATGCTCTACTCTCAAACTTCTTTTGCACAGAAGTCAATCCTTTGCACATGACTATTTTCTCATCTAAGGAATACATCACTGCTATTCAAGAGGATCCAAATCCAATAACCTCCAGATATTTTCTCTGATACAAGGTTAGACCAGCTCACCAAGCAGAATACTCTGGAACAGTAAACATTTTTATATGGTGGGGTGGAGGATTCATTCTCATTCATCTACCCAGCAAAAATCAAAGAATGTAAGTAAGATAATTGCCACTGGGAGCACTGTGCAAAGGAACTACTCTATGTTTCATCGAAGTTTGATTACATCAGATAAGCTAAAACCATATATTCAACATAAGTCCAAAAGGAGAGTTGAAGATGTTTTGATGATAGCTCCCCAGATTCATCTTCCACAGAAGTTGCAAGATGACTGTGTGAATTCACTTGGGATCTTAACTTATCACCTTTGTTCATTGAAAGTACCTCGTGTTATCTCAGGAACATCTGCAATGTTATCTCAGGAACATTTGAAAATGTCTGGCAACCATGCCTCAAGCAGTGGGGAACCCAGTCTACCATCTGCAAAAATTGGGAAGCAGCATTAGCACATGTGTGTCTTCAAAGACAGCAGCGGGCAACCCAACACCTAAAGCTGCACTCACCTTCCAGCAAAGGATAGGCTCTAAACTTTTGGGTCCAATCTTTTGATTCTGGCAGGAGGACTTGAAGTAAAACCAGTAATAAACTGACTCAGTTCCAGTACACAGTTGATATTGTGAGAACAAGGAAAGCCTGAAGTTGATTTTTAATAGCTGCAAAGAGTTTGTGTGCTCTACTGGAGAAATTGGGGTCTTTATATCAGGTCTAAATACTTTGCATTTAGCTCTGTAATGATTCCCAGGACCAAGTTTTATGTTAGTATCCTGGCTTGAACATCCTCCTTCCACTGGCAATCTCTGTGGCTCAGAGCATGGGAATTGAGGGATGGGCCACAAACCACCTGGTTGAAGCCGAAATGCCTGTTGATGGAAGTGCTGCTGGCCATGGGGATATTGGTCAGATATTCTTTCTCTCAAAGCCCAGACTAGGCAATTTCACAGACAACCCATTATTAATAATGTGGATGAATTTGTACACAATGCCACAACAAAGACAAACAAACTACCACATGGCTCAATGTTACGTGTGATACAGGCAGGAGTGTTTTCTCACCATTCTGCACACTGAATCCTTCCTGGCTCTTCTTCACCCCAGCCATCTGCTTCTCTGAGTCAGCCTCTCTCTTTTCTACCAGAGCATCAATCCAGAGATGCTATCAGGCCCGCTGCTCTTTTCCCCAGGAGAGCTTGAGGCACAGACTTTGTTTTTCGAATTACCCTGTGTTTTTGTTCCACCAGCAAACAGCCACTGGAGTTAAGAGGCTTATTTACCATCTTGGCATCTATTTACCTAAGCTTCGCTAGCTTATTTAGGGTACTGTGTCTACAAATAGAGCTGGATTTACTCATCCCCAGCAGGTGTGCTCTACTTCAATAGGCCAATCTAATGAACAATTAGGCACTCTGCGGTGATAATGTTAGGCAGAGCCACGAAGCCCTAGCACAGCCCTGGGAGGCAACTAACGTCATGTATTTATCCCACATCCACTACTGTTTTCAATACCATGGTAGTGTGGGAGGCTATAGAAATGCCTAACCACAGCATGCTGCTCCTTTACTATTGGAATAATTGCTCTGCCTCCTATCAGGTCTGGAGAAGGGACACTTTACATGGTTAGCTTAGCTTTGAATGCCAATGTTCAGTGAATCTGTTCACTGTGGTCTGTAAACCATGATTTATAGCTGAAGGTGTGACAATGTAGCTAACTATAGTTTATACCATAAACATATTTAAACAAACCATAAAAAGACTGTCAGATTCCAGATTCCTCGTTATTTATTTATTTATTTATTTGTATTCTGCCTTTATTATTCTTACAAATTAATTAAAGGAAGTCAATATATACTACACCTAAGGGGTTGGGCGAAGGAGTGGGTGGGGTAGGACCTTTTGGGTGGTGGTGGCAGCCTATCAATGGCTGCCTTGCTGGCTGCTGTGCTGTCAGCCTGCAGATCTGCCAGACAATAAATTCTGGCCTTTTAGAGAAAAAAATTATCAACCCCCAACTGGACTATAGGTGGTCCTTGACTTTTGACCAGTCATTTAGTGACCATTCAAAGTTATAATGGACCCCTCCCAAAGGTAGTTATGACCAGTTCTGAAGGCCACCTTACCCACAGTCATGTGGGGAGGGAGGTGGCATTGGCAATTGCAATGATTGGGATTTTGGAATCAGGCACTTGGCAACCAATCTGCGATTATGGCCATTTGCAGCATCACAAAATGACCATGATATTTACACTTTTGCTGAAAACTGGTGTTTATTACTGGGCTTTGGCAAAAGCACCCATAGCAAACAATGGTTCACTTAAGCACTGGGGCATTCACTTAACAACTGCTGCAAAGAAAATGTTGTAAAATTGGATCCAGGCACATGATGAGCCACTTTCAACCACCTCAACTTACAATCATAATGGGCAGGCTCCATTATGGTTATAAGCTGAGGACTATGTGTAACAATATTTAATGCTTACTATCTTTGTTACTTCTCAGCACATTAGGGGAAATAGCTAAAATATACTGAATAGCAATAGCACTTAGACTTGTATACTGCTTCACAGTGTGGCAGCCTTCTCTATGCAGTTTACATAGTCAATGTATCTCCCCCAACAATCTGGGTCCTCATTTTACCCACCTCAGAAGGATGGAAGGCTGAGACAACCTTGAACTGGTAAGAATCGAACTGCCAAACTGCTGGCAGCCGGCAGTCAGCAGAATTAGCCTACAGTCTAACCATTGTGCCACCATGCCATGATGTTCTCTCCATAAGCATATCCCTAGTAAACCAGCCCTTTGCTAGGACTATGTTTACTAGAAATACTAGATAACTTGTTTCCTCTTCCATGTAAAGAATCGGGGGGAGAATGTACAGGCACAGAGCAAGATCCTCAAGGCTGAAATTCAACTGCCCACACCCAATGGTGGAGTTGGTGAAGCTTGATGCTTTATAGTGCCTTAAAATTTCCCCTTCCATTTTCCACATCCAAAAACTGTCCTCCCCCAGAAAGGTGCTTTGTGGCTTAATCCACATAACAGGAGCTGTGAAAACCATGAGGCACTTATGAGCCTGTGGGCCTTTTTAAGCAGAAACGTTGCTCCAGAGATCTGGCCATATATTCATTAGAATGTAGCTTAGAAATGCACATGCTTTGATTTGAACCCCTTCTCAGAAGAATGGAAGACTGAGACAATTTTGAACTGGTAAGAATCGAACTGCCAAACTGCTGGCAGCCGGCAGTCATTCCTAAAGTGAGGCAGTTGTCCATTTCTGTTATGACACAACCACTGGGTCCCAAGCTTTGAGTATGGCAACTTTAATTCCCAGGCTTCAGACAGCAGCCATCAACCTGGAGATTGTGGATAGCTATCCACCCCTGCTGCATTCTTCGATTACAGCCCATTAAGAGCTTTGCTCTGAACCTTGGCTTCAGAGAAGCTAATGGAAGGATTTGTGCGCTGCCCTGCCTGGGAGGTAATTGGCAGTTGCTGCTCTAATGCTTCCAGTTTTAGTAGCAAATGAGCAATGTACAGTAAATATCAGTATTTTTAAAGCAATAATAATGAGAAATTAAAACCTGCACCGCAGGAGTGAAGAATTTACAAGTTGGGAAAGACAGAATCCTAGTAAGGTTGGCATTTGATAGCAGCGGGCCTCTGGCTCCTGCTGATATCTCTGCAATATATTTAAATGAAAAAAGTTCTGAGCATACATACGTTACCAGCTCAATGTGAATCAGCTTTCTGTATAATAGGTGGATTGCCTGGGCAACCCAGAAATAGCCATGAAACCAGCATGCCAAATCTGCATGGCTGCACAAGCATTCTGCTTTTGAACAGAGGCAAGAAGCATTTAATGCTAAACGTGAAAAATGTTACCTTAATGTATATTCAACTACAAGTCTTGTTGAAAGCCAAAGTCTTGGTGACTAAGACTCTGGGAACATAGTGTTCCAACGTTAAAAGCACAAAAGGTATTGCAAAATAGGAATGATAAAAGTCAGGTACTTCCTGACTTAGAAAACACAAGGAGGCATTTTCATTGACATAAAGCTACTGGGGATTAAAAGTAGCTATTGTGTACTCCAGTAATTATTTCTGCCAGATAACACAGCACAGTCAAAAGAGAACATCTCAGGTAAATCTAACATACAGTAAAAGCCACGTAAATATATATCCTCCTTCTAATGACAGTCTGTAAAACTGGCTGAGGACTGACGGTTGTACAGAGTGTGAATTGTGTGTCACCAGCCAACTGGCTCTTTGACCCTTTATTTCTTTACCACCTGCCCATTGTCTCGTCACCCTTCTTTTCCCTTTGGACACCATGTCTCTCAACTAGATCCTTCATGTTCCTCTGTTCCACCTGGCTTTAAGGACCATGTTTAAACAAAACAAAACATAGCTAATCCTTTCACAAAGAATTTCCTGTTCCCTCTGTGCTTTCCCGTAAACCTGTCTAGTTTTCCCTTTCTCAATGGGCTATGTTCCCTTTGTTTATTCATAGCCCATGCCTATTCAGCCTACTCCATCCTGAATTTTTCACATCTATTACCAGTTTTGATATTTAAATTAAATATTAAATTAAGTATTAAAATTTTGGTACAACCTAGGAGCCCAGCTATTGCCTCACCACTGGAAGGGAGGAATTAACGTTTCACATTGTACACTTAAGTTCTTGCCTGAACTCAGCAATCCTTAAAACAATCCTGTAAGGTAGATGTGACAGCCCCAGTAGCATCCACATCTCTGATTGTACAAAGAGGCTGCCAGACTTTACTTGATGTACATTTCACAGGCAGACATGTGGCCACTGCTTATGCCATATACCGAAATGACTACATCTCAGTGAACAGCCCAAGAGTTTCATTTAAAGGGAAGGCCAGATCCTTTTTCTCAAGCTTTCCATTCTTCTTGTATACTACCTAAGGCAGTGGTGTGATTCAAATTATTTTTACTACCGGTTCTGTGGGTGTGGCTTGGCAGGCGTGGCAGGGGAAGGACACTGTAAAATCTCCAGTCAGAGGTGGTATTTGCTGGTTCTCTGAACTACTCATAATTTCCGCTACCGGTTCTCCAGAACTGGTCAGAACCTGCTGAATACCCACCTCTGATCTAAGAGTGTATATACAGCACATTGGTGAAACCATTCTCTGGCTAGGAAAAATAAGTCTAATTTCTCATTCAGTATCTTTATTAAAGAATCCAGTATAGAAGACTCATAAATAAGAGGTAGGAGCAATTTCAAATAAGACAGGAATAAAGATTTTGATAACTAAATCTAACCAGAAGTCTTAAATTTTGATATGTACAAAGAGATTCCTGAGGATTGCACAGTAGCCTTTACTCATCTTCAGTGGCTTGAAGGCAAAGTTAAATTCACTAAAATTTGATTTTTATCAAGGATAGGAGCAGATTTAAAGAAGATAATATCAGACTGTCCATTAACAGCTTAAATGAACTAATTAAGCATTTTCCTGGTGTTTCCTACCTTATTTGTTTGGAATGGTGTTAAACTATAGAAAATTAACCTAGAATGGAGATTCAGCTAAGTTTCCTTCTCAGTATACTCTTGGTTTAGCTGTCTCAGGGAAGGGAAATCTGGATTTGTCACAACGTCACAGGAGGCAGGACTACTTAACCACTTACAGTAGATGTCAGAGAGCTTGAGTAGAAGACTCCTTGAATTGTTGATAGGCTTAAAGTAACCATGCAGTCAATTTACTGGGTCTGTGGCCACTATTGCTTCCATTTTTCATAACCCACAAAAAATCAAGAAGCTCACAAACAAGCAAGGATATCCTTAAATAGCAAATTAAGGCTGAAACTATCTCCCATCATTTCCTTATATTCCTTTCAAAAAGTGTCTGCCCTTTCAAGATTAGAGTTTTGTTTCCTTTTGGTACCAATTGACATTCTACAGCAATTTGCGTTCCACCTAGATTGCATAGGTTTTTTTGTTTTTGTTTTGCTAAAGGCAGCTTTGAAGGGGAAAAAAACCCTATTGGTAGCATTCTGGTTCATAATGTCTGAGCAGCTGGCTTCGTTTTCTGTTACTGGAGCTTTATTGTTTGAAGATCGAGAATACGATGACGTTGAATCCCTTTTCCTGTCCAAGTATGACAATTATGTTTTAATGAATTAAGCCCACAACTGCTTTGCTCACGTTACTAAGCATTTCCACCAGCGTAATGTCTAGTTTTCTCCCTCTGTTTCAATGCTTATGTGTCCTTTCAATTGAGAACTGTGAAAGATGACTGCTTGCCATTTGCTACCATTTGTGTTTCTGTGACTGCATACAATTCCCTGCAATTGTGACTTTGTACCTTTTTTAAAAAAGATTTTAACCATCCATCTAATTGACAGCTGTGTAATAAAAGGGCTGATGACATAATTTCAGGGCCAACCAGATTTGGTTATAAGGTGAGGGGAATATTAACAAAAATATGATCCAGATGTAGTCATACAAAAATGCTCATTAAAGTCAAGCTGCTGATACCTTGGAGCAGCTCTTTGGTATAGTGCCATTGATATGTCCCTGGAGTCAATGTGGAACCTCATCCAGGCTTATCAGGGCTCCTCCTGTCAATCACAAGCTCCCAACTAATCTTCCAGATCTCTGCCAATTATAGTTGACCTCTGCATTTCATTTAGCTGTCTATACAAAACTTATCAGTAAACACAATTTTTATTAACCCACCTCTTAGAAAACAGCCTTAACCATGATTAACCACCTAGAAATGCAAAAGGTAGCCATGCTTTCCAAAACCATTTCAAACATGATGTTATATTTTAGCTATTTGTGGCTAAACCGATGCTTACACCACATTGTGTGGGTGCTGTATTGTGCCTGGTGCTACCAATTAAAAGGATTGTGGGTTGTGGGGGAGGGGGGAGGACAGAAGGAACAAAGAGAGAATGACATCATTGAAAGCCTCTGTAAAATTCCATGTTTGAGCCGAAAGCACCACATACATCATAACATCACAATAACAAATGTAATCAATTTTCAATAACTTTAAATGCATCGTTTGACTCATTTTTCAGTTCAAATGATTGTAATTAGGAGGTTAAGCTACACAGATACTCAAGGGAGAGGAAGAGCAAAGTTTCATGTATCAAGATAAATTATTTCTTCCTTTTAGGAGCTGTCTTACCATAAACATAGTGGTAATCATAATCACAGACACATATTTCTTTTTTAGGAGAAGCCCAGCTCTAGTCAAAAAGGACTGGAACATGGCCTTCTTCTGGAATCTGATCTAGCTGCCGCTGATGGCAAACCTGCTGAAGAAGAAGGATACAGTGATATGCAGGAATGGCTCTGAAAACAGTTAAGTGAAGAGAATGATGGAATGAAGTATCCTATTCCAAGTGAGCATGACCTAACCAGAAGACAATTAGCCATAGCCTGACCAAAGTGATCATCCATTCCTCTCTCCTTAGAGGGTGCAGGAAATGTTCTCCAGAAACACAGCAGGACTCAAAACAGTTTTGCCCATTAAGGGCAACTGAATGTATTCAGTTAGACACAGGGTATCCTGTCACCAAGCACGCCTGTGCAAAAGGACCCAGGAGGAGGGAAAAAAGAGGAATTGGATCCAATTCCTGACATTATAGCCCTGCCCTGCCTCCTGTCTTCTCTTTTACATCCTGGGATTGAATGGCTCTATAAAAATGTCCAGTGTGAAAGGCAGACTCAAAAGAAACCCAATCCTGATGTGAGACCTTAAGATACTCAAAACTTTCTTTGACTTCTACTTCCTCTTCACTTCATCCTCCCATAACTCCCCATGGGCAAGATCTTAAGATTTATGAGACAGAAGTTCAAATCTTTTGCACTGATGGGAAAATACTAAGGAAAAAAAAGGAGCCAAACACAGAAGGAAAAAAATATTGTGCACTTAAGACACCATTTCCAATTCTCCTTGCTTATGGTTCCTACTGCTACTATTTCTTTTTAAAAGGGACAAATATTGCAACAGAAATAGCAAAAAATGAAAAAAAAAACAAGAACAATAAGAATAAAATTGAAATGGGAATAAGAATAATCAAAGCTATGGAAAATGCCAGAATCACACAGAAAGTAGTAGTATATTCAAATGTTCTGGGGCAATTTACATGACCAAACCAGTGTGATTAGTGTACATTTCCAATGCAATAAACAGAAATTGCATGATTATTGTGTTCCTGCGATGTTGATTCAAACCATTTTCCCTACAGCTTTCTAATACAGCTGAAAGTAAGAATATGCCATGTTCAGAGGACAATGTAAATTAGCTATTAAGTTCCATTAACAATTCACGGATGGGGGCAGGTGGGTAGTAATCCCTAATGTACTGTGTCCAGCTGACCAAACATATGGTTATTTGAGCTGTTATGCATGATTATGCCTTCTATCCCTCACCTTGCCTTTGCTTTTCTCAGCTTTTTGTCAGAAACGTGTATCTGTGTGCATTGGTCCAAATTGAGAGACAGCAAATAATGGAACTGAGCCAAGCCAATTAGGGGAAAAAAGGAAACCCAGAAGGATAGCCTAGTACAGGGGTCCCCAACCCCTGGCCTGCTGCCCACTACCAGGCCTTGGCCTGTTTGGAACCAGGCTACAGAAGCAGCAGGTGAGCCCATGTACATGCAGTGGGAGCTGTGTGTCCAGTTACCCGCTGCTCATGTGTAACCATTCCTTCTCCCTTCTCCTCCTCAGCAGTCCACAAAGCCAGAAAGGTTGGCGATCACTGAACTATGTTAGTGGCTACCCAGGCAGAGGGATTGAGCACCATGGGAGATGCATCACTACCTTTTACAAAAGCAATTGATTCCAAACAGCAGAAAGACTTGGGTCCAAGGTGTTAACACCCTCTTTGGAATTTACTACAAATGTTGCTTTCAGTCCATGCTTACACCGATTCAAGAAGAAATCAATTTCATAATTTACAAGAACTGCTCATAGCCTTCTATTGGCCAATTCCTGCTCTCTTTCAGCTCTTGCTAAAATTCTTTACAACTATTATAGTAATTAGGCCAAGTTGTGCATATTTATAACAGTACACAATTGTCATAATGTGTTCTCATCACAGGAGTGCTAGATTGAGAAATCACACAAACAGTAAGTGGGCAACAGTGCATTATTACAGAATTTCATCTTCTGTCAATGGCCCTACCTTCTAAATCATTGCATATTTTTCCTCAGATTTTTGCCCAAAATGTAATGCTTTTTTTCCCTGAATTTCACAGGGGTTGTAAAGCTTTTTAAATTATCATCATCATTAACTTATCACAGAATACCAACAAATGATTAATTTGTTCAAATTTCATTATAGGTTCACAGGTCTTTAGCAGCCATTTTTTGAAAGTATTTTCACATTTATCATAATTATAAACTTATGTTCTTTATAAAGATTTAATACTCTTCTAAAAAGTCTATATTGGGGAATAACTGTGACCCTTGATAAGTCTTTTTTTTCTCCTAAGCACATCAACTTATTCCTAAATCTACCTGTATTCAGCTCAGATAAATATTTATCTCTACAGGTAAGATAGGCATGCTATTTCATCTACTAATTTCTATGAATGGAAGACTTCTGGGGGCAAATGAGAATATAACTGCAGTTTATACTCAGTGTTCAGCGTGAACCTATTCTAATTAAACCCCAAAGCTTTCACTTTCAACATCATCAGAAAACCTCTGCTAGTGATCTTGCTGCCATGTCAAGGCATTCCTGAGCCACGCTGGAAAATTTTTGACAAGTCAACACAAGCCTCAGTTTTATCCTGGCCTGCCTACCTATAATAGACAGAGATATAGGACTATTTGACCTTAGGTAGGTGGATAGATTGGATAAGCAAAGTAGTGGGCTTCCTTTTTCATAATTGACCAGATTTATGTATTGGTTTGTTTATCAAAATTAACAACTGCTCATCTCTCTCACAGAGCTGAAAGGTAGAAAAAGACAATGGATGTTTTTGTTTAGGAACCGTAGTGGTGCAGTGGTTAGGATGCAATATTGCAGGCTACTTCTGCTGACTGCTGGCTGGCTGCCTGCAATTTGGCAGTTCAAATCAGAGTTGGCATTCTCACCTTGTGTCCCCTGAGAAGTTTTCCATTTAATATTTTGGTTCTGAGTACCAAAGCACATGTGACATGAGGTTTGCCAGACTTGTCAGATTGAAGTTATGCTAACAAATTCTGAATAGCAGGATAAAACTCCTTCCCTCTTGCACTCCTTTCAACTGCACAATGGCTTCAAAGTTACTAATGAGAGGACAGAGTACAGGAAACATCACTAGATTGGTAAAAGAAAGCCATTATCCATATTTAAAAAGCAAGACAGTAATCTTTTCTGATTGGAGAGCTGTCTAGCTAGGTCATTCATGACAATTATTCAAAGGAGACTTCTATGTTTTACATAGATCTGCCACATGCACACATATATTGTCAATCAGCCTTTTGCAACTCACCTTTGTAATATTATACACTATCAAATCTTCAGACTGAAGCTTTGCAAGATTGTTGTCCTCCCAAGCTCTAATACAGTTGGAGAAAAAGATCCTTTCCCCCTCTTCATATTGCCAAACTACAATTCCCAGCAGTCCCACACAAGAGCACTATTGGATGGGGAAGCTAAGAGTTGTAGTTCAGTAACACCTGGAATGTTACTGGGTCACATTCCTGCCCTATAGGATATCTTTCAAAATTGGGCCACGCTGCACAAATGAGGTGTGTACCTCACAATGTTCCTATTTTGCTGATCAAAATTATAGATAGCATAGTGGCAAGTCTATACATAACATTTGCCCAGAGTTCTCAAACTCTGTCAACTTAGAGGAGAATCTTTTTTTGTTTAATCACAATTGATTCCACAGATTAAAAAAAGGAGCACTGGCAAAACTCACTTTGACTTTGCTCTCCACTCTGTGCAGGCTGGGCTGCAGGTTACACAGCAAAAAAACAAGACTGAGTTTTGACAGCACTCTCGCTTTGCAAGCAAATGGTCTATCAAAGTTCAATCTGTGATTTGCTTCCCATTTTGTCTTGCAAATCTATAGTGATTGATGGTGATATTGCAAACGTGAGTGCCACTGTATTATGCAGATTAAAATTGTGTATACATTTAAGAATTCATTTTAACATGTAACACACATTCAATTGTAATTATTAAGTAATGACACTATTATTTCTTGCCCACTCTAATCCTAATGCATTTATTAGTCATATTTAGGGAAGTGACTATTGCACAAATTCATGTATCATTTTAGGGGGTTGTAGTACAAAATCTGAGAACTCTGCAATAGTCCGAGCTAAGAGATCATCTTGGTTTTGTGGACTAACCATTGTCTTAGTATGTTGTATAATCAAGCTATTACATTATTTTGTTGGGGCAACAAATATTGGGAGAACTTAGATATAAATTCGGGTTTAAAGCTTAGAATATTTTGTGAACTCAGCCATACTGTATCTCCAAAAGGTTGTTGGGCCATTCTGCTGTAAAGCTACATCCTCTTCCTTTTGGCCCAGGTTCCAAGAGATATTTGAGGCTTGTTAAGATGCTACAAAGATAAATATAAGATGAACCATCTATAATAAACAATGAAGTTCAGGTTCATAGATTTTGGTGAAGGCTATATCACACATGTGGACATGGCATGGATTTTTCTGTGTTGTTGGTATTTGGGGGAGAGGGGGATCTAAAATTGCATCCTTTGTTTTTTCCACTTCAGAACCATAGTTCTAATTTTTTTTAACCAAAAGACTGCAAAAAATAGTGATTTGGGGCCACCCCACACATGTCATCAACTTCTGTACAGGAAGCTTTTGCAGACAAATAGCAGGCACAATCACTTAGATCAGGGATGTCAAGCTCAAGGCCCAGGGACCAGATCCAGCCTGTGGGGCTGCCCTGGAAACTGTGAAGGAGTGGCCCGTGGTGTCTCTGCCAATAAAAACAGAGTTTGCAAAGGCCACGTGCAGCTCTCCTGAGCTCTGTTTTTGCTGGCAGGGGGTTTCAGGAGGCCATTGCAGCCATAAATGGAGCTTGGGAGCCCATTTTCACTGGCAGAATGCTCTGTGGTGGCAGAACCACCACAGCCCCCCTGACACAAGGGACATCAAACTGGCTATGCTCACCCAGCCACACTCACCCTGGACCCCAAGATCAAACAGAACCCTGGTGCAGCTCTCAATGAAATTGATAGACAACCCTGACTTAGATCATACAACTGAATTTTGGAACTAATTGAAGTGGGGTATGAGAAACTGCACCATAAGGGTAACTAAAAGATTTCAGCCATTCATCCATTACATGCTATTTATTTTTTAATCCTGGAGCAGAGGGCAATATTTCTGAGCCCTTTTCGTTATTTGATTTCCCAAGCTTCAGAACTAACTGAATTTAAATTTGGTTACAGCTGACTCCACAAAGTAAATATCAGATTGGAACTAAATGAATTTAATGTCTGAACTCGTTCTTGACAGAAGGTAATCTCCATTGTAGTGGCTTGCTCAAAATTTCTATTCTACTAGTGATTTACTTTTCAGTAAGGAATAATCCTAATAAATTGTGCTAGAAAGGTGTAATTGCACCTGTTCAGTTTTCAGATGTATGCAAAAAATCTTTCCACCACCAGACCAGAAGAGGAAATGGTAGGGCCAATAATGAAACTAGACTAAGTCTAGAGAGAATTTGGGGCAGTGGAAAAATATCTATGGCTTTAGTACCTCAAACAAATCTGAAACTCAGCATCTGAAACTCAGCCTTCCCTAATATGAAGACTTCCAGATGTGTTGATACTATAATTATGTCCTCTGTGGGCCCACCCTATCTGAAGTGCACCTGTTTAGAAAAGGCTGATTTAAGCTCATGGAGCCTTCAAATCCAAGCCATCAACTTCAATGCTGCACTGATTTCCTTAAATCTACATCTAGGTTACAATATACCTACTTGATCTGCCTGATATACTTGTCCCTGGACAGCTGGTAGCTCTCACTTTTCTTAGGCTTTTCAAACACTAAAGTCATATGGATTGTTGTTTGCTACCTCCCCCTGCTCAATGGTCTGTGTAAGAGAGACCCCATTGACATTTTGACTCTGTTATTGTAAGGATTAAAGGGGATAATGGGCCATTACTCAAGAGCTCAGGAGAGCCAGGGAGGCACCTAATGACAAACATCTCTGGAGATGCAGGTCACCAAGGGGCACACTGCCACTCTCCATAGTCCCAAATTACTCTGTCATCCTCTTCCCAAAAGTCAGGAACTAACACACTGGGTAGACTGAAGGGAAGGTCATGATGTTTGCAGAAAAATAGGCTGAGCATTCAGCTTTATAGCACAAGCCCTGAAAGCAGTGATTATCTGTGAAGGCAATACCAGCAAAGGAAGAGTTCCAATGACAGCACTATGTAAAGCACAATATTCTACATGGTCATGGTGGTACTTTAGGTGCTCACTGGCTACATTTTGTTTCTCAGCATTATCTGAGACAGCTTCCCTGGTTTTACTGACCCAACTAATGTCAGATGATATGTTAATTAGGAGGAGGAAAAGGAGTACAAGGAGGAATGAATGGAGGCTGCATCTTGTAAATCTTGTGTATTACCTAATGTTAAGTTTGCATGAAGAGTCAGATGCGAAGAGCTTCAGTGAAGAGTTTATTAAGTGACTACAGCTCGAATGGACCCAACTTGGCTGGGCTACGGCTGCTTCTTATAGCCAGCAGCCATAGTTGCCAGCCAATCAGAGTGCAGGGTTTTCCCGCACTATTTAAACCAATCCTATTTGACATTTTACAAGAACAATTCAAACTAAACCAATGACATTCAAACCTACATACATAACACCTAACACCTTAACTTTTAGCCAGAGAAGATGCAGTGAGAGTTTAGAAAAGCAGCTTTGGGATAAGCTGAACTGTCTGTCTTTGATGTTGCTGGGGGCTGCAGCAATGATGGTGCTCCAGTTTGATCAGTGCTGGCAAGCAGTAATGACAATAGTGATCTGGGTATGCCAATCCTCTGTGCTGGAAGTTTTCAAACACCCATCTTAGATGGCAGTGGGAATGGAAGCAGGTTGGTGCTCCTGGATGAAAATTGACCTGCACCTTGCAACTGCTATGTAATTGATCCCACAGGAAAGTGAACAATGCTCATCATTACTATATTTTGTTAAGCAACCCCTGACTCCAGCCACATCTGCACCTTTGGGCCATGGCAAAAGGAAGACTACATGACTCTTTTGATCAAACATGTTCTCCCAGTGCTCAGAATCTGGATTACTACAATGTTTATGAGTATCCAATGGTGTGAGCTATTAATATCTCAGTTATGTTGTCCCTACAGAAGTGGGATTTTCTTTGGTGATGTTTGTTTGTTTTTCTTTTCTAAGCTTATGTCTCTCTAGTAAACTTCTTCTACATTCTGGGCCCTCACAATTAAGTACCAGCCATAGCTAAACACACAAACATCCTTACAGCCAGTTAGTTATACAGAATGTCTAAAGCTTTTTGCACACATTTCTGTTACAAAAAATTCAAATCAGTATTTTTGATCAATCCAAATCTATTATGAACTCCACCTCAATCCCTAAAACCAGACACAGAAAGAGATCAGCAGGACAAAACAATAAAATTTCTTTAAAAAATCATAAATATTACTTTTTAAAAATAAAGCTCAAATTAATGAAGAGTTCTCTGGTAAGGGAGAGTTCAGCTCATCCTGGGGCCAATCAAATAAATCTCCTTATAGAGAGTGGGAGAAGCAAACCACACCAACAAATCCCATCCCTCTGATGATGTGCTTCATCAGTGCATTCAGGCCTTTTGTGAAGAAAGAACTACAGTTTCAGTGCGTACAGTTTCAGTTGCAAGAACTCTAGCTGTTCAAGTTTCTTGGCATCACAGGCAGGTTCGCCAAAGGCCATGAGCCTTCAACTCTCTCAAATGGTCATTGATGGCATCCTGACGTTTATCGAACATTCTTCAGGCTAGTGCTCCTTGCTCCCAGCATGAAGATGATGATTCTAAGGAGCTAAGAATTAAGAAGAAATGTCCTGAAAGTTAGAGCAATTAATCAGTGGAACAACTTGCCTCCAGAGGTTGTGAATGCTCCAACACTAAAAGTGTTAGATAGCCATTTGTCTGAAATGGTATAAGGTTTCCTGCCTGAAGTCCTTCCAACTCTGTCATTCTGTTATTCCACCTGCTTTGGTACTCTCTCCCATGCCTCTCTGTTCATAATTTCCCTAGTTCAGAAGGTAAGGACTGAAATTCGTCTACCCCTGGGCTAGATCCCAACTGCCCTTTTGCAGCTCTTAGAACAAGGGAATACTGTAAGCAAAGAAGAGGAGAGTGAAAGAGAATGCTTGTGGAAATCACAGTGTTAGTTTCATGGGAAAGGATAGCCTTATCTTAGCTGGGATGTAACCAAAATACTGGGATTTTAACTCTTTTCTTTCCTTTTGTCTTTCTCCCCCCAACCCAAGTATTCACTACTAAATCTCCAGCTGCTCACCCATAGTGTTCCAACTGGCCTACCTGGACTGATGGGGGGGTTTAGCATAGTTTTAATTGGCATATTTATGAGACCTTAGGTTTAATAGTTTTTTAACATAGTTTTTGTATTATTTTTACTTTGTCAGCCGCCCTGAGTCCTTAGGGAGATAGGGTGGCATATAAGTTAAATAAATAAATAAATAAACAAACAAACAAACAAACAAACAAACAGTGTCCTTCCAAAATCAATACCTATGGGGCAGTGCAGTTCAAATAATCTAGGATTCTCCTAAAGTTTCCAAATTGACTCCTCTTAGGAAGGTGGAGCATAAATTCCTTAGATGCTAAAAATATTTGAACTATATGCTCTGACTCCTATTCCTATTACCTTTGCATTTATCACACACACTTACACTTTAGAATATTTTTCCCAGAGATATACATAACACATAATATCATCCTGCAGAAGACACTTGTCTGCATTAACCTGATTGCATTTATTTATTATGGCCATCACTCTCTAAAAGCCACTCTTGGTGGCAAAAAGATTAAAAAGAAACTTAAATCATAATCCATAGCATAACAAGTAACAAATGTAGGATCCTAATGCAAGAAATTGCACTAACAAGATACACCTGGATTCACATCTGAGCTCCATTAGCACCACAGTATAAGTAAATAACCAGATCTCCATGACTTTCTGGAAAGCTAGCAGGATTAGGTTCATCCATATCTCAGGGTTGAGAGGTGCATTTCCAAGGAGCCACCAAGCAATGCTGCTTCACTGATGGGACCTGGAACATACCCAATCTGATGGGATGGGCATAAACTATTAAGTAGAGGCAGTCCTACAAATAATGTGGCCCTATGTTATGTAAGGTTTTAAACCATCAACGTGAATTGCACTCAGAATCCTATTCAAAACCAGAGAACAAGTGAGGTTTCTGGATGCATGAAGCTTTCACTACTGTCCAACTGTATACATGGTGAGAGTTCCTTTTGGATCTTATAGCACAGCATGATAAAGAAGTAGGGGAGTAGTTAGGAGATAGAGCTTACATATGTAGTTCCCATCCTAATAATTTCTTTATCTTTCTTATGCTATCTGAACAGTCCCAGACAATTCCAAATATCTAGTTAGTTGTTTATTCAAGTGTGGGTTTAGACTGCAACCTAAATCACTCACAAACAGTTGCACGCATAGGTATAAACTCCCATATGTTGAGCTAGACTACTGGACAAGACAGTATGATTGATTTTTGAAAGACCTGGAGATTTTCAGTGCAGATTATATTTGGGACAAACATAGCTCTTCCTAGTGATGCTGGGGATTCTGCTTCCAAAGGTATGGCCTCACCCTTAAATCTATAGCATTTTCCCCAGCAATACAAAATAGAAGAAACATTCCCTTAAATTGTCATATTCATGATCAGAAATTCAGAAGGATAAAAGAAGAATCTAGGCTGGAAAAATCCAAATGACCATTAGATATCAGCAAAGAGTTAAGAGTTTTCAGACTGCCTGGTAGCAGAATCCAGATCTGGTAGCCCTATAAATAATGCCAACAATGTTTGCAAAGTCACAATGGCTTACGGTAAGCTGTGCTGAAGCAGTGATTTGAATGCAGTACTGCAGGCTAAATTCTGCTGACTGCTGGTTGTCTGTTCAGCAATTCAATCTTAACCGGTTCAAGGTTGATTCAGCCTTCCATCCTTCTCAGATTGGTAAAATGAGGACCCAGATTGCTGGGGGCAATATGTTGACTCTATAAACCACTTAGAGAGGGCTGCAAAGCACTGTGAAGTGGTGTAAGTGCTATTGCTATTCCCTCTACCTTTTTTCTCCCAAAACGTGCTTGAGGTAATTTTTCAGACTCTGTATAGGCTTTTCCTTGCAGTTTGAAAATGAGCAGTTAAAGGCCAGGAGCACATTTATCAGAGTAGAAAGACTCGGCGCTGGCCTTAAACAATATCATGCCTGAAGTGAAAAGTCAAAATGACATCCCTCCTCTGCTCATTTTCAAAAATGGAAATACTAGCACAGCGATGAATGCAAGCCAAAAAAAAAAAACCCAGTCCTTACAACTGCTACAAATGTTGCCTGCAGGCACTATTTTATTTTACTTTTGACAAGGCAGATCTTGAGAGGGCTGCAGATCTTTACACACAGGTAGTCCCATTTAAAAGAGGAACTCCTTTAAATCACCCTTGGGGAGCTGTGTAGAAGCATATAAAAACTTCAGAAAGACCCAGGGTGTGGGTGTATGCATAAATTTTGATACTAACGGTCACAATTATAAACCTCTCTGATATAAAATGGCGAACCAAGGAATAGCTTCTTGATTGCTGGAAGATCTCTGCCACGCTCCATCCATGGTATCATAGTTTCCTTTTCCCAATTATGTGGCAATTGTCAACTGACTCTGGGACTTCCAGAAGGAGCATTTCACAAGAGAATGATACCACTTTGTAAAACTGTTATTAAAGTGGATGAATCTTAAGAACAGAGCTTTTACAGTGTGCGGCAAAGAGATAAGGGCATTTCAATTACTCTAATGGGTCTCAAGTTTTCAGCATTGCTACCTGCTGTTGCAATTTGTGAACTAATGGACTATAATTCAGGGAAGAAGCTAGAGGATAGTCATTCAACTTGAGTAGTTAAACTCCACAAACTCTACAGGTTCAACTCCTTCCTCTTTGTATGCAAGTATAGGATGCATACAGGCCTGGAAACTCTTTTCCCTCCCATGTTTATGGGGAAGAGAACTCTGGGAAGAAATTATTAGCTCAGTGTTCTTGGCGCTCAACTTTTGGCCAGAAAGAGCAGGAACTTATTGGTTGATGGTTCTCTGATAGCTATACTTCTGACAACAGATAAACCTTCTTATGCCCACATCTTCTTAGTACCTGAGAGGCTCTGAAAATACAGGTAGTCCTCAACCTTGAGCCCAACATTTCTATTGCTAAGCAAGACATTTGCTAAGTCAGTTTTACCCCATTTTACAATTTTCTTGCCATAGTTCCAAATCACTGCAGTTGTTAAGTGAGTAACACAACTGTTAGCTGAATCGGACTTCCTCTGCTTGTCAGAAGATCACAAAGCATGATCGTACAACCCTGGGACACTGCAAGTGTCATAAATATGATCAGTTGCCAAGGGTCTGAATTTTGATCAGGTGACCGCGGGGATGCTGAAATGCTTATGTGAAAAACGGTCATCAGTCACTTTTTTCAGTGCCATTGTAACTTTGGTCATTAAACAAATGATTGTAAGTCAAGGATTACCTGTAAACGCTTTCTCTATTGAAGGTCCCAGATGAGATTCCTTGCATCTTCAGGTAGGCTAGGATGTTTCCCATGGCAGAAATACTGGAAACTCATTGACAGTGTAGATAAGGCTGAATTCAATGGGGTGAATATGTACGGTCCTGTCCCTCCCTTGTTTTATGTTGTGATGCCCAGTGTGACTATTTCTATGGAATTTTTCAGCATTAAATGCAATAAACATGCAATATGTAGTATATCGCACTGATTTATAGTAAGGCCAAAAAAGAAAGTTTTTTTTAATGAAGTGTTTCCCCCCCAGCTATGGTTTGCTTGTACAATGTTTATTTGAATGGCCCAAATATGCATTTTATTTTATTTTTTGTAAATACAATATTACATTTTTGTGTATATGTATTTTTGTTTATATTGTAAATAAAAAGGGACAGAATAATAATTCATGCAGGTCTGAATTTTTCAGACTGGTTATATATTAGTAGAAGACTGTTAACATTAATTATTTCAGCTCAGCCTGCAAAGCATATCATATTCTGATAGTATTCTGATTTTTATATAGTATGTATTTTGTATTTTCAGGTTTCTGAATAGGAGACCAAGTGAGGAGGAAATACTGAAACTTCCTTATTCTGAACAACATAACCCCGTACAATTGCACAGTTCCCAAAAAATTGAAATGCTTAGTGAGTTAATTCCAGACAGACTTTGAATACATAAAGCAACTGCAGAAACTACCCCAAGGTTGATTTATCTCCAAATAACACCTTCATAATATAAGAGTACCAGCATTATTTATTCAAAAGTGGGTTTTGTTTTTGCTTTTTATCTCAGATGACTTGTAAGCTCTAGCAGAATTTACAGTGTGCTAGATTTTTGGTTGTTACCTCCTCCCCCAAGCATATGCACTAGATGGCACTCAACCTCACCTGGCAGAATGACAAGTACCAAAATCTAACTTCACAATACAGAGTACGACAGAGATGACGGCCCTGGGGGTCACTAAAGTCCCACTCAACCAAGTTCTGTTCTCACATGATAAGCGCCCCTTTCAACAGGATTTTCCAGCCAAGCTCTTGGCTTTTAGCATAGATCCATGTCTGCAAGGCAGCCACCTCTCAAATGTAGAAGTTCATATATGGTTTTCAAATTGGATAGATACTAATGGCCTCGGGGGACCCTTTCTTATAAGTCAAAAATGATATGGAAACAAACAAACAGGCAAAGGAGGAGTCAGCCATGATAATTCTGGGTTAACTAGTGTCAAATGAAGGAGGAGATGCCACATATCTCGGTTATCAAGATATCTAAACCCACCAGCAAACTAGAAAACTTCCCTTTATTGGCCAAGGAAGGTTTATTCCATGTAGAGCAAAAAAATGAATGATGGGTGCACTAACAATACTCAGTAGCTTGTGCAACATTGACTGTCTAAATGGTTAGTCAATATGCAATTAGCAATAAAGGTAGTCCTCACTTAACATTGGTAATTGGGACTGGAATTTCAAGCAATGCAATAGTAAAGTCTAACTACACATGACCATGCTCTTAATGACAGCAGTTCTGCCACTCCTGATTATGTTTGTTAAGCAAATTACCATGGTCATTAAGCAAGGACATCACATGGTCATCACTTACAATTTCCTGTCAGCTTCCCTTTGCTTGTTGGAAGTTAGCACTCAAGGTCACAAAAGGCGAACCTGACTGCAGGAATATTGTAACGGTCATAAATCTGAAAACCGATCATAAGTATCCTTGTTCGGCACCGTCGTAACTTTGAAAGGCCAATGAGTGATTGTTAAGTGAGGAACACCTTAAATTTCAACCCAATCTTCTTTTACACTACTCTTGTCTAAAATGAGAGTTGATACTGAGAGCCAACAGTGATGTGAAGGTCAATTTAAAATATCTTGAGGTTTCCTGTTACAAAAAGCTGATTTTTGCTTTCATCTGAATTTTGGAGCAATTACCCAGATTTCTGACATTATAAGAGAAAATGATTCACCCTGTTCTGTACTATAACAAAAACCACTATTATATTATAAATAAAACATATGTGTAAATACATGATAAGACACTCAAATATTCAAAGCCCCCAAACACTGAAGACAAATGTTTTGTACTGAAATCTGACCTCTTGTTACCTTCTCCATTTTATTCCCAGATGTCACATTCATCTGGGCTGGGACCCCCTTTCATTCCTGCCATAAACTAATTAAGTGACTTCTAAAGATGTATTATGTAGCAGTCTCAGAATCATTCCCTCACAGTTACCTTGCAGCTGCAGCAAATCCTGGTTACAGTCCGATTTGAAGGATGCTACCATCTCAACCGCGGGCCTGTGAAAAGCCCGACCCTTGCAAACACAGGTCACAGTTCAAAAGCTCATCAAGGAGCCGACAGCTGCTTTTATAGGATGCTGTAGTTTGAAATCAGGGCTATTGGTGAAGAGTTCACCATCTGGCTGAAGGAAGATACCTTACATGCATAGGCTGATCCTCTTCTGGAAGATACTGGCATAAACTCAGTGGCGAGAAAGTAGCATTTCTAGTACCATTTGCGAGAATTCAGCAACTGCTTCCAACCAATTCTATGCAGGGATATCTGGATGTAAAGATATTTAGATCAAGCACAAGAAGCTTTGTACACAGATTTTCTATCTGTATTTTACAGAGAGAGAAAGAGAGAGAACTGGGGAAAAAGGAAAAAATCATACAAATAGGAAAAATATAAGATGACCTCTTGGATTAAACCAACTATTTAAAATATTAAGCATATGCATTTAAAGGAAGCCAATTATATTCCTAGGGGAAAAAACAAGTGGCTAAAAAATTCACCTATCCAAGTAAGTGGATTGAAAAAAAAAGTCTGAGTGGAAAATCCAACAGTTGACTAAATGCAGAATTTCAACTGAATCTGGAGCATGAAAAGTAGGATTTCTATTAAGGGGATGAGGAGAATAATTAAATGATGATAAACATTCAAAAATTCCTTAAAAGCAGTCACACTAGTCTGCTCTCACCAGACTGAATGATAATTCCCACAATCCTATGCCATAAAGCTTACTATCCCGCATTAATGGGAATTGATGCAAAGCATCCTGAGAGCATCATATTGACTTTCTCCTGTGTGTTAAGATTAAATGTGGACAACATAGTCCCCCTTCCACTCAGTGCAATCCATAGGCCAATGAACCAACCCACATCCCTTTCTTAATAATGCAATGCATATTATCATTTCCTTCTGTGGCATGTCATCCACAGCAGTAATGCCTATAATTGTGGTCATCAGGATATGACTACTGCCAAGTCCTGTTAGCTGCAGTATGTGTGAGCTACAACAAGGTCCAAAATTTTAAGTCCCATCTCAATTTTCCACATAAGTAACAGACTGAACTATCATGGATGGGGAGCCACACACAGGAAGCAATATTCCACAGCTGCCTCCAGCTGCTGGAATAGGCTTCCCTCCCAGTCCTTTTAAGAAACCAAGAACTTTCCTTTGGTTTAGATTCAGAATAACAAAATGACACAATAGCAGAGTTGGAAGAGACCTTGGAGATCTTCCAATCCGGGGGTCCTCAAACATAGGTGGCTGAGGAATTCTGGGAGCTGAAGTCCACAAGTCTTAAAAGTTGCCAAGTTTTGAGACCTCTGTTCTAATCCAATCCTCTGCTCAAACAGAGACCCTATACCAGGGATGGGCAAACTTTTTGACTCGAGGGCCACAATGGGTTCTTAAACTGGACCGGAGGGCTGGAACAAAAGCATGGATGGAGTGTTTGTGTGAACTAGTATAAATTCAAAGTTAGGTTACTTCACGTAGCCTTCTGGGAGAGCAAGAGAACCCTCCGCTCTTTCGGCTCCGCGGGCTGGATAGAACAGCCAAATGGGCCGGATCCGGCCCCCGGGCCATAGTTTGCCCACGGCTGCCCTATACCATTTCAAATGGCTGTCCGGTCATGTCTTCCCTAATCCTCCTTTTCACTAGACTAGACATACCCAATTCCTGCAACCGTTGTTCATATGTTCTTCATATTCTTTCCATCCCAGTTTTATTCATGGACAAATTAGTATTTATAATGCAAATTCCCAGGTCCAACATCTCAAGAAATGCAATTATTCATCCCCCACAGAGTTTCAGATGAAAGCAGTACACAGAAACCATCTTTCAACTGTTCATACTGCCTCTAAGCTGAAGGCATTTGTTCCTTTAGTAAATAGTGGCAGCCTTAAAAAAACAATGGCAAAATGTAAATACCTGTATACAAAATAGATATTATGGTTTGACTGACAGGATCATGGAATTCTAGTAAGCAAGCCAGTCCATGGCTGGTTCAACAAAGGAACAGGAACAAAGCAGTTCCTTTTGAAAGAGCCCTTTGCTCTAATATGCTTTATTGAGATAATTTCTCTACCCGCCGCCACCCCCAGAGCACTGTGTTGTTCTCATGCACTTTAATACAACCTGAATGAGATTTTCTCATTCTCTCCTCCCTCCAGGTTTTATACAAAGTCACATTACGTGCTCAGAAAGGGTTGGGGAAGACTTCACCTGCTACTGAACTCTGCCTGCTCAATAGACTTGTTCAGCGGTTCCTCAATTTTTAAATCAATGAGATCATTGTGAGTTGCTCCCCTCCCCCTCTCCCTCTCATCAACTCCCTCGTGAACCTGGGAACTTGCAGCCATGAATCCAAAAAAACTGCTTCAGGCCTTCACATTTCCCTCTAATATTCAATCCACATGGAACTATCCTTATAGGTGTTGCAGCTTCTAAATCACAAGTCGGGGATTTAAAGAAGGGCATTTGTAAGCTGTCTGCCTTATTTCAAGGGGGACCAGAGACTTTGTTCCCCTCGAGTCAACATGTGCTGCACTTTTTATCCTGATCCGTAAGCAAATAGAGAGGCTTTAATTGACTAACAGACAGATTTCCTGGAATGACAGTAAATTTTACTACTCTTGTTGCTGCTGCTGAAAAGAGTTTAATCATATTTACTTAGTCTTTGCCCCAGCGTTACTATAACCTTCCATTGAAAAAGCAACACGGAGATCTTTCTGGGCTTTTTCTTTTTCTTAAAAAAAAAACACCTTTTCTTTCATCTTTCCTTACTGTACTTAGCTATTGCTCATAATCTGCTTAAAACTGTAGGGGTCACTGTTGTCTTCTTCTGTTAATTAAAAGAAAAAGCAAACTAGAGGCTGATGTTAAAAGACTCTGCTGTCTTCTAAATTGCACATTCCCAACACTGAGTTCTGCTAATATATTTTAGCATAAATATGCACAGATCGCATTAGTCTAGTTTAATTGTGTTGAGCCTCATTGCAAACGGGTCTTTTTGTGCTGACTATCAGAACGTTTGGAAAGATACGAGCACAATAAGCAAAACGTTTAGGCTGGTTTAGGTCATTCTATTTGGGCAGAGTGGGTGTGCTTCAGATTCACTCAATTAAACGTCATCTTGTAGGACAGAGGAAATGGATGTTCTCTGTTGCTGCTTCCCCCTGCAACCTCTGCAACAGCATTCTGTACCCCGAGATACATAATTCCCTACTTTCCTGGCATTCCAGAAGGTCCTTAAAAGATGGCTCTGTTCACAATTAGTATGTGTGTGAGACTCTCATCCTGTTTTATTGTTGGACTTGTTTTTAGGATGGATTATCATATTTTCTGTTATGTTTTTAACTGTTTTAACTATGAAATTGGATTTGCTGCCAAGGGTCTATTGAAGCAGCCATAATACATTTAAATCATCATCATTCCAGACAATATACCAAAGAAAATGGGGTTGATCATGAAAGTTATAATTTGGAAATTTCCTTTCCTTTGTACTGCTAAAAAGATCTAACTACTTCAAACATAATGGCCTTTAGACTTTGAAGAAGGGAGAAAAACACATTTTGTAATTCCAATCTTCAAAAGGTATTGCAGAAGAGACTTGAAAAATATTGATAAATTAGGTTACCTCCAGACAACCTGAGTTTCCACTCCCTAAAACTCTGACAAAGAAGTTTGAAATTAATCTACGGTGATTTTGTAAACCTCAAAATGTAATCAACACTCAGAAAAAACCAAGTTCTCCCCATATTCACCTTCTGTTCTTTCATCTGATCAACAGAAAGGGAAAAAAAAAAGATGGTTCTGCCCCAGGCGCCTGATGGACCCTGAGGGGTTTCAGGTGGCACTTGGGTTGATTCCCACTTCCCTTACCCACAGCTTGGCTGAGACCTTAGTGGATGCCTGGCAACAGGCGGCCTCAGAGGCTCTCGAATGAGTTGTCCCCTTGCATCCCCTAACTCGTTGCAGATCCCAGTTAGCTCCTTGGTTTTCGATGGAGCTCTGGGAGATGAAGTGTTGAAGGAGGGGCCTGGAGAGCAGTTGGAGATCCAGTCAATCCGAATCTGACCGAGCCCAGTTAAGAGGCTATACGAGGACTTATCTGGTGGCAATGGAAGTGGTGAAATGTGTATATGCCCTGCCCTCTCTGGGGGTGGCATCAGGTTTGGCCCAGGAATTCATGGTCTCCATGGCGGCCATGGGCCTGACCCAGGTGATTCAAGGCCCAACTCATGAGGAGGGTAACACGCTCGACCTGGTTTTCATCTCGGAACAGTGGCGTAGTGATCTGGGGGATGGGGATTTTTCTGTTCATCCTGTTCCATGGTCAGATCATTATCTCCTACGGCTGGTCTTCCGACAAGCTGCCCCACACCACTGGGATGAGGAGCCACTTAGGTGGTTCTGCCCCAGATGCCTGATGGACCCAGAAAGATTCCAGGCAGAACTGGGTTTTTTTTCCTACATCCCTTATCCATGGCTCTGCCGAGGCCCTGGTGGCTGCCTGGCAACAGGCCACCGTGAGGGCCCTTGACAGGGTTGTCGTCATGTGCCCCCTCACTCAGCACAGATCCCGGTTAGCTCCCTGGTATACTGAGGAGCTCTGGGAGATGAAGCGCCGTAGAAGGGGCCTAGAGAGCAGGTGGAGGTCGACCCGTTCTGGCCACGACCGAGCCCAGTTAAAAGCCTATATTAGGACTTACCTGCTTGCTCTAGGAGCGGCAAGAAGGGCTTACTTCTCCGCTCTCATAGCATCCGCAGATAACCGCCCAGCCGCCCTGTTTAGGATCACCCGCTCCCTCCTACAACCAGGTTGCGGAGTCGTGCTGAGGAATTTGGACAATATCTGTTGGATAAGGTCGCTCGGAAACCCGGAGGGGCTGAGCTCTACTTTGCAGTGGTCTGATGTCGAGGATACAAGTAGTCTGGCCAACATGACCTGGACTGAGTTTGATCATGTTTCTGAGGATGAAGTGGACAGGATTATGCGACAGCTGAGTTCCACCACATGTTTGTTGGACCCGTGCCCTTCCTGGTTGGTGTATGCCTCCAGGGAGGTCACGTGCGGCTGGCTCCAGGCAGTGATCAATGCTTCACTAAGGGAAGGTTCTTTCCCCACCGCCTTGAAAGAGGCGGTGGTGAGACCCCTCCTGAAGAAGCCTGCTCTGGACCCAGCCATATTGAACAACTTTCGTCCGGTCTCCAACCTTTGTTTTTTGGCAAAGGTTGTTGAGAGTGTGGTGGCTCAGCTTTTCCTGGAGGAAGCGGACTACCTGAATCCATACCAATTGGGCTTCCAACCCAGGTTTAGCACGGAGACGGCATTGGTCGCACTGGTTGATGATCTCTGGAGGGCCCAGGACAGGGGGTTCTCCTCTGTCCTGGTCCTGTTAGATCTCTCAGCGGCTTTTGATACCATCGGCCATGGTATCCTGTTGCAGCGTCCTGAGAGGTTGGGTGTGGTGGGCACTGTCTTACAGTGGTTCTCCTCCTACCTCTCGGGGCACTCGCAATCGGTGTTGGCAGGGGGACAGAGGTCGACTCCTAGGGCCCTCATTTGTGGAGTCCCTCAGGGGTTGGTCCTCTCGCCCCTCCTGTTCAACATCTATATGAAGCCGCTGGGAGAGATCATCCGTGGTTTTGGGGTGAAGTATCATCAGTATGCTGATGATACACAGTTGTACATTTCTACCCCAAACCACATCAGTGATGCCCTCTCCATGATATCCCGTTATCTGGATGCGGTACGGATCCGGATGGACAGGAACATGCTTCGGCTCAACCCGGCCAAGACTGAGTGGCTGTGCATACCGGCATCTTGGATAATCCAGGACGTTTCATCATTGGCCAGGGGGGGAAAGGTGTTGCCCCCTGTGGATAGGGCCCGCAATTTGGGTGTCCTCCTGGATTCACAGTTCAGTTTGGAGGAGCAGGTGGGAGCTGTGACCAGGGGGGGAATTTGCCCAGATTCGTCTGGTGTGCCAATTGCACCCCTATTTGGACCAAGATGTCCTATGGACCATCACTCATGCACTCGTAACTTCCCGAATTGACTACTGTAACGCTCTTTACATGGGACTGCCTTTGTGGACCACCCGGAGGCTTCAACTGGTGCAGAATGCGGCTGCACAGGTTGTGATGGGAGTATCCCGATACTCCCATATTACACCCCTCCTGCGTGACCTGCATTGGCTGCCGGTTGCCCTCTGGGTAAGCTTCAAGGTGTTAGTGATAATATACAAAGTCCTACATGGCTTAGGTCCGGGGTACTTGCTGGAGCGTCTCCTGCCAGCGTCGACTTCCAATCGCCCTGTGCGCTCCTACAGGCAGGGCCTCCTTGGGGTGCCGTTGGCCAATGTCGGCTGGCAGTGCCCAGGGGTAGAGCCTTCTCTGTGGGAGCACCCACCCTGTGGAATCGACTCCCCTTGGAGCTCCGATTGGCTCCCGACCTCCGTTCCTTCTGCCGCGACCTAAAGACCTGGTTGTTTCAACGGTCCGCCCAGACTGAAGGGTAAGGGGTGGGGTTTTATTCTTATTTTAAATTTTATTGGGTTTTAATCTTTTTTTTAATTACATTTATATGCCACCCTTCTCCGAAGACTCAGGGAGGCTTATAATTTTTGGGATACAACCCAATGTGCTCAGCCTTCATTCCATTGTATATGCCTGCTTATTACTAAGCGGCATTTTTACAAAGTCAGCTTATTGCCCCCAACAATCTTGGGTCCTCAATTTACCTACCCCGAGAGGATGGAAGGCTGAGTCAACCTTGAGCCTGGTGGGATTCGAGCCTGCACTAATTGCAGGCAGCTGGAACTTAAGTGCTAGGCATTTAACAGCCTGCACCACCAAGGCTCTTCTTTATTGGGCTTAGTTCACTTGTTTAATGTATTTTTAATTAATTGTACTGCTATTTTTTATTGTAAGTCGCCCTGAGTCCCTAGGGAGAGAGGCCAGCATATAAGTCCAAAATAATAATAATGAATAATCATCCAACTTTGGGATGTAGCCTTGGGAGCTATCATCAATGGTTGAATAACAGAAATCCTACCCCATAACTAAGGGGCATGCAACAAACTTCTAGTTACTCCCTCCATGTTTCCAATACATTTATTTGTGAGCATGGTGATCTGCAGAAACCAAAGATAAAACTTTGACTGTTATACAAAGGAAGATTGTATAAGTCTTGTTGCCATGGGCGAATAGACGGCAATATAAATTAAGTAAGTAAATAAATAATAAGATTGAGTACCGTATAAAGAAGGTAATAATAAAACTGAACTTTCCAGTCGCTTCCTAGTCACTAAGCTGTTATTCTTCTTTGAATTTAAAAGCCTCTCTGAGTTGTGGAAGGCAATCTTGTAAGAAGATATTCTTCCCAGTAGCTGCTACTATAGTTAGATGTTATTATAGTGGCTACATTGGGGAATTGGAAGACACAATCTAATTATCTACCAAAAGATACAAGGTCCAGAAACAGATGAAAGCAAATACAGGCAGTCCTTAACAGTTCATTTAATGACTGTTCAAAGTTATAACAGCACTGAAAAAAAGTAACTTATGACCATTTTTCACATTTACAACCTTTGTAGCATCCCCATGGACATGTGATCAAAATTCAGACACTTGGCAACTGACTTGTATTTATGACAGTTGCAGTGTCCCAGGGTCATGTGATCACCTTTTGCGACCATATGACAAGCAAAATCAATGGGGAAGCCAGATTCCCTTAACAACCGTGTCACTAACTTAACAACTGCACTGATTCACTTAATAACAGCGGCAAGAAAGGGCATAAAATGGGGCAAAATTCACTTAACAAATGTCTCACTCAGCAGCATAAATTTTGGGCTCAATTGTGGTAGTATGTTGAGAACTACCTATTAATGGCTTGTTTGAATCAAGGAATATAGTTGCCATAACCTGACATCATTATGAATTCAAATAACTCCAGAGTTGATAATGGAGTGGAACGATCTTCAGTTAAGCAGTAAAAACATCCAGATGGCTCAGCAGAGAAGCCTTTCTAATCTGAGAGAGAATTTATTTAGGGACCCTTTGTTTAGAAGAGCCTCTGTTTTTGGTCCCTCTCTCCATTCACAAGAGCTATGCAGTGGCCGCATGTTTATGAATACTGCACTGTATCTGCTTTTTAATATGTTAAGTTAGTATATCAGTACAGATATTTTCCCCAGTAGGGGAATAGAATCTGTCATGTCTATTCCTGAATGAACACATGTCCCAAATCAGAGGTGGTATTCAGCAGGTACTGACCAGTTCTGGAGAACCGGTAGCAGAAATGTTGAGTAGTTTGGAGAACTGGCAAATATCACCTCTGACTAGAGATTTTATAGTATCCTTCCCAGAGGTGGGATTCACATTTTTTTTATTATCGGTTCTATGGGCGTGGCTTGGTGGGCCTGGCAGGGGAAGGATACTGTAAAAACTCCAGTCAGAGGTGGTATTTGCCGGTTCTCTGAACTACTCAACATTTCCGCTACCGGTTCTCCAGAACTGATCATAACCTGCTGAATACCACCTCTGATCCTTCCCCTGCCATGCCCACAGAACTGGTAGTAAAAAAAATTGAATCCCACCACTGTCCCAAATCATAAGTGTAGAGTTCCATTTGCAATTAAGTATCAAGCTGCATTTCAGGTAAATTTTTATATTAAAAAAGCAAGCTCAGTATGAATACACACCTCTGTAGCTACACTTGATTTAAAACTGTTTTAAAAAAACCCTTCATATTTGCTTACAGCTGTACAGTTATACATTTTAAACCAGATTCCCCCAAAAAATATGGTGATAATGGGGTTGCCTCCTGCCAACAACAGAGAGGAAATGTGGATGATCTACTTGCAGGTACCTTCTTTTAATATCAAACCAAGTCAAAAATAAGGTCATGGTATTTTAAAGGCCTATCTATAAGGAAAAAAGGTTCTAAATGGATAGAATGCATATATACTATACATACTACTCAAGAATATGCAGAAACTCAATTGTCCACAAGATACCTTTTTTAAAAAGTATTTTGGGAGAAAAAAAGTCCTTAAAAAGTAGGTTGATAAGTATAATTGATGGTGATGTGATCCATGTTTGAAGCTGATATTTTAGCTACTAAACAAAAAAATAAATAAAATAAAAGGTCAATGATTATGTTCTCCAGGTGGCCAGAATGAACCCTATAAGAAGCTCCTAAACAGGACAAATAATGAATCTCTTCATAATATTTTTTTCAGACATTTCTTTCATTCCAGTTATCATGTTTCCGAAGAGAGGTACCTAGATACTTATTCTGCAACACTAGGTCCCTGAAAAAATAATCCTTTAAAAAAATAGCTGAGTTTCCAATTCCCAGGAATCTAATCGCTAAAACATTAGCAGATGGATGTCCTCATACTGAAGTTTCAGGAACAGCATTTTAGAAGGGCAGTGGCATCCAAGTGATCCATACCACATCAAACACAGTATGTGGTTATTCCACAGAGGCACACGTTTCTGAGAAACTCACTGTTTACATGTAACAAATATTGTGCCACTGAGATCAATATCCAATGTATAGACAAGCTAAGCTAGGACAGGTTACAACATTAAAATAATCAAGTCAAATTTTGCAAGTATCAGAGAACCTACCATAGGCTGTTTTCTCTATGAGCCATTCTTTATTCTACTGACTTCATGAATGAGTCCTTACAGTTTTCATGGAAGATTTACAGAAGAGGTTTGCCCTGCCTTCTTTCTAGGGCTGAGAGAGAAATTGACCTATAGTCACCCAGCTGGCTTTCATGGAACTTTGAACTCATAGCCTCTTGCTTTCTAGCCTGTGCCTTGGCCTAAATGGTTCTTACTGCATTTGTACCAACAACCAACCAACAAGATCATGACCAAAAGAAACCTGAACGATGAATAAATGAATGTTTAACCAATAAACCAATGCTCTTGAAAAATACATTTCCCAATGTACTTTCAAATGCAGCCAAAAGCCAGCCTTCACATTTTGTTCCTCTCGTACTACAACTTGAAAAGGAACCATATGAAGCATGTACATTGCTGACGTGTAGCAGTGTTGGTAACAAATTATACCATTTTGTTACACAACATCTTCTCTCAGAACAAGTTTGATAGCCAATGGTAAAGAAGAATGGAGGTGTACTGTTAACAAAGGATTATTGTCTGAGTTTCCCTTTATTGTACAATGGATACAGTGAAACTGCCCACACACTGAAATGCTTTTCAAGATCAATACATCTACCTAAAAAATCATTAAAACTTCAAAAAATATTTTTACTAAATGTGTATTTGCTTCTGCATTCTTCAGCTGGCACATTTCTGAAGCTGCATGCAAAAGTTATTTCCTCTCTAAGATATTGCATTGAAGGTAATGAAATATATGCCATGTTTCTTTAGGATCACAAGATAAGCGATTTCACTGAATAGCTGCCAGAAATTATGTCCATGCAGTGTCTCCAGAATCAGGTGTTTATTTTCCAAGTCTAAGGAAAAAAAGTACTTAAAATATACGTGAAAAGCCTCAGAACTTTAAATGTTTCCTTTTTGAGCCTCTTTCAAAGCGTGTAAAATTGGATAACTGCACAGTTAAGAAAAAAAACGTTCCACAGACAAGCTCAGGTTTCAGGAATAAAAAGTTTTTTATTGTCTAAAAATCATCTATATATCACAGCCTCTGTAGGATTAAAGAGACTTAAATTGACAACATTCTCCCATTTTTCATTGCAAGAACCTTCTTTTAGCTAGGTGATTATATCTGCAATCACATTGAATTTAATAGTCCAATTGTGAAGTCCCACTGGACCCAAAAGTGCTAACTTCAGAGAAAGAAGATATAGTGCTCCCTATAATTTACTTTATTCTTGCCTCCATCATTATACATTCTATAACAGAGGTTTAGAGAAAACTGAATGTGAAAAAAGCAAAACTAATACTGATTATTTGCCAATATGCTCACTATCATTCTCTTGTTCTTCCCCAAATGTTGCCCAATTTCTAAAATCATGTTTGGGGTCTATTTTCACATTGATATCAGAGAAGGACATTCATATATATCTTTGCACACATTTTTCCTAACCCACACGCCACTGAGTTGTCCATCTAATGAAATGTGTTTGTGTGCATATTTTAGTATACTTAACTCTAGTTCAGTAAGGACCCTTTTTCAATATTCACATTATTTTATATATTTAGGAAACATGAAGAATTCTGAGTTTCACATGCACATGTTTTTGGTTGACCTGTTATTTGGTAGATGCAAATTGGATATATTTCTATGGAAAAAAGTTGTTGCTCATTTTCATTGGACATACATTCCACCAAGTTTGATTCCCACAGCTAGTAACCCTACAACTGCAACCTTAACATTCCTCTCCTGACCTTCTAATGTGAAAGATTTCTGATAATAACATGGACCTTTCATTACTAAATGTACACTGATCCCAGCTCAGGAGCCCTTTTGTTTTACCCCTGTGTGCTTGATGGGGAAACAAAACAATTTTTGCCATGCAACAAAGACAAATTGCTTGCTGAGCCAACAAGCTATTTTCATATTAACTTGCCAGAGGACACAACTTTATTAACTTCAAATGACAGAAGTACGAGGGAGAAGCATCTGCAAATTGCAAATAAGGCAATTGCCCTATGGCTTTCATGTTTATTTCCTCATAGCGGCTTCTTTTTTTTTCTTTCCTGGGGAATGAAAAATGGAGCCCATTAAAAATATTTGATTGGACTTGATTAAAGCTATCTTTTCAGGTAACTTCTATACCCAAGCCTTATTAAATTTTTAAAAACTCTCCCATTCTGAAAGTGGTTTGTGTAAATCAATGACTCAATTGGTCACAACTAGACTTGCTGGAATCCCAGCTGCAGAAAATGGAAGGAAGAGTTCTATTTATTATTATTTATTTATTTATTTATTTATTTATTTATTTATTATGCGTGCATAAGTGCACCAATGTGCCTACCGTCCCTGTCCTATTGTTTCTTTTTATTTTTCTTATATGTATCCATTTCATGTATTCATAACTGTTATACTTATACCTGTTATCTTATAATCACTTGACAAAATAAGTAAGTAAGTAAGTAAATAAGTAAGTAAGTAAATAAATAAGCCATACAGAAAAAGCACTAAGGAGTCAGTAGAGGCTCATCATGACAGTGGAATGATAGAGAGAGGACTCAGAGGATTTTTTTTTTTAAAGAGTTGGAAAATCTCTGAGGTACAACTAGAGGAAGGCCTCTCCAAAAGAAGTATTTTCCAACTTTTTTAGTCCTGTAGCCATGCTTTTTCTCAGTGTCTTGTAATGGGGGATTGAGACCTGAACATTAGCCCATTTCTTTTGGTCTTCCACTCCATGACAACCAATTCCACATGTGCACTAGCTGTTACCTCCTGGTCTTTTATCCTTGTTGTCAGTTCCATTCACAGACTGTTCTTCCACTGACTTAGGCCCTATGTCATCCATTTTCTGTGTAGGCCAGAAGGGAGGCCTATCTCATGACTATGATGGGATAATCTGATGGGGAGGAAGGGCTGAAGTAGAATGACATACTGTGTTGCTTTCTCTTTCAGTGTTCACGGGAAGAATGCAGTTGACCTACTACAAATTCAAGATACATATATTTCAGTTTTCAGTGTCACAAAATGGATCTTGGAATGGGCACATGCACTGCTAGGCAGGCCACATTTGGTCCATGTAAGTAAGACCTAAGTGGGGGTCTACTTACTTACTACAAGTTGCAGAAGGTGGAAGCATTTAGATGATCATGGCTTATCTCAAAAAACAAACAAAACCCTCAGATAATCCCAGAATAGGAGAATAAATTAGGCAATTGAAAACAGCAACGGCTACTGCTTCTGCATTGTTCCCAGGAGAACTACTTGGATATTGCTTAGTATCGGTGAGAGAATGTTTATACTTTTGTATGCCCAGAAAGTTGAGTATTGTCTCCTTCTATAGAATAGGTCAAAGAATCAGGTCCATGCATATAAAACATAAAGCTCTCCCTTCCAGTTAAGGCTTTTTTGCTATGCTCCTGGCTTCTATGGCTATGTATTGGGGAAGAGGAAAGATGAATGTTTCTGCTTCCCATCTGCTAATGTGGTGCAGTAATTAGGGTACTGCTATTTGGATTTTGCAAGGTGTGCTGAAGATTTGGGAACAGTCTCTCTTTTCTCTCCAGTGTGATTTGTAAATAGAAAATGGGGATATTCTTCCTAGGTAGATTCAAACTTCTACACTTCCATTCTGAGTCCAGAGAACCACCAGGGATTGCTTTTATCAGGGGCATTTATGACAGTTTTGCAAGTCCATCCCACCATGGTTTATTGTCAAAAACAGCATTTTCATCAATGGGCTATAGGTATCCTTTCTGCTGAGCTACATGGATCTCAAAACATATGGGCTGGCCTATCCAGTATTAATGTTTTGCTAAAAACAAAACAAGAGGTATGAATAGCTTGAAAAGATGCTTCTGTACTCTGGGAATGGGACTACTAAGGTTGTTGTTGGTTGTGTACCTGGTGTAGAGTGGAATCAAAGCAGCAAACTGGGACATACACAATTGTGCATTCTGTAATTAGTTTGCTGGCAGTTCTAATATAGACAGTGATAGGTAAAGATATGGTCAATAATATCTCCAGAAACACTAAAAGCATGATACATTTTTCCTAGAATTCGTCACTTTCCCTCTCAAGCAGAGCATGGATTGAAAACTGCAGCCAGCATTATGACTTCAGTTCTAAAGTTATCCTTGATCTGGTAAACCCACTATTGTAAACCTGTGAATCAAACTGACTTTAAGTATTTTGTCAAAATAAGCTATATATCAGAATGAACATATTTGCTGAGCTTGCCTTACACCAGGGGTATCAAACTTGATTTCATTGAGGGCTGCATCAGGGTTGTGTTTGAGCTTGGGGGGGATGGGTGTGGGCATGGGCGTGGCCAGCTCAATGTAACTTGTGTTGGGGGTGCCGGTGATGGCCTGAGGGCTCTGCCAGTGAAAACAGCTCCTGAGCTCCATTTTTGGCTGTGATGACCTCCCGCAACCCTCTGCCAGCGAAAATGGAGCTCCAGAGGGCTACACATGCTCCCGAGCTCTATTTTCCCTCCTGAGCTCCATTTTCACTGGCAGAGGCACCAAGGGCTGGTCCTTCACTGTTTCCAGGATGGCCCTTCGGGCCAGATCTAAGCACCCCGTGGGCTGGATCCGGCCCCAGGGCTTGAGTTTAACACCCCTGCCTTACACCGTGACACAGTGTTTCTTTAATTAAGGAATTACTGCATTAATAAACATAATTGTCTGAGTTTATATTACATGCTCAATGATAAACTAGTGTTTATTCACTGTGGCTGTTTCAAAATAAATTGTGATTGCTTAACCATGGTTTACTGAACACATTTTTATTAGCTGCATTCATACACTACCCTAAGCCAATATCAGATCACTTATCTTATGACTTACCATGGTATGTGAGCCCAACCATAGCACAACGAAAGTATCAGCTGTTGGGGAGGATGGCAATTATCCAAATCTTTCCCCAAAATGTACAAAAACAAAATCCAGAAAACATTTTGAGGTATGATTTTCATACAATTCTATAAAACACTATAAAAGATAATTCTGTGCAGGTGATGGGAGAATGAGTGAATATACATCCAGGCTACTTGGCATTATTCGGTATTGTTTGCATTCACATATGATACTAAGCCAACATTTCCGCCTACTGTGAACAACTCCATTGTTTCCACTTGGCTTCTCCCAAGAAGCTCGTTCTGTGGTTCATGCCACCAAAAGCAGAAAGACTTCAGTGTTACTTCCTAACAAGCTTGTTAGGAAAAGAACAAGCCAGAAGATGTTAAACAAACCATGGAAAGTACCTTACTTCCACAGTTTGTTTAGCCACTCGTTCTTATAGGAGGAGCCCGAGTGATAAACTCCAACCAGTTGCTTAGTCACAGTAAGTCAGAGTTCTGACGGGTTCTTGGTGTCTCTAAGATTTCATTTAATCACAGTGCTTTGATTCAATTATCAGGGATCAGGAAAACAGTCTAATAATTTGCAGGTAATATGTTTAAGCTGCATGGTGATGTTCCTGAGGACAAGGCAAATTAATCAAGCTTTCATGCAGTTAGTAATTTTTTTTAAGTAGTATTCAAATCACTTGTGCCTGTTTAAAAAAAAACCCTGGGGGGGAGAGAGATTTACTAATGCTATCAAAATATTGATTCAAAGCATTCTCTTTTGGCTCAGCACTAACAGGTGCCTAGTTTACATTATCCTTTACCTTCAAAATATGGGTGGAAAATATGTATGTCCATTCCCGGGCAAGTCCAGTAACCTAGACACTATACCAGTCTGCTCTAACCTAGAACCATCCAGATGTATTGAAACTAGAACTCCCAGAAGTTGAGGCTACAACTCTCTTGTTCTGTACCACATTATGTCACATCATCCAGGCACATGCCAGCTTTCCCAACATGCAGTTTCCAGAAAGTACAAGGCAGATTGACATTTAGGACAAGAATCTTTTCAACACATGCACACACACCAATAACAAGTTTAGGATACCTACAGATCTCCACCAGATCATCCCTATAAAACTTTACCTTGTCAGTGTCTATGCTACACAATGCAGAGAAATAATGGCCATAAGTTATAGTTATCCAGATTTATTTTAATAAAAGACATTGTAACAGTAACACAACACTGGGACTGTCTACCCAAGCCATCCTTCATAGATGGATTAAGATGGTCTTTTTCTGCAAATTGAAGAGGATTGGACTGGCTTTGTTGTCTCTTCCAGCCCCATAATCCTATGATCGTACTGCCCATGATCCTACCACGGCTTTTGCCAGATGACTAACAGGGCAGTGTAAAAAGTGGATGCAGCCTTATCCTGTATCATATTTTCTTGAAGACAAAGCCAGCCCTACCAAAGTGATAGCAAACAGCACGGTGCCTCGACTTGGCAAAGCAGGAAAAGTTACAAAGCAGGAAGAGTTACAGTGTGAGGATGTACCAATGAGAAAGCACCTGCTGCCGCTCTAGGAATTGACACTACAAACTGTCTTTGCAGCCCAGGAGTTGGAGTCAGACATTGATCGGCTCAGCTGCAGGGAAGCTCCTGAAAACTAACACCACTGTGGGGACACAGGAACACAGAGCACAATGTGGATGTCTAGGAGGACAACCTGTGGAGTAAAGTGGAATGGAGTGTTTAAGTTGCTGCCTCAGAGTGCAGAGAGAAGTTCTGTCTGAACAATCTTAATGAGAAATAAGAGATGGAGACAAGGCTATCCACCTTTTTGTCTTTCAGTGGGATTGCATCACTTCTGCAATTGTAGCCTACAAATGCCTATTCCCAATTATAATACTTTAATTCAGACACAAAATATTGGCACGAGTGAATAGAAATTGAAATAAAGAAGAGCTATTGGAGAGTGATAAAGCAAGTCCTTTACACACATTAATTCCCAGATCTCCCTCCATCCCTCCCTCTCTCACACACACACACACACATACACACACTCACGCATACCCAGTGTGTGAGAGAGGGACAGTCATTTCCATAGAAGGCTGGGAAAAACTGATATCTGAACTCTTTTTACTTAATGTAGAGGAGCCAGAACTGAACTAACTAAACCAATAATAAGGCTCTTTATAAAACAGTTTCCTAGGCTCTTAAGACATCTGGCTCTTCGTAAAACGACATCTGACTCAACTATCAATTATTGATTGAAAACCATATGTCCCAACCCAAGGAAAGTTAACAGTGTTCTGTTTTTACTGAGACAAATGATTAATTTAAATTTTACTGATTTGAATGAAATTTTCTAAACTGGGCTTTGCAATTTTTAGAAAGATAGCTTGGGAAGTAGCAGAAATTTTCTGCAAAGCTCTATTTTCCTGTCACTCTGATTACTTTAAGACAGCAAACAGCAAATAGCTGAAATATTTACAGGAGAAGAAAGGCATTTAATTGCACTAATTTCTTACCATCTGTCCAAATGTTGTCCAAAGCTTGGGGGGGGCACATATACTTGAAAGAACACTTACGATCCTTAAAAATCAGTGAGCCTAACTTTGAATTTTTAAATCTAGGAGTAAAAGTCATACCATATAAAACTTTGCTATTCTGTTAATAGGAAAGAAGGAAGGAAGGAAGGAAGGAAGGAAGGAAGGAAGGAAGGAAGGAAGGAAGGAAGGAAGGAAGGAAGGGTCAGTCACTAACAATATCTTTCTTGCAGAGGACACTGGCTGTATTTCCACAAAACATCTCATGAAATGCAATCCACATTTTAGCTGAGTACATGATTCAGAAAATTGGTGAATTGAGCAAAGTGTGAATAATTTGTGGGATGTGTATATAGCCACTGTTGCTGTTGCTGTAAAGTCAGATTTCTATATTGCCTGCTTCTCAAAATGTAAACATATATGATTAGAATACACATACAGATTTAAGGCATCTCTTTTCTATCTCCCCCCTGAGTGCTAAGCCATTTCATACAGGCACTCATTGTATTGTTGGTGAAAACTTCCTGCACTGAAATTTTGTTTAGTACCTATCTCTTTTTCTGTCTGTTCCCTCTTCATCCCAATGGAGACCTTGATTGATTCTTTTTGTTGTTCATGTTCATACACCTCTTTCTTTACATCTGAAGATAAGGTTGAAGGCACTTTAGGACAGATGCCATGCAAGGTTACTTCCAATGCTGAGGCTGAAAAAGGTCAGATATGAACAGGGCTGATGGCGGGGAAAGTAGATTCATGGAAGGAATGTAGTTTACTTAAGGATTTATTGACTGGAATGGACAAGTCTGCAGGTCAATTTAATTTGTCTGCAGTATTTATACAAGAGGATCAGAGTAGGTAAAAGAGCCAAGTTGGCAATCTGAAACCAGTTGGACCACTTCAACTGGTAAAACTTACATTGGAATCTATACAGTTTGTTTCATTTCCAAATACATGCAAAAGGTGTAAAACTGTGTGTAAAAAGAAGCAGCTGCTACAATAAAATGAAAAAAGTGCTAGAGCAGGACTTAGAACAAATCAATGACTTTACACAAGGAATTTTTATTAGCTCTGGGGCTCAAAAACCCAAATCTCCAATATGGGCACAACAATGAACTAAGAGCCATTGGTTGAAGAGTTCACAGACAAGAATGAGGTTGGAATTCAGGGTTAGAGAAAGAAAGATCTAAATATATTCTACATAAATAAATCTAATTCATTCAATAGAGTAAAATAAATATTGCCTACAGCTTCTTTCTCTTCCTGTAGAATATCATGGACTGAATAGCAGGCTTGAAATGAGAGGTTTGGGGTAAATGTTGCAAAGAATTTTCTCTTCTAATATTTTATAAAGGTGCGAGCTAGATAGGAAGACAAAGGTGAGTTTAAGAAGGAATACCAGTGGTAGGGGACAGTTACTGCTCAGGGGGCAGAGGACAAGAGGACAAAGAGAACTTGAGGGAGTTGAACTCAAGGGAAGAATTAATGGTGCTATATGTGGTCTTTTTGGGGGCAGGTCCTCAACTGGACCTTGATAATTGGGGTGATTTTTTTCTTCCCTTGATATCCCACATGGATAAGAGATCATCCCGATTCAGAGGCTGCCCTGGAACTACAGGAAAGAAGGATTACAGATTTAATAGCGCTACAAGGAAGAAGGAGGTGGTGGATATGCAAAATAGGAGGGAGCCAGCCTTGCTAGGACCAAGGTTTAAGAGGCAGTTTTCTATTGGATTACTTGAGAATACACCCCTTAAGAGTCCCAAAGATACATAGATAAACCTAAGATATTTACAGAGCCAGATGGCCTTTTCTCCCTGAATACCAAGCTTATTTCAATCCAGGAACACATACCTACATTTCTGAGTGAGACCAAGGATACTTTGCACATGCTCAGAAACAACCGCACTTCCAACACTTCACTCTTGGCTCCCTCGGCATGCTTGGTTTGACATATCAAGAAGCCAACAATATCAGGGTGTACAAGTTTAGTCTGGATATTAATTTGAGAGAGTTGAAGAGAATTCCTCCCAGATGTGTATCCTGGCTTCTTCTTCTCTCAACTGGATGCACGAGGCAGGCTGTCAACGAAGCTCTAAATTTAGATCTGGGAGACTCAGACAAGCCAAAGAGAGCCCGCTGGTTTCCCAGCGAGTTTCCCAAGCTCTCCGACCCACTCGGGAAAGGAGAGGAAGGGGCGCCCTTCGGGCCGCTCCTGACACACCCAAGGAGGCTGGAGCCCTGCTGGCGCCATTCAAGAGCAGCGGAGCCACATACATACCGGTACCAGGCGAGTCCCCGTCCGTAGTTGCGATCGAAGAAGTGCGGCTCGGCGCCCGCCGCCCTCACATCCGGATGCACCCGCAGAAACTCGAGCAGCGCTCGGGTGCCGCCCTTCTTCACGCCGATGATCACCGCTTGCGGCAGCCGCTTGTTGCCTTCTCCCCCCGGCTGGGCTTGCAGTAAGGGATCCCGGGGCGTGCCGGCCGTCTCTTCGCCCTGAGCCACGGGAATCGGGGCCGGATCCCGGGTAAGGACGCGCGCTGCCCCCGCTAAGCAATAGCTGGCGTAGAGAGACATGAGCACGGAGCCCAGAACCAGCAGCAGCTTCCGCAAGGCGCGGCGGGGCAGGGGCTCGGGGCCAGACGAGGAGGCGGGGGGCGTCCCTCCCCGGGCCATGCTAGGCGGCCCCCCGCGCAGGGGCCATCGCCCCCTCCTCTCAGCCGCTTTGCACTCGGCGGGGAGCGGACAGCCCCATGGACGGGCGATCTGGACCCGGACCCGCCGCCGTAAAGGATGGCGAGGAGAGCTGTAGTCACCCCCCTCCTCCAACGGGGAGTGGGGTTCACAGGCGCCTCATTCCAGCGCGCTAGCCGGAAGCCGGGGGCTTCTGCTCCAAAAGCGTAAAGGACCGAAGGGAAGGGAAGGAGAAAGGCTGCCTTTCGGGGATTAAGCAAGGGCCCGGTAGCGACGGCAGCATCGCGCCCCAGCTACTGGGGAGGGTCTAGGCAGGGTCGAGTTGGCCGCCTGGAAACTAAGCCAAGCTAGCCAAGAACGCATCTAAGCGGTGGTAAAATGGGCGGCCGCTTTCCAAACTGCTCTTCTGCCTTGCCTGAAATTGCAGCCAGGTGGAGGAGATCCCGGGAAGTTAAAAAGCTGCTGGATCCGGAGAAGCCGGCGGAAAGCAGTTCGCTACCCGGGCGAGGATCTCCAGCTGATACATCTCCCGTCTCCGGACTAGCTAGCTAGGCGGAGTTCTGGGCTGCCGGGGTGATCTCCGCATTGTTGAACGCCAGTCCAGGGTGGGATGGGACTGAGCACAGGTTTGGTACTCTTGTCTCCAGGACCAGCGCTGGCGGAACTTTCTGGATTTCGGTGGAAGGAAGAACCAGACGGAAAGACTCAACAGCAGTCGGTTCCAAGGAAGTCAGCAGAAGCTGCCCTGCGGTCCCAAAGAGGTTCCTCCGCAAGGTGGGGTTCGGTGGAAAGAAGTCCTCACCTGGCGCGAACGGCTGGGCAGACTGGCGGAAAGTCTTTCGCAAGCGTTCGCCTGTCACCTTCCCGGTGGGATTCTCTCTTCCCGGCTGCTCTGGCGGCTACCACACGTGGAGGTCTCGATTGTGGCTCAAACTTCTCCGAATGGCAAACATTCCCCCCTCCCACCTCTGAGCTGTTAAACGACGTGCCGAGAAACCAATAAGAATTTGTGAAAAGAGAGAGGGGCGGATCTGCCTTTCTGAGGGGATTCTGAATGGAGGCGGGGATAGAACTAATCAGGACACGCCCCTTCGCCAGGTTCCGGAGTTTCTGCGTCTGCGGTTCAGAATTAGGGAGGTCTCGGTATGGTTGAATATCGTTTCGGTGAAGATCTCTGGATCTTCTTGTGCAGTCTCTCTCTCTCTCTCTCTCTCTCTCTCTCTCTCTCTCTCTCTCTCTCTCACACACACACACACACACACACAATTTGCTCAGATGTTTGCTGGGATAGAAATACTGGGCGCCCCGCATCTTTGAGGGTGAATCCCATTTCAGAGATGGGAAGTGGTGTGGGTGACGGCTTGGGATAAAGCTGCCTCTGAGTCTGATGGTCCGCCAAACTGTTTAGAAGAGGCGGAGGGGCAAGCAAAGCCTCTGAGTGGCTTTGCTGCCTAGTAGACTCGTGTGCGTGGAACCTTCTTTGAGGTTGACTAAATGCAGCTATGAGAAAAGAGTTTTTACTTCTGGTGGCTGCTGAGAAGAGCATTCTTCCGCTCCCAGCTTGCCAGACAGGAATGCAATGTTGTTAAAAATTACCCTGATCTACACACATCTAATAAAGGTCCTCCTTTAATGTTGGCCACTTGTGGGGACATATGGATAGTCAAGAAAAAATTAAAGTCTACTGTCTTGAAAGAAAGAAAAATAAAACCAGTGAGAAATGATCACAGCCAGCAGGAATATTTAAAGGAAGTATACAGCACAGTTCCACAGCAAAGTAACCACAAGTATTTAGAATCAAAACCGTGCCCACGATCTCTAGAAAGAATCTTTTTTTTAAATTGTTTTTCCAGGTTAGGATTATACAGTACTTCCAGGCCTCTTTAACATTTTGTGTGGTACCAGATGCTGGTAAGTCAACAGGGAAAGCTTTCTGCATCTTGGCTAAAGGCCTATCGTAGAATAGCCCAGCCAGAAAGACAAAATAGCAACGGGCACTTCAACACAGTTTGCACTGCAGATGGAAGCAGATGCTTGTGTAAACAGTGACACAAAACATCTCACACATTTTCCCCCAAAGTGGCGTTGTACTTCAAGCTGAAAATAAAAATCTGCAAATGTATGTATGACGTGTGTGTATACACTTCACGCTTGGCTCCCTCAGCATTTTTTATGTATATATGTATACATACATACGTATATGTGTGTGTGTGTATCTATATATATATCTATATATCTATATGTCTGTCTATATGTATGTATGTATGCATGTATGTAATCATATTTTTACAAGCAGTTCATTGAAGATCCCCCATACATACCAGGATTTCATTCTTAATCTCTGCAACAGAGTAGCATTTATTAGAGCTGACACCATTTTCTTAATCTTTTCTCCAGCAATCTTTTGCATAAATTGGTCAGATCCAAAAGAATTATAGGATTATATTTATAAAAACATGTAAAAAATACAGAGAAATCATTGCACCTATGAGGCAGTTCCTATACCAGTACCTGCACACTCATACACTCAATCTTTAAGTTTTTCTCATTGTTCCACTATTCTTCTTGGAGACTGAATGATCTATTACGTTTAACTGCATTTTACATTCAGACTCCTGATATTAAGTGTACCAAAGCCTACAAGAAGGTCACTTGAAATGGTTCTAATAATTTCTGGAATATTAGACAAATTATGTTTATGAAACTTTTTACTCAGGTTCTCTCATGTTTCCTTGCAATTTAAATTTAGCCGTGAAGCAGGCTTTTTATCAGCTTAAAAAATATCAAAGGATGACATATCTTCTACTCCTTAATAAACAAGTCCAAAGGAGACCCTGTCAAAGTCCAGCAGATGTTAATGGGAGACTTAAGCATGTGCCTATAGTCAAGATTGTAGAGGTCTATCTCCTTAGAAGAACATTTCATTGTTATCAGTTCCGGATGCAAAGATCCAGAGGGAACCCCCGATTATATTTTTCTCCAATGAAGTGCACTACTCCCTCCAAAATTCTGCATTCAAGTTCAGTTTCTCAATCTTGGTTTCAGTTTCTCCACTGCACACCTCAAGTACCACCTCAGCTTCCAAATGATGTCCTTGAAACAGGCCAGAAAAGGAAGTGATACAGTACTCTAAACCTTTTGACAATCTTCTCCATTCCACTCTAATGCTGGCATGGTTCACACAATCGTTAAATAGCATGTAGGACAAGATAGAATTCTCTGGGACATCTTGTTGCGGTTTGCTGGCAGCAGGTGTGGACGGCTAAGGTCTTGGAGAGTGAGGACTCAGATGAGGGGCCTGTGTGTGATGCAGTGATGGGGCCAGGACCATCAGGGAGTGGAATGCTGCCTTCAGAGATTGCGGAGGCTGGCAGCAGTGATGAAGAGGTTCCTGAGGAGCCTGTGCCCAGTGCGCGTGCACGCAGAGCTGCTTGAAGGAAAGAGCAGCTGCAGCAGCATGGGCGACTTGAGAGTAAGGCTGCAAGGTAATGGCCCCTCCCTCAAGAGATAAAAGCCAGCTGAGAAACCGGAGTTCTTTGCAGGAAGCAAACAAGTTTTTATACTCAAGCCATGTGGACGTTCGGATTCTCTTGGCTGGTGTTTGGAGACTCTTTGTGTTTGAAATATTGCTTAGTAACTTTATCTATTGTTCTTGGTAGCCTTGCACAACCTTGGCAAGGCTCGTTCTTATCAGAGACAATTAGTTTGAAACAGCCTTTTAACCATGAAGGAACGGAATTCGTAAAGAATCATTAAAAGGTTTGTCTGTTACCTCTGTTTCGTGATTGTTTCCTTGGAACAAGGTTTGGGTCAGAACACATCCTAATCTCAGCCTGAAGAACCTTTTGCCCACAGGCCTATGAAGCCAAGAGAACGCCCCAACTCTACTTCTTAGCCAAACGTGTTGTCCGACAAAAGAGGAAGGGACATTCGTATTTCCATTCAGCATCTGATATTAAAGTAGAATTTTCCTCTGACTTGCAAGTCTTTAAAATAGCCTCAGTTGTTGTCAAAAGAGGCTATTTGAATGCTTCATTGCTGCACAGGGAGCAATTTTTGAGAGATTTCTTTCTTTCTTTTAACTGCTCAGAAGGGAAAGGCTAAACATCCTTTCTCTGTCAAAGTGACTCTCAGCTCTGCAATATATCAGAATCAGAAGGGGCAGAAATAGGAGCAAACCTTGCTGTATGTAATGCAACAATTAATGTATTAATTCTTTCCCCCAGAACATATTTTGTTTTTCAGGTTCTAAAGAAACAGATGCAAACGAGTTTTTAGCTTTTGCTCAAGCTGTGGCTGAAACTGTGTTTGGGCATTTTCCAAAGCCTCTGAAGGCAGGACAAGAAGCAATGGATGGAAACCAATCAAAGAGAGAACTAACCTAGAACTAAGGAGATTTTTTTTAATTCATATTTATATGCCGCCCTTCTCCGGAGACTCAGGGTGGCTTACAGTTTTTGGGATACAACCCAGTGCGCTCAGCAATAGCCTTCATTCCATTGTATATGCCTGCTTATTACTAAGCGGCATTTTTACAAAGTCAGCTTATTGCCCCCAACAGTCTTGGGTCCTCAATTTACCTACCCCGAGAGGATGGAAGGCTGAGTCAACCTTGAGCCTGGTGGGATTAGAGCCTGCACTAATTGCAGGCAGCTGGAACTTAAGTGCTAGGCATTTAACAGCCTGTACCACCAAGGCTCTTTCCCAACAGTTAGAACAATTTCCCAACAGTTAGAACAATTAATCAATGGAATGACTTGCTTCCAGAAGTTGTGGGTGCTCAAACACAGAAGGTTTTTAACAAGAGATTAGAGAACCATTTGTCTGAAATGGTATAGGGTTCTCTGCTTGAGAACTCAAGTTGGACTAGAAGACCTTCAAGGTTCCTTCCAACTCTGCTGTTTTGCTATTCTGTTATTGTTCTGTGAGACTTATTTTTTCCTATGCTGCAGCTAAGAAATTCTTGTTGGAAACTTAGATCACCCAAACTCAGTAAATTTGGGATTGTATCTATGTTCTTTTCCCATTGGAATGGATAGAATGATTGGCTTTTGTGCATCTGCATGCATTTTTCTTTGTTGTTTCATGTCTGCCTACCAATTTACCGAACTTGCCATTTGTAGCAAATAGCCAATTGTGCTTCAGTGAAAAAAGAAACCAAAGTGAGTTTCATGGCTTGGATCACATGCTTATCAGCATCCCAGAGTATTTTACACTGTTTTGATTTTCTACATTTGCCCTATGCCTTACCCTATTTAAACTCTTCCGTTCATGCAATCTTTCACAGGTATTGAGAAATCAAAGGTCCATGTTTCATGAAAGTTATCCCCCGCCCCCCGATGGCATTATTAGATCTGACCTTCCCTCTTCAGAATAGAAGTAAGTAAATACAGTTTTGTGATTTGGTTTTGTATTGGATTTCTGCTTGGATATAAAGGAACAATACAAATTTAAAAATAAAATAATGTTTCAAATACAAAAAAGGGAGATTTCAGCTCTGAAGCAAGCCTTCCGACTAAATAATAGTTTGGATGATCAAGACTCTTGCCTGCAGCACTTATATGCTTTTTGAATTAAAATACTGTTTTGCAAAAGTAAAGAGCTTAATTTGATCTGTGCAGGAGGTATCTGGGAATTAAAATATTGTGTAAAATTAGTAAAATTCAGGCATAAACCACTTAAATACTTTTTGGAAAATAAAATACTCCCAAGATAAGAAATCCATTCACAAGGATACTTAAATGAGAATTTGACAACAGAAATAATATATTACAGGTAATAACTCTTGATTTCAATCCTCTACAACCCACCAGCCAAATCCCAAACCTCTACTTCTATTACAAACTATAAATCCCAAACTACTATTTCTATAAACTATAAATATCCTACACAGACCTATAACTATGCTATTTGTTTCCTTCTTTCTTCCCCTAAGGGCTTTACCCACATTCTTTGCCATATGTACAGGCTAAGCCACAGGAGGACATGACAAGGTTCTTGCATGTGGGAATAGTGGTTTCATAGTGGCAGTACTGAGTAGATGGTGTCACTCAATTATGCAGCTACCATGGTGACAATCTGGATGAAAACAAGCTGCAAGGTCAGGGAATGGTCTTGTGCCATCCTCCAGAGTCTGGAATTATTTAGAACACATTTTGTACAGGGATGGCCAATCTAGAAACATGATTGTGTTGACCAGATCAGGACAATTTAGCAAACAGGACGTGCTCTTAAAAACAACAGCATCCATGTCTTTTTGTATGTATTCAATTTGAATGGTCACCCATCTCATGTAAGTGACTCTGGGTGGGTCATAGCAATTAAAAACGAAAGGCAAATAAAAATAAATTAAAACAGATATATAGCAAATAAAATCATCATATATACATGTGTACTCTTGGCATTGCTTGCCCAGAGTTGTTTCTTGTTTCTGGACCAAAATAGCACATCCACTTCTGTTTGTAGGCCAACATTTAAGAGAAGGAATAGAAATCTCTCTCCATTTTCTTTTCTGATTTTGATTATGATCGTACAAACATTGAATCAATAAGTTTAAAGAATCAGGCTAAATACTTGTTGCAGATTTGAATGTTGCCTGACCAAATCTCCAGTTGGTTAGAAACTTGATCTGAATTATTATTTTTTATTTATTTATGGCTTGGACTTGTATGCTGCCCTATCTCCCAAAGGACTCAGGGCGGATCACATAATAAAACCCATAATACAAAATGTAAAATTGGTTAAAAGGTATTAAATTCAAGCCAAACAATAGCTAAAAAACCCACAAAAGACATTAACATCTAAAACATTTAAAAACTACCCCCCTTCAGTCCAGGTCAGCTTGTTCGAATAGCCAGATCTTCAGGCGATGGCAGAAGGAATGGAGGTCGGGGGCCAATCATAGCTCTAGGGGTAACTGATTCCACAGGGTGGGCACTCCCACACAGAAGGCCCTACCCTGGGGGTCACCAGCCAACACTGTCTGGTCGACGGCACCCCAAGGAGGCCCTGTCTGTGGGAGTGCACAGGGCAATGGGCAGTCGATGCTGTCAAGAGACGCTCCCACAAGTACCCTGGCCCCAGGCCATGTAGGGCTTTATAGGTCAGTACCAGCACCTTGAATCTCACCCGGAGGGCAACCGGCAACAAATGCAGTTCGCGCAGGAGGGGTGTAATATGAGAGAATTGGGATGCTCCCATCACAACCCGCGCGGCCGCATTCTGCACCAGTTGAAGCCTCCGTGTGGTCCACAAGGGCAGCGCCATATAGAGAGCATTGCAGTAGTCAACTTGGGAAGTAACGAGTGCATGAGTGACCTTACGCAAGGCACCTCGGTCCAGATAAGGGCGCAACTGGCACACCAGGTGAACCTGGGCAAATGCCCGCCTGGACACGGCTCCCACCTGTTCCTCCAAACTGAGCCGTATATCCAGGAGGACACCCAAGTTGCACACCCTATCCACAGGGGGCAACACCTCTTCCCCCTTGCATAATGATGAAACATCCTGGATCATCCAAGATGCTGGTACGCACAGCCACTCGGTCTTGGCCAGGTTGAGCTGGAGCTTGTTCCTCCCCATCCAGATCCGTACCACTTCCAGGCAACGAGACATCACTGTGAGGGCATCACTGAGTTGGTTTGGGGTGGAGATAAAAAGCTGGGTATCATCAGCATACTGATGATACCTCACCTCAAAACCACTGATGATCTCGCCCAGCGGCTTCATATAGATGTTAAACAGGAGGGGAGAGAGGACTGACCCCTGAGGAACCCCGCATGCGAGGGGCCTCGGGGCCGACCTCTGCCCTCCTGCCAACACCGATTGTGAACAACCCGAGAGGTAGGAGGAGAACCACTACAAAATGGTGCCTCCCACCCCCAACCCCTTGAGGCGTCGCAATAAGATACCATGGTTGATGGTATCAAAAGCTGCTGAGAGATCTAATAGGACTAGGACAGAGGAATATCCCCTGTCATGGGCCCTCCAGAGATCATCCAACAGCGCGACCAAAGCCATCTCTGTGCTGTACCCGGGCCTGAATCCCAATTGGTATGGATCCAGGTAATCCGCTTCCTCCAGGAACCCCGGGAGCTGACGAGCCACCATGCTCTCAACAACCTTCGGTACAAAGCGAAGGTTGGAGACAGGATGAAAGTTATTTAAAATGGCCGGGTCCAAGGCAGGCTTCTTAAGGAGGGGCCTCATCACCGCCTCCTTCAAGGCAGCAGGGAAAGATCCCTCCCTCAACGAAGTGTTGACTATTGCCCTGAGCCAGCCTCGTGTAACCTCCCGGGCGAGATAGACCAGCCAGGAGGGACACGGGTCCAATAAACACGTGGTGGAACTCAGCCTCCGCATGATCCTGTCCACTTCATCTGGAGTCACAGGCTCAAACTCATCCCAGATAGTCTCCACAAGACCCAATGTTACCCACTCATCAGACTCTAGCCAGTCGGAGTCCAGACCGGCCCAGATCTGAGCGATCTTGACCAGCAGATGCTGACTAAATTCCTCACCCGCCCTTGCAAAGGGTCCCCCCTCTCCCCCTGATTAAGGAGGGAGTGGGTGGCCCTAAACAGGGCGGCCGGGTGATTCTCTGTGGATGCAATGAGAGCGGAGATGTAAGCATGCTTCGCTGCTCCCATCGCTTCCAGATAAGTCCTTGTAAAGGATCTTAACTGGGATCGGTCAGATTCGGACCGACTGGACCTCCAACTGCTCTCTAGGCATGTGAATGAAGTCAATTGCCAAGTTGAATCAGATTTGTCTGAATTAATTCTGCACACATGTAGAAATTAGTGTTTTAAATTAAATTTTAATTAAATCAAATCACTTTCCCAGGTGAAATGATTAACTCATGTAATAAATTTGCTGTTCCGAAATGAAACAATTTTAATCTGATTTGCTTGATTCACAGAGACCTGCCATTTAGGCCCCTGGGTCTCATCAGTGCAGGATTGTCTTGAAAGCATCCCCTGCAGATGGGTGTCCAGCTTCTGCTTGTACAGTGTTCACTCTCTCACTTTTTCAATGGTTTACTACTGAATTCCTCTTCCTACTGTGATGGATTGGAACTCCTATTTCAACTAAAGTAGGCCAGAAAGATGCAAAAGTTGGTAGCATTGAGAATTGCTGAACACTAGCAGAACAATTCGAGAACATAATTTAAATCAAACCGAGATTGAAGTTAATCTAGTTTAAGAACACACAATTTATTTCATTCTGAATACTATACTTGTGGTTTCTTTTTTAGTAATTTGTACAGACTACCAAATTTCCTAAAGTGAGAATGGTCAGGACAAATTTTAGTGAAAATGAAATAAATATAAATGATATGGAAACTGCACATGGATTTAGTAGTTTTAAAATTATAGTTTAAGGATGATCCTGAAGACTTGCTCAGGGGGCAAAATTTGTTCGGTTGTGGCCTCAGTTTTCTAATCTAGATAATTCATATGCTTCATGGAAAATTGGAGACAAAATGCCCCCAAGAGTCAAAATCTTCAACTTCAAAATATTCAACCAGTGGTTAAAATGCAGTACTGCAGGCTACTTCTGCTGACTGCTGGCTGCCTGCAATTTGGCAGTTCAAATCTCACCAGGCTCAAGGTTGACTGAGCCTTCTCTCCTTCCTAGGTTGGTAAAATGAAGACCCAGATTGTTGGGGGCAATATGCTGACTTTGTAAACCGCTTAGAGTGAGATGGGAAGCACTGTGAAGCAGTATATAAGTCTAAGTGCTATTGTAATTGCTATAGTGTATTCTCCAAAGAAGACATTTGCCACTATTCTTGACTTCTTAGATCATTTCTGGCACTTTTTATCAACTAGAAAGATCATGGGGCAAATTCACCTGTGGCTGTAGTCACTCACCTCTCCCAGATCATCCTTTTATTAATATGAATTTTAATTGAAAGGCAAGCACTGATTAACACAGGCAATGCTGCATGTGAATTAAACTTATATTTCCATATTTGTATAACATATTCTTCTAATTATGGAATTCACTAATTATTTTGAGAATTTGGGATTTTCCCATGCAAAAATTCTGTATTCCTTGCTCTTGCACACTTCGCTGCCTGACTTACTATTAACCCAACTGATTGCACAGCTACAAGTTGTTTTAAACTCTGTATGCAGTTCTATTAAACCAAACTATTTGTACTTGGGGACCCCTTTATTAAAAATCAATGTACTGAATCTGTTTAACCCAAAGGCAGTTTATCATTTTGGCAGCTTTTCCCCCGAATAGAGGATGCCAGTTTAGGCTCTGCATATGAGTTTGGAATATTTAGAAGAGCCAAATCCCTGGATGCCACAAAACAGAGGCAAAAATGAGATGTTCAATTTATGGCACTCATTGCACTGATTATTTTGCTCAGAAGATAGCCTTGCTACAGAAATGGTAAAGCACCGTGGTCCTTATCTCTTCCCTACAGTATCAGGACCTTTAGGCAAAAAACCGTGCAAATACTTTTTGCACAGATACTTAACTGTTCTAGATACTTACCCATTCCTCTGAAAACTGCAAGGCTTGCTGACTGCATTCTTGGACTTAGTGATCTTTAGAGGAAACTAGAGCAGTGTTTTTCAACCTGAGTACCTAATATCTGGGTGGAATTCAATTCTCACCTCTTAGAATTTTCCAGCCAGCATGCTGACTTGGGAATTCTGAAGGCTGAAATCCCCATAGCTTTTAGCTGCCAAGGTTTAGAAACACTGCTTAGAAAGGTTAAAAGTGAAATTTGGTGAGAGGGCATTTAGGCTAACACTTCCTTACAACCAATTACAAGGTCGAAAGCCAAAGGCAGTCACCTCTATCTGAAAAAAAAACCCAGAAGAAATATGGTATTGTTTTCATGCGGCAGTAAAAAGAGGAAGAAACTGAAATTACAGAGCGGGGAAGGAGATTGATCAGCAAGAAGCTGTCTGACCCATTAATGTTTATGCAACAAAAGTTCCTTTGCTGTTCAAATTAAATGGGAACAACAGCAGCAAATGAGAAGATCCAGCGACCACACAAGTACACAAAAGTCTACAGCAAAGGAGTCAGTGAAGATTCATATCCACTGTTTACAATGGATAGTTTCCTAAAAAAAAAAATCAGGTTCAAAACCTCATCACCAGTGCTGGGATTTAATTTTTTTTACTACCGGTTCTGTGGGTGTGGCTCGGTGGCCATGGCAGGGGAAGGATACTGTAAAATCTCCAGTCAGAGGTGCTCCGAACTACTCAAAATTTCTGCTACCGGTTCTCCAGAACTGGTCAGAACCTGCTGAATACTACCTCTGCTCATCACCAAATATACCCAAGAGGTTCTCTGGTGTTATTTTTAGCACATGTGAGAAGGTTCTAGAGGTGAAACAAAACTTGAAGAGACACCTTTGGAAACTGACTGTACAATGAAGCCAATTTGTTAATTAATAAATGGTGGGAGTGACCTTGCTAAAATTTCTCCTTCTGTGAAAAGATTAAATCACTCTTATAATGCTTCCTCCAATCTAAGATAAGAGAGTTTTGTTCTAGGCTGGACAAGCAGTGCGAGAGTTTCCTTTTTGAAAAAAATATTTGGTACGATTGGCAGATCGTACTATCTGTAGAAAATAAAACAATGGAAGAGGGGGGAAGCATATAAAAGGACTGATAAGTTGTCATATGGAGAAATATTATCAGAATCCTGTTTCACAGCTACTTAACTTCTACCATTGCAGAGTCCAAATTTAGGAATCCAAAATAAGTTTACTGTGTTTATAAGGAAAAGATAAAGGGACTGATTTATATATACTAGAAATGTTGATGTCATGCCCCTGGTGGAGACTGACTCTGAGGGAGAGGAGGAACAACCAACAGGGAGTGGAAGTGTGGATCCAGAGGTGGTGGAGGAGGCTGGGGAAGGACAGAGGCCGGCTGAGCAGTCAGAGGAGGACCCAGGCCCATCCCCTATCCATCCTAGGGCATGCAGGGAGGAGAGGATCAGGGAAAAACGTGGACTACTCAGGAAGAGAGGGCCATGATCCTCTTCATGGGTTGCAGGTGTGAGATCTGTATAAAAGTTTGGACCTGCGTGCTAACAAACGCTGGAGACAAATGCGTGTCTTTTCCTGGATGAGGTTTATCTTGGTTGGCATTCTTCCAATGGACTGTACCTGGTTATCTTCTTGAAATTTGTAATTAATTATCCTGGTCTGTTGTGGAACTTTCTTCAGTGTGGTTTGTTTTTGGTTTCTGCTTCGTTATCTGCTCTTTGAATTTGAACTTTATTTCTTTCGTTTGGAATGTTTTTTTGAAAATAGTTTAATCTCCAACTGTGTACAATTGAACAGTGAAGCCAAGTTGAAGGCATTAAAGGACCTTTATTTACGCTTTGGCTTTTGTTATATTTGAGGTACACGCCGGGTCATCACAGTTGATGAAAATAGTCCTAATTTAAACCAGATACATTTATATGCTGCCCATCTCACTCTAAAAAGTGACTCTTGGCAGGTTCTTGATAACTAGATAGACTGGCTGATTAGACTAGACTAGATGATGCTTGTCATTACTTACAACTAAAGTTCTATGATTTTGTGAAAGTGATGAATGATGACAAAGAATAGCAAGACAAAAAGAGTTGTGATTTTTCAGTTTCACTTACAGTCTGCTTATCCCTTGAAATCACATCATCTAGATTCCCTAGGCATCTAGGTTCTGCAAGCGCCTGTTTCCTCTGACTGATCTTCAGCCTCCACATCCTTCACTGCTCTCATCACACTACATAATACACAAACACATCTAAGGGTAGGATTAAAATGGATAGGCAGGTGGGAATACTGCTGACAAAGACAAAAGAGGATAAACACAATTAAATTGTTAATTTTTCATGCAGTAAAATCAAAATATATGATACTTAATGAATGATTGTTAAGATGGGAAAACACTACTATATAAACTAGTACTTCTGAAAGTATATTTCAGAAACAAAATAAAAGAAAAAACTGCAGGAAGGGAGAAAAATAAGCGACAAGGAAGTTTAGATAAATAAACCAATTCAAGGAGAGTTTAAAAAAAACAGTAGCAAGATTTCAGGCACTATTGCATACAGAAACCACACATTGGAGGCAAAAGCTAGGCAACTGGGATGATTGCAACAAAAGTTAATATCTGTTATGTATGCAGGTTTGAATGTCATTGGTTAAGTTTGAACTGTTCTTGTAAAATGTCAGAAATGATTGGTTTAAAAAGTGCGGGAAAACCCTGCACTCTGATTGGCTGGTAACTGCGGCTGCTGGCTATAAGTAGCAGCCACAGACCAGCCAAATCGGGTCTGTTATGAGCTGTAGTTACTAATAAACTCTTCACTGAAGCACTTCGCGTCTGACTCTTCATGCAAAACTAACACTGGCGACAAAGGTGGGATCCTTCCTGAAGAGAAGACAACGCGGAAAACAAGCCGAGAGAGATGGCGGCACTGAACACCCCGTTCAATCCGACGGCAGAAGACTGGGACTCGTATGCGGATCGTTTCCAAATGTATTTGGAGGGAAACAATCTCGCCGACATTTCCGAGAAGCGGAAGAGGGCGGTCTTTCTCACCCACTGTGGTCCGGCCGTTTTCAAGATGGCGAAGGCATTGGCGGGAGCTGCAGACATGAAGGTAATGGACTGGCCTGATTTAGAAAAGTTATTAAGAGCCCATTACGCACCACAAGTATCGTGCCTCATTAAGAGACACGAATTCTACCGTCGGGATCAAGGGGAAAGCGAAAACATTAATGACTTCGTGGCAAGTTTAAGGGACATTGGGGGTGCATGTGAATTTATCAACTTAGAAGAGGCCATGCACGATCGATTTGTTCTAGGCCTAAAAGACAAGGTTTTGCAGAGCAAATTATTAATGAAACCTAAGATCATGCTTAAGGAGCCCATAGAAGAAGCTTCTTCAGAGGAAGCTACCAAGTCCTCAGCAGCAGCCATGAAAAAAATTAACAAGGCAAGCCATCCTGATGTGGAAAAATCCACAACAACCCATTGCGAGCAAATAGATTCTGATTCAGACTGTAGCGAGGTGGAGGAAGGAATTTATAGACTCAGAATGGAGAAGAAAAGGAAAGACCTTGGAAGAAAGAGGCAAGACTTTTATTGCAGAGGTTGTGGGGGCCACCCCGCACTGAATGCAAGTTTTTGATACCATCTGTCTCCGTTGTGAAAAAAGAGGTCACCTAGCAAGAGTCTGCAAATCATCCAGAACTCCACCAAGCAGAAAGAAGTTTCCTGACAAAGATTTCAAGCCTAACAACTTCAGTGAGAAAATGGGGCAATACAGAAGCAAAGGGAAGAATGAAACTCATCAAACAGTCACCATTGGTCATTCTTCACCCTTAAGAAGCAGAAAAGTACATGTGAAGGTACTAATTGAAGGAAGGCCTTGCCAAATGGAAGTGGACTCAGGCTCCTTTTATCTATGGTGTCATGGGACACTATTCACAGGCTACTTCCCAACATTCAGAAGAAGCATTTCCAGAAGCAAGCACTGACTCTTAAAGACTACCAAGGGAACAAGATTCCAGTAGTTGGAACAAGAGAATTCATTGTGAAGTTCAAAGGCCACACCAAACGTTTGCCCCTGACCATCGTGGACAAGGACCGCCCAAGCTTGCTGGGACTTGAGTGGTTCAATCCACTAGGCATCAAGGTGACTGGCATCAATCACGTGAGCAACACTGAATGGGAGGAGGCCCTGAAGTCTGAGTTTCCAGAGGTCTTCAGCGACGGATTGGGCAAGTATATGGGGACCCCTTCACTTTCAACCTAGATCCCAAGGTGCCCCAATTCGCTTAAAGCCCAGAAGGGTCCCATTTGCCTTAAAGGAAAAAATTGATGCACAATTAGATAAACTAATAGCTCAAGGGGTTTTAGAGCCCACTGACCACTCCAGATGGGAGACACCCATAGTCACACCAGTCAAGACTGATGGGTCAGTGAGAATCTGTGGGGACTATAAGGGGACATTGAACCATGCACTTCAACAGAGCGCATATCCAGTTCCAGTGGTGCATCATTTATTACATTCACTTGGCAGGGGTACAGTCTTTGCAAATTGGATCTGGCCCAGGCATATCAACAACTAACAGTTGATGATGCCACTGCAGAGGCCCAAACCATTGTGACTCATAGAGGTGCCTTCAAATGTAAAAGGTTACTGTCTTTGGATACTAGTTTCTAGAGAAAAAACAACAGAGGCCCATCTTATCCACCCCTGCTTAGAAAGCTACAAACAGCAACCAATTTTTTTTAAATCAAGTTTCTAGATAATTTTCATGTAAACTTCCTTCTTCCCTTACAATTGTACTGAGAGAAAAAGAAAGCTGGAAGAACATATTTCAGGAATTTGAATATGTAGGAAAGAATTTACTACTTCCCATACATTTGTCGCTTTTACATTCTATATTTGGGATGATGTGGATAAAAATGATTTCACTGTCTCTGAAATTGGGCAAATATAAGCATGAGAAAATGAGAATATTACTTTTGAGTGAAGTCTCCTGATTTGGAATTGATACTTAGACGTTCAAATCTACTCCTAAATTTATTTAGTTATTTAGAAAATTTATATTGCTGCTACTTGCACATGGTGACTCAAGGCTGCTTACAAAGATAAAAAACAGCATATAAAAGAAATAAAAATAATAAAAAGTGTTGAAAAGTTTGAACTTTGATTAATCAGTCCTATGACTGATTAACTGTTCTGGATCGTAAAACCTTGTCTATGCCTAAAGTTATTCAAATGATTACTGAACCCAAGTGGTTTCAAAACAAAGATATTTATTTGTAACAAGCAGAACAGTTAATAAATATTTATAAAGAATATTTACAGAGTCTTCTTCTTTAGGTTATTCTTTATCCTTATAACTACCTATGTAGTTATAAGTTTTCCTTTGTTCCTTTCAGCTTTCAGTTATAGAGTCAATAGTCTTTAGCCTAGGGACGCTTTATCTTCCTTCCAGCCTTTCTTCCAGAAACTGAGGTAGATGTTTAAGAGACATGTTCGCCTATGCTGAACATTCTCTTTCAAGGAATATTTCAGAATAACTCTCTAAGAAACCTGTAAACCTCTGGGAGAGATGTAAATCTCTTTTCTCCTTTCCCTCTCTACAGAATTACAAACCTCACGTAGCAACACTCTGCTGTGGGTTGTAGACCTTCTTTGTAGACCTCGTGAGGTAAAAGACAGTTGGCAGCCCCTCATATACTGCAGGGGCGTGGCTCGCAATGCCAGGGCAGGGTACGTGATGTCACCCTGTCATTGGTAGATTTGATCTCCCTATCAAATCCTGACAAGTTGTAAACTGCATAGCAACACCAGAAAGTTCCACTTTCTGACAAAAAGGAAAATAATAAAATAACAACCCCCCTCCTGGTGACAACACACAACCATGCTAGCCATTTAATGGGTTCCATCCCGCTCTGGGTTCCCCAGGCCCGCTGCCAGAACCACATTTTCTGAAGGAGTATTAGAGTGGGGGCCAGTCTATTATCTGGGGGAATGATGTTCCAAAGAGAGGGAGCCACTACAAAGAAGGCCTTCTTCTGGGTCCCTCCAGATGTATCTCCTTAGGGGATGGGACCAGCAACATTCCTTGCCTCCCCACTCTGGTGGGTTGGGTAGATGTGACAAGCAAGGGATGGTCCTTCAGATAACCTGGTCCCAAACCATGAAGGGCTTTAAAGATGCTAACCAGCACCTTGAAATGTTTATATTGAGATTTTCCATTCAAAAGTAGAATACACATCAAAATTCTTGCGTTCTTACTTTCATCTTCTTAATTAATCTTACTAATCAGAACTTGGAAAATATGTTCTTGGGATTAGCCACTTCCAGTTCTGGTTGCTAGCAGAACTGTTATGTTTTATTTTGACATAGATCTGCAACATAATTGATGAATATTCTAAAATAAAAGAAGGAGGATACTAATCTCTCTGGGCCAGATTTGACCTTTTCAGATGCAGTTGAGCAGTTTTCTCTGCAGTTTCATTCTGTTGACTTCTTCCCAGTTCTCAAATTATAGAGAAAAAGGACTAAAGGAGCTAATGAAGCTCCACATTCCACCAGTTTAATTTTTGATAGCCTATAAAAAAAATTGTAGATAACAGAAATCATCCAAAATGGAGAAATTAGATCTCTGGTAGCTCCATCCTGTTATTTGCATCCTACTTCTCCCTCAAATAAAATGTTTTAAAAAGCAGATCGTTCAAATCGGATGCATCTTGTAAAAGAATTAGCCATGCTGTTCTTCTGGCCTTATCTCTCTTTTCGTCCCAATGTTTGTTTGTAAAATAGACTTCATTTTATGGCTTTTCTTTAGAGGAATCAATTCTTTTGAACCATTTGCTCAGGTTATATAGTGGCTCATAATTCAGAAATATAGCTAAATTTTCTGTCATGTGTATGAGCCTCCACAATTCAGGAATTTCTTCCTGTCAAAGACATGGTCCCCTGATCTTTACATCAATAGCTCTGTGCTTTGGCAAGATTTATCAAGGGGGGAACTATCATGGATCACAAAGGACTTTGAGTCCTATTCAGGTTTTCTTTTCTTGCTATTTTATTTATTCATGTTCAGGTGCTGCTGTCTGGGTGGAGGATGGTTACCAGATGGTTTTTATTCTTTCCTCAGTGCCAGCCAGTTGGAACACATTGCCCTTTTTTTCTTCCCAGTGAGACTGTGAAATGCAGAATTTTATTATTTGTCATAAACATTCCAAGGCAAAGCCCAACTGCAGTATCTTTCCACTATCAACCTAATACTATACTTCAAAAATTCAGGCCACAAATAATGAAGGCATTTTGTCCTGAGCAGTTGATTTTTCTTTTAATAAGGCTCTTTTTGGAGCTCCAAATTAAAACAAAACAAAAACAAAGAAACATTGTACTATCTAATGCCAAACAGCAAATGATCTGCATCCACCTTTCCCAATCAAGAAAGCTGGCCCAGTTATTTTAGGATATGAGGCAGAAAATGCCCTTTCTCTGACAGAAAAAAAATGCAATGGTCAGAAAAAGCTTTCATAGCTTTGCTAAGCAAAACTTTCATCTCCTTCTGCCTTATGGTAGGACTAGTCCTGTCCATTTTGATTTTAGCTGAAATCTGTGCACATCCCATGAAAACAGGATGTCTTTCAGATATGATACAAGTTTGATTGCCTTACTTTGGGTAAGCAACAGACTTGTCTCTAGCATAGAGGGTCTTTGCTGAATTACAAAGCTGCCATTAATCTTTTTATATGTGATAATCAACTTTGAGTTGCATTCCAGTTGCCATCATCCATGCACAAGAGGGATGTATCAGTACATTATGTTACAGTGCTGTGTCCCAACCACCAGCAAGTCTTCAGGAATGAAACTATTCTGAAGTGCTCATTCATTACCACCTCAGTTTTTCATTTTTGGTTTCTTTATTTTTCTTCCTGGCGATACTCCACATTCTGGGGCTCCTGGAACACTATGAGCATTTCACTGCGATATCACAGTGGTTGTAGTGTGAATCTCCTTTTTGGCTTTCCCCCAAATATTTTGTCTCTTGTATATGTTAGAGTTCACCTAAGCATGCTAATAGCATATTTTCATTTTTAATGACTTGCACTCAATTCTGTCAGCATTATAGGATTCAGTCTGAGTCGGGCCATCAGGACCAGAGATTCAGTCTTCCGAGTTTTCAGAATCGTGTTGAGGATGAAGCCCATCCTCAGGTAACTTCTCTCTCCACACACATAGAGAGAAGTTCTCTGAGGATGGGCTCCAACATGAGTCCAAAGGCTTGGAAGGCTTAATCTCTCATCCCAGTGACCAACTCAGATTGCATCCTGCAACATTATCCTGGAACATTGTCTTCATTCTGCCAGCATTCAACAATCCAGGACTGGTATAAGGTCCATATTATTATGCTGGACAATTAGATCTTATAATATATTTTATGCTGTTGGGCATTTTGAAGTCTTTATATTAAAAATGAAACCTTGTGTCTCAAGGAACAATCAAAGCTGAAGTCAGTGAGGACAAAGTCAGTGATGGATTGTGTTGTTTGATTCCATGCATTCTGTGAAAATAGTGGAAAATATCTGAAGAAGACTTGAAGTGCAATACAGATTCATATCAATCCCATTTTTTTAAAGGGCTACCTTAAGATTAGTTTGGCTTCCTGGGCCACCCTTTCTGTTTCTGGAGCATTCCATTCCATGTTAAGCATCTGTGTTTGGCTTCTGGCCAATTATTTTTCTATCTCTCAGTGCAATTTCTCATAACAAGTCAACACCAAGAATTTATGGTGCTAATAAACTAATGCACCAAACAAGAAAATCACTCCCTCTGACATATAAACCAGGAAGATTTATAGTCTAATATCCTGAATGTTTCCAGTGTCATCTAAAGACTATGTTTCTTTTACATATAACTTGACACTCTCCCAGACCAACAACCTTGTCATTAAAGTCCCCAGTTTCTAATTATGAGGGCATAATTCCAAGAATTTGGAAATCAATCAGAATAAAGCAAGAAGATGGTACAGTATATTCTGGTTATATAAGGCTTGCTTGATATTGGGTGCTATCCAACAGAATAGTATATCTATTATGCATTCCCATTTAAATTAATGGATCCTCTTGATTGTTGCTTATCTTCCCATTCATTTCATTGATGGAAGAAACTTGTAATGAATTGTGACCATATATGTTGTTCTAAATTATGTCCAAAAAATATGAGAAGATATCACCCAAGCCAGAAAGAGCAGTCAATGAAGATCTCACAACATATGAACCTTTGCCACAGGTAGTAACAAATCTTTGGGATTATGTCTTCCTAAAATAGATAGATAGATAGATAGATAGATAGATAGATAGATAGATAGATAGATAGATAGAAGCTCTATGTATTGCTCAACAACTTCTCCAAATAATAAAAGCAAAATATAAGCAAAATTGTACCTTGAGAAAGCAAGGTTATCCTGATAGCAGTAAGAACATATTATTCAACATTCTTTCCTACCAGGTACTTAAGACAATTAAATTCACAAGGGTTTTGGTTTTTTTTTTGATGAACACTGATGCTCCTCATATCATTTGCCATTTGCTTGATTAAATTGGTGGTCTTGCTACAAATCCCTTTGGAAATCAAATTTTTAAAGGAATTTTTTTCAACTGCACATTTATGAAACTTCTGCCATTATATTCCTTGCCCCTGTCTTTTTCAACAACATAAAGCTTTTCTAGCTTAGAAAATGAGAAGGAGAAAATGAGACGTGAACAAGTATTCCAGGGTTTAAATAAAATTCAAATCACAGCCTCGTTTGGAGAATGGTGTAGTTTTGATCTCCATAATTTGCATTAGGGTGCTTGCTTAGTAGATGAATCCTGCTTTGAAATTCTACTCCCCTTCCCCCATGCATATGCACTTGTGATTTAAAAACCAGAAATCAATACAGGCAGTCCTCAACTTACAGCACATCATTTAGTGACTATTCAAAGTTACAACGGCACTGAAAAAATAACTTCTGGCCACTTTTCACACTTATGACCACTGCAGCATCTCTATAGTTATGTGATCAAAATTCAGCTGAAAATTCGGCAAAAGACAGCTGCAGTGTCCTGGGGCCATGTGATCCCCATTTGCAGCCTTCTTACAAAGTTAATGGAGAAAACAGATTCATTTAACAACCATGCTATTAACTTAACAACTGCAGTGATTCACTTAATAATTGTGGCAAGAAAGGTCATAAAAAGGGGCAAAACTCACTTAACAAAGGTCTCACTTAGCAACAGAAATTACGGCCTCAGTTGTGGTCATAAGTCAAGGACTACCTATATAGTCCATACTTACAGTAAGTAAGTAGATGAAGTTTAATTATGCAATAGTAATAGTGGTCTTTTCTAATTCAACTCCTACTAATTAACAACAATCAAGATACTAATTATGTTGTGGCTGTTATCATTGTATTAATATACGTATGATAAAATTTTATGTACATTGCTTTTGGAAGCCAAATAAATTCTAGCTCTTCTGAAGAAGAGAAACGAACAGCTTTCAAAGGATTACAGAAAAATAAGCTGTGGCAGACTCAAGGCCCATGGGCCACATCTGGCCCATGGGTTGCTTACATCTGGCCCGCCCTGGGAACAGCAAAGGATCGGCCTGCAGTGCCTCTGCTAGCAAAAAGCAGAGCTCAGGAGAGCCATGCACGGCCCTCCCAGGCTCCATTTTTACTGGCAGAATGCTCGGGCCACCATAGGCACCCCCAACATGAGTGGCATCTATCTGGCCACTCTACTGGCCACACACACCCCAGCCCTCCCCCACCAGGTCAAACCCAACCCTGATGCAGCCCTCAATGAAATAGAGTTTGACACCCTGTTCTACATTCTCATAATCTTCGATTTTGCTGCTGAGAACTGTATGAACTCTGCCTCTAACAAATGTTTGTCCTTTTGCCTATGACTTTGCAACCAACTTCTAAATCAGTGGTTTCAATATACCTGACTTTATTGGTTCATGAACCTTCTGGATGAAAGACATACTGGAGCAATCTTCAGCATGAAACTCTCTCTATCATCACTTAGCATCTGATGTATTTATTTATTATGAGATTTATATGCTGCCCTATCTCCCTGAGGACTCAGGGTGGCTTACAATACTAAAAACCACAAAATACAAATATTAAAAGATGAATTAAACCCAAAAATCTCGTAAATCAATGAAGTTTACAATTTAACAAATTTAAAAACCACTAAAAGACCCTCCCCCCCCCATCAGGCCGGGTAGGCTAGTTGGAACAGCCAAGTTTTTAGGCCACGGCAGAAAGATTGGAGGTCAGGGGCCACCCAGAGCTCCAGGGGCAGCTGGTTCCAAAGGGTGGGTGCCCCCACAGAGAAGGCCCTACACCTTGGGGCCGCCAGCCAACATTGCCTAGCTGACAGCACCCTGAGGAGGCCCTGCTGGTGGGAGCATTATTGGCAGCAGGGTCTCCTGCAAATACCCCGGTCCAATGCCATGAAGGGCTTTATAGGTCAGCACCAGCACCTTGAATCTCACCCAGAGGGCAACCGGTAACCAGTGCAGCTCATGCAGGAGGGTGCAACATGGGAGTATCAGAATCCTCCCATCACAACCCGTGCCGCTACATTCTGGACAAGTTGAAATCTCCGGGTGGTCCTCAAGGGCAGCCCCATGTATGACTCCATATTTCTTAGACATCTGAATTGTGATGAGAATCCTCAAGACACTGGTCCTTCAGTGCTGGTGCTCATTTTGCCATGATTACCTTGTTAAGCCCAACTGTAACCATTGTGACAGTGAACATTCAAAAGCATTTTCTTTTACTTTCTTTTTCTTGTCCCCTCCCCTCCATTGTAACTTGGTCAGAGCAACCTATTCTTCATCTGGAATGCTCTGACACTAGGACGCTTCAACAGTTGCTAGGATCTGGCATCAAAAGACCAGCAAGGAAGAATTTAAGGCCAAGAAGACGTCTGCATCTCCTGATCCTCTTCCTGATGTGATTTATTAACCTGTTTCTATCACACAGCCTATAATGGGAAAGAAACTATTTGGATCAATTTTTCCAAGTGGAGGATGAGATGGCGCAGAAAGGATTTATTGGATCTGTTGCTCTCCCTCTCCTGCTTCCATTCTACCTTTTGGAAGGATTTCGTGACCACAGGCAGGAAGGGGAGGAGGAAGGATTTAATATGGACTTTCCCCCTCTGACACCATTTTTCCTCTGATCTTCGAAAGGAAAAGCCTACCAATTCTTTGACTCTTGAGACAGCTACTTTTCTTGGTATTACTTCAATATTTTACTTCCTATATTAATAATCTTCCTTCTCTTATTTCTTTACTTTATGTGAGGCTGATTTGTTTAAAAGAAATTGTAAGAAGTTTTGTTTTCCTTTGGATGCAAAAACTTGGCTATAGGTGGGAAAATTGCACTTCTGTTGATTCTCCCAGACAATTTGCAAAAACTTGGCTATAGGTTAAAAAAATATAGGGAAAATTGCACTTCTGTTGATTCTCCCAGACAATGGCAGACAAAAATCTTCTGTCTGGTATATGTTTAGCACTGGATTATTATTATTATTATTCTGATGCGTTTTATTTGTTGTACGCTGTTTAAATGTTAAATGCTGTGTGTATATATAGAATAGAGTAGAATAGAATTCTTATTCGCCAAGTGTGATTGGACGCACAAGGAATTTGTCTTGGTGCAAATATTCTCAGTATACATAAAAGAAGAGATACATTCGTCAAGAGTCATCAGGTACAACACTTAATAATAGTCATAGGGTACAATAAGCAATCAAATCATACTAGGAAACAGTCAATATAGATCGTAAGGATACAAGCGACAAAGTTACAGTCATACAGTCACAAGTGGGAGGGGATGGGTGATAAGGAGTGAAGAGAAGATTAACAGTAATAGTAGTGCAGACTTTGTAAATAGTTTGACAGTATTGAGGGAATTATTTGTTTAGCAGAGTGATGGCGTTTGGGAAAAAACTGTCCTTGTGTCTAGTTGTTCTGGTGTGCAGTGCTCTATAGCGTCATTCTGATGGAAGGAGTTGAAACAGTTTATGTCCAGGATGTGAGGGGTCTGTAAATATTTTCACAGCCCTCTTTTTGACTTGTGCAGTATACAGGTCTTCTATGGAAGGCAGGTTGGTAGTAATTGTTTTTTCTGCAGTCCTAATTATCCTCTGAAGTCTGTACCTGTCTTGTTGGGTTGCAGAATCAAACCATATATCTTTCTCTCTATACATATATATATCAGTGTACATTCTAATCTTGATATTTATAATTTTTCCTAAGGCAAAGCATACATATGAGACCCAGATTGGTGTAATGGTGAAAGGGCTGGCCTAGAAATTATGAGATTAGTCCTGCCTTAAGTATGACAGCCAACTGAACAACCTTGAACCAGTTACTCACTCATGACTTAGCCTATCTCACAGGGTTGGTTGTTGTGGAAAAATAGGAGGAGATAAGAGTGTTATGTCTGTTTACTGCCTTGAGTTAGTTATGAAAGTACAGATAGTCCTTGATTTACAACAGTTTATTTAGTGACTGTTCGAAGTTACAGTGGCACTAAGAAAGTGACTTATGATCATTTTTCACACTTATGACCATTGCAGCATCCACATGGTCATGTGATTTACATTCGGATGCCTGACAACTGGGTATTTATGCCGTTTGTAGTGTCCTGAGATCACCTTTTGTGACCTTCTGACAAGCAAAGTCAATGGGGAAGCCAGATTCACTTAACAACAACCACAAATGCAGTGATTCACTTAACAACTGTGGCAAGGAAAGTCATAAAATGGGGCAAAACTCACTTACCAAATTTCTCACATGGCAACATAAATTCTGGGCCCAGTTGTGGTCATAACTCGAGGACTACCTGTAATAAAGATGGGGGGAAATCTAACAAATAAATAAATTTTAAAAATGTATGACTTACTATAAGGGTTGGGGGGAACAGAGCACAACAGGATCTATGCTTGTTTCTCTGTCTCAAAACCTGCAAATCTCTTTTTTTTCCCCCCTTTAGGCAATGAGATTTCCTGATCATTGCCAATAGAGAAAACACACATAAGCCAAGATTAAATGGTCTTTTCCAGGGACTGGGTGTCTGCTGCAGCCTGTAGTTCAACAGTTTAGGGCAACAAAATGTCGCTGCAATTTCACGCCTGATTTGCATATGCAGCATCCATGACTTTGTGTTCAATTGGTCGATTTGTGCAGGCAATTGCACACTGGAATGTTTTGAAAATCTGGTCCTTATTGCTTCACAAAATAAAATCACAATAATCATAATGTGTCTATATGGATGGGCAAGCATTTAGCTGAATGACTGGGGTAGCAAATGATTTCTCCAGCTGTTCCCAATCTTCCATATCACAAGATTTGCTTTCCCATCTTTCCGCTTTCCAATCTCCTGCTTTTGCCCCCTTCTTAAAAGTGCGCGTTCTCATATTATTTCATCAGAGATTAGAATTAGAAGCTCCTATCTTGCATTTTTTCAACTTCACATAGTCTTACAACAATTATTACGGTGGTAGTTCTTAACATATTTAGCTGAGCATCAGATCCAATAAATGCAATGGACCTGCATAGACGTATAGGCATGCATAGACTGTAAGGATAATGTTTGGATAAACATTAGTATTATGCAGGAACTATAGCTCATGTTATTATTTTAAAATGTTCCTAAAATAATTTAACCTCTAAATAATTTAACAGAGCTGAATAAGCTTCTTGGATGAGAAGCAAAATGTCTTTAAATAAAAGCCAGTCCAGTTTCCTCTTTAAAAAGCACCTTTGGAACAATTTAACCTCTTATTTTCCATTTCCATTTTTATAATTTTAATTTTGTAAGTCTCATCAGGAAACTTGTTTCAATTTAACCAAAGCAATTGAAGGCATTGGAAGAGTATCACTTAAATTGCCTTGTACATTTTATGTTGGGGTGAGGATCTAGTGACCCATGCACCAAACACAGCCTATGGAATCTCTCTCTTGGCATACAGACCATCTGACATAGGTTGCTCATAGTGGGCTTGATTTTAGTCAAAAAGCCAAAAGGGGATCTGATCTTCAAAAGCCTTGGTGGTGCAGGCTGTTAAATGCCTAGCACTTAGTTCCAGCTGCCTGTAATTATTGCAGGCTCGAATCCCACCAGGCTCAAGGTTGACTCAGCCTTCCATCCTCTCGGGGTAGGTAAACTGAGGACCCAAGATTGTTGGGGACGATAAGCTGACTTTGTAAAAATGCCGCTTAGTAATAAGCAGGCATATACAATGGAAGGAAGGCTATTGCTGAGCGCATTGGGTTGTATCCCAAAAATTGTAAGCCACCCTGAATCTCCGGAGAAGGGCGGGATATAAATATGAATTTTTTTAAAAAAAGGACCGGTGGATAAATTTAACAAAATTAAATTCAATATCAGTGTACAATGGGTAAAATTGAATCAATGGAGCATATTACTTTTAATTCTTCTCCTCTCAAAGAGATTCCTGCTTTCCTACTTTATTCTACTTACGTGGTCTTATTAAGATTACTTTATTATTCAAAAATGATAGAGGATGCTGGCCTTGCTGATCCTTCAAGTTAGCATTTTATCCTTCCTTTTGAAGCTTCTCTGCCTGGCCATGTAGATTAACAGAATAACCAGAGTTGGAAGGGACCTTGTAGGTCATCTAGTCCAACCCCCCTTGCCCAACACCATTTCTGACAGATGGCGGTCCAGTCTTTTCTTAAAAGCTTCCAGGGATGAAGCTCCTACAACTTCCGAAGGCAAGCAGTTCCAACGTATTTTGAATTGAAAAGTGCACCTGAGTTGAGTTGAAAATGGGAAGTTAGAGAGACTGCACGGTGAAGAGACTTGGTAACTCAAGCAAATCCCAGAACTCCATTTCATCTCACTCATGAGAATTTCCCATGCAAGGGTCTTTCCTTGCCATCAAATCAAACAGGGACAGTTAAGAAATGAGGGGTCCTTGGTGGCTGTTTTCTTGCAGATGTTTCATTATCCAACTTAGGTAACATCATCAGTGCAATGATAAGATTGCCTAGTTTGGGTAATGAAACATCTGCAAGAAAACAATCAAGCTCAGAGAGAACCAGGCACCCATCATTTCAACCCTCAGTTACAAATAGTGTCCTTTATTGACAGTTAAGAAAACTGCACTGATAATATTAATGGAGTCCTTAGCTCCCTTGCAGCTTCAACCAGGTTTTCTTCATATACAGATAGTCCTTGACTTACAACAGTTCATTTAGTGACCGTTCAAAGTTACAACAGCACTGAAAAAGTGACTTACTGTATGAACATTTTCTTACAGTTACGACTTTTGGAGCCTCCCCATGATCATGTAATCAAAACTCAGATGTTTGGCAACTGGTTCGTACTTATGACCATTGCTTGTCCCATGGTCACGTGATCGCTTTTTGCAATCTTCTGACAAGCAAAGTCAATGGGGAAACGTAACTCACTGAACAACCAGGTTACTAACTTATCAATTTCAGTGATTCACTTAACAACTGCAGCAAGACAGGTCATAAAATGAGGTAAAACTCACTTAAGAAATGTCTCACTTAACAACAGACATTTTGGGCTCAATTGTGGTCATAAATCGAGGGATTATCTGTAATTAGCTGCAGCAGCAATTGGACAAAATTAACCATTGATCCATCCAACTCAAAGTTCACCAAGTTAACTGCCTTTCCATTTCATGTTATAGAAGCAGTGATGGGCCTTTACTATTTTGAGTCCCGGCTTTACTTTTTGAATTAGCAAAACAGGCAGGATAAGTGGCTCTTTATTAGGCAGAATGTATAAATATTAATGGACGTGCAAATTTTGATGTTTCTAATGCAAAATACCAGAAGAACATCTATATTGGTATATGGTGGAGAAAAAAGAAGTTTATCATGCAATTTTATACCCATTCTGCCAAACTCAATTACCCAAAAATGTCCAAGGCCTATCACTAGAAGATTCTAATCTTGTCATTGAAGTTCACTCCATGGACAATCCAAAGATTTGCAAACTGTGGAGATCCAATGCCACTGAATATCCATATGGGATAGTTTTGATTCTGTAACTCACAATAGAGGGACTTCATCTGTGGGTCTCCCCAAGAATACTTATTGTGATCAGAACTGCTCAACTTGTTCATAAATGATCAAAATGAACATATATGAAGCTAAACGTGAGAGGGAGTGATCTGATGAGAAGTTCTTAAGTTTGCTAATAATGCAAAATTACTTGGAGTGTTTAAAAGAAAGAAGAAAAATGAAAATTTCCAAAGAGAGTATGCATTAAAAAGGTGAATGAAGGGAAAAAGAACAAACTTATGCATAATAGAACAAAAAAAAACCCCTATTTTCATATATGATAGCATTTGAACTAGCAGGGACTGATCAGGAAAAAAATTCTGGGATTGTAGTAGAAGACAAAACACAAAATTTAAATCAATGAACAGCAGCTATAAATAAGGCAAAATCCACAGGATAATGAGAAATAATAAGAAAAGATAGCAAATAAATGATTAGAATGATAGTCCCTTTATACACATTACGGTCCATTTATTCTTCACACCTACTTTAAATCACCGCTCTTCATAAAATGCAGGAAAGGACAATCAAAGTAATTAATGCCATTCCCTCCTAAGAAAAGTTGCAATGTTTTTAATGTAGGAAAAAAAGGTAAATTGGGTCAGAAGTAAAATCTATCACATATGTAGTTAAAAAAATTCTGATCTTGGGAAAATAGATGTATTTCCCTACTTCCATAATATTGAAATCTGAGTTAATTCATTAAACATGAGTAATAGACTAATCAGTATGTTACCATAATCGAATGGGACCATTTGCCAATCTTTTTTTTAATGATAGCTGCATGGATCTTTCTACCACAAAGAAGTTAGAGCAGGGGTGTCAAACTCACGTCATCACGGTGGCATCACATGATGTATTTGCGGGAACATCTCCTGCCGGCATCACATTCCGATTGCCCTGTACATTCCCACAGACAGGGCCTCCTTGAGATACTGTCAGCCAGACATTGTCAGCTGGTGGGGCCCAGGGGTAGGGCCTTCTCTGTGGGGGCACCCACCCTGTGGAATCAACTCCCCTTGGACCTTCGTTTGGCTCCATATCTCCGCTCCTTCTGCCGTGACCTAAAGACTTGGTTATTTCAGCAGGCTGGCCTGGACTGAACCAAGAGGGGAGGGGGGTTTCTTTTAATAATTTTAATGGTTTTAATAGTTTTAATGTTTAATATTAGGCTTGTACTGTTTAATTATTTTTTAGTTAACTTATTGTATTGTATTTTTTATTCTGTGAGCTGCCCTGAGTCCTTAGGGAGAGAGGGCGGCATACAAGTCTAACGAATAATAATAATAAATAATAATAATAATAATAATAATAATAATAATGTATCATGACTTTTTACCCCTTCACTAAACCGGACGTGGGTGTGGCCAGCGTGTGATGCATCCAGTCTGTGGGCCAGGAGTTTGACAGCCCTGAGTAACAAAGACCTACAGGATATAAATAAGGGATCTTTGGAGTCAGTCACTGGAAAACTCACCAGGTACAGGGATAAGAGAATGATATTCAGCAACATGATAGAAGGAAATGAAAGAAAACTCTTGGGATGTGTACTTTTTTCTGCCCAACATTTGAAATATGCTGACATTCCAACACAATTTCGGAAAAGTTACAGAACATTTTTTACCATTCTTGCCCCACCTTTCTTCAGTTGCATAGTACTGCAAGTCCCGTCGTCCATTTGCAAATCTCAAATGGCTGAGAATGATGGCAATGGCAGGCCAAGTCATCTAGAGGGGACCAGGTTTTGGTGGGCAGCTTAATTGCAGTGTTTGCCCCGCACTTCAAGGAGCTTTCAGTCCTTCATTAGCATAACCCCTCAAAGAGCAGAACAACTAATAATGCAAGGCTGTTAGCTCTGGATCTTGTAGCAGCTGCTGGCTGTTTGTGGAGACCCCAAGAGGCACTGATGCTTCTTTAAGAAGAGGAGGAGGGAGCTGGACTCTCCCATTCATTGAATAATGAAGCAGCACAACACTTAAATGTTTGTTTTTAAAAAGCACTTTCTTTTGTTCCAACTTAATAAGCTACATTTCTCGCCACCCCCCCCCAGCCTTCTCTTTTGGCAGCTCAATTTTTGTCAGACATCATTATCCTTCTGGTGAAGCCGATTAGCGGATTGCTATCGGGCTGCAATTTGAGCATAATTAATTCTACCGAGAGTCCCAGTGCCTTAGCGCTAAAGAGCTCACAGCTCCCTACTTTAGGATACTGAAAAAGCTGGTTGGAAGCGCAGCCTGTAGCTAAAGCCTGTATGCAGCAGATGCCCTGTCCACCCATCCTTCTCTGTTACTTGGTCCACAGACACAGAGCAGAAAAAAAGGAGAGGAAAAAGCATGCTTCTTTCTTTCTTTTTTCTTTAAGAAGCATTGCATTGAATTTTCACAAAATTTATTTTTGCAGTTTCCTTCCTTCTTCCCTCCCTCCTCCCTCCCTCCTTCCCTCCCTCCCTCCCTTCTTCTGAGTACAGACAGAATCAGTTTACTGAAAAATAAGAGAGGGGGATTAGCTTGTTCAGGTGATTGTCAAAAAAAATGATAAAAATCCTTGCTGGGGTGAGGAGACAATAGCAATAACAATAGCACTCAGATTTATATGCTTTACAGAACTGTCTAAGTGGTTGATAGAGTCAGCGTATTTCCCCCAACAATCTGGGTCCTCATTTTATCAATTTCAGAAGGATGGAAGGCTGAGTCAACCTCGAGGTCCCTCAGGATTGAACTCCAGGCTATGGGAAGAGTTAGCCTGCAATACTGCATCCTAACCACTGTGCCACAAGGGCTCCTAGTATTGGAGTACTGCTCCAATAAATGACCAGCACTCTTAAAGCAGCCCACAGGGTGTTAATAATCATGCTTACTGATTATGGAATGCTTCATTACATTGTGAGGACGGTAAGCCACAACCAAAATCAAAAGCAGGTGGTGGGTAAAAATGTTTGCTGGCTGGCAACATGAGCAGCAGCTACTCAGACAACAAGAATTTGCTGCAGGGCCATACATTGTTTGTTTCATCCTTCTTGCCTTTCATGGAACTCCAAGCAGTGGACTTGGATTCACAGTACAGCCTCTTGGTAAGATATTTCAGCAAAGCTACTAATTTGCTGAATTTATTATGCTGCTACTACTGGAGGCAAAAAAAAAAACCTCCTTGAAAGTATGCAACAATAGGAGCCATTCTATTGTTAAGACCAGGGGAGACATGATAGCAGTGTTCCAATATTTGAGAGGCTGCCACAGAGAGGAAGGGGACAATTTTCTAAAGTTCCTGTAGGCCAGACAAGGAATAATGGATGGAAACTGAACAAGGAGAGATTTAACCTGGAAATAAGGAGAAACTTTCTGACAGTGAGAACAATCAACCAATGGAACAGCTTGCCCTCGGAAGTTGTGGGAGCACCATCACTTGAGACCTTCAAGAAGAGATTGGACTGCCATTTGTCAGAAATGGTGTAGGGTCTCCCGCTTGGGCAGAGGGTTGGACTAGATGACCTACAAGGTCCCTTCCAACTCTGAATATCTGTTATCTGTTATTCCCCACAAATAAAAAGTAACAATGGGGGTGGTGTTTCATGGAAGGAAACTTCAATCCATAAAGCATCGTTCTTTTTCATTTCTTTTAATGAAATGTCCATTCAGATGCACATTTCATTTGACCCCATTAGTCATGACTAGATCAAATATTCACTGTTGTATTTTAATTGTAAGCCGCCCGAGTCTTCGGAGAGGGAGCGGCATATAAGTCGAATTAATAAATAAATAAATAAATAAATAAATAAATAAATAAATATTAAGAGACTACATAGCCACATGATCACCCATCCAGTCAAAAACAATAATGGGAGCATTACAGAAAGGCAGAGTAAGAAGTTGTAATGTCCCCTCTCTATATATTTAAGTCATAAAAGGTCTCTTGAAAAGCAGCAACATCTTCTGGTTACCCAAAACAATCCGGGACAGAGATAAATATAAATATAGATCTACTCATATTAGATGTTGTTGTTTTACTTCACTGGTTTAGATGTCGTTATTTGAAAAACAACATTGAATGTATTCAGAAAATAAGGATGGCCAATCTGAAATGAGCAAACTGTCAAACTCAGCTAAGGTTAGTTTTGAAAATGATATCTATTTCTTGACTTGATCAACAGGGAAAGTAGCATCAGCATAACTCTGGAGTGGAAAGCCCCTATTTCAATTTCTTTTTCAATTCCTTTTTGAAATATGGCTTAGCAGCAATCAATGCCAAATCTACATTAGATCTACATAAGTCAAATGCACAAGAGAAGCATAGTTCCCTAGTCTCTGGATCTGTAGACCTGTATAGGTAGTCCTTGACTTACTATCACAATTAGGAACAGAATTTCCATCACCAAGCAAGATAGTTGTTAAGTGAGTTGCACCTGATTTTACAGCCTTTTTTGCCATATTGCTAAGTGAATCACTGCATTTGTTCAGTGAAACACACGGTCGTTCAATGAATCCACCTTCCCCCATTGATTTTTCCTATCAGATGATGAACATGTGACCCAGGACCCTGGAACCAATACATATTGGTTTCCAAACACCTGAATTTTGATCACATGACTGTGAGATGCTTGGACAGTCATAAGGGCCAGGACTGGTCATACATCCCTTTTTCGGCACCATTGTAACTTTGAAAAGTCACTACATGAATGGTTGTAAGTTACCTTTTGTTGAATGAGAACACTTTGACATTAGACACTCTGATAAAATTAATTTTTCAGCTTCCTTGCCATCAAGTACGGGTAAGTGTTAGCAGAGGTGGAAGTCAAGTGTTAGCAGTCAAATAAGTGTTAGCGGAGGTGGAAATTTGATACAAAGTTGCACCCATTTGGGAGTTTCTTCAAAACCTGAACTGATCTTGGAACAGAGTTCAGAATTTCTCCCACTTTGCCTTGTTTTCTTGGTGCCAACAACACTTTGTACATAGTAGGACATGGAAGGAGTTTATATATCTGTGCCTGAAAAAAACAAGGAGGAACTCAAAGTTGCAGCTGGGCAATCCTCTTTTCAGGGGAAACAAGAAAGAAGACTTGTTGAAATGGTTAACAACAAACTCAAGCACCATATAGACTGAAACATACAGTAGATGTAAATAGAAGATTAAAACCACCCACTGTTGTTTCATCTCAGCCAAAATGTCTGAGAGGGAGTTTACCAGCTCTTGCAAACAACAACCCTTTGATCAGCCACATACCAGTCAAGTAACACTTCTAAAGATCAGACATGTCAGGTCTGAGATGGAGCAAACTGGGAGAAACTCTGCCCTCCAAAGATTTAGATTGTGTTGTCTCTTCAATATTCCAACAGAAGAGAATATTCAATGTCCTTTAGAAACAGGCAACTTGGCTAGACCACTGACTGAGAGAGAGTATAAGCAGAAGGACATGCACTTTCACTTTTTGCTTATTTGGATGATCTTTTTTTTACTGATTGTAAAAATAAAAGAGAGGGGAACAAATCATTACCCAACATCACAACTCTGTGAATTGACAATTTATATAAAGTAATAGAACTATAGTGACATAACTATAGACAACAGTACTACACTCGAAAGTGTTTCAAAAAGTCCAATGGATCATGAAGACTGAATCTTTCATTTTCATCCCATCTGATCATTTTGTGTCCAGCTGTTCTGATAAAATTTGCCCATGATACCACTTTGGCTGAATATGTGCACACTATCTTTGATTGACAAAAGTCCTGAGTTTTATCCAACTATTTTAAAATTTTAATAATACATGGTTTTTTTTAAAGAAGGGAATATGTTTGTTGTTAGTTTTGTATCCCTCATATCTTTAAACAATGCCTTTAAGGGAAATCATACAAGAGTTACACTAGGGCTAATATGATCAGGATGAGATGTGAATAGCCTTATGATTAATGGTCCACAGCTTAGCCAATGTTAAGGATTGTTAACATTCTGTTTACATCTCTGGAGAAAGTTTAAACATGGCTTAATTCTTCATTGAAATTGAGTGATCTTAAAGTTATTTAAGACTACAACAGTTCTTTAATTAAAAATACTAACCTTCTGAAGTCAGTGGGATCCATTAAGGCTGGGTTGGACCTTTAGATTGATCATGCCCATAGAGATTTGAAGGTCACTGACTAGGAGAATGCACAGTGCCTACAAAAATCTTGATCCAGCCTTGTTGATTCCAGTGAATTAAAGAAAAGATGTTTGTGGGGAGGAGGCAACTAATAAAGATGCAGATAGTACTAGTATTTCATATAAGCCTTAGCATTTACTGAAATAGCATCTACATCTAAGCATGTAGAGCATCCATAGATTTGAAATTAGAGTGAGATTTTGTGCAGTGTGGGATATTTTCAACATTATAAAGTATTATATAAGGGAGTGGTACAATGGCCTAGAGGTGAAGACACTCACCTACCGCTCAGAAGGTTGAGAATTCAATCCTTGTAGGCAGATGTATATCAGGGCGCAAAGAGAAAATATTTGCTGCAAACTCTGCACAGGCATCAGGAAGGGCATCCTGCCAGCAAATGCTCAGTTGTCCTGACTCCACCACAATAAAAGAGATTACAGGGTCATAAAAAGAAAAAAAAGGTATGATATAATGCTGAATCATTATTTTTTGTATTCACTGACATCCAAAATTCCAGATGTCTGCTGCAACCATACAATTAAAGCCTCATTCCTTGTGTCGTGTACTTTGATCACATGATCATGTGTGCCATCTTGAATATTATGACACCTTGGGGATTCATCTGTTGGCATTGCTACTTTATTGTAACAATCAGAGTTTTAGAGTTTAGGATCTGAGTTCAACAAATATCTCCCCAATCATATGTATTTTAGACTATTGAAATGATGTTCAGTGATTAATTACATTGTCTTGTTACCCTTTGAGAGTGTCATTGAATTACATCCATAAAGCAAAAGTGGAAAACAAGAAAGAAAGAAAGAAAGAAAGAAAGAAAGAAAGAAAGAAAGAAAGAAAGAAAGAGGGAGATCTAGTATTAAAATAATTGTACCAGAGATTGGTAGGCAATTCATGTGTGTATATGTATGTATGTATTTGTACACACATACACGCACACACACAAACACACACATGCACAGTAGCTTCAACTAAATAACCCACCAAAGAATTTCTAAAATTTATCTTATATGCTTCATGAAATCAGCAGGGACTTGTCTTAATCATGTTAATCAGCAAACCTAGCATTTCATTGTTCTCAATGAATCTATTCTGAATAAGACCACTTCCAACTCTGAATGTGCATGTGTTTAAAAAGTGGTCACATCTGGCATAGGAATGAGGAACCATCCTCAACTAGTTTCAGTTCCCCTCCTCAACCAGTGAGCTGTGGCCATTGATTCTCATGCAAATGGATGGGTGATGTGAACAGATGTGAAACATTTTGTCCCGTTCTAGTTGGCTTGTAAAGAAATAATGTAACTAGGGGACATGTTGGTGGGCAGCAGGGGAGGGTTAGGGAAGAAATACAAGAAAGAACAATGGCTTTCTCCCTTGGTGGCCCAGAACAATGAAGTCTATGTCAGCTTGTGCCAAAATCTTAGCCCTGTAAAGTGGGACTGGTAATGGCAGAATCTAGGTACAGCACGCACAGAGATATTATAAACACAGGGAAGTGTGAGAGCCGTGTCATGTCCAGCAGGGAATAATCAATCATCCCTTTCCTGTCTTGAGTTTATAAAGCAATTCTTAACAGCACTTAAATGGTTTACTCAAGCAGCAGAGAAAAAGCTTACAGCATGCTTCAAGTATGTTGCCTTTGCTATGGTGGTGCTCGAGCAGACATGCTCTTTCCCCCTCTCCACCCTGCCTAGTGCACCCAAAAACCCCATGAAAAGCTCACACACCAAATTAAAATGATACTTTATCTTGGATCTTCTTCTGAGAGGAAATGTGGCATGTATTTTTCACATCACAGCACTCTGGGAAAGCAAGACCCACAGCTGATTTAGGGTGTTCAGGAACCACTCTAGATTTAAAAATGTGTTAACAAGAGACAAACCCTCAAACATCTTTTGCCCATGAGAATAAAGGGTCCTCCATTCCCCACTCCCCCTACACTTTTCAGGTTTTAAAAGGCTTGTTTCTTCATCCATTCCTGACTGATGTGGATGGATGGATGGATGGATGGATGGATGGATGGATGGATGGATGGATGGATGGATGGATGGACTGATGATGGAGAACTATGAATAGGAAGCTTACTTCTATCTTAGTGAACTGCAAAGCAATTTAGAATAAAAAGGAGGGAAAGAAAAATAAAAATAAAACCATGCTACCTTGAGAAAAATAATATGGTTAAATGAAAAGGCTTAGGTTAATAAAAGTCATCTCTTCAACCCCTCAAAATCAGCAAAATATTGCTGAGCGCATTGGGTTGTGCTCCAAAAAAAATTGTAAACCACCCTGAGTCTCTGGAGAAGGGTGGGATATAAATATGATTTTTTTTTAAAAAAAATATAAATTGATAGTTAGCAAGATTCCCCAAGAGACCTCCCTTAAAAGGTTTTGGCATTTTAAACATACTTGTTGTTCTGTCCTGTCTTAGGACAGTTAAGATATTTTAGCATTTCTAACAAGCAACTAGGAAAAGATTTCTTATAACCTTCTGTGTGTTCCTTCTGCCATTGTAGCTATTGATGAACCTTCCTTGTAGGTAGAGTCTTCCTTGTAACTAGACACACAGGATTGTTAAACACAAGATATCTAAGTGGGTTAATTTTAAGATATGTTTTGGATACAGGTTGTGTCACAGAACAATACATTTGAAATAAAGTTTATCCTGCCTGCACTCAATCCCTTTCAAAGGCAGAAGCAGCTTAATAGAAGTCTGTATCGCATATTTCATCCACATGTCCTGATGTTTCTTGTTTTCAAGCTGGCCATCAAAAGCAGCCTGGGAGATCATAGTATTCTCAGGGTTTATGTGGAAAAATTAGAATATTCATCTTTATAAAATAAATACTCTCAGCAAATAAGAAGAGGCAGGCAAGAAAAGCAGGTCTGAATTATACTGCCTGCCCATATTTCTTGAGCAAGGGTTTTTGTTTTAAAAAAAGCTCAAGGTCCCCACTAGGAAACTAATGATAGCATTAAGAAGTGTGCTGTGCCCCACTGTCAGTAATGTTATTGTATTTCTTAGCAAGTCAATTAGCGCCAATGAGTAGCTCCATAAGGCAACTGCCATGTCTTTCTTTCCCTGCATGGCTCATGGCTCACCATCCAAAATTTATGAACTCCCTTGGATGACATCTGTTTGCTGTTTTGCTTGTGATATTTGTAACAGCGATATGCTTTGCAGAACATATACTGTCCCCTTCGATGCTATAATCGACTCCGGCCGTGATGCTTCCAGGAAAGAAGAAAAAAAGACAAATAATCTGACCCCACAGCTGAAATATACCTGATGGAAACAACTGTCATATCAACCTGCTCTTATTTCCTACAAAATATAACCTGGGCTCAGGGAGAGGTTATTGTGAATTGGAAAGATCCTTCCTAAGTAAGTAGCTACGGTTTCCAGTTTCCTTTCCTCACTTTCTCCAGTGAGTCAGCAAGAAAGAAATGAAATTAACACTGAAATTGGTGATATATTAATTTAGCCGGTTCTTGCTTTGTGTGTCCCTCGGACCAAGGGTGGGCTGCTGGGGGTTTGCAGGGGTTTGGAAAAGCCCCTAACTAAGATTATGTGCAGTTCAGAGAACCCCCAAATTCCACTCTTGGCTGGCCCTTCCCACCCCACCCCGCCCCTCCCAGGAGTCCCCACGCGGCCTGTTTTGGATGCAAGTAAGTGCAGGGCATGCACGAATGCTTGGGGAGGGTGAAAAATTGGCCTCTCAGAAGTTCTGGCTTCCAGAGGGTCAATGGAGCCCAGGGAGGCCATTTTCGTCCTTCCGGAGGCTCAAGAAAAGCGTCCGGAGTCCAGGGAGGGCAAACCTCCCAGCCATGGTGCAGGAGGCCAACTAGGCTATGACCACCATGGCCACACCCACCCAACAACTGGGCAGAGACCCATTTGCTAAAATTTTTGAAGCCCACCCCTGCTCTGGACCCATATGTGAATCCGCCAAAGCCCCTCAAATTTGCTAGAAGCAAATGACCTCACACTGACTCTCTGATTCTTTGTGAAATCAGACAGCAAAACTAAGAGGTAAAGAATGCTAAGTCTTCCTATAGCTTTAGCTTGCCTTAAACTGCATAAATCCCTCTTCCTCTCAGATCTGTTCTGTTCTTTTACTTGTATCATGTCATTTCATCATTGCTTCATCCTCTTGTGTCCCCTTAAGAAAGAAACATTTTAAAGAAATTACAGACATGATTCCTCCAATTTAAGATGAAGGAAGATTTTTTATAAATGTTTTGCTACGAATATACAAATCTGCAAATGTTCTTTTTCTTTTTTGGTTTTTCAAAATTTCCAAATTTAAGGTTATTCTGTTCTTTACTCAACTTCTGTACTTAAAAAAGGTTTCATGCATAATTTTGTACACCTGCATTTTCATTTGCACATTTCCTTATGCATATTTTATTTATTTATTACTTGGATTTGTATGCCGACCCATCTCTGAAGACTCGGGGGGGCTCACAACTAAAATCAAACAATGATAAATTAATTAAAAGAAAATTAAATGAACACAAGCCCAGTATAGCTAAAAATCCCCATTAAAATTAAAACATTTAAAATTTAGAAAATCCCCCCCCCCCAGGAGATCAGCACAGCCCGGCCTGTTCGAATAACCAAGTTTTCAGATCGTGACGGAAGGTGCGGAGGTCGGGGGCCAGATGGAGCCCCAGGGATAGTTGATTACACAGGGCGGGAACAGCCACAGAGTAGGCTCGACCCCGGGGCACCGCCAACCGGCATTGGCTTGCCGACGGCACCCTGAGAAGCCCCTGCCTGTGTGCTCGTACAGGATGGTTGGCATTCGATATCGGCAGGAGATGCTCTCGTAAATATCCTGGACCCATGTCTTGTATGACTTTGAATGTTAACACTAAAACCTTGAACCTCACCTGGAGGGCAACCGGCAGCCAATGCAGGTCGCGCAGGAGGGGTGTAACATGGGAGAGTAGGGAAACTCCCATCACCACCCATGCAGCCGCATTTTGCACCAGCTGCAATCTCCGGATGGTATGCAAGAGCAGTCCTAAATAGAGAGTGTTGCAGTAGTCGAGTCTGGAGGTAACAAGTGCATGAGTGACTGTCCGCAGGGCATCTCGGTCCAGGAATGGGTGTAGCTGGTGAACCAGCCATACCTGAGCAAAGGCCCCCCCGGCCACGGCCTCCACGTGCTCCTCCAATCAGAGCCGTGAATCCAGGAGGACCCCCAGGTTCCATGCCCTGTCCACAGGGGGCAACACCTCTCCCCCTATGACCAACGATGGAATCTCCTGACTGGACTGAGATGTCGGTATGTACAGCTACTTAGTTTTGGCTGGATTGAGCCGAAGCATGTTTCTGTCCATCCAGATCCGTACCACATCCAGACAATGGGACATCATGGAGAGGGCATCACTGACATGGTTTGGGGTGGAGATGTACAACTGGGTATCATCAGCATATTAATGATACCTCATCCCAAAACCATGGATGATCTCACCCAGCGGTTTCATATAGATGTTGAACAAGAGGGGCCAGAGGACCAACCCCTGGGGGACCCCACAAGTGAGAGCCCTCGGAGTCGACCTCTGCCCCCCGCCAACACCGATTGCGTTTGCCCCGAGTGGTAGGAGGAGAACCACTGTAAGACAGTGCCCACCACTCCCAACCTCCCGAGATGCCGCAACAGGATACCATGGTCGATGGTATCGAAAGCCGCTGAGAGGTCTAATAGGACCAGGACAGAGGAAAAACACCTGTCCTGGGCCCTCAAGAGATCATCCATCAGTGTGACCAATGCCGTCTCCATGCTGAACCCGGGTCGGAAGCCTGATTGGTATGGATCTAGGTAGTCCGCTTCATCCAGGAACAGCAGAAACTGCTGGGCCACCACACTCTCAACAACCTTCACCAAAAAGCGAAGGTTGGAGACTGGACGAAAGTTGTCTAACAAGGCTGGGTCCAGGGCAGGCTTCTTCAGGAGGGGCCTTACCACCACCTCTTTCAAGACGGTGGGAAAGACACCCTCCCTTAATGAAGCATTGACCACTGCCCGGAGCCAGTCACAGGTGACCTCCCTGGAGGCATACACCAACCAGGAAGGGCACGGGTCCAATAAACATGTGGTAGAGCTCAGCCGTCGCATGATCCTGTTCACTTCATCCTCAGAGACAGGATCGAACTCAACCCAGGTCGGATTGGCCAGACTACTTGCATCCCCTTCGTCAGACCACTGCAAATTAGAGCTCAACCCTCCCCAAATCCGAGTGATTTTGTCCGCCAGATATTGACCAAATTCCTCAGCCCTACCCCGCAATGGGTCCACCGCCTCCCCGACATAGGAGAGAGCGGGTCACCCAGAACAGGGTGGCTGGGCAGTTATCCGTGGATGCTATGAGGGTGGAGAGATAAGACCTTCTCGCCGCTCTCACAGCTACCAGATAAGTCCTAATATAGGCTTTTAACTGGGCTCAATCGGAGTTGGAGCGGGTGGACCTCACCTGCTCTCTAAGCCCCTTCAGCAGCTCTTCATCTCCCGAAGCTCCTCGGTATACCAAGGAGCTAAACGGGATCCACGGCAAGTGAGGGGCTGCATGGGGACAACTCTGTCGAGGGCTCCCGCAGCAGCCCGTTGCCAGGTCCTCAGCCGAGGTGTGGATGAAGGAAGTGGGAAAAAACCCCAGTTCTGCCTGGAACCTCTCAGGGTCCATCAGGCGACCAGGGCAGAACCATCTCGGTGGCTCCTCATCCCAGCGGTGAGGGACAGCTTGCTGGAAGACCAGCCACAGGAGATAATAATCTGACCATGGGACGGGAAGGGCAATAAAGTTACCCTCCCCCAGATCATTGCTCCATTGTTCGAGACAAAAACCAGGTCAAGCATATTGCCCCCCTCATGAGTTGGGCCTGAATCACCTGGGTCAGGCCCATGGCTGCCATGGAAGCCATGAATTCCTGGGCTAAACCCGAGGCCTCTCCCAGTGAGAGCAGGTTGAAATCAGCCCCAGGACCTCCCTGGAATCAAAACCCAATAACGGGGGCATAAGTCAATCAGAGGGACTCCACCCTCTGGCCCCAGCCAGGTCTCGGTTGTGCAGGCCAGGTCCGCAGCCTCCTCCTCAATTACGTCGTGGAGGAGGGGAGCCTTATTAGCCATGGACCTGGCATTAAAGTACACCAGTCAGAGCCCAGGGGTCCCAGTTCCCACATCCCCAGGAGGTTGGAAGGAGGCAATAGGGTCGGAGAGCTCCACCACTCAAAGATAGTGGTGGCGCGCTCCCGGGACATGATATGGCCCTATGCCTCGTCGTCCTCTACCAATCCCCACCACCCTGGAGATTGCCATTCCCGCCTCGCTCCCTGGGGCCTCGCTGGCACCCCCCGCTCCCCCGCCACAATTCTGCACCGGGCTGCACTTTGTCTCCTCATAATCATTTCCCACCCCCCTCCCTAACCTTCTTAAAAAGCCATCTAAGAATTTAATTAATGGGGCCCTGGTAACCCTCTTTTTCCCTTTCCCAGAGTCTCAACCCCAATCCTTCATCCCGCCATGCCATCTCTCCGGATTCCATAATCCATCCTTGAGATAGGTCATTGACAATTTAGTGGGCCAAACCCAGGAGAGAGGGAGCCCCCTTAAGGCCCGCAGTTCCTTTGCTGAATAGGTCCAGATAATTAGAGTGTAAAACATGTAGAAGGGGGGGAGAGTAGTCTATAGGTGGAAAAGAAACTTGGCTCAGTCCTTGATAACATCAGTCAGGTAGTCCAGGTGCAAGTCCAGGTTGCCCTCTCATGGCAACCCTATAGGCCGATGTCCAAGGCCTCCACCTGGACTAAGCCTCACACTCTCACTGCAGGCACCCCCAACCGAGCGATCAGGACAGATGATGAAAAGATGTAAAAAGGCTTCAAGAAGGAAAGAGTGCACCCCACATGCTGTTCTCTCACCATAGCGGGAGGCACAACAAAGTCCATTAGCCAAGAGCCAAGTATAAAAAGGGCATATAAACAGCCCCAGCAGTCATCAAAACCTGAGCCTCCAGAATGGCCAAAACAACCTGTCTGTGGCTTACGGTTCGATGTCGATGGTCCTAGGCCGGTAGCTGTGGCACCCTGAACCCAGCGAAGATGGTAAACATAAAACAAATAGATGGAAAGTCCAGCGAGGGGATGAACAGTACATTCAGAAGGGCCGCAGGAGGGAGGTGGTAGAGCGGCAGACACATAACGTTTGGGTATTAACCGACCTGCAGAAAGGCCTGTGAAACTGGGACCAGCAGTGACCACGGGACTACTTTCAGTGACCATCCACAGGCCTGATACAGCCACCTGCTGGCCCTCATCCCTTCTGTCATCACTGCCATTGCCGTCGCAGTTGTCGCTGCCGCCGCCAGCTGATCGCAGCTGAAGACCAACCACCACTCGAAGCTGTTGTGTCACATCTGCATCCCCGCAGGCCCGGAGGCCTGGAGGAAAAAATTGCTGAGTTCGCAGTCCCCATTCTCACCACGAACTCAGCAGGAGTCCGCTGGAAAAACCCCAGCCTCAATCCCAGATGCTCTGCCGCCGGATTCAGGTAGCAGGGGTCACAAATATCCCCTAAAGCACCCTCTCAGACCAAAAACTCTCCCTCAATCCCTGGAATATCAGCAACAGGAGGCCATCTTATCCAGGCATGTGCAGAAGAATATTTTGAGAAGCAGTTTCTCTGATACAACACATTTCATATATATTTTCATCAAAATAAGCATTGCTTTGCACATTTTCATGAATATATACATTTTCAGCTTCTTTTTTTAAAAAAGTGTTGCAAAAAATGTTTTTTTTCCCAGCTTTTCCATGTGAAAGGTTATAATATGAAGATTTCTTCTACCTTCCCTAGTGATAGCTTGGGGATAAACTAAAAATAAATATTCAGTGGCTCTTTTGAGATGATTTAGGTAAAAGAACACTTTATTTTCTTTAATACCTTACTTATGGCAACTTTTGCCACACTAAAAAGACATAGTCTGTATATATAATCTTCCATATATGAGGGGACCATGCAACAAGGCAGATGAGTTATGTTACCAGTTCTGTAATTCCTCTGACAATGGCATACAGTGGAATGGCCCATTTTATTCAGTTGGTTTCACAAATTGACAGATAACTCCTTTTAATATTTTCAAGGTTTAAACTGTTTTTGTTTGTTTTTATTCGTTTCCATTTTAACTGTTTTTAGCTTTACTAATTGTAAACCGGCTAGATACAAAAAATTGGCAGTATAGAAGTAGAAATGAATGCATACACATTTTTTGGTAGACTAAATACATCTGCTGAACTTTTTCTTGACATACAAAAATAAAAACCACTTTCAAAAATGATGTACATTATTCAGGCATTAAAGATAGCTTTGATGGGTTAAAAAATAAATGACGGTTAACTTTTCATCAGAATCATGTTTAGTGTCATCATTTCCCACTGTGGGCCATAGGATACTGTTATTTATTTACTTATTTATTTATTTATTTATTTATTTATTTATTTATTGTATGCTAGTTTCCTTCCTTACTGCCAAAATTCAAAAAAGGCCAAATTTTTTTATAGAAGTTTATTTACCATGTTCACTTTTTTTTTTTACTACGAGTTCTTTAAAACGCTTCCAAAAACTCCAAGATTTGCTGGATGAGAGCTGGAAAAGACTTGCCAAAATGCTACATTCGACAGCATTTAAACATTCAGATATAATATTTAACATACATATGTCTGGCCACAAAGCAAACATTTTTGAACTATAGTTTAACTGTAGTCGTTTTTGAACTATAATATAATCATTATTTTTTGTGGGGTTGAGGGGAGATCATCTCTCCTGTTCCAAGCCTCTTCTCTTTTGAAGAAGATTTTCTACCAATACCTACCATGACCTAGCTATTCCTTTCTCTTACTGGGCGTCTCTCTTTGCTTGTCTGTAAAATGTTATCACAGCTGCATTGATACACTCACCAGACAGAGCCTGTGATATAATTGAAGGGTCCCAGTTGGAAGGGAAAAACACTTATGGATACATTATGCTTTGCTAACTGATCTCTCAGGGCGAATACACACACACCGAGCATGCGCGCACACATATGCATGCGCACACACACACACATACATATTTACACCACTGTGGATAAGAAATCAGTAGAAACTAACCATACTCATACACTGTTGGCATATTTATTGGTGTCACAAGGTGTATTGCAGTCATTTCCTCCCTTCCTTGTCAAATGCTGTTTCGCTTATTGCAATGTGTGAATGTGAGCCATTTTATTAATTCATTAATAGAGAGACCCGTCTTAGTAATATATCCAAGAAACATGCTTAATTGTAGATGTTCTTTTCACATACCTATCTTATTTATAGAGCTTATATATAGTTGGTTTGCATGCTGTCATGCCGGAGGGCATGATCATTATTGTCTTTTTCCAGAAAACCCTAAGCATATAATTTAACAGTAGATAGTCCTCAGCTTATGACCTTAATTGAGCCCAGAATTATGGTTGTGAGTCATTAAGTGGTCACCACTTGACTGTGTCTGATTTTACAATCTTTTTTGCAGTGGTCATTAAGTGAATGCCAAGCTTATTAAGTTAACACTGCAGTTATTAAGTAAAGTCATTTTTCCTCAATGGGCATTTTTTGCTGGAAACCAGAAGTAAACACCAAAAATTGTCCCCCTCAAAAAGGTTGAAAACTGGAGTCATGTGACTATGGAATGCAACAAATGTCCATAAAGACGAGCTGGTTGCCAAGCACATAAAATGTTCTCATATGACCATAGGGTGTCACAGGTAGCCATCAAAACCTCAAAATCAAATCATAAATAGCTCTGGAAAAGTCCTTCATGACTCAGAATGGTCATTAAACAAACAGTCATTAAGTGAGGACTATTTGTTTATTTTAATAAATATTTTTATTGTTTTGTATCACAAATTCCATTTCTATATTGAACAGTGTGTTTTCTAGGTGTCCAAAGTGTTAAAATATAAACATCATCATAATCATTATAATCATATACATACAAACGTATACAAGGTAATATCAATCATTATTAAAAAGTATACTATCTTCCATATTGACATCAGTTATATACTAATCACAATATTTACTAATCAGTTTTTTCTTTCTCATGTAGTCCATATTTCACATAAGTCCACTCATCTAAGTGAGGACTATTTGTAATGTCCATTGAGTTTGTTCTATAGAGGAGCCCAGAGCAATGTTGGCCTATTTACTAGGAATGAGGTTTTAGCGGTTGAAGTCTTGGGAGGTGAACAAACACCCAAGTCCAGCCAACCACTTCTTTAATTCCCATTAAAATTTATTGTTGAGATAGTTACATATGCTTCCAGCAAGAAGATGCCCTCTAGAACAGCAGTCCCCAACCTTTCTGGTTCCGTAGACCAACAGCGGTGGGGGAAGGGGGAAGAGGGAGTGATTTTACTCATGTGCATGCTGCTTGCCCAAATGGAGTTTTGTGCACTCACACACTTGCATGCCATTCGTGCAGAGTGGTTCCCAATGGGCCACAGACCAGTACCGGGCCACAGATCATGGGTTGGGGACTCCTGCTCTAGAATTAATTTTGTCTGTGTTCTGGAAAAAGCAGCCATAAATCTATCACAGATTCTTCATAAAAGATAAGCATGTATTTCTTCTGCTGAAGACATGAATTTAATAGACACTAGACAACCTGTGCCCCACTGGGTCATTGTTTCAGAGATATTTCCTTATCTAAATGAAGAAACAAAAACAAAAACAAAGGCACACTGGGAGCAGGAACAATTTCCAAATTCTTGACAGCTTCCCCATTGAGTTTCCTGGTGAGAAACTGGTAGACAGCATCAGAAATGTCCTTCCTTCCTCCCTCCCTCCCTCCTCCTCCCTCCCTTCCTTCCTTCCTTGAATTACTGCCAGCTTCTCTATTTTGCTTATGGAAAGTTTGCAGAGAGAAAGTTTCTGGGGAAGCTAGCAGGAAGTTGCAAGTCTGACACCAGCAGGCAAATAAATGGCTGCTGCCAGGTGGGGGAGGGTGCCAAGGGGTATGAGGGAATGCGGGTGAGGAACGGTATGTGGGAGTGCACAAGAGGTGCTATGTGGGATTTCGAAGGTTGTGTGAGTGTGCATACAGAAATACCGTATGGATCCAAAAGGGTGTGCAGATAGTTTGAGAATGATGCACAAAAGTGCACATGAGGTATTGTATCACTCATGCACATGAGGTATTCCCAAATTTCATTCCCTTAGGAGTCAGGGGTCTCGGTTTTGGGATACATTTTGTAAGTTAGCCCATTTGATGTATTTGGATCTATGATGCCTTGTTTTACCCAGTTAAAGATTATGCCAACTAGAGTTTTAGCAGAGTACAGATTATGTATTCAAGAGGAAGAGATAGACTGAAATGCATGTTGATGTGAAGGTCTTCAGTAAGGTAGAGAAAAGTACACCCCCTCCCGCTTTCACTCTCTCTATTTTCCTTTCTGGACCATCTGGATGCTGATGATACAACATTAATAACCACACTCAATTAAACGGTTGTCTCTAGGGATGCAGAGTTTCAACTGGGCAATGTCAATAGAATTGATGCTATCCCAGTGCTATTTCCCTTGAGAGCAGCTGGCTTCTTGAATGATGTCTGTGTACGTGTGCATGTGTTTGTGTTTGTGTGTGTGGTAGAGAGGGAGGGTGAATGTTAAGTTTTGTATGCACATAAATATCTTTCCTTATTATTTCTCTGAAGACCAAATTATCTTGAGAAGGATACAACCCAGAAAAAATGCCAAATATTTTTTATAAATCCTTCAGTGCAAGAGAAAACACTATTAGTCACATCCCAAATGATCATGTTTAAGGGTACTTTTACATTACATTTTTTTCTACAATACTTTCTCCACCTTCATTACATGAGAAGTCAAGGCCCGAAGGAGACAGTGGAGCTTATTTCCCAGAAAGATTAGTTGTTGTAACTTTGTCAATTATTCCTGAAAATTCAGGTAATACTTTTGCCCAGGCAACTTTATTATATCATCTGGTTTGGAATTAGGCTGGAATTATGGAGAAAATATGTAGTCTCTCTCTCTCTCTACCTCACCTCACTCCTTCTTTCAAAATACTATCCTCTACCAATTTAAGGCAAGAAGGAGAAAAAAGAACTAGAGGATTGAAACGGAGAAGATACATATCAGGTATTAATTTGACACGAAACCTTATGCAGTAACAGCGTGTGGATCAGTTCCAGGGCAATTCAAATGGTCAGATTCATTCTTGTTGCCAGTCTAATCCTATTCAATTATTTAGAAAATACTGAATCAATTCAACACTTTGGAGCCCCAAATCAGATTGATAGAACTCAGAAGAGAGAGCTTTTGTACATGCTCTCAAAGGCTCTTCCAAACTGTTGAATCCCTTTGGCAATGCAATGCAATCTGATGCATCAGACTAACTTTCCGATTTGATTTGGCAGGTTGATTTGATGCCGCCATTCAAATGAATTGGTTTTGAATCAGATTTCCAAACTGAATCTTTCTTCAAATCCAAGTAGGTAACTGCACAGCTGAACAGAGAAAAAATAATTTCAAGCCAAAATACAATATTTTCTCTAACACTGCCATTGTACACTTTGTATACACATACACATTTAGAACTGACATTTTTTTCCCCAGAGAAGCATCAATTTTATTTGGGAGAAACTTAGTGAATTATGACTCACACAGTAAAGCCATGCTTTTGGATCTTCAGTTTTGAAAGGTGCATCATGTCGTTTTCACCAAATATGCTTAATCCTCGAAAGAATGAGTATGTGTGTGTGTGTGTGTAGGGGGGAAATCCTCCACAGACATACAAAACTTTTTTATTGTTGGCCTAAGAAAGCTTTTCAAATCCCCAAAGGCAGCTATCTATTTTGGAAAGCTTAGAAGCCTCTAAGAATTTCTTCCTGCAGGATGTACAGGGGACGCATTATCAGTCCCATTTTCGGCACATTGGATTGACCTGCACAGGGAAGGATTTATAATACAATACCATCATTGCCCATCCCAGCCCCACACTACACACACACACACACACACACACACACACACACACATTTTGGAAAGGACATGGGGGTCAGTTGTTCTTATAACTGTGAATTGTGGCCTGTCTAGTTAACAACTGAGTGGAGTCTCTTTTCTAGAATAGAAGGAAACAAGATCTGATGGGGAGGAAAAAGACAACATTGTGTCCTTTGTTCCCATATTATCCTGCACCAGCAAGGCTGCACTGGAAGTTTGGAGAGGTACTGTTTGTAAGACATTGTGCCACCCTGATGCCAAAGAGACTCTGTGGTGTAACTGTGATGAAAGGCAGCAAAGGAATTATACCGCTGCAAAAAATCTGTTCAGATTTTCATATAGCTCTTTCTACTTGTAACAGTGAATAATAGGGACACGTCCCCTCCCAGTTAATTGATTATAGTAATTAACTAGTGGCCAGTTATCGGAGAAATGTACCGGTGTTACAGTACTGACATTCACAATGAACTGTGAATCTTCAGGCTCAATATTAAATATGGATGGAGCCCTAACTCTCCTAGAAAACCACATATCTATCCTTGTTTGAAAATTGGTCCCTGGAGAGGGCAGAAATGTAGATGGCTATGATGGGTAGTTGGTATAAATACTTCTATGAAACAGCCATCAATGGGGATAAATGGAAAGGCAGACAGATGGATTAGCAGACGGTTTGCTCATGATATGAGGATAAATGAGATTAAAGAGCAGCTCATCAAGGGGGTGTCTTTATTCTAATGAGCAGGGACGGGTGGACACTGTCACTTTATTTTTTCCAGCCTTTCTAAGTGTCATTTGCAAATTCTATTTTTCACAAGCAATCAGGACTTTGGAAGGTCTTCGTGTTCACAAGCCTGCAAAACACCAAAAATCCGTGAGAGTTGGTGGGGGGGGGGAATTCAGAAAAGAGCCTCCTTCTTATTTCTTGATGAATTCTTCTCCTCTTGGTTTCTCTCGTCTGGCCACCCACTCTGTTCCCCAAGAGTACAGCCTGTTTATCCAGCTGCCCCCAGCCTCCCTTGCATTTCTGACTTGTTTCCATCACCTACAGCCTCATTACACTTTACAACCTGCCACCTAGAATCCTCACAATTTCTCTCTCTTTTTTTTCAAGCACCTGCCTTAGGTTAGGGGAAATGATATGCAGATAAAGCAGAAAAGAGGCACTAGAGGGTTGCTCAATTACACCAAGATGACATTTGAACACAGACCATACCTGAAAACTGGGAATGAATAAGAAGTCTGTCAAGCTGAGTCTTAAGAACAACATAGAACAATTCAGTCAAAGTTCAGTTCTTTATTTGCTTACATACAATAGACAGAATCTTGCCAGACTAAACCCTTATTACCCTTATCCTAATGGATATGCCTTGGGAGATTCTTGGCAATAGCTACCCTAAATCTCTCTCTCTCTCTTCCCTCCCTCCCTCTCCTCTCCTCTCCATCTCTAGGCTATGCTGCCTCTTGTCTAATCCCCCTTTCTGTAATGTGCTCCCTTCTTCCTGGGAAACTGCCACTTCACTGTAGTTCATCGCACCAGCAATTATTCTGTAGCAGCATCTCTCACATAATAATGTATTATAATCCTGTGACTCCCACCATTTTAGCCTATTGTTGACTTTACATTTAAACATGAATTTTGTCTGCCATTTCTCCTTTCTGCATAATGTTTTCTATTAAATAGCACATCATTCCTGTCTATTCTATATATCTGTCCCCATCCATTTTGGGGACAGGGCTGGTTGGAATGTTAATTAATTACCACTAGTAATTGTGGTAAGTATGCATACAATTCATGTTTGTGGATTTGTAAAGCACTGCTACCAACGGTGGTGTAATAACATCTGCATTAGCACCAGCAGTAGTAGTCTTAATCATATTGCAGTTTTTTTTAAAAAAAAAGAAGTGCCGTATCTGTTATGTCTTTGTGATGAATGGTATTTAATAATACTGTCATAGAATTAGAGATCACAAAATGAAACACATTAGAATATGTCATGGAAAGAAATACTAGATACATTCTGTGCTGAGAAATTAGGTATGATTGATGGCAAATATATTATAGTTCAGCTCATCCATTGCCTGTCCCTTTCGGCTTCCTCCTTGAACTAACTATCTGGTTTCTAGCAAGCTGTTCTCTTGTGTTAAAAGAGGAGCAATTGTCAAGCCCCATCACACTTCACAAGATTAGAATTTCTTCTGGAACTGATTAACATTGTGCTTTAATATGGCAGATACTGCATTCATATAAAACATGCACAAAATGATTGTATAAACCATCTTGGTTCCTCCCCCTACAGGAGTCTCTGAGAGCATTACCAATCACTTTTCTTATATGCCTGTTTCTTTCATTTTCAGCATCACAGGGAAACAGCTTTTTTTTGTTTTGCTTATCCATTTAGCATCTCACTCATAACATCTGTACAGCGAAACATAAATCCTCACAATCCCCCTTAACTTGCTGCCTATGGCATTATAGTCAGTTTGGGATTTATGCTGCTTTTCTCGTGTGTGTGTGTGCATGCGCGCATGCACGCGCGCGCACACACACACACACACATCCCTAGAGTTCAAAATCATAGCTTACAGGTTATAACAAAATGGTTGGAGAAAGCTCAGGGGAGTTGCATTTTTGCAAGATTTGCTTCACAGGACAAAAACCTATTTTGCAGCAGACAAAGCAGGGGGGGGAAAAATACAGCAGCGCAGTGATTCCAACTAAGGTTGCATCCCAAGTGGACATTCCCAGGGGAGAAAAACTCCATTGGATGCAGTGGGACTCACTTCCAAGCAAACAAGCATAGGCTTGCACTGAACAGCTGCATTCCTACACAGGAATGGCCTGGGGCGAGAAAAGGATAACAAGCAGGGGCATCTGTGTGAAAGCCTCACTATAAAGGATTATACACTGCAGAGCTGTTGTAACGGGAAAGGGGATTACAATCAAGTGCAGCTGCCATTAAGAGAATCTGGGTCAGGCATACGGAGAGATACGCAGTGGGATGGGAGGCAGGGTATTTGCCAGGGTGTCCAAATGACACACTGTTAAATATTACAGTGAGTGTGGAACTAACATTAGACCATTCCAAGCAACCAAAGTTCACCCTCCTCTCTCATTTCTCCTACCAGCCAAACGGTGCTGACTTTTAACTTCTTTGGGGGAAAGGGGGATAAGACAGGGTGGCACTGTTCAAATCCAATGCCACATGGGCAGAAAGGAGGAATAGAATATAGAATATGATATTCTTTATTGGCCAACTGTGACTGGATACACAAGGAGTTTGTCTCTGTAAATTCTCAGTAATGCATGCAAACAACAAAGTGATATAACCCTAAATTACCAATAAGAGAAAGTAATAAGAAAGGTGAGAAGGATAATAGTAATAGAGCCCTACTACATGGGTAAATATCCTTAGGCATAAGACAGCACTGTGGGAATTAGGTGTTAGGTGTCCATGGAAGGAATGGCTCCATCAGAGTCTTCTCTTCTCTTTGCTGCTCCAGTTTTTCATAGCTCCAATTAGAAAGCAGGAAACAGCATGGAGAAGCCCCAACCAGGCTTCATTGAACTAAGCATGAAGCGGGGATAAAAGCAACGTTCTCCCACACACTTCTAGGCAGAAACAGGTCTGAATAGCTCAGCAGAATAATACTGACATGATTGTTTGAAGAAAACAATAGAGTTACAAACTGAATCATGCCTTTTCCAATCAGAAAATCAATCCCTCTCTGTCTCTCATTCCAGCAGAGCAGATTTTCATTATCTGGGTGTTTGGCATATATAGCAAAGACTAAACAAAAACTCTAGACCATGTTTTTGTAAATGATTTTTACAAAAGAGCAACCCGCTCTTCTCCCTGTCTTTCCTCACACCCAGATGCTCTTCTTTGCCCTCTGGGATAGCAGCACAGAGAGAGAGAGAAAAAAATCTGATTTTTAACATTAATCAACATGATTTTGTTCCCTTGATGTGTAGAGGCGTTGCCATTTCATCCTGCATGCCTTGCATAATGATAACCATCTCAGCCACTCCATGATTCTTGATGTTGGAATCAGCCACATCATTAATGTGAAAGGAAGAAGCAGGGAGGGAAAACAAAGGCCCTGGAAAAAGGAACAAGAGAAGTCGCTTGTACCAAACTGTAATAATTACCCCAATGAAACAATCTGCTCCAAACCCCCAAACTAACATTTGCTGAATAGATGACATGGTTAAATTTGACAATGAGGGTTCATCTTAATATAGAATTAGAATTTTTGCAGGAACCATGCAAAGAATATTTCTGCTTGTTTCTCAAGTAATGCAAGAAACCAATCCATGCTTTCTACATAAAATATTTTTTAAAATGAATACAAATAATTATTATATACAGTACAAGGGCCCAAACACTGCTGTTTGCAAGAAAGAAGGGCATCTGTTCTCTTGACCTTATGTTAGACTACTGAGTTCTGCAGAAATGTGAACGTCCAGTCCTGAGTAGATTTTTTCTAAGTTACACATGGCTGGAATCCATCCCTGGAGCATTAATAAGTGTGCTGCTTATGTATCATCACCTGGCACAGGATGCTTTCTCATGTGACCCACATGAAGCAAGTAAGCCCAAGCACCAGTAGATGGTGCTCCAGAATGTGTAGTGGAATTTCTTCAGTGAGTAGCCAACAAAACTATTGTTTGAACTGCAGGTTGGGGAAAAGGTGATATTGGCAACCATAGATGATAGACTACCATGGAAATCTGCAGTAGTCTCACAAAACAATCTTCTAGCCCCACCACAGATTTCAACATTCAGTGGAAAAAGATTTGTTTTTCCAAAACATGATTTCCTGTCCTGATTTTTCTTTATTAAATGTAAGCGCATTGTGAACTTACACTGGCTGAACAGATAACAAAACACTTGAATGTGCTTCAGTCTCTTCCATATCATTACACGCATTGCATTACATGAATTGATTCAGTGACAAATTTGATCATTAGTCTACCCCCATCATCATTAAGTTTTGCTTATAATGCTTATAATCCAACCCAAATTAAGTAATTAGAAATCAGAGGGTTTTAAAGGACAGCTAACTGACTAGGGAGAAGTAAATCTTTCTGTCCTGCTCCATTGCTGTTTAGAGTTTTGCATCCCTTCCACCCATTTCCACAAAAGAATCCATTAAGGAAGGAAAAAAATGAAAAACAAAGCAGTATTTTTATTTATTTATTTGGGAGTGCCAGGAATCATCTGTTTGGAAGCCTCCTATAAATATATGACATTTTCAAATTCAAAGCCTGCCTTTAAGATTTAACATTTTAAAACCTGTTATAAACAAGTCAAATTTTCAGATCTGGAATCAAGGCAAAATTTTATGTTTAGCTGCTCAAAGATTTTTTTTAATGAAATAGAATCAGGGTGAAAACTTTTCCCATGGAAACACAGAGACTTGACAGCTATTTCCAGATCAGAGGAAGCTGGCCTTGTTGACTAGAGATGTTTCTGTAGCATCAAGTTTATCTACTTCCTGTCAGCCCTTTCTTTCTAACCTCTGCATTTACAACGGCTCCATAACTTGATGCTCAGTATCAGTTGTCTTGTTGGCAGTGGTGGGATTCAAATTTTTTTACTACTGGGTCTGTGGGTGTGGCTTGGTGGGCATGGCAAGGGAAGGTTCAGGGGTGAGATCTGACTGGTGTAACTACCAGTTCAGTGATTTTACGTTTTGCGCACTGCACACTTCACACGTCTGTGTGTGTATATATATCGTTGTCAGCTAGCTGCCTGGACAGCTGAGCAGCACTGTGCATGGGTGTGCAGCAGTTGAACAAGCACTTTTTTCCTGCTTTTTCAACCGCAGCTGTGTCGCGCAAAGCAGCTGCGGTTGAAAAAGCAGGAAATAAAGGTCACGTAAGAGCCCAGGCGGGCGGGTGGGCCAAAACAGCAGCAGACATAGAACCAGTTCTATGTATGTTCTCTGTCTGCTGCTCTTCAGAGCTACCGGTTCTACAGAGGTGGACAGAACTGGTAGAATCCCATCCCTGGGAAGGATACTGTAAAATCAGAGGTGGCATTTGCCAGTTCTCCGAACTACTCAAAATTTCCACTACCAGTTCTCCAGAACTGGTCAGAACTTGCTGAATACCATCTCTGCTTCTTGGTCTGACTTGTATTTATTTAACAAACAGTCTCCTTCCTACAAAGATTCATAAATGGAGCTCACATTTGCCATTAATGAAGCAATAAAGGAAGAGGGGAAAGGGAAAGGGAGGGAGGGGAGGGAAAGGAGAGGGGGAGAAAGGAAAATAGTTTAGTTTTTAGTTGGCAAATAGTTTTTATTGAAGAAAGTAATTAGGAGCTCAGAAATGTAGCAGAATCTTTAATGCAGATCAGTAAGTGCCTATTAGGAACAGATGGGTGTCATCTGACCAAGCCTAACTAACTGCTGGTTCTGGTTTTCATTCCTTCTGCTGTTGTTATAACTTGGACAAGGATGGAGGAACATCAAAGTTGGTTCTGGTTTTATTGCATGAGTGGAGAGTAAGAAGAATAACACTGAATATATAGAAGAAGGTAAGGTTCTGAATCTGCTGTGTCATAGCTTTGAACAGTATTTGCTGGTTTGTTTGTTTGTTTGTTTAACAAATGTATATAATCACCAACTCACACACAAATGAGCTTACAACACTTAACCTGGAAGATGGTTTCCAGACTAGATTTAATTTCTGAAGAGCTGTTTGGATGACTTAATGAATGATACTGGAGTGTTCATGTCCTTTGGTGTCTTTGCCAAGGAAGAAGATTAGAATAAAATCAGAATCAGTTGGCTCTCTTACTATTAAGTATTTGATATTCGATGAACTGCCTTATCCCAATTACATCTATCTTTCCCATCAGATCTGGCAGAAAGGGTATATTGCAGGTCCCATCTACAAATAAACATCACCTGGTGGAACTCAGGAGATGAACCTTTTCTGCCAGAACATCTGCCCTCAGGCCAACCATGTTGGACTTCAAGAAGTGCCTGAAAATATGATTTGCCATCCTGTCTGGGGACCTGATCATATTGGTGGAGAGCCTGTTAAAATTAATGGTGCTCTCTTGCAGATTATAGATGTTAATGGTTTAATAATTGTATTGTTTTTAACATTATTGTGTGTGTATCTCTGTACTGCTTTTTTATTTTTAACTCCTTAAGTCACCCAGAGGTGCAGCACTGAGATGCTTGGCTATATACAATAGATAGATAGATAGATAGATAGATAGATAGATAGATAGATAGATAGATAGATAGATAGACAGACAGACAGACAGACAGACAGATATTATATACATACATACATACATACATACATACATACATACATACATACATGCTATATTTTTGTTATCCTACCAGTCCCTTATACAATACCAAATTTAAAATGTTGAAATAAATTTTGTGCATGACCTTGGAAAATTCCCTTTTTTCTCTCTTCTATAGTTCAGTCCTTACAAAGCAGAATTTGCCAGTTGCCCTTCGGGTGAGATTCAAGGTGCTGATATTGACCTATAAAGCCCTACATGGCTTAGGTCCGGGGTACTTGTGGGAACACCTCCTGCCGGCAACATCTGCCCATCACCCTGTGCGTTCCCACAGACAGGGCCTCCTTGGGGTGCCGTTGGCTAGACAGTGTTGGTTGGTGACCCCCAGGGGTAGGGCCTTCTCTGTGGGAGCGCCCACCCTGTGGAATCAGTTACCTCTGGAGCTTTGGTTGGCCCCTGACCTCCGTTCCTTCCGCTGCGACCTGAAGATGTGGTTGTTCCAACAGGCCGGCCTGGATTGAGGGGTGGGTTTTTTATGGGTTTTTATCTGGAGTTTCATTGGATTTTAGATATTGTTTGGGTTCTTATTTAATATTTTTTAGTAATTTTAAATTTTGTATTTTGTGTTTTTAGTGCTGTGAGCCACCCTGAGTCCTTCGGGAGATAAGGAGGCATGTAAATCCAAACAATAAATAAATAAATAAATAAATTTACAAATCAACATGTCATAAAGTTACTGAGGTTAAGAAACACTGCTGTAGACCAATGCAAGCTATATTAAAAAAGAAGAGAAAAAAATGATCTTAGAATACTTTATGGCCTCAAATAATCTTGAGTTTTTTTGATTGCTCAGAGATGATAACTAAAATGTGAGCCTAAGAGGCAGTGGATAAAACCTGAATTTTCTATGTTTGGGATGAATTTGTTATTGTTATTTTCTGTTTAACATTCCTATTTTTTGCTCTCCTTCCTGTATACTATTTTGAGCGCTTCTGCTGATAGTGGCTTCCTGCATTCCTGAAGTAAAAAAAAATTACCATATACAGCACTAACTTTTCCAAGCAAAACAATTTGTTCAGTATTTTGCCACTGGTGAAATTCTCAACAATTGCTTCAAAGCTGATCTTTCAGGCTAATTCTTGAATGGGAAATAAGCCCTACTCTTTCTCTGTGGTAAAGAATGATATGACTTAATTTATCTCAGTCTTGTAGATAGAAGCAGTTGTTATAAAAAGAAACATTTCTACCAGATTTGGGAAGACATTTATTTTCACTGATTTTGTAATTTTAGGAGCTGCAAAAAGTAGTTTGCGGACTGATTGAAGATCTTGGGGACTTCAACCTATCTCTAACTGAGGCTGAACTGCAGCTGTACTTGTGGATAAAGTGAGAATGGGTGCCTCTGTCATTCTGTCCTAGTAATTTGGAATGAGGCAGAGATAAAGTTGATTTTATCCTATAGCAGAGCCTTTCATGGAGGTAAAAGGGATCAATAGTAAGAGACAATCCACTGGCCATTCCAGAGGGGCAGTACCAGTGGTGGTATTCAAATTTTTTTACTACAGGTTCTGTGGGTGTAGCTTGGTGGGTGTGGTGTGGCTTGGTAGGTGTGACGTGACTTGGTGGGCATGGCTTGGTGGGCATGGCAGGGAAAGGATACTGTAAAATCTCCATTCCCACCCCACTGCAGGGGAGGGATACTGCAAAATCCCCATTCCCTCCCCACCCCACTAACCTGCTTTCCTGTGCAGGGTAACAAAAGAAGACCCAGCTGATCAGCTGGGACTCGGGAGGAAGCAAATAGATTGGGGTAGGGCCAACCAGAGGTGGTATTTACCGGTTCTCCGAACTACTCAAAATTTCCACTACCGGTTCTCCAGAACCTGTCAGAACTGGTTGAATACCACCTCTGGGCAGTACTAAATTTATCCTAAAATAATAATAAAAAAACAGCAATAATGTTAGGCCCTCCCTAATCTGTACATGGCAACCAAAGGAGACAAGAGAGCAAGTACTAAGCTATGTGATAAGGAAACAGACTCAAAGAGGTCCAAGAATTCAGACATGAAGTAGTCTAGAAATCAAGAGGTGAGTAATTAGGTACAAATCAGAGAATTGCCAATGGGGACTTGCTGTATGCTGAAGGAATTATGCATTCTGCTTCTTCGATTTAGTTTTTGTGATATCATTGACTGACATTTTGTGACATCATTGACAGTATCTTCTCCAGGAAGCCTTTTGGTAAGTTGATCAATCATATCAGTACAATGAGATTTACAGAGCAGTTTATAGATATTTGTTTAAGTTTTTCAATCTAGTCAGTTGCCTGCTTCCTACCTTAGAACTCAGTCTATGTCCCACTAGATCTAACTTCATCCTTGATTCAGAAAGGTCAGACTCAAAAGCCAACCCATAGCAGTTAGTTTGGATATAACTGCATATTGCATCTGAAAGAAAAGGTTGATATAGAGTTGAGGTGTCATTCTAGGACCCAGTCCATATTCATAGTCAGCTAGGAAGACCATCGCAGCACTATCTCTCAACCTAATCTAACTCACAAAATTGCTATACAAATTAAATTGAGGGATGGGGAGAACTGAGAAATGAAGTTAGGTAGATAACATATATACAAAAAAATTAAATAAAGTAAGTAAAGTACCAAATAAGGTGAGCAAGATCTACATAGATCAATGCAAAGAAAGACAAGAACATTTACACAAAATCAATACAAAGGCTGGGTTGTCCAGCAATATGTCACATATATATTTGATTTACTTTTGCTCTAGCTCTTTCAGGTCTAAAAAGATTGCTCCAGAATGCCTTATGTTTAAGTCAGCAGGTGGGACAGGGGAAAATACCACAAAGATCCAATGGAAACCATTCAGTTTCTCTTTTAAAAAAAAGAAAAAAAGTGGCATTCCAAGCCAATTTGCCTCTCTAACAGATGAGTATCATAAGCACAGCTTATGATATTGAAACTAGATGTAAAATGTTGTCATGAGAAGTTGTTAACTACAAGCCTTCTAGCAATCCAACATCATGAGCCAAGTCCTGTCATCATAACTCAGTAGCGGAGAAGAATGCAACCTGTCTAGAAATGAGAGAATCAATGGAAGGTTTAATACATATGTTTCCCACAGTTCATGAGGAAATTACTCTTGATCTGAGAAAGGAAGCGATGAGGCTGAGGAATAACTCTAGCAATCTGGCTGGCTTCCCCTTCTTCTATAAACACTCCAGTGAGCTTGGGGAAAAGATGCACATGGATTGGAAAGTTGCAAGGCAGCCTAGTGGTCAGCAGAGACCTCTCTTTTTGCAGGTGTTGCTTTTATTTTTTTGCCAGCAGCCACTCTGGACTATCTGTGGCTGAGAAGAAAGAGAAAAACAGGCAGCTGTAGCTCTAGGCTTGGGTTGATTTGATCTTATCTTAATTGTAGAAATATCCACATGCTGAGAAGGTTAAAGAAAAATTCAAAGAAAGACTGAGCTGTTAGTAAGCCCCCCCTTCTTTTTTAGATGTTGCAATGGTTCATCAATTAAAGACTTTGAGCTTGTCATCTGGAAAGCTGACAGCCTGGGTTTGAGACCTCAGCACCGCGCAACAGGTTGGGGTCCCATTACTTGCCTCAGCTCCTGCCCACCCAGAGTTTGAAAGCAGGCAAATGCAAGTAGATAAATAGTTACCAATTTGGGGGGACGGGTAACAGCATTCCATGTACTTCAGTGTGCAATCATGCTGGCCACATGACACAGAAGTGTCTTTGGACAACACTGGTTCCCTCCTCTAAAAACACAGGTGACCACACACACTCTTAAAGGTTGGACATGACTGCACAAGAGAAACATCTTTTCCTTTAAGACCTCTTTTTAGTGATTTTCCTCATAGCATGTTCCTAAAAATATAACAGATAATTGCAACAAATGCATCTTCAAAAGCATGTGGCTAGATATGCACAAATCAATCTGGGGTCACTGTGACAAATCCCTAGTTTTTGACACAGCACAACAGTGATCCTGAAGTAGCAAAATGAAAAGTGGAATAGACAGAATTTCCCCCTCTCCCATTCCTCCCACCCATATCTGTTATCTCATATCATTTTCATATCATTTCAGACATTGGAGAAAAATGTCACTTGGACTATTGAATCATTGGTTTCTTGGAGGGGTAGGTTCAGTCACTAGATCATATTCTGATCTATAATATCTATAGCCTCAGAATTGAAGCTTCCGGGAATTTTCCAGGGACAAAGCAAAAGTCACTCTCGCTCTCTCTGTCAGAGAGGGAGGGAGGAGAGGGAGAGAGAGAGAGAGAGGGAGAGGGAGAGGGAGAGAGAGATTTTGACATCCTTTGAATATCTTTATACTGCCATCAAAGTTTTGGGGGTCTGTGTGGCATTGGTTATAAATGTTTGTGCTAAAACATCTCAACATTTGCATGCAAATTCTGTATTGCTGAAGGTGAAATAACTCATTCCTCCGCATAACTTGATAAGTGATCAGCTAATTTCTGTTTAAAACTTTAATTTTCATTACGAGCAAAACAAAATATATATACTGTATACTGTAGCAAGAAGCTGTTTTTCACAAGTAACTTTACCCAAGAAGAAGAAACCTTTTGAACAGGACAGGACAGGACAGGACAGGACAGGACAGGACGGGGCGGGAAAGGAAAGGAAAGGAAAGGAAAGGAAAGGAAAGGAAAGGAAAGGAAAGGAAAGGAAAGGAAAGGAAAGGAAAGGAAAGGAAAGGAAAGGAAAGGACCTTTGCTCATCTGATGTCTCTTTGTCTTTCCTAATATTTTCTGCAAAGCAAGAATGATAACAGCTTTCTGAATAAAAAATGGAACTCATCTGCAGTCTGATATATCTTTTCTGGTTAATAGTTTCCTTCTCTTATCAGGGAAAGTGTAATGATTAAAAAATGCCTGGAACATCCCAAATCTGCAACAGAAATCAGGTCTGGTCATTTGGAAAATAAGTAATGAAACATCATTTGTCAATGTCACTGTTAAGTGATGAATTTTCATATGTTTAAGACCTGAGAAATATGTCATCTTTATTCCCAAGTTTGTTTTGGGATCTGTTCATTTAATTAAATCTCCATTGCTGAAGCTTCATAAAAAGTGATGAAGCATGAGAGGTGTCTGGTTTGTTGCACTGGATAATTAAAAGAACAAGGATAAGGTGAGATGGAGTTGAAGAAGTAACTAGCTAGAAATATGCTTCATTCCTTAGAAGATCAGTATTGAAAAAGAGCTTATGAACACAAGCCATCAAAATTAATCACATTTCTCTATTAAACCTGTTCTTTGATTGTGTAACCAACTGTTAACCTTAGGTTTATACCCAACTGAGTTCAAAAAGACAAGAATTGCACATCCTATTTAGTTCAGTAGCGAAAACTTAAATTCTAATCCACAAATAGTTAAAAGTTTCTAGAAGTTAGTTTCTAGAACTGAAGCAGCTTTGGATCCAAGCCCTAACACTAAGCCTAAACCCAACAATTAAGATCCTCCAACTGTAAGATCTATAGCAGGGCTGTCAAACTCATGGCCTGCAGGCTGGATACATCGTGCGCTGGCCACACCCCTGTCCAGTTTAGCAAAGGGGGAAAAAGTCCTGATATGTCATGTGACACTGCCATAATGACGTGAGTTTGACACCCCTGATCTCTAGTATATTCCCAGGGACTGAGTTCCAGCATCTTCATCCCCCAAATCCTTTACTCTATCGAATCTGTTTGCTAATGTAGACAATGTTCCCAAGGGAAAAAAATCAATAAGTCATCACAGAATGATTGGTCTTCCAGTTAGAGCAGTCCTTTTTGCATTAGTCCACACTTTCTCAGAACACAGAGACTGAGACAGGTGGTCAAGCCCAATCAGCAGAATAACTCAGTTGAATCTGCCTCTTTATAGTACAGGATGTTTATTCTCTAAGCTCTGTCCGGGGTCCTGAAAGAGCTTCCTCCAGCTACTACACCTAGTGCTCAATCTTGCATCCATTTCCTCTGTTTTATGTAACATGACACACCTGCACCTTCCCAAGGCATCCCAGTTACCAGGCCTGGCCAATCAAACTCTGTGGAGACTCAGAGGTCAGTTTTGAGCAAAAACAAAACAAAACATATTATTGTGTGGGGTTCTATGAAGCATTAAGAAACATAATAATTTCTACATGGTTTTTTTTTGTATGATTCAAATCTCCATGCAAAATTTGGATGGAGGAGCAAAACTCTATGCTGCTAGTTCTGCCAAATGATGTTAGCAGGACATATTTGTTTCTTCCATGCATCCCCTTTTGTCAATCTTACAATTTGATAAGAAGATAAATCTATTCCCACCGTTTTTGTATCTCTGTCTGTCTCTCTCTCTCCCTTTCTCCTCTCTCTCTCTCTCTCTCCCTCCCCATCCTCTCTCTCAATTTCTCTCTCTCACACACAAACACATTCTTTTCTGGGAGAAGCAAAAACAGAGCAAGGGTGGCAGTACTATTTTTGTTCTGAAATGATGAGAAAGCTCTCAACACTATCAGGTAATGTGGATCGTGGGAGAATTATATATGCAGGAAGTGGATTATGAACTTGACCAGAAATTCATCTTGCCCTTTCCAAGATGCCTATGTATAAATAGAAAGCAAGGGAACTTTTATAGCTGATGCCAAGCGTTCTTTTATTTGAAACGTGAAATTTATGAATGCTGGTATGACAAAAACCAGAAGCCAACATATTCTCTTCTTTTAAAATGGAATGTACATTGTATCTAATTTAATTTGATCTTCAAATAAAGATAGTACGGCAACCAACTGAAGCATGACTGGGGAAGTCTGTGCCATCTAATGTGTTTGGATACTAAATCAACTGCACAGATATATCATGACAGGTCTCTTTTATGTTTTCCCTTATTGCCTGCCAAAAGAAGGCATCTGTGAAACCTGGAAAACATAAGCAAGCAAGGGTGGGGGGAAGGCTCAGATGATATTTTCTAGTATGTGTACTGATACATTTTGATATTTTCTTCTTTCAAATAACTTTGCCTCAATGACTTTTTGCATGTCTACTCCATCTACTATAGACAGTGCTTTTTAAAAGACAGTGAGGATAATTTGTGGATTTTGATAACAATTCTATCAAAAGCCCATATTACATTGATTCAGTTTGAATTATTGAAGCCGATGGCCCTAATGTCATTTTATTTGCTTTTGTCCATGAATGGGCACATTATTTTCTGTAAAGCTAAATAGAAGCACCTAGCCTTTTTTTTAATCTCCAAAAGCCCAGCAAATTTAATTCAATCAGCATATCCTTGGGCTGTAGCTGAGTCTGGAAAGTTGAAAAATATCCTGTAAAAAAGTAACAAAACAAAATAAAACAAAAGGAAGCAAAAGAAAGCACACACATGTCCAAGAAGTCATCAATGCAGACTTTACCTTCATATATTTACTTTCACCATCAATTTCTTTGGATCAAATTGATCCGGATCAGATAATCAATACAATTAATGAAAAAGACCTGCTGGCTTGAATAGGATCAGTATTCCAAACTGAACTGAATCTTTTTGCTGTATGTTCATACTGCAGCCTGCAAATATATACTAATTCAGCTCAATATTCAAACTCATTGATCAAACTAATTAGGGGAAAAGAACCTGGGACTTTGATTTTATTTTCAGTTTTACAGTTGGAAAACATTTATTTCAGCCTGAGTAAGTGAGAACGTGCACAGCTATTAATTAAAAGAAAAAGAAAGCATCAAGGCAAATTACAAGAGAGACATACTATTTCTAATTGATATACCACTGATCAAATAGAATAGAGTATCATGTTGGTTATTAGCTATACTTTGCTTCTGTGAGAAGAATTTGAAGGAAGGGAGCAAAAGGCACATATGTGTGTGTGCGTGCATACACACACACACACACACACACACACACAATCTGAAATAGAGAACATGTCAGAATTTACAATGTGCCAGCTTGGAGGTACTAATGATCCAAACCTCAGAGGTGTTTCATCATAAATTGTTTCAATCAGGTTTAAATTTTATGGGAGAAGTTATTACAATAAATATAAGGGAATTGCAGGCAATGAGGCCATGGAATTTCCTTTTAAATGCCTTCTAAGACAGTGATCATCTTTAAGACATTTTGCTTCCATATGCACACCAATATCTGCAGTCTGAACAAAGAGACTTTTATGGAGACCATGATTGCCTCCAGCTGACAGTGCTCTCTCCCATAGGGAGTGTCCTTCTCATATACAAATCCCTAAGCATCCAGAATCATCTTTTGACAGAAAAATGACTAAATTATTCAGAATTGGTTTTGCCTTGTGAGAAAGAGGAGACAGAGAAGTTTTCAACTTCTCCAAAAGGCAGTGAAGTTTATTGTGTGTATTGAATAGGAAGCAGTGTATAAAATAAGAATGGAATGAAATAGCATATAACAAAGGTTAAATATGCTGTAATCAATCCTTAGGGTACAATGATTTAAATCAGTACAGGTGACTAATGATATAGCAACAGCACTTAGACCAGGGGTGTCAAACTTGCATCATCACAGTGGCTTCACGTGACGTATTGAGACTTTTTTCCCCTTCGCTAAACCAGGCAGGGCCATGGCCAGTGCATGACGCATCCAGCCTGCCGGACACGAGTTTGACAGTCCTGACTTAGATGTATATACAGTGCCACAGTATTTTACAGCCTTCTCTAAGTGTTTTACAGTGTCAGCATATTGCCCCCAACAGTTAAGGTCCTCATTTTACCCACCTTGGAAGGATGAAAGTTTGAGTCTATTTTGAGCCTGCCAGGATCCAACTGCAGGCTGTGGGCAGAGTTAGCCTGTAATACTGCAGTGTAACTACTGTGCCAACATTGGAATCTATTTTAACATTTATTAACAAATTTTTAAAAAATGTGGTTTAAGAAATCACCCCTGAAAATCCTTACCAAGAAAACTGCAGGGCTTTGTCCCTGCAGTCACCAGGGAGGAAACCTCCCTCTTCCCAAAATAATACCTTTCACTGACTCTAACCCAATTTATCTCCATCCTTTTCTAATTCTCCCAGAACTTCTTCACCTCTATGCATGGATTGGCCCTAATTAAGATATACTAACAGTGGCTAATGCTGTAGGCATTAGTTGGCATTGGCCAACTGAGATGACTAGTGGATATATATTAATGGATAAGATACCCTTGGTTAACAAGTGTCCATCATTTGATGGGTGATTGATGGACATGCCTATACCAAGCTGTGTCACTTTACTGTCAATTACTGTCAACTTCATCATTTATTGAACCATCAGTTACTGTCCTTCATCATTTATTTTTTTCTTTTTAAATTGATTTCATCACTTGGAATCCTGACAAATATAGTCTACAAAATGGGTCTACATAATCCAAGAAAGTGAGATTAAGAAGACAGAACAAAAATCTTAGTTATTAACTCAATATTGAGCTATTTTATTTCTATCCTGCCTTAACTATAAGTCTAAACTCAGCACTTTGCTGTAAATGAAAAAAAAACTGGTCTAACTACTGGTACCTGCAATGCCACTAGTGGTCATTGCCAGTTGTACCTCAAAGCTTAAGGAAGAAGAAACAACTGAAAAAAATGTTCTTTAATCATCAGGAAAGCCTTCAGACCCAAAATGGATCTTTCCTAAGGGAGAGCAAATAGGAAGAATTTATAGACAAGCTGATATAGACAAGTAGAATCTGCTGAATCTACTACTTCACTTCTTGACCACAGAAACATTTAAAACATGAGTGATCTCTGCAACAGTTAGGGAATAAAAGATGCTTCCACAGGGCTTTTAAAACCTGCAAAGAAGGATTTGCTAAAGTTCTGCTATATTCAAATAATTTGTGAAACTATGATTTGGCATGACCTTTCAATGGCCAGGAACAGGAGTTCAGCAAGAGCTGTTCAAAACAAATGTGTGAAGAAGAAGCCCACCTTGTCAGTGACACTGGATGACAGGTATTATTCTGACATCCTGAATACAGTGTTGAGTGCTCTGTTTACCAAAGCACCAATCATGCTCGGCTACAACTATACAGTTCATTGCCAAAAGTAAGAAAGGTTGGTGTCTGCTGTTTCCAGTGAAAAATGCTTTTGAGTTTAGAGTTTGTGTCTGCTCATTGTTTTTTACACTACCCACAAAGAAATCCATTGTTAATGGAAAGTATTATTCCTGCACATATCTCATTCTTCCATTCCTTATTTGTAGACTGAAGGAAATGACCTTCTATGTTCATTGCCTTTCTGGAACTAGTAGCACCCGTTTCCAAAATTATTTGAAGCATACTGCTCCTATGGCTGTGCAGTTGCTCAAGTGAGTAATTTTATTGCATTCCCAAACCTAAATTTCTACTACTGTTCATACAAGTAATGTCCTAATGCTGATATTCCATAAATATAGCATTTTCATTTGAGAACCTGAGTTTACATAACAACATTCCTGGGTGCATTGTGCATGCTAGTATTTATGAAACACATAATATGCATATTTTTCTCAAATACATTGCAAATTATGTAGCTGGACTTTATTTTTGAGCTTACAGGATTCAGATTGTTTTATTGTATTGCTTTTACTGCTATGAAAGTTTTCCTAAAGTAGCCCACTTTAAGGGCATGACTACATTCACTCAATAGGATGCTCTGGATGTCAGCCTTTTTAATGCTGATACTGGAAACTAATTCCAAGTGACTGGGTTATTGGTTAACTAACATCTAGTGTCAAGAATTGAAGCATCTTCTGGGATAACAACATGTATATACCAAATACAACAAAGTGTATGACAGAGCCGTAGCTGGCAGTGGTGAGGAGGAAGAAATCTGAAAGGAGGAAAAATGTAAATTGAGAGTTAAAAATATCTGGAGTGTATACATGCTCCAACTGTAAAATGGAAAGACCAGCTGCTATGTCTCCAAAGATGTATGCGTGTGCATATATATATATACACATACACAGTATATGTGTGTGTGTGCGTGTGTGTGTACCACACACACACACACACACACACACACACACACATCATACAGCTTTACTTGTAAATGTTTGGAGAAAACAGTTGCAATGTTCCCTTCCCAAATCCATTTTGCATTATCTACATGCTTTACTGAGAAGAAATGGTTGGGGTTTTTTTTGTTTTTTTAAATTCATATTTATATGCCGCCCTTCTCTGGAGACTCAGGGCGGCTTACAAAGTTTGGAGCACAAGCCTATGCACTCAGCAATAGCCTTCATTCCATTGTATATGCCTGCTTATTACTAAGCGGCATTTTTACAAAGTCAGCTTATTGCCCCCAACAATCTTGGGTCCTCAATTTACCTACCCCGAGAGGATGGAAGGCTGAGTCAACCTTGAGCCTGGTGGGATTCGAGCCTGCACTAATTGCAGGCAGCTGGAACTAAGTGCTAGGCATTTAACAGCCTGCACCACCAAGGCTGGTGCCAATATTATGCCAATATTGCCAATATTATGCACTGAATCCTCAATATGACTATCACATTACCTTTAATAGAGCTACCATGTTTGAGCTGCATAAATCTGGATGACCGCTAGAGGAAAAAAAATGGTCACATTTATGTTAATTAAAACATTTCCTTCAAGGTGTTTATTGATCTTTTGTTATTATTTTGTTTTTTGTACACTGTCCAAAGTCTAGTTAGGTTGTATGGAAAGGAAGGAAGGGAGGGAGAAGAGAGAAATATTGATTTATTAATAATCATTTGGATTTTTGTAGCCCTATAGATTCATGAATGCTACAGTCTTATTAAGTGACAGCAATTAATAAACAATCTTCCTGTGTTTAATCTGAAACTCCTCCTTACTTCTACACATACAGTTGATCTCTCTTCTATGTTCAGCAGAGAGAAAGGCCTGCTTTATAGTTAGTGATATGATGATAATGATACAAGTAAACTGGGTAATTAGAAAGTAGATATATAACAACACAGAATATGGAGAAGTTACATTATAGGAATTAAACATGACAGACAGTATAGAAGAAAACATTTACACTTCTTCTCACATAGAAAACATGGACTATGCATTTGGACTGTCCTTCATTTCGACAGGAAATATTGAAAGCAGGGAGAAATTCAAAGAGAAATAATGTGTTAATTATAAGAACTAGAAAAGGCCATGTGTTTTCCTTCTATCTCCAATCCACAAGACAGGATGAAATCACTCCCCAAAGATGCAAAATGCTTATCATTTTACCTATAAATCAATTGAGCAATTACTGTACTTCCATATTTATCAGGTCCTCTAAGATATCCTAACCAACATGTTCCACTTGTTTTCTCTCCCTTCCTTAACTCTGATACCTCTATGGCAAGGGTCTTCAAACTTGGCAAATTTAAGACTTGTGGACTTCAACTCCCAGAATTCCTGAGCTAACATGACTGGAAGAAGAATTCTGGGAGTTGAAGTCCAGTCTTAAAGCTGTCAAGTTTGAAGATCCCTGCTCTATGGTGAATTAAAGGATGTATGAGGAAATTTATCACTTTTGGATCACCCCACCCCATTTCTGTCCAAAAACATTTCAGAGACCTACCATATATTGTTCTTTGTAAATACACTTTCATAATTGTCACCACCAGTTATGGCCAATCTTAGTGACAATCTAGAGGGTAAATGACAGAAGCACAAAGTAGTAGTGTCAGGGAAATTGGTTACATTACATTACAGCCCAAACATCTGTACTCTCTCAGAAATGTCATTTACATGTTTAAAAGGTGGAAGCAAGAGTGTTATGGAAACAGCATCCCAAGGTGGTTCAAAGTCAGCAGTTTCTGAACCTTTTCTCTCTAGTAACTGCTCTGAGTATTTGTGGTGTTGAAGAAGGTCTGCCAAATGCCACTTTGTAGTAAATGCCCATGCTGGAAGATTGCAATCAAAGTAATGTGGTGCCTCTGGGCCCCATTTAAAAGATGCCTCAGAAAGAATATCAAAAGTAACAAAGGGAATCAACTAAACAGTCTTCCCTCTTCTGGTGAGGGTCACCAACTGAAGAGCTAAGGCTGTTTCATCATGGCCTAACCTATTAAATTTAGAAAAGGCTACCATGAACAGTTACCATAGGGTACAAAAACCAGGATAACACCTCAGCTATTTGCCAAGAAAAACAACAACAGGGATCTAATGCTGAACATTAACATCTAGTGTTTTTTCATTTCCAGCTAGACAATTGAACCTCAGCAAATTTGCAAGGACTATGTCCTGCTCTCAGGAATTTCTTTTAAAAGCATGGAAAGAGCTTTCTTAACTGGGATAGGTGATGGAAGTATGAGAAAAGGGAAAGTAACAGCAGACATTCTCCTTTCTGAGCAAGGGGAATGAGGAAATGTGCTTTACCATTTCTGATGGGTTGTTTTTTTGCTGCATGGACCATAAACCTTTTAAATAGTGATGATGGGCAAGCTCTGATGGAGAATTAATAACCTTTTAACTCAGCTTCATTAATGAGTGAGGTTGTGGCAAATTTTAGACCTTTTAAGACACATTACATCAGCATTCATTGGTCATTAACCACAGCGGCTCAGAGTTGCTTTATGGAAAGCAGCTTACACAAGAATGTGTTTCCAGTAAGAAGAGATGGGAAAGGATGCTTCATTTGGGGACCATCTGGTGATCTTAACTAGAATGTTAGCATGTCTGCAATTTATCACAATAGGTGCAAATATGCTAACATTCTAAGTAACATCACGGGGCAAATAATGGGGGGGGGGGGAAATGCCCTAAAAATAGCAGAGTGTATCTCTCTTTTCTTGGACAGGACACCAATAGCAGTGATAATGCCAGTACTCTTCAATGGTATTTGTTTCATAGTTGCTTTATAGCCAGTTGTGCAACTATCATCTTATCATTCAGACCTGAACAAGGATTATTAATTTTCCGCAATGAAATATTCCTCCCTTGCAATAGCAAAATATGTCCCTTATTTTTGGACCCAATTACTCATTGAAGCCATGTAAGTCTATAGAAAAAAAGACTGATTAAATTAGGCTAAAGGTCCATATAGTTCTGTATTAAGAGCCACATTTATGTTAGGACATGAGGAAAAGGCTCTCTTCCACTATTGCTCCCCAGCAGCTAGAATTAAAGGTATGCCACTTGTGACTTTGGAGATAGCTGGTACACTGACAATCTAGAGATCAATAATTAGTCTCTTTCCAATTTTAAAACCATCAAAAAGAGGAAAAAGGAGGAGGAGAAATAAAGCAATCTAAATATGAGTATGGAAAACAAGACATAAAACAAAAACCATACAGAGGTTCCTCAGGCACAGTATTCAAGTTGTGATTGTAGAACATGTCCAGAACATGATGGTTGGGAAATACAGGAGTTGCAATTTAATACATCTTTAGTGCAGGAGAGTGGAAACACTCAAGTGTATCTATCTAACTATAGCTTTTTCTTCATTTTCCCTTTCCTTCTCCCTTGACTTTTGGTTTAATATAGAAGGGAGTTGTTTTGTGTAACACTGAATCCTAATGAGGTATGGATTTAGGGTTTGATGATCCAAAGCCTGCCACTGCCCCTTATTACCTTTCCTTGTATCTCTAGTGTAATGCCCAATTGAGATCTGGCAATTCAGTAGCCCAAAAAGCAATAGCACTTGGACTTATAAACCATTTCACAGTGCTTTAAAGACCTCTTTAAGCAGTTTACAGAGTCAGCATATTGCCCCCCAACAATCTGGGTCCTCAGTTTACCCACCTCAGAAGGATGGAAGACTGAGTCAACCTTGAGCCTGGTGAGATTTGAATTGCCAAATTGCAGGCAGCTGCCAGGCAGCAGAAATAGCTTGTAGTACTGCACTCTAACCACTGCACCACCATGGCTTATTATTATTATTATTATTCCTAGGCATGTTCTATATATGATTTTTTTAATGATGAGTGGAAATCAAGAACTAGGAAAAGGCCTTCTGAAACAGAAATAGGCATCACTATACTGTGATTCGGGTGCAATTAGCTCCCTTCCCTCTGCAATCCATACAGATTATGTATTCCAGTTCATTAAACAGGTTCAAGATTCCTAACAGTAGCTGCAAGTTAGGGCAAGATACTGTACTTTCCATTAATTGTTCCGCTGTAGATAAACCCAAGAAATAGGAAGACATTTGACTCATGTTTGGGGGCTTGACAATTAGTGGAGTAATGGTTTTCCTTTTGCTCCCAAAAGACCTGGTGAAAGGAGAATTCTTTATTGATTTGACTGCACACAAACACCTCCATACACTACTACATTCATAGGGTGATGTGGACAGAGGCTTTGGTCAAGGCAATCAAGTGCAGTGTATTTTCCCCTAGCTTCCAACAATGAAGAATGAACTGCCTCCGGCTATAGATTGCAGCTTTCATACCTTGGTCATTATTCTTTCTCTCCTCTGTGCCAAAAAAGCAAATGCTTCTGTAGTTTTGGTGTCATTTTCAGTCAGCCATATAATCATGTGTATTATTTTTCTTCTATTGCCTTCCCTTCTGGCTGCTTTTGCTGACAGCCAAATACAATATTGTATATTGGGGAGAGAGATGCAATGATAATTGTACGCTCACACTAAATGTTGATAAAATTGCACTCAACGTTTGTGTACATTTGGATGTACTGAAAACAAAGTTTTCATCCAAGTTGAATACAGGTAAGTTCATCCAGTGACTGTCCTAAGCTACAACACCACTGAAAAAAGGGACTTATGACCATTTTTCACACTTATGATCATTGCAGCATGCCCATGGTCATGTGATTTACATTTGGATGCTTGGCAACTGACTCACATTTATGACTGTTGCCATATCCTGGGGTCATGTGATCCCCTTTTGCGACCTTCCGATGAGCAAAATCAATAAAACCAGATTCAGTTAACAACCATGTTACTAAATTAACAACTGCAGTGACAAATATGGCAAGAAAAGTTGTAAAATGGGCCAAAACTCACTTAAGACATTTCTCACTTAGCAACATAAATGTTGGGCTCAATTGTGGTCCTAGGTTGAGGACTGTACAATAAAAATTGGGAAGTTGGGTATTTCTTGTTCAAAACTTGAAAACTTCATTTGATTGATGTATACCAAGGATACAAGGTTGCAAGAGCTAAAAGTTAGAGAAATGTGACCTGCTGTATTTTTATTGACATCAGGATTAGGTTTTATTCTGAAACATGTTTTATTTTTAAAAAAATAATATTTTAGTAATATCGTGTAACAGTTATTGTGTCAAAGTGAGATTTGAGGTTTACCTTTTTTCAGATACCATAAAATGCATAAAATAACAAATGGCTAGTTTAACCTGACTGCTCATCCACAAAAATGTCCGAGGCAACCATATCTAACTCTTCCCTCGTTGCCCTGTGACTTTAAGACTTCTGTGGATTTCACACATTTAGTTCTTTATGGATTTGTTAGATTTTTATTGCTACCTAATCATCAAATGATTTAAGGCAAGGGTCTTCAAACTTGGCAAGTTTAAGACTTGTGGTCTTCAACTCCCAGAATTCCTGAGCTAACATGACTGGAGGAGGAATTCTGGGAGTTGAAGTTCACAAGTCTTAAAGCTGTCAAGTTTGAAGACCCCTGACTTAAGGTAATATATAGGCCTGGATGCATCCACAAGTTAAAATGGCAGCTGAGATTGTGGGATGAAAGTGCTGACTTTTTAACATGCCCCATAAAGGTTACATGGTTGATGCACATAAAGGGAAATCAGGATTTTGATCACACAGCTCTTATCTTGATACTTTTGACACTCCCCCATTTCTCTTTTTTGTATGCAAGAAAAGTTTGAAATACAACCTGGCAAATACAGAACATTTAAAAAAAACCCACTGTAACATTCAAGCAATTTCACCCTACATCCTAGGCCAGGATCTGTGAAAAGCTAGTTTGTTCCATCCTTACAGGAGAACAATATGATCATATTCATGCAGACATTGGAGGCAATGTTGTTCCAGAGTGCGGGAGCAGCAACAGAAATGGCACCATTCCCAAAAGGAAAAGACTTCATACACACTTCATCGTAAATTGATTTCCTCCAAAACACTATGCCACCCCAGATTGCAAAGATACATATGATAGTGAGCTCTCCCAACTGCGTGTTATAATCCTTTCAATTGTGCACAGTTCAGATATAATAGTGGTATTTCTGGGCAGGGGAAATACCATTTCCAGCCAGCAAACCCTGCTTCAGGAATATTTGACAGGAAACTCTGTGCTTTCCTTTGATTCTTTTCTTTTATGTAAACTGAGAGCATTTGTACCAAGACAAATTCCTTTTGTGTCCAATCACACTTGGCCAATAAAGAATTCTATTCTTTCCTAGTTCATCTCAATCTCTTGTTCCTGGAACCCTATCATAGCATCAAGCTCAAACACAGAATTGCCAGCATACAGCCCCGGAAATTTGGAAAGTAATAAAGGTTAGCTGCCACAGAGAGTAAGAAGATTTTGAGTGATTTCAGTCCCATTGTCTGTATTTTGTTGCAATCCCTTCCTTCTTGCTAAACTTCACTTCAAACTATATCAAGAAATTTATTGCAAAACAAGGGACAGATGTATACAAATATATGCACAGAAAAATATGGAGTGTAGGAGTGGGGAAACACTAACAATTTGTTTTCTATTTAGGAGGGAAGGGTTATTTTAAGACACAAGGAAACCTGATGGGTGGGTAAAGACACTTAGTTGTTGTACAGCTCGAAACCACTGCAAGTGAGTGCCAATTGACTTGCCATTCTTGGTGCTCAACTATTGACCAAAAAGAGCAGAAACTTATTAGTTGATGGATCTCTGACAGTTATATGCCTAAAAACATATAAACATGCTTATGCTCACATGCTCTTAGTATCTGAAGGGCTCAGCAAAGAGTCAAAGCTACCTAGATTTATCTTGGACAGATGAGATGGCTTGGCAGATGGAAAATCTGGAGAGGCCATTGAATATAATTGTTATATTCATGTATGTATGTGTTATGTATGCAGGTTTAAAGTCATTGGTTTAGTTTGAACTGTTCTTGTAAAATGTAAGAAATGATTGGTTTAAAAAGTGCGGGAAAACCCTGCACTCTGATTGGCTGGCAACTGCGGCTGCTGGCTATAAGTAGCAGCTGCAGCCCAGCCAAAGTGGGTTCGTTCTGAGCTGTAGTCACTAATAAACAAAGAGCTTGAAGCACTCCGTGTCTGTCTCTTCATGCAAACTTAACACTGGCGACGAAGGTGGGATCTCCCTGAAGAAGAAGGCAATGCGAACAGAAGGAGAGAGATGGCTGCGCTGAACACCCCCCCAGCCCCGTTCGATCCGACGGCAGAAGACTGGGAGACGTATGCAGATCGTTTCCAAATGTATCTGGAAGGAAACGATCTTGCCGACATTTCCGAGAAGCGGAAGAGGGCGGTCTTTCTCACGCACTGCGGTCCGGCAGTTTTCAAGATGGCAAAGGCATTGGCGGGAGCTGCAGACGTGAAGGTAATGGAATGGCCTGACTTAGAAAAGTTGTTAAGAGCCCATTACGCCCCACAAGTATCGTGCCTCATTAAGAGACACGAGTTTTACCGTCGGGATCAAGGGGAAAGCGAAAACGTAAACGACTTCATGGCAAGTTTAAGAGACATTGGGGTGCATGTGAATTTAACAATTTAGAAGAGGCCATGCGATCGATTTGTTCTGGGCCTTAAAGACAAGGTGCTTCAGAGCAAGTTATTACTAAGACCTAAGATCACGCTGAAGGAAGCAATAGAAGAGGCCTCTTCAGCAGAAGCTACCAAGTCCTCAGCAGCAGCCATGAAGAAAATTAACAAGGCCACAAGCCATCCTGATGTGGAAAAGTCCACAACAACTCATTGTGAGCAAATAGATTCTGAGTCAGACTGTAGTGAGGTGGAGGAAGGAATTTATAGACTCAGAATGGAGCGGAAAAAGAAAGACCTGGGAAGAAAGAGGCAAGATTTCTACTGCAGAGGTTGTGGGGAAGCCACCCCGCACTGAATGCAAGTTCCTAGATACCATCTGCCTCCGTTGTGAAAAAAGAGGACACCTAGCAAGAGTCTGCAAATCATCCAGAACTCCACCCAACAGAAGGAAGTTTCCTGACAAAGAATTCAAGCCCAACAACCTCAGTGAGAAAATGGGGCGCAGCACAGAAGCAAAGGGGAAGAATGAAACTCATCAGACAGTAACTATTGGTCATTCTTCTTCTATCAATAACAGAAAAGTGCATGTCAAGGTACTAATTGAAGGAAGGCCTTGCCAAATGGAAGTGGACTCAGGCTCATATTTATCTATGGTGTCATGGGACACTATTCACAGACTACTCCCAAACATTCAGAAGAAGCATTTCAAGAAGCAAGCACTGACTCTTAAAGACTACCAAGGGAACAAGATTCCAGTAGTTGGAACAAGAGAATTCAACGTGAAGTTCAAAGGCCACACCAAACGCTTGCCCCTGACCATCGTGGACAAGGATCGCCCAAGCTTGCTGGGACTTGAGTGGTTCAATCCACTAGGCATCGAGGTGACTGGCATCAATCACGTGAGCAACACTGAATGGGAGGAGGCCTTGAAGTCTGAGTTTCCAGAGGTCTTCAGCGACGGATTGGGCAAGTATATGGGGACCCCTATCACTTTCAATCTAGATCCCAAGGTGCCACCAATTCGCTTAAAGCCCAGAAGGGTCCCATTTGCCTTAAAGGAAAAAATTGATGCACAATTAGATAAACTAATAGCTCAAGGAGTTTTAGAGCCCACTGACCACTCCAGGTGGGAGACACCCATAGTCACACCAGTCAAGACTGATGGGTCAGTGAGAATCTGTGGAGACTATAAGGGGACATTGAACCATGCGCTTCAACAGAGCGCATATCCAGTTCCAGTGGTGCATCATTTACTACATTCACTTGGCAGGGGTACAGTCTTTGCCAAATTGGATCTGGCCCAGGCATATCAACAATTAACAGTTGATGATGCCACTGCAGAGGCCCAAACCATTGTGACTCATAGAGGTGCTTTCAAATGTAAAAGGTTACAGTTTGGAGTAAGCGTGGCACCAGGCATCTTCCAAAGCCTTATGGAAAGGATGCTCCAAGGACTGCCAGGGGTAGTACCTTACTTTGATGATGTGTTAATCTCTGCTGAAAATGACACTCAGTTACAAGAGAGACTCAGAGAAGTCCTTACCAGATTCAAGAAAGTCAAGGAAGAAGCACTCTTAGAAACAAGGTTGTATATGAACAAGCATTATGATGCCAAGCAGGCAATTAGACCAAAATGTAAAACAGGCAAGCCTTCCTTGGACTTAACTTTTATCACATGTTCCTACCTCAGAAGGCAACCATTGCAGAACCACTGCACAGATTATTAGACAAAAAGTCTGCGTGGGTCTGGGGCAGAAAAGAACAATCTGCATTTAACAATATTAAAAGACTAATCACGTCTGATGCTGTACTGATACAGTTCTCTGAGAATTTGCCTGTTGTACTGACTTGTGATGCATCCCCTTTTGGAGTGGGGGGGTTTGAGCCACAGGCTTCCCAGCGGGAGGAAGCTCCTATTGCATTTTACTCTCGCACCTTGACCAAAGCAGAGAGGAACTACAGCCAACTGGACAAGGAAGCCTTGGCAATTGTTGCAGCTGTCAAGAAATTCCATGAGTATTTATATGGGAGAACATTTACCATTGTCACAGATCACAAACCTCTGTTAGGCATTGTGGCAGGAGACAAACCTACACCCACTATCCTGTCACCAAGAATGCTGAGGTGGACTGAATTTCTTGCTGCTTATTCATACAAACTCATCCACAGGCCTGGCAAAGACATTGGGCATGCAGATGCTTTGAGTCGCTGCCCACTTCCTTCTCACACTGAGGACTTTGCTCCTGAGACTTACACCTTTTTCCTAGAAACTGTTGCCAAGCTTCCAGTACACGCTGCTGAAATTGCCAGAGAGACTGCCAAAGACACTTTATTGGCTCCTGTTATAGGCTGGATTAAGAAAGGTTGGCCTCTTCAAGATCTACCTCAACTTGCCCAACCTTTTAAATCCAGGCAAACTGAATTATCTGTATTAAGAGGATGTATTTTGTGGGGTAACAGGGTGGTTATTCCTGCAAAACTGCAAAAAGAGGTTTTGGAAATGTTACATGAGGGTCATCCAGGTATTGTCAGAATGAAGGGATTGGCCAGGAGTTATGTATGGTGGCCAGGTATTGACAAAATGGTTGAAAACTGGGTTGCATCTTGTCCCAACTGTCAGGTAGTCAGGCCTGCCCCACCTCTCGCCCCCACACAGGAATGGGAATGTCCTAGGGGCCCATGGTCCAGGATTCACATTGATTTTGCTGGCCCTACCAGAGGGCACACTTTCCTTATTATAGTTGATGCATATTCCAAATGGCTAGAGGTTATCCCTATGGCATCCACCACAACTGAAGCTGTCATCAAACAGCTTAAAAAGCTTTTTGTAACTCACGGGTTACCTGATGTGCTTGTTTCTGACAATGGCCCTCAATTTACATCCAACCTTTTTGAATCATATCTAGCACAACAGGGTATCAGACATGCCCTGACAGCCCCTGGGCATCCTTCTGCTAACGGCCGGGCTGAACGCATATGCGATTTACCAAGGAAAAACTTCAGCAATTGGGTCCAGGGATATCACTGAGAGAGTTGAAAAACTTCTCAGTGTTCAGCATATCACTCCCAACCCCTCAACTAATTTGTCCCCAGCTGAATTGTTGATGGGTAGGAAACTCAGGTCTCCCCTTGATCGCCTTCATCCCTTACGCACCCAACGCACCACTAGATTCCACTAGCAAAATTTGCACATTCACTGTGGGTGATTCTGTTTATGCTAAGAACCTTATGGGTGAACCATTATGGATTCCTGCTGAGATAACCCAAATCACAGGCCCCAGGTCTTACAGGGTACAAACGGAGGATGGTGTCCTCTGGAGCAGGCACATTGATCAGTTAAGATCCAGATTGCCTCAGGAGCATCGCTTTTGCTCCTCTGGTTCCCATACCTACTGCCTCTTCTAGGGGAAGGGAGGATCATGAGTGTAATGAACAAGCAAGAATCAACCCCATGTGTAACGAGCTAACACGACAGGAACCATCCCAAAACCTGTCACAATACCAACAACCATTTTCACAAATGGAAGATTGCACATCATTACCTGATTTAGGTGCTGACATTGGGTTGGAGATGGATTGGGAGGAGAGACCAGGTTGTAGTAACCAAACAGGTTCTACCATTACTACAAGTCCTAGTAAGGAAATGTCAGCAGACACATTTCCTCCCTCACAAGGTGAGAACCTTAAAACATCTGAACCACGTAGGTCTCAACGCGTAAGAGCCCCACCTATTTAAAAGAATACATTAGATAGGCTGGGGTTTGAGTATGGACTGAACCTAGTGGGGAGGGGTGTTGTGTATGCAGGTTTAAATTCATTGGTTTAGTTTGAACTGTTCTTGTAAAATGTAAGAAATGATTGGTTTAAAAAGTGCGGGAAAACCCTGCACTCTGATTGGCTAGCAACTGCGGCTGCTGGCTATAAGTAGCAGCTGCAGCCCAGCCAAAGTGGGTTCATTCTGAGCTGTAGTCACTAATAAACAAAGAGCTTGAAGCACTCCGTGTCTTTCTCTTCATGCAAACTTAACAGTATGTATGTATGTATGTATGTATGTATGTATGTATGTATGAATTATTCATTCATTTATTCTACAAGTATTTATTTTAAGAGCCGTGGTGGTGCAGTCATTAGAGTGCAGTACTGAAAGATACTTCTTTCTGATCAAGGCTTCCTGAGACAGTAACAATCACATGCTGTTTCCAAAAACCTTTTTTTAATTATTTCAATGGCTGTGAATTATATGCATTCACAGCCTATAATGAGTTCCAAATAGTTTATGCATAGTCCAACAGAAGTCTGCAACAGTCTTTTGGGATAAGGCTGATAAGCACCCACCTTTATCTCCCTTGAAATGCTGCCAACAACTAAATTGCCAATTAGCTGTACAAGGACAAATGGAGCACAAAGTCAACACAGAGCTTCAGATTTTAAACCTGACATTATGGGAGGGATCAATCATCTCCAAGCCTTACTCCCAAGTTGCCCCTTTTGTCTTAACTGTTCTTGCCTTCTGGCAGCTCTGTGCAAGCACGCACTGAGAACAGGCTCTCCCTATTCCTCTGCCTCACTGATGTCAGATTCTGGAGGCTCCGGAGTCAGCACATAACTCTCAGATGGCTCTGCCCCATCTCTGTGTCGGATGGAGGTCCCTTGTCCGAGCCCACCCCAGACTTCAGAACTGGACCATGTTCCTCCCCATGTCCGACTCTGCTGCCAGCTGTACAGGCTGCTGGCAGACCACAACAACTTCTTTTGACAGCCAGCTGCCTGCAATTTGGCAGATCAAATCTTACCAGGCTCAAGGTTGACTCAGCCCTCCATCCTTCTGAGGTGGGTAAAATGAGGACCCAGATTGTTGGGGGCAATATGCTGACTCTGTAAACCACTTAGAGTAAAAGCACTGTGAAGCAGTATATAAGTCTAAGTGCTATTGCTATTGCTATTAAAAGTGGCGATTTGGATCCATGATCTTTTTCTCCAAGGGAAAAATTGTTTGAGGGACTTCTGTCCAGAAGCCCAAAAGAAAGGAAGTACAATATGATTTTTGCCAATTCCCTCTTTCTCTGCAAATTGTACTACACTCCCCCATAGTTCCAACAAGCATGAGTGAGAGAGGACTGCATGGATTAAATAGAATCCATAAAGGTTGTTTGTTTCCTTCCTATCTCACACGCAGACTTCCAAAACATATTAAAGAGAAATATAATGTTATAGGCTGGTATTTTGCATTGCCAACTTCCCATTTACAAGAATTCTAATACAATAAATTTGTAAGGGGTAGGAAGTCTAAGGTCTTAAGAGAGGTATGCACAGTTGCCATCTTGCCTGCCTACTCCTGTTTTAGGATGAGTTCCTTTGCATTTCTCAATCAAAATATTTGTGCTTAGTTGGCTCTTACAATCTGATGAGCCAGCTTGGGATCCCTTTATCCAAGGTCCGCTAAGCTTGTGTTTGATTTTTTTTTAAGGTGCACCCAAAACTCTATGTGGCTCACTTCATTCTGCATGATGTGAAAGACATGTCAGTCTCCTGAAGTACTGAAAGATTTGAAAAAGGTGACATTTAGCCTAAGCATTGCCCAAAATTTTGGGTGGCTGATGAACTGCACTGTCCACTAGGCTAGGCCCTTGAGATGGCTTTTCAAGATGGGTGGGTTTTTCATGGCCACAGCTGTAAAAATCCAGAGCCTCACAAAACATCTGACAGCTCCAGGCATAGAAACCCATCTGACCTAAGATTTTTTTTTTAAATAAAGATTGGGATGCATGGCTTTTCAAAATTTTCAAATAATGTCAGCTTGTCACTTTTCAGAAACTTTCTAATTCTTTCCAGCTGCATATCAATCATCCCATTAACTCTTCTCTCCTGATCCCCCACTAAGTTATCTGGGGATTGGTTTATTCTGACTGAAACATTTTTGGCAAGGCTCAGAGGATAAAGTATGCCTTGTAGATAGGCCATGATGTCATGCACGCTCACTTATAGCTTTCAGCAAGACTTTTACAAAGAAACCCCTTCTTTCCTTGCTGCAATTATCTAGCTATTAGAGTATATTATGCTAAAGACTTCTTATATTTTAAGAGTGATATCACCACTTGCTTTAATGTCCAGTCTGCAAGCCAATTTACACTCACTTCCTCTGACACTGTGTTAGTTGACTGGGGACTTGGCTTCTGTAGCTAAGGATAAAGCAACTATTGAAAGGCAAAAGGAGAGCGATTGTAGTGAAGTTCACAAATACGTGTGACTTCATACTGGACATTATTAATGTTTGAAAAAAGCTGTTATACAATATACCCACCTTTGTGCCATCTTTGTGGTTATAACCTGCTTTCATTACATAGTCTTCTCATTTTTCCTGTTTTCTTAGTTTGCTTGACCTGACATTAACTTTGGCAGCCAATGAGTATAATCTCTGACTCCATTCATTGTGCTAAACCATAATGTGTTTAGTTATGTTTCAGGTCATGTGATCTGTACCCCAAAATTGTGGATTAGAAATGATTTTGGGGGTTAGTGCAATTATAATTTCAGTAACCATGGTTAACAAAACATAGTTTGCATAAGATGTTGACTTAGTAATTATTGGATTTGTTGTCCAAGATGCCCAGAACAATGTACAAGGAAGAAGGATTTTTTCCTTCATTGTGGTTACTCAGCAAAATATTGGGCCTGAAAAATAGTAGTTTTTCCAAGGGCTTCACCTATATTCTCTTTCTTCTTCTTCTTCTTGTGCCATATCCATCATCGGACATTGGCAATCATGTTGGCAATCCTTTTTTTATCAACATATTCTTTTTGGAGTTCTTTTTTCCTTCAACAAAAGAATGCCAGAAAATAAGTGATGGGGCTGCCTAAAGAATTATGTTTTCCCAAAACTACATAAATGGCCCTAAATTTTGATGCAAAACTAGAGTTTCAGTTCTCTAGAGTTTCAATTCTCTAGTTTTGATCCTCTTATTTATCATGTTGTTTTACTGTCAATAAAAGGAATACAAGCAAGCTCAAAAATAAAGGCAGGATTGATCATTCTTCTAACACATAGGTATCAAACTCAATCATGTCATGGGCTGGATCGTGACGTATCACCAGAGGTGGTATGCAGAAGGTTCTGACCAGTTCTGGAGAACCAGCAGCAGAAATTTTGAGTAGTTTGGAAAACCGGCAAATACCACTTCTGACTGGAGATTTTACAGTATCCTTCCCCTGCCACACATACCAAGCCACATCCACAGAACCGGTAGTAAAAAAAATTGAATCCCATCACTGCGTATCATGGTATTTTTTGCCTTTGCAGAGCCAGGGTAGGTGTGGCCTGTGCATTGATACTTTCAAGTTTCAAGTCTCAGGTTACCTTTTCTAATATCACCAAATTATCACTTGTAAATGAAACAATAAAATAGGAAGTGGGAGAACATTTTGGTTTATGCTTCTTGGTTTTCTTTTGTGAGTACATAGTTCAAGGAACAAAGGGACATAAAATTGCATGCATCAGATTCCAGAAGGCATAAACAAAATTGGATCAGAGTAGGAGATATTGTAATGCTATTGTATTACCCATCTTTCACTGGGTAAACAAAAGAAGTCACCCAATCAAGAACAACCAGGTTATTTAAAGTGCTTAGTTTACCTAGTAATCTTTACCACAAATTAGGTAAGTAGTGAGAGATTAATTTGGTTTCACTTTGTTTAGAACCATGCTATTCCAAATTCTTTGAATATGACATTCTGAAATTTAGAAACTCTTTATGACCATCAAATGCTGAGGAATAATCAAATAATATGAGAGAGTCAGCATACTGCCCCCAACAATCTGGGTCCTCATTTTACAAACTTTGGAAGGATGGAAAGCTGAGTCAACCTGGAGCCAGTGAGAATTGAACTGCTGAACTGCAGGCAGTCAGCAGCCAGCAGAAGTAGCCTGCAGTACTGCATTCTAACCATTGCCCCACCATGGCTCATAGATGATAGATAGGATAGACAGACAGACAGATGAGAAATGATCAATAGTTTATGTGCAACCTACTTTTAGCATATTTAGATAAAAGTTTAGACACATACCTTTACTTTCCGGAGTTTTTTTAGATGTATGTTTACTTGCTTATATTCTATATGAAATCTGAACCCAATTAAATATTGGGAGATATTTAAATAAAGAGATAAAAATCAACATATTGCTTGTGTATGTATTCCTTTTTCTTGAAATTACCAGGAGTACAGTTCTGCCCTGGAGGAAATTGTCCAGGTCTGTCCCCGGGTAAATATAACTGCTCCTGATTCCTATATTTAGCTGTACATTAACCACAGTATCTTTGGAATTACTAACCTAAGAGATAGTGTATTATTATTTTCTTCATGTGAACAAAAGGCTGCTGTGCTTAGATCCAGGTAAAGATATTTCATTGTCATTTGCCCTTTGAAATGATGCCTTCTCTCTTCTTTTTTAATTATGATTTTGCAATTTACACACATCTTTAACATTTTGACAGCACTGTGGCATCGCTATTACATATATAAGCATCTACACATTCATATACATTAATCCTTATTTCTACTTTTTAGCCAATTGTACCATTCGTCCCAGATCACATAATATTCTGATTCGTCTTTGCCTTTTAATTCTAATGTGAGCTTATCTATCCCAGCACATTCCAACACTTTCTGTATTACTAAATCCTCAGACTGTATACTATCCCATTTCCAACACCATGCAAAGGCAATCCTGGCTGCTGTTGCTATGTGTAATATGATATATTTAGTCTATTTGCTAAACTCTCCTTTAATTATTCCTAATAAAAACAGTTCAGGTTTCAGTTCAATTTGGTGTTTTGTTATTTCTTGTAGCCAAATTCTTATTTTTACCCAATATCTTCTAGTTTCAGGACATAACCACCACATATGAAAAAAGTGCCATATTTACATTTCCATCATTCTGGGCTTATATTAGGATACAACTTTGCCAATCTCGCTGGTGCTAAATGCCAATGGTAGAACATTTTATAAATGTTTTCTTTATAGGCCGTGAACATTATAGCCTTCTCAATGCTTCAAAATGCCAGGATAAGGATCCAAAAACATTTTAAATTGTTTCGGAAGTCAGCTTGTCTGTTCTCCAAAATGTGTCAAAAATGAAATGAATGGGTACAAGCAAAAATGGCAGAAGGATATATACAGAGTTCCAAGCTGACCCATTTTTTTCAACCAAATTATTTAGCTGTTTTCTGTTTTCAAAATTTTGGGAGATGAGAGGTGCACAGTCATTTTGCCAAATTCTGAAGCGCAGTATGATAGACTTGTCAACCAAGTGAGTTGTATATTGTAGATCCCAATCTCAATCAATTTGATTTTGCAGAACAGCCCTAACCTCACTTTTGAACCTAAAGTGCAGTGTTGCTATTCAATTCAGGCATTTTTAGGCAAGAACAAGTAATGCATAGCCTAGGATAGGCTGTAACTGCCTCATCTGATGTTGCTTTGGATGGAGCGATTATTTCTCTAAATAATTGGGATGATTTATGATGAAAATTATGATATAAGATCCAGTTTAGCAGTTAAGACATCAGCTAGAAACCAGGAGACTGTGAGTTCTGGTCCCACCTTAGTCATAAAAGTTGGCTGGGTGTCTTTGGGCCAGTCACTCTTTCAGCGTATAAAAACAAACCTGGACAGCAAACTAGTTGGTCAACTCCTATCACAATGCTCAGTTGATCCAAAAAACTGGAGTCTGCAATTGTGGGAAAATGCTAGGATGAAAGAAAAAGAAAAAATAAGATAATAAAACGAACTCAAAAGCCTATTTGGATTTGTAGGAATTTGTTGTATTTTGGGTGCCAGGAAGGGGTTGTTGGGTGTTTTTTGGTACCTTTTATGATTTTTACCCTTTTTAAAAATTATTCTTGCTGAGCTGCCAGGATTATGTTACATAAGATGGACAGCTATATAAATCTTATAAATAAAACAAATATGTATGCCATACAGATGTTCCACAATTTATGACCACATTAAAACCACAAACTCTGTCATTAAGCAATGAGGTCATTAAGTGAGTCATGTCCAATTTTATGACCTTTTGTGCCACAATTATTGAGCAAATCATATGGTCCTTAAGCAAATTTGTCTTCCCCCTCCCTTGACTTGTTGGAAGGCCCTTGAGAAGATTGCAAATGGAAATCATGTGACCCCAGAACATTGCAACCCTCATAAATACATGCCAGTTGTCAAGAGCTCAAACTTTTAATCATGTGACCATGGAGATGCTGTGGCAGTGATGTGTCAGCCAGTCATAAGTCACTTTTGTCAGTGCTCTGGCAATTTTGAATGGTTGTTTAATGAATGGTGGTAAGTCAAGGACTACTGTACTATTGCATCAAGATAAATTGCTTGTATGCTACTTCAAAAGTCTTGTTCAACCACATAATAAGTTAACGCCCTATGGATTTTTTTTGAACAAAGGTGTATCATGGAATGCTGATTTAAGCAGAGGAGATACAACTGTTCTGCCCCATGACCATTTGGGTAAGGCAGTCACTTTCTTTCAACCCAATGGCTTAGAGGAAGGGGGGGGGGTCCAATGAGCAGTGCCTGGACCTTCTGCATCAAGATGAGGAGAATTAATTCAGTATCTATTACAGTTATGCAATCTCCCTATGCATTTTTCCCTTCTGGGCTCCCATTGGGCAACAATTCTTACCATTCACACCTGATAATTGTGTTAGTGAGGGGTGATGAGAGATTTAATCCAAGACATTCCAATGAGATGGAATGTAATAGTCTGGATGCAACCCAGACAAGTAAGAGGGAGTTCAGTTCAGATATTTTGTATGAGGGAAAGAGGGTGAAGACAACTCCTCCTTAACTGCTCTCAGAGTATATGCTTGATGTAGATACTAGAGTGCTTCAGTTTGGCAAGATTATGTTTGTAGGTGTGGAACAATAAAGAAATCTGTTTGGAAGAATTGCCACATGTCTTTTGCTAAAGTTTTGGGGCCCTGACATTGGCAAAGTCCAGGTTGTGGTAGTTTATCCTTTAATTCTTCATAATCTTTCTAACTTCCAGTAATAACAAATGGTAATGATCCACAACCTGATCAAAGCAGTGATGTATAATGACCTCTACCTCTATTGTGGCAAATCTATAATATAATTAAAACCAAATATTTATAAAGTGAGCTCTGTTACAAATTGAATTTTTAAAAATTGCCCTTCCCTTTCCTCTCAGCTCTTCCTGCAGGCATCCATACGACAGTAGCCAAGAGATGATTGTTCCTGGACAGCTGCAAGTGTCCCCATCCCAAATAAGTGACACCACCATTGGTCTCACTTCTGCCATCTGCCCTCATACAACTGCAACTTCCACTGGCAGCATAGGTTTTCAAACACAACGTTCAGGCCATAAGCTAATCAGAGCACAAGAAAGAATAGGAACAAAAAGAAGAAGAAGAAGAAGAAGAAGAAGCATCGGTCTTGATAAAGCACCCTTCCCGCCTGCCCATATCCAAATATGACTTTGGACTTTTTCAAAGTGCACACATTAAAACTCAAGCATGAATGGAAAACTGAGAGTATAGCCAGCTTTCCCCATCTGGCTGGGCTCATAAATGGCAACTGATTCCAGAGTGCAACAAGATTATATTACCACTGTAAATATATTGAACAAACAAACTTACATTTTGGGCAGAGAGCTTCTCTGGATGTTAACATTCTTTATTTTGGAAATTTTTCTCCAAAAATTGAAAACATTAAACTCTGCTTGTTTTCCTGATCTAGCAGTATTGGACCTGTCAAACATATTGAAGCATATGGATGGAGTAAACAGTGAATCGCCAACTGAGATGGCCAAAATGTGAAAAATCTCCATTTAGGGAATGGTTACTGTAGTTTTGTGGACACCCCTGTTCTCTCTCAAGCTGTAAAATGGATTTGACAGATACTACTTTTAAAAAATGAATGGGTACAACTGCAAATCAAAGAACACTTTGAAGAGAACATCTCTAAAATATGAATTAGTCCCTGCTGTAAGAAAAGAATCATTTTTATCTGAGGTAGCTCAACACAGAAAGGTTTCACAAACCAATCTGAGACAATCCTAGTTATAACTTGCAAGAATATCACCTCAGAAAACATTTTTTAAATTGAGGACTGTCACTTATACTTGATTTTCAGTGGCATTTTTTAAAAGTAACTGATCTGGCTGATTCTGTAAAATGAGTGCAAATAATCTCCTAATTTAATGGGGTGGTATTTGTCACTCTCCACTATTACTGAATAGCCCTGTCTAGCTTTTCTATATCCTAATGCAAGAGGCTGAAAATTCAATAAAGAATATTTTGGAACTTTAATGGCTTCAGTGGGGGGTTTTTCCTTCTGTTTGAAAAATGGTAAACTGACCTATTTCCCCTATAATAAACAGAAACAATTTAGGAATGGCAATTTAACATTTAGATGGAAACCTTTGCAAGAGGGAGAAAGGTTTGACCAAATTGAAGATTTAAGCATTTGAGATGAATTTCATCTGAAACCTATTTTCAAGGCTGGTCATATTATTAACCTAAAGTCATAATAGGTGAACAATGCTCCATTCTTTCAAATAAGAAAAAGACCAGAGTGGGCCATATTAAATAATATGCTTATAGCACAAGCTAGAAATTGTACAATGAATTCTGCAGTGGGATGACCTGATTGTTGTACATTTAATCCAAATCAGAGGGCCACTGTAGTGATTGCTTAAAATGTAAGGAAACCTTAACATATTGCTAGTCTCAATATTTCGCTGTTCCCAAACATGGACATTATTAGAGTATCACATGAGGAGAAGAAAAATTAATCCTAAGAGGTGAAGGTGGCAAATGAAATGTTGCCTTATGTTTTATTGGCAGGAGTTCACATTTGAAGGAACTTGCTTTCTTTTTTGTTTTAAACATTCATCAAAGGCAAATTTGAAATGAAAGATATGAAAAGTGTTCAGGGGTTCAGTTGGAATCCCATAATGTAAATTGGTGCAAGATTTAACTTCAGTTCCATTGCCAATGGATTGAAAAACAGGGCCAAATTTTGGGTGGATCTTTTTTCCTCCTCCCTACTTTTATTTTTTTAATTGGCAGAGTAACAGCTATGACTAATAGGAGATGTGCAAAAGAGCCTTTGGGAAGAAATGCAGTGCAATCTCATTTACTGATACAATAGACCTGCTTCTCTTCACTGCAGAGCTATTAAGTTGGAGCAGAATTTGGCAAGGGTTTTCCCATTAGGCCCTGGCCCCCTTATGATAGCTTGCTCTTTGTACCTAATGCCAGCCTTTTTAAAAATCTGATTAGCAGCAGGTACAGCCTGACCTTTATCTTCCTTTTCCTTGTTCCACTGTTTGCTAATGTCCACTATGTGCTCTAGTTGTGAAATCTCCCACATATAGGACTCACGGTCCAAGTTCTAAAAGCTATATTGCTTCCTCAGAGACCAACTCACAATCAGCCCAAGAAACCAGAAAGCCTCCATCAAAAAGTAAGGACAAATTTATGGGAGATTTGGGATATGTAAAAGTAACCTTGGAGAACAGAAGAAAGACCATAGTCAGATAAAAGTACAATAATCCCAGGCTTGGGCAGAAGTATAATTTGAGAAAGCTTCAGACATGACCCTGCCTGGTTTTCTTTGAAGATAAGGAGGAGGGAGGCACATTCAGACTTGCAGGATTCTGTTATTGTAAGCTTATAATAAAAGTAGTATTAGTCCTGATGACTTTGTTTTCGTTGTCTGATCTATCTCGAAGGGCTGACATCAACTGTTAACTGTTGTTGCAATACAAGCAACAGGGCGTAGTGTTTTAGAAATTTTGACGGTAACTTTGAATTAAACCTGTGGAGACATCAGCTTTTTTAAATCTCTAATATTGTTTTGTGTGTTGTGGGAGATACAGTATATTTGTAAATCATGCTGTTTTTAAGGTATGAACATTTGGGATTGTTCTGGTTTTGATTTGTCTGTAAGCTAAAGATAACTCCATTGTCATTTATAGATGACCTTTGAGAAAAGGCTGACATTTATAAAGACTTGTTATAAGCTATGCACTAAGCCTATTTTCCTGTTTTCGAGACAACCAATTATTCCTTTTCTAGCAGGCAATGTGGTCTCCATCCTAACCTGCACAGTTGCCAAATGTTCTTTCTTACTGTCTCTCACATTCTGTTAAAATTCATCAGACAATTGTTTTGTTTTATGTTTGGGGAAAGGACATTACATTTTTAGCTTTTATTTTAGAAAATATATATACTTGAATTTTCCTGAGCATATGATCCCATTCTTGGGTGTATGTATCGGGGGAGGGGACATTTCTGTTGTCATCTACTATTCAGGTTGTGTTAGGGAAACCGATAAGAAAACAATATGCAGTTTCCCAAGAAATCTGTTTTCTCTGTAACACAGGCTCTATTTAATAGGTTAATCAGGCATTACCCCCTAATGTATAACATGTCAGACCCTTGGATATGTAGACTTCTTAAGTATTTCCATCATTTTTATATTTCCTTTCTTAATTGTTATTCTGTTTTATTTATTCACAAAAGGAACAAAGTCTAAACTTCAGCAATATGGAGAGAGAAGGGGGATAAAAGAGCCTGAGAAATTACTACAGTGGAAATGTGCCAAATTGGGAACAAACAGGTTTTATAACATAAAGTGGCTATTTCTCACTCACTCTGACCCATTTTCCATTTGAACTAAATAAATAAATAGATGATGCTATAAAAATGATTACTCCCAAATTATTTTAAAAAGAATTTATTGAACTGGTGTGGTGCTTTGAAAAGGCTTCTACATCTGTGAGATCTGACTGGCTCTGTTTTTTCAATTATGTAATGTGTTATTAATAACAGCTACCAAATAATTTATATTAGTCCACTGGTGTTTCATTCTATATCAGAGCCAGGGGCAGAGAGAACAACATGGCTTTGTTACACCTTCTGAATGACACTAGTAACTAAAGCATCCTTTCTTTCGGGTAGTTGAACATTCGGACTGAGCATTCCAAATACCAATTTTCTAATTAAAGGCCAGCTGTCCTGCTTCCAAAGATGCAAAATTCATGGGTGGGTTTAAAAATACTGGATTTAGTCCAGCTTTACTGGCTCTGGCTGAGAGGGCAAGTTCCCACCCACATCAAAAGTTGCATCCCAATGACTCAGTGTGGCTCTGCTGGACTCTATATTGTCCATACCAATTAAAGAGATTATATCTCTTGCTTGCATTTGGATTCTAATAATTTAAAGCATCTGCTATATATATATTAATAGACCAACAAATATTTAGCATGTTCTAGAGGCAGTCTTTTCATATGTGCCAAACATAAGCTGTAGCATTAGTTATATATTTTCCTAAAGGAACAAAAATAAGGTTGTGACCGTATTAAATCTAGACTGATTACTGCTGCTGATTCTTCATAAACACTTCACAAAGAGTCTGACGTTTTCAGCTAAGTGCTAACTCACTTTAGCTCACTTTAAAACAGGCATCAAAGATCAATCTACATCTCTCTCTGAGCGTATCATTTCACAAGTTGTTAAGGTTAGAACAAGATATGCACCTTTACAGTTTTAAGAAACATTTCACTATCTAAATTCAATTCCAAAATCTCACCTCTTGGTTTGATTAATGTCTGAAATCAGTTAGGGCCTTTTCCAAAATGGCACCCAAATGAAGGAAACTTCTTGGGATGGTATTTTTTTCTGTTGACTTTTGTTTTCAGGATAGATAACATTCATTTTTGCTTACAGGCAGTTTCATCAGCTGCTATTTTTATGTATCCTCATTTGGATTTCAGAGGTTTCCTACTGCTTTTTACTGCAGATTTTCCTGCTATTTTGGAGTTATATATTTGTCACTGAGTAATTTATTGATAGTTGTGATGCTCTAGGTTATTATTCTTTTGTTAAAGCTAGCATACATTACTCTTCTTTTCATTCACTGTGTTATTAATGTTATTTTGTTTTCTTTTGTGCCCTCCTGGTTTGTTGATCACAGACAGGTGATTGTCAGAATCGAATCCATTCATTCAGTCCCATCATCTGGAGAAGACTCATCTCATGGAGGTCTACGTGGCATAAATTAGATGGCTGGCCTTCTCAGTAGAAATCCCCACCTTCTGGCACACTTTACTTTTAGAAGTACCTTGGAAAAGGTTAAACCTCTTTTCTGTTCTTTCAATGCTCTTTTGATTTCAGCTAACTAACAATGGTCACCTCTCTTGAGTTTTCTTTAGTGTTCATCTTTGGGGGTTTTTTTTGCAATTAAACAACCACCAATACATTATTCAGTGGCAAATATATTTCACTTGTGCCTTGCCTTTTCCAGCAAACTCAAAACCTTTTACCTCACCTTGATTTACATTATTATTAGTGTAATGTGCAAAACCAAATAATTGTGCCTAATGAATAATCTGTGGTTTAGTTATCCAGGGTAAATGTGTGATGCAGATAAAGCCTCTAGCAAGTTGTCTGGACAAAAGAGCACAAATCTGAGAAGCAACGTTGTCAGCTTTTTTGTTTCTCCTTTGTGGGGAGGCTTCTTCACTGGATATCATTTTGTAGTTTGTAGCACTGTACAGAGTTACAGCCCCTTCAATGGGCACTTGAGCTTCCTGTATTCACACTGAAGTGCTACATGCATCAAAGCACCCATTGCGGCATCCACTTGCAAACACTGGATGTACACCCCGGGCCACCTTGCAGGAGTTGCTCACACCTGAATTAGTTATAAGGAAAACACGCCAAGCTCCTGGTTCAACTCAGATTGCCATAAGGGAGAAAGGGAACAAGCAACATTTCCTGCAGCATCAGACAAATGAGAGCATTTGACTCCCAGCCACTGGGTTTTGTGGAGGCGTTTTTCTTTTAATTGAGTCAACTATTGTTTACTCAGTGTCACCTCTTCCTTCCCTTTTAAGTGTTCAACCCACTTTAATTAAGAGGGATAAAACCAGGATATTTTATCTTGCCAAGGAGGCAGGCCTGAAATGCAGCTGGGGTGTCTTGCCTTAATACCACACCACACTGCTTGGGACAATCAATTGACATCGTTCATACTCACTTTACAGCACAATATCCAATGGATGGCCAGTAGGCAGGTTAAAAATAGTTTGACAATGACAACCCCTCTGGGCTGCACATAAATAGAGCAACAGACTCAAGCTAGCTTCTGGGACATTCATTCTTGTTCAGCCTCCCTGAAACACAAAGCCAGGGGTGGGATTCTACAAGTTTGCACCTATTCACTAGAACCGGTTGTTAACATTCTAAGCAGTTTGGAGAACCGGTTATTAGAAGAAATTACTGGCCTAATCCTGTAAGGAAGGCAGGAAGGAAACATTCTGGTGTTGCTTACAGAAACTGCCTCTCCGTTAACCCTTATTACATTCTTGGCAGAACTAGACTTCCTGTCTCAGGACCATCTCTGGAGTTTTTTTCCCCTCCTTTGCTGGTACTTTGCTTGTGTGGAGTGACCATTTAAAGTTACAATGGCACTGAAAAAAGTGACTTATGACCATTTTTCACACTTACGACTGTTGCAGCATCCCCACAGTCATGAGAGGCCAGGCAAGGAGATGCGTGCCTCGATATGAGTGATATTGAGTTGGCCACACCCAGCCAATAACATGACCACCAAGCCATGTCCACCCAGTCACATGACCACCAAGCCACACCCACCACATAAGCCACACCCACAGAACCGGTTGTTAAAAATTTGAATCCCACCCCTGCACAAAGCCATGGCAAAAAGCCTAAGCTTTGATAGGAACATTAAATTTGGGACCTTCTGAAGGCCAAGATGGGCCTTTACTCAATTTCTAAATAGAGTGTCCTGAATGATGACAGTCAAGCAGGAAGCACTGATTGAAATCCAGCTGATGCAGGAGTCACAAGCAAAACAAAGTTTGTATTTCTTTCAGGTTATAACCATGACAGTCACCTCAGGCTGCGATATCCAGAGGGCTTGTGGTAGATGTAACAGCAATTTTACAAGGTTGTTTTTGAAGGTGACAGACTTTGTGCAATAACAAATAAAGCTATATAAATCAGGAAGCAGCACAAAATGCCACTGGCAGTGTTAAGTTCCGCTTTTCAATCAAGGGCTCCTCACCCCACTGTGGCATGTAAGTCATGTTTATATTAGCCGATAACACTCTGCAATATCTTCACTTTTCAAGTGATGCCAAAGAGGCTGTGAAAGTCCTGAGTCGTGGTCTCGATTTAGCAATTATTTGAATGTGAAGTACCAAATGGAATCTCAGTCCAATTAAGGCAGAGCTCCTGTTGGTTGGTGGGCATTTGACTTTGGATTCGCCGTGCAGTTTGTTCTAGGTCACAGGTGTCAAACTTGCAACATCATGTTGCTGTCACTTGATGTTTCATAATGTTTTTTTCCCCTTTGGGGAGCTGGGGTGGACCTGGCCTGTGCATGACGCATCTGGACTGTGGGACACCCCTGTAAATATGAAGAATCAGGCATGCAGCCTGAACTTCATTCAGGATTGGCATGTTTTGTTCTTGTGCTGGCTATGGTCAGGTATTGCTTTAGCCAATTTGGCTTCTGCTCAACTTGCTTCTTCCCTGGAAAGAACGGATTGGGTCACCAAGATGAACTTTTTTCTTTTTTACATCTTGGCATTCCTGCAACATGTTCTCTAGGGAGCTGCCTTTGACCAATATTCAGAAACTGCAATGTGCTAGAAATATTCCAATTAGAAGGCTTTCTGTTTAATGAATGCTAGTCTTACATCACTTTAACCAACTATAATTTGTTTAGAGATCCAGTTCAGGATCTTTGGTGTTATTTATGAATCCCTAAACAAATTGTACAAGATGACTTCTATACTGCATAGCTGATTTCACTAAATTTCCTAAGGAGGGAGACTAGGATCCTTTTTGTGACAGTACCCTAATTATAGACACACACAGAGAGAGAGAGAGAGATCAGAGATTAGATTAGCACCTTCAATGTTTAGATTTTGGCAGATGGTAAAGTGAGTATTTAGCATCTAGCATTTTCTAGTGGCCAGTCTGGGGATTCAAACAGAGTTCCTTCTCTTGCAAGTCACATTTCTCTGCCTTTAATTTTTATTGAACTTGTTCACATTCTTTTCATGTTTGTTCTGCGTAGCTTTTATTTTACTTAAACTGATTTCCAAAGATTGTAATTAATTTATTAAATTTACTCTTGACCAGATCGTCCTTGTCTATGCAACTCCTTCTGCTACAGCTGCTGCCACCCCTTTTGTTTTTCTTTCTTTATAACTATCTCTAAATCTCTAATAACCAATGTTTATCATTTGGGATGAATGGCAGATAAAGCAATGATTTCGCTTGGGAAAAAATATCTACAACTGTTACACTTTGATGATTTCTGCTATTGTTGCTGTTACTTATTTACTTTCCAATCCCATATTAATTTGGAAACAAAAGTTCATCAGGGCATGGCTAATGCCAGTGTCTCTTAAAATCCAATTAGTGGAATCTTGGGCAAGATCCAGCCACCCTTAAAAGTGGCATATTGGAATTTTGGCATATTTTCCTCAATGTGCTGTTTGTCTGCAAATAGGCATGTAAATTAGAGGACCTGAACCAAAACTAAGTTGGAAAGACTATCCATCTAGGCTATAGGGCTTGGACACTCACAGAGGCAAAGTGTTTTTTGCTTTTGTGTTTTTGCATCCAAAAATACTTTAAGAAGAATTGAACAGCTTCTCCTCTCCATGAGAATGTCAACTTGGTTCAAAGGCAATTCTCCACAACCAAGGATGGGCCATTATTTCTGGCAGTCAAAATAAGATTTTCATTTGCAAACTGCATGTGTATCTCCAATGTCATTACATCAGATCCTTGGGCAGCTTTGTCCCCATATCAACCATATTTTTCCATTTCCAATCAATGGAAATTATTAGCAGAGAGCTGGAGGTGGAGCAAAGGAAGAGACAACCAATCCTCTTTGGACTCATGATTAGAGATGTTCCTAGTGTTTGAGGTCGTTTTTGGCTACATGTCTTAGAAACAGAGAAAATATAAAGGAGCAATGGACAGATTGGCTGCTACCCATTGGTGGCTGAATGCTGAGACAATTGTATATGAGCAAAGAATAGCACTTTGGGCTTCTTCTCAATTTACTTTGGCAACTCCAATGAATCCATAATCTCATGACACAGTCACCTCTTCTCCCCAGCATCTCTGTTAAATTGTTTGACCTTGCCATTCTTTTATTAGAATAACACTCTCAAATCCAACTCTGTGCCACTACAATATCGAGATGCGTAAAATCTCTCAAGCTTTCCCACCCATTATCCTGAAAGCAGGATTGTGGACATGACCAGAAGGGGTTTTTTTTGGGGGGGGGGGGGGGTGTTGGGAAATGCAGACACCACTTCCTACATTCTCATTACTCATGTCTGGAGAGGCACCTATGTCCAATAAATAAATAATTGGCCTCCAGAGCCACTGCATTTCAACATTTACCCATCCCATTATCCTTTTCTATCTACACTTTTCTTCCTCCTAATTGTTGAAATCAACATCTCTCCAAGACTTCAAGCTTCCAAACAGGTAGAGAAAAAGAATGGGGCAGGGGGCGAAGAGGGGTACTATTTGAGAGGCTTTATCTTTAGATGCAGCAGTTCAACTCTTCTTCACTGCAGCATTCTGAAAATAATGAGAAAGGTCAGTGTAGGCTTTGGTTGAATGGTTGCAAGTTACATTGTATCTGCCAGTTTCAGTAACTCCTTCTCCTTCTTCCCCAGTCAAGTCACTGTTTGTTTTAGTTATCCAGCCTTGTAGGACTTAGTAACTTGGACAAACATGGCAAGGTCTTTCTGCCTCCCCTCTGAGGCTATATCTGCTTCTGTGTCTCATCTGCCTGTGTCTGATTATGTTGTCTAAATTAGAATCTCTTGGCACTGCTCAATTAATTTTATTTTAAAAATTGTATACACAGATTTACAACTGGGAGCCACCTCCCCATATGTTTCTTCATTTCACATTACTTTACAATTTGCTAAATGTCCAAGTGGGATGTGGAGGAGAGGCAAACAACCTAGCCCACAGAAGATCTACATTAATTAAAGACTGGACAGTTTGGAAGCTAGGTAGAATCTTCTTCTTCCTTCTTCTTCTTCTTCTTCTTCTTCTTCTTCTTCTTCTTCTTCTTCTTCTTCTTCTTCTTCTTCTTCTTCTTCTTCCTCTTCCTTTTCTTCCTCCTCCTCCCTTCCTCCCCTCCTTCTCCTCCTATGACAAGACAGAATGCCAATACATACAGTATGGACAGAACAGCAACATAATTAAAAACAGATAAAGACTTATTTTCAGTTCAGTTTCTATTGAATAATCCATACATGGTGTTTTGATTTGGTTTGGTTTGGTTTGGATTGGTTTGCTTTTGCAGCATTACAGAAGTGATTTACCTTTAGAGAGGATTTTTTTTAAAAAAAAATCCTTATCTCACTGACAGCTCTAGAATTCACAAGTGTTTTTAATGCAAATATAAACCAGGGTAATAGGAATCCCATGCACAAATTGTGCTGTTACTTAAGAGGAATGGGAGACCACCTGGTCTCTCAGCAATAATGACATAATGAATGCTTTGTTATGTAAATGTTCGTTTCTTTCTCATCATATGGAATATGAGGCATATTTGGACCAGGATGCCCTATGCACAGTCACCCATGCACTCGTCGCTTCCCGTCTTGACTACTGCAATGCTCTCTACCTAGGGCTGCCCTTGCGGACCAGGCTTCAACTGGTGCAAAATGCGGCTGCACGGGTAGTGATGGGAGTGACTCGATACTCCCATGTGACACCCCTCCTGAGTGATCTACATTGGTTGCTGGTTGCCCTCCGCGTAAGATTCAAGGTGCTGGTGTTAGCCTATAAAGCCCTTCATGACCAGGGTCCAAGGTATTTGCAGGAGCACCTCCTACCGCCATCGAGTTCCAATCACCCAGTGCACTCCCACCGGCAGGGCCTCCTCGGGGTGCCGTCGACCAGACAATGTCGGTTGGCGGTCCCCCAGGGAAGGGCCTTCCCTGTGGGGGTGCCCACCCTGTGGAACCAGCTGCCCCTGGGGTTGCGGTTGGCTCCCAACCTTTGTTCCTTCCACCACAATCTTAAAACCTGGCTGTTTTTACAGGCCGGCCTGGATTGAGGTTGGTTGGGGTTTCTTTTAATTAATTAGGTTTTACTGTATTTTAGGGATTTATTTAGATGGCTTTTATATTTTAATGCCTTGTATTTATGTTTTGTATTTCGATTCTTTGTGTGAGCCACTCCGAGTCCCCCCAGAGATAGGGCGGCATACAAATCCAAATAAAATAAATAAATAAATAAAAATATGATTCAGAGACTTGGATCAACCCAATGATACACTAAACTGATACTTCTTCCTAGCATATTCCCACAAGTTTGCTTTACACTAAATTGATACATCCTGATAAAATCCATAGCTCTTGGGGACAAGCAATTAATTCTTCCCTTAGGTCTTGCCCATGAAAATTACTCTGCACCTAAGATGTTATATACCGGTATGTATGATGGGGTGATAGCAATTCTTGTTTCCCTTGGTGAGTAACTTCTTATACTTATTCTGGCAATGCTGCTTTGGTTACACATTTCTAGCTCCTTATTCAAACAATTTTCATAAAATAGTGTAAATAAAATTAATATATGTGTAATAATACCACACTTAAAATTAAGCATAATTATCTTGCCATCACATATCTCCATAATGTATATAGTCTGCACTTCTAAATAAAACAATAATTTGTTTTAATAAAAATAGTTATTTTCTGTAACCTACTGCACTGAAGACAGTTGCAAGTCACTGGTTTTTAAAAAATTCCCTCTTCCTCACTCTATTTCCTCTTTTCCTTTTCCTTACCCTCTTTCCCATTGTCTTTATTTTCATTTGTATTTTATATTAAGAAAAAAATGATTATAAAAATAGTTATTTTCATGCAGAAAAGCCTCCCACAGTGCCTGAGAACCATGTAGGATAATGAACACAAAAGGCAACTGGGGGATGTATTATTTCAGATAGAAAGTTGCTTTGATCTAATGGTTAAGGTATCAGGCTAGAAACAGGAGATTGGGAGTTGTAGTCTCTCCTCTGGCACAAAGCTAGCTAGGTGAGGTGGGGCCATCACTTGGGCAAGAAGACATAGGAAAACCACTCCTGAAATGTCACCTGGAAAACTACAGGGATTTGTCTAGGCAGTTGCCAGGAGTCAAAACTAACTTGAAATCACGCTAAAACCTTCAGATGAGTCGCAAAGAATGGATTGTGGAAACTAAATTTTTTCAAGTCTTCCGTTTCAAAGGGTGTCATCATTTCACTCTGAGATCTTAGAGAAGACACAATCTTTTATCTGTATTCCCAGTAAAATAAAATATTGTGGGATAGGTGTGTGGATGAAGTTTACCCTAATTCTGCTAGGCCACTTCTCTCTACTTACACTTCAAAAATGCCCATGAGACACAGTCACAAAATGACCATTGATCTTTTTAGGTATAAAGTGGGACTAGTTATGCACATCCATTTCTGCCTCTCATATATCCCTGGCAATTCTTCCGCACATGTCTCCCAGCCTCCAGTCCAGTCTAATATTGGAGTCTTTGGGGAAATGCCTGCTTTCATGCAATCAGTGAGGAAGAAAAATAAATAGAAAGCTGTAAGAAGAGGCACTTCCCAGACAAATTCCAGGCCAAGCTTGATTCAAACATAGAGAAAGAGGGACTGAATATTTTTTTCTGACAGGGTTTTAATAGACACATTATGCAGGAACCTGGTGTAAATATTCTCAACATTGAAACCATTCCAACTCATCTCCAGCCCCACACACATTAATATCATCTTGATTTACAGCTGTCTGGATTTCACTTGACGTGACAGTATTTTATCAGTTCAGGGAACTCATGTAGATAAATGGCTCAGCCTCAGAGAGGTAAACACATGTCAGCCCATGACAATTATTTCTTTCATTAAGGATGAAAGTGATGGATGTGATCCCAATGGTTCAGTTTTGGGGTAGGGACAAGTAATTTTTTTATCATCTATGTAGAAGAAACTAGATCAGTGTTAAGTTTTAAGATGCCCCTCTGTCTTGTGTTTACTCTATTTTATAGGTAAGGACCCAGAGAGTCAAGTAGATGGCTTCATACTTCACAATAAACCATAATCTGATTTGCTGGGTTCTGCTTTAGTTGATTCTGTGAATCCAGATAGGGTGATCTGTCCACCTTAGTTTACCCTGAACAAACCAATCATCATTCATAACTGCAATTAATCAAAACATTGTTCAATGCAGGGTGTGGAGTCAATTGAATGACTCAACCACTGAATTCGCAAAAAAAAAGACTAGCTATCATTGCAGTATTTTCCTCTGTCCCATTTGTATTCCAGTGTTGTATTAACACTGCTTCTACAAGTAGTTTTTATACATTTAAAATAAAAATATACTGAAATACTATGTTAATGTTATAATTATTAATTTTTCTTCTAAATGTCCTAAATGCTCATTGTGTTCCTCCCTTTTCCTTCTTTAGAAGTAGGTTAAATTCAGACACAACAATGCTTTCTAGATGAAATTGGGATAAGATGAACCTTTTCTTTGCTGGGGAGAATTTCTGTGATAAAGATGAATATTCTTCTTAGAACCATATTCTTGTTTCAGCCAATACCTGTTTTGCAAACTGATATACATTAAATAATGGCAAAAACATTTGCTAAATTTGAATAGCAAAGGAAAAGCCATGAGTTAAGAGAGAGTTTGAAGCCCAGCATGCAACCCAGATAACATGAGTTGAAATTGGACGGGACAGAAAACATCACTTTTGATAACTTTTGAATCATAAAACACAGGTGAAGGCTGCATTGATGAGGGCTGAATGTTGAGTGACAATGACAGATATTTCTGCCCTCCAATATGATGGCCAGCTACACTAGGGTAAGTTGGAAGAGTAGATCTGCCTTCTCATCTTGTAGTAGTATTGGAGGCTGTGCCTAAGAAGAGTTTATTTCTACTATAAGTAAAGAACAGAGTGGGAAGAGCAACAACGGAAAAGAGGGAAAGATTGATAAGCCTAGTTAACAATTTCTTCCAAAATCTATTAACCAGTCAAGAATTGAGGGTTTCCATGCAGTCTGAAATCTTTTACTCATTCTTTCACACTTCTCAAAAAGAACTTCGATCAAAGTCATCCAAATTCTTGTAAATTTCCATGTAAGAGTACAAAAGACCTCTTATTCTGTATGGTGGAACCTGAAGCTTGTATATATAAATGAATTATCACACTCGAATGGCATTGCTGAGTGAGAGAAACAATTAAAGCCATCCTGTTAACATTTTACAGGTTTCAATTATCTTCTCAGTGTACCCTGGATATTGATCGAATGTCACAAGCAAATTTCTCAATCTATATTGATGAGTGGCAGCAAAGTCATTAAAAGCCTTTGTAAAAATATATTATGCAAAAAGAGGATAAACAGTATCTCTTTTGAAGGATTTTATTCAGAAATGCATATATTGTTCTCCCTTGTGTTACAGAGCTTAATGCTTTTATTTCCATTTTCAACCAACAGCTTTATTGGAAATGGAAATAAAATTTTGTTTTGTTCAATTTGTGTTCATGTACTCACACAAACACATCAGGGTTTTTTTTCTAATAAGCATAAGTATTGGCTGATCTAAATTTCTTAGATTGGGATAATGAGAAAAAATGAAAACCCATTCCCCTTATTCTTAACCTGCCATCCAAACAAACATACCAAGTGGCTCTCTTAAGACTCACTTCATTTTCAGACTCACAAAAAACCAGCTGAGGCTAGGAAGGAGGAAACCAGTTTTCTTCTTCTAAAGCCTCAGCCCTATTTTCAATCTTAGAGGGAGAAAACTAAAAATTTTACCCCCAAGGTACTTACAAATATAATTGTAGGCATGCCTACTCTACAGTAAAGCCTATTCAGAAGTGACCATGTGTAGGATCATGAACTTCAGGTGCTGTTTCATTGGTGAAAAACCAGAAAAGTACAAGCAATGCAAAAGACACCTCAGCAAATCAAGCTGGCCTTCTGCTAAGTGGACACCTTCATGTGGTTTTCTTGGCAGAAGTCCAGAAGTAAGTAGGCCAAATTCAAGCAACTGGCTTAAAGATAACCATGCTGATCCTGAATTGAATGCATATCATTATCATGTGGAAACTCACTCTCTTCATATTACGATGTTCAGTCCAGGGCGCATTTTAGTCATTTTTCTTTCATGTGTTTCAATGAGTTTAATAGGACTTTTATGCGGATTACCACAAAGCATTTTTGACATTTTCAGTGGAAAAACTTGAGCTCCTTCAACAGCCTCTCACCAAAAAACCCAGAAAAATGGTTGGATGTGTGTCTTGCATTCCCAGGCTTTGTTATGTTTGGGAGGAGAAGGTTCAGTTAGGGTGAATGATAAATTCCTAAATCCTCTGTGTTTATAATCTCAGTAAGGGTAATTGCAACATGTCGGGCATTTATTCATTGTATATTATTTCTTCAAATGGGGCTGTCCTGTCTTCAGCCTCAACCACATGCTGACAGTTTGTGGTTTTCAATTTGCCTTGCCGAAGGTTTATTTGCTTAACAAAGAGTCTTCGTTAGAGTCTCTCTTTGTCAAATTTCCTGACCTGAAATATGAACTGTAGCAGATGCATAAAGAGAAGAGCAATCTGGCAGGACAAGGGGTGTACCTGCTCCAACTTTGTAGCCACAATCCCCAAGCTGGTATTCTGAAAAGAAGACCAATCAAAACATTCCCTTTTTCAACTGGATCCAGAATTCAAATCCAAGCAGTGTATAGGGACATGTTAATCTGAAGAACAGTATGGAGACAAGGAGACCACAGAACTGAAGGTTGCTTTCTGTGCCATCCAAACTCATGGTTTTAACAGGGGACACATTTGTTTCTTTATAATGAGCTGTCCTGGGAAAAGGACTGAGAGACAATCTCCAGCTGTCATTGTTATAGTACTATTGCTATTAAGAAAAACGAGGGAATAATGTTTGATCAGTTTTGTCATTCTATAAAATATAAGCCTAGAAAAGCATCTAGTAGAATTAGAATAAGAATATTCTTTATTGGCCAAGTGTGGCTGGATTCACAGGGAATTTGTCTCCAGTGCATGAACTCTCAGTGCACACACGAACAACAAAGTAATACAAGATACTAATAGGAGAAGATAGTAGAAAAGATGAAAAGGATAATAGTAATACATTCCTACAGCATGGGTAAATATCCTTAGACAAAAGACAGACTTGTGGAAATTAGATATTCAGCAGAATGATGGCACGAGAGAGAGAAAAACTGCCTTTGGGTCTAGTTGTCTTGGTATACAATGCCCTGCAGCAATGTCCTGAGGAGAGAGGTAGAAATGGTTTTTGTGTCCAGGATGTGAGGGGTCTATAATAATATTTACATCCTGGTTTCTTGTTCACTTTTAGGTGAACCCAAAGACTGTAAGAAAATCATTGAAAACATTTGCATTCTAACATTCTTGAAATGTCACAACATAAAGCCACCTACATTTAAAATATGTGGAATTGCACAGCGATATATTACTTATATTAGTGAACTCTGTAACAATCCTGTAAAGAAGGCAGGTATTACTAACCATAAAAGGGTAAAAATGGCTTGCCGAAAGCAATGTAGCTACAATGGGAGCTGAAAGAGAAACTTGCTCATTCACAGATGAATCTCTTAAAAAGGTAAAGTGTCCTTCAAGTGATTCAAGCAATTACATAGAGACATCCAAATATCTTTCTTCTCACAGTGCAATAGTGGATTTTTACTGACTTCTTCCAAGATGCTTTGTGATGTACCATTCCAGCCTAAAACCCTGCAATGTTCATGCAATCCACCATCCAAGGACTAACCAAATCCAGCTTTGATTTGCTTTTGAATGGACCTGCATTTTCTACAGTCAAATATTGAATGCTAATCCATAAACCATGGTTTCAACCACTGCAGCTGGGTTCATAAATAGGAATATACAGTCCTATATGCGTGGCTCAGTAGGACTTCTATGTTTGATATCCAACAAAAGTAAAATGCAAATATGAATGTTGGATCCCTGGTGGTGCAGCAGTTAGAGTGCAATGCTGCAGGCTACTTCTGCTGACTGCTGGCTGCTTGCAATTTGGCAGACTGCATCTCACCAGGCTCAAGGTTGACTCAGCCTTCCATCCTTCCGAGGTGGGTAAAATAAGGACCCAGGTTGTTGGGGGCTGACTCTGTAAACTGCTTACACTGCAAAGCACTGTGAAGCATTAAATAAGTATTGCTATTGCTATCTAGTAAAGTTCCAACAATTCTAACTTAAATTCAAATGGTTTTAAAATAGGCCAATCAATTTCTAGTATTATGTCTAATTTTTTCAAATAGTTACATAGCATGCATTAGTACATAAGTAAGTGCAATTGGTAAACTCTATTATTTGATAAAAGTATATTTGTCTGCCCCCCTCAAAAATCCTTTGACTGAATACATTTTCACAATACAGAAAATTGCACAACAGTTTAATCAATCCTACCAAAAGGGCCACAAGAAAAGCTATCTTTTTTTCCTCATCCACTGAAATTTCAACATACAGTAGTGGGAACATAACGATGGTTTTCCCATCAAAGCAAAAAGCAGAAGGTACATGAGTAGTGAGGATTCCTAAAGCATCCATTGATTATAATGGCCTTTAGAAACTTAGCCAATATTCTGAATTGCGCACAGAAGCACAATGCAAAACCTGGCATGGTTGTAGTGATGTGATCCAGCTAGCAAACACCCGACAACATGCTATCTTTGTCTGAACCAGCAGCAGTTTTTAAAAGTAGCTTCATCCAGAATGCATGGCAATAATCCAGATGAAATGTAAGTTTATGAAGATGAATATTCACTGCACTTCTTAAACAGCCAATGAATGGTGTTCATTCTTAAAATACAGTTGGGAAAATGTATCACTAGAAGAAAATGTAAGAATCATCATGTGGCATACCAATTTTACTTTTATATTTTATAGTACTTATGCAGTCTTATGTGAAATGTTCGTGCACATATGTTTTTCAGTGCTTCCATGTTTAAAATGTGCACTAAAGATGCTCAGGCCCTCTGAGAAACACCATTTGCATCTAGTTAAAAAGTTAATATTGAAAAGGCCTGTAGAACATGCATTTAAAATATTTAGGCTTGCGTGATGGGCCACGTCCATTCATATGTTTCCTCCACAAACAATGGAGGGTAAATCATCTTCAGATTGTCCTATTGCACATTGCTGAGTTTGTCCCCTGCAGCTAAATGACAGGCACTATCAAACTGGCATTCTGTTTCCCTTCCAATTTTTAGTAATGAGTATATATTAGCTCAGCTAATATAGGCGTTGCTCATGTTCTCATTAAAGTCAGCCGAATTTCGAACGGGATGGTAATGGAGATAGAAAAGGCTGAAATCCCAAGGCACCCCTTAGGGGAATGTTGCTGCCAAGAGTGTGGGAGGGAGGGGGGAGAGAGAGAGGGGGAGAGAGAGAGAGAGAGAGAAAGAACCATTGTGGCACCAATTAGCTGGACACGCGTCCTATTCCAAGGTTGCTCATCCCTGCGCTTTAGCTCTTCCAGCAGCCCGAAGCCTCTACCCGATGGGTAAGAAGAGGCCAGGCACTCCCCGGCTTCTGCCCTTCCTGGAACCGCGCCCCTTAGCTGCAGAACTGAGTCTCGACGGCCCAGCGAAGGTGGTACCAGAGTGCCCGCGCCGCTCCCTTTGTCCCCTGTAAAGGCGAAGATGATGAATGCGCGAAAGGATTAGCAGCGGCGCCCGGCTCAAAGCTCTCCGAAGCTGGCGGAGCCCGGCGCTGATAGGACAGCTGGCGAGAAGGGACACCCAATTCAATTTGCTCCTCATTTGCATACATATGACAACCATCTGTGCTAATAGCACTGCAATGTCTCCATTAGGCTCCCTTCGAGTGTACAGAGCTCCACTTCGCTCCAATTAGGCTTTTAAGTGGGAAAGCTTAGCGCATCAATATTTGCAGAGGGGACAGGACGGCTCAGCGAGCCGTGGCGCTTTCCGCTTTTCCCTTCGCACCAAGGGCTGTTAGGCTGCTCCATTGCAGCCTAAAAAAAGACGTCTAGGAACGTGTTGGTAGCCTATGTACTCTTCCTGTCCCGTCCCAAAAAGATTTCGGAATTAGATCATCAGAAAATTGGCTTGTGCAATAGGGTGATCCAGCCGGCCCTTCTAGGAAGGGGTCTAGTTCATCCAGAAGGAAAACCTGAATCCTTTCTTGGCCATCTTAAGGCTATTTCGAAAGCTGGATCACAAGTCCCAGCATTGCCAGTCCTGCAGCCTAAGCAGAAGCAGGGGAGTTAGCACTCAACATATCTGGAGGATGGTAGGTGGGAAACGATCACAAAGGGCTTATTCAGCCCGGCTCTGCAGAAGCAAAACAAACAGCCTGCGAAAAAGCAGTTCCACATTTGGAATGGTGTTCGTTTGGTGTGCTCAAGATGCGCGTCATTTATTTGCAATTAATGTCGTGATTCCAGTGCTTGATGCTCCTTTTCCTCCTGTTTAGAGGAAATAGCTTTAAAGTTTGGCCATGTTTATCTCAGGAAAGCCTTTTTTTCCTCCTTTGCTTACTTTATTTCAGTGTCCCTATGTAATCAGAGGATGGTTCTTGGGTTTCAAAGTTAAGGCATTCATATCATATTTTTCTCTCTAAGAACTCAAGGTGACTCACAAGGGATTATCTCACAGACATATAAACAGCCCTGGGAAATAGCGTGGAATGGGATGAGTGAGTCAAATGGACAGAGAGTCTCTGCCCAAAGTTCTCTTCCTTGTCTTCCAGGGACACACACTAAGTTATTATGTAAATAGTTCTTTCCATCTTACCAGTCTCTTCCCTTGCTTCTACTAGTGTTAGAGTTTGTGAAGGCAAACTCCCCCCCGCTTCCCCCCCTTTTTTCCTTGTACTTTGCTTGCTTCCCCTGTCCAATTAAAAACATGGTACTTCCCACTTCCTGCCACCAAGCCAGAGCTCTGTCTCCTCAAAGGAATTGAAGGAATGATTCTAGCTCACTAGATCTGTAGCATTATTTTATTTTATTTTATTTATTTGATTTGTCAATCACTTACAAAATAATATATATAAGAATAAACATGAGTAAGAATACAGGAAATAGGTACAAATAAATGGAGACAATAGGACAGGGATGGTAGGCACAATTGTGCACTTATTAGTGCAACACAATGGTAGCATTCAATAAATATGTATTTAAAACGTAGACACCATTTTGCCAGTGGGCCTGGAGACTCCAGGCCCATCAAATAGTTTATTTGATTGTTGTCACCAGATGAGTAGGGGTTTATTTGCTTTGTAATTTCGGGTTTCACTTCTGTAACCCACCCAGAACCACCATGAATAAGTTGGGAGGCCATATACATTTTCTTATTAAAAAATAAAATAAAAATTTCCACCCCAGAGAGAGTAGCATAAAGGAAAATGCTCTGCCTAAATATGTATTGTTGGGGAAGGCCTAGTGAGTACAGTTTCAGCTCATTTGATGTCATCTCCATACACAGCTAAAGTACTTCCTTTCCCATTGCACACTTGCCAATTCAAAGTAAAACCTCACTTTTGGGTTTATACCAAACTGAACAGGAGATGTCTGGACATGCACTTTTAGTGTAGATTTAAAAGAAAGTATGTCGATCAGCATACTGTCCAGCGAATGTACAAGGCTTCAGTACGTGTCCTCTGAATGTCAGGAGAACTGTATTAAATTAAAATTATGAACTGCTATTCTTAAACCAGATTTTAATTGTTATTTAAATATATCAGGGGCTTGATTAGGTCCTGGCCCAACTGTAAAAAAAAAAAAGCAAGATAGCCCTCATTTTTGTAGGCATTCAGAAACAATTCTAGAAATGATTTCCAAAAGTTTGTTAACCTCTTGTCAATCAATCAAATTAAGCTTTTTTACTTTTTTAAAAAACCCAGCAGTTATTGCTCAATGGGCTTCCCATGAGTAATTACAGTCTCTTCATTTTATGGTAAATGTACAATCACCAGTCTTCTTTTTATGTCCCCACAATTTAATTACATTATGCAACTTTTACTTCCTTTTTATAGAGATAAGCAATCTAAGCATGATATATCTATGGTTCAAAAAAAATTTCCCCATACTTACTCCCTTATCTTCCTTAATTAATCAGGCCACATTATTACGTAAAAATCCTGGACTTGTCAACAGACCATTAAACATGTAGCTACATTTAGGAGCAGCTCTGGAACTGGTGTTTATTCTTTGGGGCTCAGTTGCTCTTTTGGGCTTTGACATTTCTCCAACACCCCTGGTGACTATTCCATGTACCCACAAGGGATTGCAGATTCTGCAACTGAGATAGCTATTATTAGCTATGGGCAGTGAAAGGAAAACCCTGTACTGCCAACTATTTTAATTTCCAAACAGGTGAATCAAACAGCAAAGGACAAGGGACATCATCTATGCTAAACTCTGACCACTGGGGTAGGATCAGGGTGTATTAGTCAGAAACTCCTAAATATGACATTACTATGATTCTTTTTCTTCCACTTCCTGTATCATCTCTTGCTCTCTTCTCCTTAACCCAAACTCCCTCCCCCTCCTATTTTACCAGGTAGTAGCTGCCACTGCCATCTCTGGTTTTGTTTGGTCTCTCTCTCTCTCTCTGTACCTTGATTTCCCAAAGGGCCTTGTGGTGACCCTTCAACTTTCAGAGTAACACAGCACTGTGAATTTCTTATGATCCCACCTCCTCCAGATGCTTTTGATTGGTCAATTCTTGGCACTTAGCATTCTTTTAACCCAGCCAAGCAATCCTGAGGCTTTTCTTTGTTAGGACTCAGAAAGATCAGAAAGTTCTTCTTTGTTGGGCCTTTTTTTGTCATCCTATTTTGCTTGCTTGCATGGTCCTTTCTGGAACGACCTATATTCATTAATACACTAGCCCCCTCCTGCATTTCTAAGGGGTTCCCTGACAGGGGGCATTAGTTGGCCAGTTCCTTTTCTTAGAGCCCCCTCTTCCCTGGGGACAAATTAGGTTTCCTGTCAGAGTTGTCTTTAGTACCAAATTATTTTTGCCTGTGTTTTTTGGTTTGTGCTGATGGAGAAATACATTTCCCCAGTGGGCTTCAATAGTTTTAAGGTTAAAGGCCAGCCCATTAATCTACCCCTTCTTTTGTCAGTTTTCCAACCCACGTGCTCTTGCATTGCCAGGGTAATTTGGGAGGTCTGAGCAGGGAAAATATGCTGTTGACCGATACACAGAGAGACAAAAAAGAAAGGTTGTAGTTCCCTCCATTTGGGAAAGATGTGGTCAATAACATTTTTATACACTATAGGATATGGAACAGTTTGCCTCCATAAACTGTGGGTGCTGCATCACTGGAGGTCTTGAAGAAGGGATCGGACAGCTGTTTGTTCAGAATGGTATTAGTGTCACCTGCTTAAGTAGGGAGTTGGAGTAGAAGACCTCCAAAATTCCTTCCAACTCTGCTATTCTGTATTCTGCAAAACTGCAGCTTATGTCCTCCCCTCCTCGGTTGTTTTACAAATTAATTTTGAAATGTGATCAGATAAAACATGATCTTCCATTCTCTTCAATTACCTTGAAATTGTTGCTAGAAAGTTGTAATAATGCTTCAAAGGGAAACCAACCTTGTCTCTGTGATTTTGCTAACAGATTACTAATTGATTTTCCTAGGGTGTTGATCCACGAAGTTTGAAACTTGAGTATTATGTGGCTCCCTGCCAGTGGCAGCACTATGTTATAGAAACCAACCACAATATCCGAAGCATTGTTGCATTCCCCTTTCAGGTGTGTTTGCTCTTTTATCATCAACAACAGCTAGGAATGTGTTATGCTCAAAGTGCCAACCCTGTCTTAGGCCCCAAATGCCATGTCTTGTCTTAGCAAAAAAAAAAAAAAGCAATTCAGTAAAATCTAATTATTCTTACAATGTTTAGACAGAGCCCACAATTACTATCCGCTTTGTTTAAATAGCACAACAGCTGCATTGATCTTCGAATTAATCAACTCTGGAATAGGTATTTGAAACTTGAAAGCCACTTACCAAGTCAATGCTGGTGGAAACAACTCACTCTCCCCTTTTTACTTTCTTGCCCTCTCCCATTGCATACTCATGCTAACACTATTGGTCTGCACAGCTCTTTGTTTATATATTAAGCCCTAGATTTAAAAAGCATAAAGTATATCAACCCTCACCCAGTTATCCTAGTCTCTCTCTCATGACCCAGGAGTCTCCCCCCGCTTTTCATGCCACTAGCATTTGTCAACATGGTTTTGTGAAATTCCTATGATCAATAGGAAATTAAAAGAGGTATGTTAAACTTCCAGTTGGACTGTCACACCCTAGTTATTTTAACTGCAATTTTTTTCCAAATGCTAAAGGGACTGAAGTGTCATTTCTCCACCCCTATCCTGGCTTCAGTTCTGCATCTCTGCTCTCCTTGCAGTCCTTAAGGATGCTTTTTAAAGTGTATCCTTGTTCTAGAATCTCAGCCCTACAAGATAGACCAGACTAAGAAGCCAATATCATGGAAGTTAGGATTATTTTTATTGTAACAGCTATAGGAACAAAATCTTGCTAGTCTAAATGTGCCTATCCCTTATTCCTTCATGAACTAGGGAGCAGCTGGTCTGAAATGTTTCCTCAAAATTTGTTACTTGACCTAGGCTCAAAATCTGCTTACCTAACCATTGCCTTGGCAACTGTTCTCCTTCCTGACTTTCAAGGCCATTCCCTGTGTCCTTTACACAGAGATCTCAACAGGTCAGGGATTTTCAGTCCAGACAACTTGTTGCACCCTCTTGGATGTTCCTTTGTTTCTCATTATTCTTTTATGCTTGCTTGTAGGCAACATGAAAACCCCTGATACTCTATGGTGACACTCTGTATTAAAATAAAAATGCAGCTAGATTTGTTGATGAATCTTACATAGAACTGACTTTTCCACTTATCAGTTAGATGGTGAACCTCCCTGTGCCTTTGCAGAACTTTCTCATTTATTAACTGCTTTACTTGTATTTTGAGTTACCTGCAGGTCTCAAAATACCTTTTTGGAGCCCAGACTTGATGCTAAAATGTTCTTTACATACAGTATATACATGCAAAGCATTCAAAATACCAAATAACTGAGTTGGAAGTGACCTTGAAGGTCTTCTAGTCCAACCCTGCTTCTCAAGCAGGTGATCCTATATCATTTTAGACAAATAATTGTCCAGTCTCTTCTTAAAAGCCTCCAGTGTTGGAACACCCACAAATTCTGAATTTTTCCTTAGTTCTAGGTTGCTTCTCTCCTTTTTCAATTTCCCTCCATTGCTTCTTGTCTTGCCTTCTAAAATATTATCCCCTTCTCCAGTATAACAAAAGCTATGCATTATTATAAAAGCTATCCCCTTGTCCAGTTCTTGGCTTTCCCACATCAGTAATTTCAAATTAATTTCACCATAACTAAACATATATTCATTTTGATCTCTCAAATATAATTCACCTTCTGGCCTAAATCTCTCTTTCTCAGGTATGGAAAACATGACATAGAAGATGTATATATGAACTGCCTGGAGGCGGTGCAGGACTGGATGGGAGTGAACAGGCTCTGACTCAACCCGAACAAGACTGAGTGGCTGTGTATACCGTCATCTCGGATAATCCAGGAGATTCCAACATTATCCATAAGGGGAGAGGTGTTGTCCCCTGTGGATAGGGCGCGTAAGCTGGGCGTCCTCCTGGATGTACGGCTCAGTATGGAGGAGCAGGTGGGAGCTGTCACCAGGGGGGCATTTGCACAGGTTTGGCTGGTATGCCAGCTCCGCCCATACCTAGACCGAGATGTGCTGTGCACGGTCACTCAGGCGCTCATCACCTCTAGACTTGACTACTGCAATGCTCTCTATATGGGGCTGCCCTTGCATCTCATACGGAGACTTCAGCTGGTGCAAAATACAGCCGCGCGGGTAGTGATGGGAGCGTCCCGATTCTCCCATATTACACCCCTCCTGCGCGACCTGCATTGGTTGCCAGTTGCCCTCCGTGTGAGATTCAAGTTTTGGTAACAACTTATAAAGCCCTGTATGGCTTGGGTCTGGGGTACTTGCAAGAATGTCTCCTTCCGCTGACAAACACCAATCGCCCTGTGCACTCCCACAGACAGGGCCTCCTGGGGATACCATCAGCTAAACAGTGTAGGCTGGTGGCCCCTAGGGTAGGGCCTTCTCTGTGGGGTGCCCACCCTCTGGAACCAACTACCACTTGAGTTGCACTTGGCCCCTGATCTCCGCTCCTTCCGCCGCGACCTCAAAACATGGCTATTTTTGCAATCCGGCCTGGACTGATGGGGGATTGGGGTTTTTAATCTGATTGTTTATTTGGCATAATTTAATATATTTTTAATTTCTTTTAACTTTTGTACTTTCTGTCTTTTATGTATGCTGCCCTGAGTCCTCCGGGAGAGAGGGTGGCTTATAAGTCCAATAAACTAAACTAAACTAAACTACTACTCACATTTTAGAATATTAGATGACTTACTGACAACAGTGATTGAAACCTGGCTGCTTTTACATACTTGGTGAAAGCTAAGTCCATCCTGAAGTAGCCCTGCCCAAAATGCAGAAAGACAAGCCTTTGCATCTTCTCTCCACTTGACAGAAAGAGTGGGAAGATGATTGCGGGGGGAGGGAGAGAGGGAGGAGGGAAACCATTTGCCCTGACATCTAAAGCTTGGATTAATTAGGTTGTTCAATGGGGTTTGACAATATCTGAAGCGGCACAAATTTCCTTGAAAGAGGTAAAGAGGGAACAGGGGAATTGTTCTCACCCATGTGTCAGACTCGCTACACTGCCCAGGAAGCATAGGTTCTCTGATCATGCCCTGTATGTTAGGAGGTGATCATTAGTGAAACCAGCTAGGTAGTGCACTAGCTCACGTGCACCAAAAGGTCTGTGATTAATCAAATGTCCCTGTGGACATAGTAAGTGATTTGTCTCTCCATGGCCACAAGTCCAGTGCTTGTAATCCTGTCACATGCCAACCTCCCATGGACATGGTGTGTCAGAGGTCATAAACAGCTAGGGCTAGCCCATTAAACTGGAATTTGCAAAGCAAGCTTTAAAAGTGACACACCCAGGATCTATTGTGTCACAAGTGAGAGATTTAAAACCATAAACCTCCGGTCTTAAAGAATACATCGTGACACTTTAAGGAAAGTTAGGATAATGGTTTAGAAAGACACAATTGGATATTAAAAGATGCAGGCATAGATTGGTAGTGAAGATAGTAATCTAAAATGCTGAGCTTCAAGCTTGCTTTCCAGGTTTCCAAAGTCCCTAACCCTACCTCTCCCCCGCCCCAAAAGCAGTTTTGTTAAAAAAAATCTTTCTCTGATCATAACCTAACCCTATATAGGCCACAGGCTTCCTACTGAAGCTCTTGATCTGTCAAAAAATACTAAGTGCAACTGCTGGCTATCAAAAGTTGTCCATCTGTAGCAAAGGTCAATCTAAACAAGGATGAATGGAAGAGAAAAGATTCTGAAGAATTAACTGAAACACAACTCGCATAACCTCCCATTTCACCTGCTTAAACAACAAAAATTGCAATTTTCAAGGCATGAATTTTCAAGGCATGTTCTTCAAGAATGAGTTTCAGTGAGAATGAATGTTAATGGGGGATGCAAAGCCTAACCCTTCCTTTAAACAGGAAAGAATGGCATTATAGGAAATGTGGTATCTTTCATGCTGAACTTGACATATCAAGAATAATCAGACACTAGTTCTCCATGCATCCTCAATCTCTCCACTTTCCAAAGTCATTGCCAATGAAAAGGAAGAGGTCACAAACATTGATAGAAGCAGCTGAAGGAACGTCTAGATTAATTTTGTTCCCTTTTCAATGGAGAGTGAAAGAAAATAAGGACATCACAAGCTAGGACTCATCTGGAACAATAATCAAGGATGTAATTTTGCCTTGAGGTTTCTAATATGAATTAGGGCAGATGGTTGCTAGCAGGTTGTCTTGCACAGTGAGCTAAGCAGCAGATGGAGGCCATCCATGAGCTGGTTATTTAACCTTCTGAACAGAGTCCCATTAAATGGGGTGGATTCATGGCCATCAGAAACAGCACTGGTAACATTGGCAGCGTATGGCAAGTGATGCCTTTACTTCCTTCACGGAGCCCTTTCAGAAAAACAAAAATAGGTTACTCACTCTGAATTCTGACAATCCAATAAACTTTCTGGATTATAGATAGGTATGAAAAGATAGGGACATTTTTTCCAGAGAGAAAAGCTGACAAAAAGTGGGAGAAGGTATATTATAGGCATCCCATTAGCATTCAATGCTGAGACATCTTAGAGACAGATAAGTACTGTATGTTAAACTATTTATTTTAGTTTGTAGATATATTAGCATCCTTTGTTTGCTCTGCTGTTGCAGATTAACACAAGTGCCTCTTGTTACAGAATGGCAGTCCTTGACCATTTCATGGTTTGAATTGGAAGCCACTGGAGTCCCTTCCTCTATCTGGTACCCTCCAGTTGTTATTGGGATGCCAAACTCCTGCTTTCACAGCCATTCCTAGTTGAGGTGGCTATGTATTCAGAGAATTCTACAGTAGTTCAAACACCTGGAGGGCAGCTCCAAATCAAGGATTACCAAAAAAATATTTCTGTTACTTTTATCACATTCATTTATTCCTGCTTGTGACGTTGCTACAAAAGAAGCAACAAGGAGGTACCAAAAGTAGTTGTTATGCCAAGAACACAAACCGTGGTTCTCATTTTAAAAAAATCTTTATCTCAAGTAAGTTTGGGAGGTGTGCCTTGATTGGAAGCAAAAAAAGCAACTTCAGCATTAAAGAAAAACAATTCAGTAATGCAGGGATAGGAAAATCTCAGAATCAGTGTTTCTTATTGAAAATGATGGGGATGCTTGGAGAAAATAGGCTCATTTCTTTGGCAGATTGATCTTTTTCTGATGTTTTAAGCAAGTGGGTCAGGAGACATATCTAAATGCCATTCTTTCTTTTTCCTCCATTGACTGAAGGTTACCGAAACTCAAACTACAGCAATAAACCATGATGTTGTGGCTCTAATTCCTTGGTAGAGAATGACTCTTCTCAACCAAAAAGGCTTCTGTTTATGGCCATAGCATGACTTCTTCTTAGAAACAGTGAACACACTTGGTATCACATTCCCATCAAAACCCATGTAATATATCCTTGCATTGCCCTGCTGCTATCCTTGTTGACTTAGGCTCTCCTTTCACCAGCTCTAGGTAAACAGGATAAGAGGAAGAAGGAATTGGAAAAAGTGAGAAGGTAAGATCTCAAAATGTTGGTCATTGAGTTCACAGTTTCCTGGTGATTAGGAATTGATTAAAAATGTTTGTTATGGTGCCTCTTTGGGGTGATGTGTGAAATCCTTTCACATAAGGGCAGAAAGGTTACAGGAAGCAAAATGTGGGGCACTGTCCAGACTGGCAGCAAGCACTTGCTTTACACAATGTGTAGTTTTCTGTATTCAGTGAAAGGATAAACCTAACATGTCTGTACAAGGAACCTTTACTCTTAGTTTACAGAAGGCGGCAAAGAAAGAAACAAAAACAAACAATCATTACCACCACCACAAGCACTCAGCTAGACAAAATTAAATGGGGGTTTTCTTCTCAAAAGAAGGAAATGACAAAAGGTACTTATATATTGGTGGCACTTCCATATTGTAGCTGAGAAAAGGGGAAAAAAACACATGTGCAGGTATTCACCCAAAAGTTTTATGCTACATTTTAAAGTTCCTAGTACATCATATACAATATTTGAGCCAAATATAGTTGATGCTTAATATGCATATGATTTAGAAGGTGATCCTTTCTCACAAAGCACTTTTGTATATTTAAAAAGCAGGAAATATATGTATGCACACATCCTTGAAAACTGCAATGTGGTAGAGGTGTATTTGATGAATATTTCTTTTTAACAAAAAAACTGCAAGAGTAGCAACTGACACATGGGAGACCACTTTTGCCCAGGATGAATGAGAGGGAAGCAAAAAAATACAGATAGCAGGTGGGTTTTCAAAGGTTGAAGAACAGCTAAGATTGCTAAAGCTATTGCTGTTTCTTTGTGCCAATAGCTGTACTAGGGCCACAAAAACCTAATTCAATTTTAGCATGTGATGTGCTTGCTTGTGGAAATTGGTCCCTTCTGGACAGAGATCTGGAATCTAATAGAAATTATTGAATCCGATTCCCATTGGGGTATGATGGAACAGGTCATTAGGCAGATAAGTATACAAAGTAAGGTGCATCAAGTTAAAGACAAGCATCCTGAAGGAAGGATAGAATATAACCTATTGGTGCAAATAAGGCGTTTTTGTTCTTCCTCCCAAATTTCAGGGGTGTGGTGTGGCTATATACAAGCCAGAAGGCTCTTAAAGAACATATTGGAATAGATATTCCATAAAACAATGGTTTCACAAGCAGTAGGTTTTTTGGAAGTAACCTTGTTGCTGCAGAAACATTTGAACAGAGCCTGAGGCAAACTAGAAAGCAATCAAATAGATGAGTGAGAAGAATGTCTTAACACAGAGGGAGTAAGAAAGAATGCCAGCAGAGTAAAGGTTGGCTATTTAACTTTCTTCGAATATTCAACTTTTTCCCTGTTCTGAACAATTTGTAAATGACAGATCTATCCTCTTAATATGCAACTTGATTCCCCTAGAAAGGTGCTTCCTGTGCATTCCAGAGAAGATGGATGTGCAAAGTAGATGGACATGTGCCGCAGCCTGCTCAGCGGCCCTTTTGAATGAGATAGTACAGCTCTTGCATTTGCGATGGCCACATGTTAATGACCTTTTCCTGGCAAGAATCCCTGCTTCACAATCATTGATGGTGTTCAACATGTTCCTCTGTGCTGCTTTAATCATCGATGCAGTTTAAGCAGCACTTGCCTACGTCCCTATTGACTTCAATTTGAACACAGAATGGATGTTGATAAAACACACCTTGATATTCACTTTGGGAAGCAGGGAAATCATTTCCTCCTCTTGCTTGTATGAAAGTGGTACAAGCACAATCTGTTCAGAGACCCAGAACATAGAAAAGAGCCAAATCTGCCATGATCTCAGCCAAGGACTCAACTGGAAAAAGGATGGTGTTCAGGATGGGGGGAAGGGAGTGGCACAGAATTGAAGGCAATGAGAAACAATATAATCAAGGATGTGATTTAACTGTCTAACAGACACCTTGTCTGCTGCTGCACTATTTTTAAGTTCTTTGAGCCATTTTTTATGACGTCTTGTGTCTTCTCAGGTGTGTAAGTTAGCCTGTAACTATTGCAGGCTCGAATCCCACCAGGCTCAAGGTTGACTCAGCCTTCCATCCTCTCGGGGTAGATAAACTGAGGACCCAGGATTGTTGGGGGCAATAAGCTGACTTTGTAAAAATGCCGCTTAGTAATAAGCAGGCATATACAATGGAAGGAAGGCTATTGCTGGGCGCATTGGGTTGCATCCCAAAAATTGTAAGCCACCCTGAGTCTCCAGAGAAGGGCGGGATATAAATATGAATAAAAATAAAAATAATTTTAAAAAAAGGCTAGCATTTATGACGGTTCTCAAAATGACGATTCAGTGCAGTACACCAGTGTGCATTAGTAAACAAAAGAGCATTGATACACAGTCATCTAGGTGCACTTACTCAGAGTAAGATCCCTCAGGTGGGAATGAGGCTGACCTCTAATAACTTTATTAACCCACAATCTAATCTGATGGATCCAGGTATGATTGCCATTTTTGCATCAAGGGTATAGCCCATTTGAAATGCAACACTCAAAACCAAAAACAAAGCAGGGTTAGTAGAAAAAAAGAGGTAACGTGGCATCAATCAGAATTATTTCAATTAAGGCAATTGTATACTATACCCCAGCAAGTCCAGTGATTCTCTCAAGAGATGCCTTGCATTAAAGGCATTTTTCAGCAACTTCTCTGGTAATTCACTGGAAAAATGGGAAACAAAAGATCATGGTTTTGCTTCAGTTCATGGAAGATGTAACTTCTCCATCAACCTCAGGGGTGCTCTGTCCACTACACTCCAATGAATGCTGCAAGAAGAGACAAGAAGACCAGCAAGCAACCATGGGAAGTCCTCAGTGCTGCTTAGCTATGACAGTTTTTCTTTCCCTGCTCCTTGTAGACACTCTCAAGTTCTCCTCCCAAACTAACACTGTTGTGTCTGGAACTAGAGTTTAAAACAGGAAGACAACCTAACTGTATAATATAAATTCTTTATCGAGTTCTCCTCCCAAACTAAAGTTGCTGTATCTGGAGCTAGAGTTCAAAATAGGAACCACAACCCAGTTGTACAAAATAAATTCTTTATAGGAACTACTGAAATACTTGATAAGAAGAACAATGGATCAATTGATCAATCAATAGCTGTGTCAGGCAAGTTTCTCTGAAAAAAAGGACAGTTAATCTCCATGGTATTCCTTGGGTGTTGCGCAAGGACAAGACAAAGATGGGAGGTAAAGATACACACAGAGGGTGATCTCTCTTGCTTTCTCTTGTTCACACACATGCACACACACACACAAACACAAAACCCTTCAAGAATCTATGCAGGTGCCACTCAGATATTACCGCTGAAGAGAAACCATAATCTGTCCTTTTTTGCTTAGGCAATGGCAGATCTTGGATGCTGCATGACCCAGAAAAGTAGAGGTAACCCCAAGTCACTGTAGACCAATTTTGTCAATTTTTAATGATGCATATTCCTCAATGACTCTGGATGGCTTGTAATGATTGGATTAAAACAATCATTGTAAACAACCATCCTGGGATGAACTAATCAGATGTATTAAATCATTACTGATGCTTAGTGGAACCACAAGTAATACAGAGCCTGCTGGAAGAGGAAGAGGAAAAGGAAGAGGAAGGTTTTAAATTCCTTTCTGAATGCCAGCCTATTGGGGACATACTTTTCCAAAGGACTGGCAATGCAATTATTGATTAATAAAAATAATTGGGATAATGGTGTCCTGCAAATATCCAGGCTGAATGCCATAAAGGGCTTCATAGAAGACCACCAGCACTTTGAATTGCATCTGGAAGTCTACTGATAACCAGTACAGCTCATGGAGGTAACAGTGTTACAAATACATACCGAAATATGTTACTCATGCCACTTCATTCTGGGCCAATTGTAGCTTCAGACTGTTCAACAAATAAACCCAATATGGATCCTATAGCAAATTAGAGACATTTCAACCAGTGGTCTATCTAGAATTCATACTACATTCAAGTCTTGAGAATGCTTTTCATTTTGCCCAGCCTTCTATTCACCATAACATTATCTATACCCAGTTCAACATCTTGTTGAATCTCTTATATTTCCTGTTACCATCATCTTCAAATCAAGTGTGGGTGAAATCTGGAGCCTTTGTTTTAAAACATATACAAATTAATACTGAGCTTCAGGTATCCTGTCTTTATATGTGCCTTAGTTTACAGTGAAGCTGTCAAAGATAGACCTTGGGTATCTGTGTTCGAAAGTCACTAATGCTTCCATTCTGTAGGACCATAGTATCCTTCCCTCAGTGTGACTGTGGAGTCCTGCGTCAAACTGTAGATCACATCATGACTGGCTGTAAGCTGAAGGGCATATACCAGTCCAATATCTGATTTTTTAAAATATAAACAATAGTGCTCTTCAATAGTAAGATGGCCTAGATATTGGTATTTGAACATAGATCTTTTTAACATATATTTATTGTGTTCTACTAATCTAGATGAATTGTATATATATTGTATCACTATATTGCTAGTCCATCTATGATATGCCATGCATGACTAAATAAATAAATAAACTGCAGGACCAGAAAGTTAAGAAAAAATAAGTTTGTTCTATTGTTTCTCATTGGGTGAAAAATGCTTTTTCTCTAGGGACAGATATTCTACAAAGAATCAGCTTGCTTTTAAAATGCTGTATTATACAATTTATTATGCTATTGTGATGATTAGAGTTAAAAAGAGAATGTTGTGGCATCTGATATCTTTGGAGTGCAGAGGTGACAAGAAGCATAGATGGCCTCAAATACAATTTCACCACTGATATTCCTAAGCCTGGATAAGAAAGGAAAAAGCGTAGGCATCAGGCTAGCAACCCAACTCTAACAACAATAACAACAGCACTACTGAAGCAATTAATGCAATTCAATGAGATACTTAAAAGCAATTTGACAATACCCTGTGATGGTGCTTGATGAAAGCTGCAAAAAACAAAACCCAGTGTCAGATACAGAGCTCAATTTCAAAACCATCAAAAGAACATGGAGTGCACAGATACTACACTTGTGTGGAAAATTAACACAATTGCTTGATGATTTCATACTTATCATGTATTTGTACATCCTGAGCATAAAGATAAGATAAAAAAAGTAACAAGATAGTTAGTCATAGCAAGACCATTCAGTTTTCTGGAATGGATAATCTACATGTGCACTGTGTTGGTCTTTGGTGTTGTATAAGGGGGCAAAAAAGAGATGTAAGCCAGGGGATGATCGTAGCAAGATTTCAATCAAGGCTTGCAGAAACAACCATCATCACATCTTAGGTACCAACTGAGGATGCACACAAAGCTGAGAAGGACATACTCTATGAACAGCTGCAAGATACTTTCAGTGATATACCCAATCATAACATTATGCACAAATAGGCAACAACAGCCAAGGATGAGAACAAATGGTCCGAGAGGGTGTTTGGAGGGGTCTTTTTGTAGCCCCAGTACCTGCATCATCGCTGGCGGGCTTGGAGAGCCGAATGAGACCCTCGGTGGGGGATTCGCTGGGCTCTGGGGCGAGTGGGGATCGGCATCATCTCCCCCCCCCCCAGTCTGTGTGCGGAGCTGCGGAGGTGTCGGCGTGGCGCAGCTGTGGCTCCGGATGCGGCGACGACAAGCTCGATGGTGTTTTCTCCCCGGGGGGTCAGATGAGATCGCCAGCTTGGGATTCGTTGGACTCTGGGGTGAGCTGGGTATCAGTGGCATCTCCCCCCCCCGTTTCTTGCGTTGGAGCCTGCAGAATGCCAGTGTGGCACAGCAGCGGCTCCGGGTGCGGTGTGTGAGCCTAACGATGCTTTCCCCCCTTCTGGATCAGCTGGGGCGTGTTCCTGAGGCTGCAGCTGATCTGGGACAGTTAGCCCTGAAGACGCCAGGAAGACCTGGCGGAAGATCTGGAGTGATGGTGGCATCGGGAGCGGCGATGGTGGTGAGGATGGCGCTGTTTGTGGTTAGCCCCTGGCCTTTATTTTGCTCAGAGGGCCCAAGTGACACTATGGCTGTCCCAGGTATGGCCTGGAGTACAGCAGGAAGCATAACCGGTCCTTGGCCAGCTGTTATGGGTGGAGGCCTCGGCCCCGTCCAAAGGCTGTTAAGGGCTGTGATGTTTTCACCTATGGCGTTGGAGGTGTTGGTGGCCTTTTTCCTGCTGCTTCCTATGGTCTGATTCTGGACTTTTCCATCGACCATCGTGTTTGGTCTGGCTTTTCCATCGACCATCGTGTTTGGTCATTCTGCCTTATTTGTGTTACCTTTTCCACCTATACCATCTGCTCCATCTTCGCCAATTACAAGGTACTCTAATTACTGGGACTGAACCATCTATACTGTGCCACAGGCCATGGAGGGGTGAGCTTGGACACCCTAGTGACCTGGGCCCGGAGTCCCAGTGCCGATTGTACTTCCTTGAACTTGGTTTGCGGCTACTAGATTTTGGTGTTTCCCTTGCGGTGGTGAGAGCGGCAGCGGGGACTCATTTTCTTCGAGATAGCCATTTAACATCTCTTTACCAACTGTCCAACTGGCTTGTTGGGGATACCCACGGTGAGTCAGGACTTGATCCGGAGGAGGGTCTCAAACATCGACCACAGGCCTGTTGTGAGAGGGCAGCCTGGTTCCTGGACCCCCAATGGGTAGTACCTATGACTTTACCAAGTTCTTATATTCGGACTTTATTATTTACATCTGCAGACCCTCGTGCGGTTCCTTGACATCTTTGGATCTGTAATATTCGAACTTTACAGCAGCAGAGCGGGCCTTTAGGAGGCTCCTCCCTCAGGACATGGCCTACTATATTATCACCTACCTGAGGATGGGTTATGGAACCTGGAGAGGCATGGCATGGGGAGTTGGGTTGGGGTTGGGGCTCTAAGAAAGTAAAAAAGAGGTCACTAGGGCCCCTTTAATTAAATTTTAAATAAATTTTTAGGGGAGGGTGGGAAATGATGCGGAGGTGGACTGCAGCCTCATTGTGAGGGGGTGGGGCTGGGGGCTGGGGGCAGAGTGGGGCGGGACCGCGATCCCTAGGTGGTTGGGATCGGTGGGAGACGTCGAGGCATAGGGCCAGATCATGTGTTGGGAGGCGCACCTATCTTTGAGCAGTGGCGCTCCGACCCTGACCTCCTCCCCTGGGGCAGGGGAATGGGGACCCTGGGCTCAAACTGGTGTATTTTAATGCCAGGTCCGTGGCTATAAGTCTTCCCTCCTCCTTGAGGTGATTGAGGAGGAGGCTGCGGACCTGGCTTGTATCACGAGACCTGGTTGGGCCCAGAGGGAGTCCCTCTGGTTGACTTATGCCCCCAGGTTTCCAGATTTTGCACCAGTCACAGGCTCAGGGAGGGTGGTGGAGTGGCTGTGGTTATGGGAGACCCTGATTCCAAGGGAGGTCGCTGTTCAGAGATAGGCGGGTGAGACCCTCCTCCTGAGGTGGGGGCCTGGTGGTCGGGTGGGTTTGCTGCTAACATACCTTTCCCCAGCTGTGTGGCAGCAACCCTGCCTGGGTTTCTCGGCGTTCTCGGGGTGTGGATCTCCGGGCTTATTGTCCTGGGTGATTTTAACCTGCCTTCCCTTGGGAGTGTCGGGTTTGGCCCAGGAATTCATGGCCATGGGGACCATGGGCCTGACCCAATTAATTCAAGGCCCAACTCACGAGGGAAACACTCTCACCTAGTTTTTGTCTCGGAACAGTGGTGTAGTGATATAGCAGGCTAGTTGTACAACACTGCCCGTCCCATGGTCTGATCACTATCTCCTGTGGCTGGTCTTCCAACAGGCTGCTCCCCACTGCTGGGATGAGGAGCCACTTAGATGGTTCCGCCCCAGATGCCTAATGGACCCTGAGAGGTTCCAGGCGGAACTGGGGTCATTCCCTTCCCTTGCCCACAACTCTGCTGAGGACCTGGCGGCTGCTTGGCAGCAGGCAGCTGAGGCTGCCCTCGACAGGTTGTCCCCATGCATCCCCTCATGCGTGGATCCCGGTAGCTCCTTGGTATACTGAGGAGCTCGGGAGATGAAGCGCCGTCGAAGGGGCTTAGAGAGCAGGTGGAGGGCCACCCGCTCCCAAGCGATCGAGCCCAGCTAAGAGCCCATGGGACTTACCTGGTAGCTGTGGGATGGCGAGAAGGTCTATCTCTCCACCCTCATAGCGTCTGCAGATAACCAACTGCCGCCCTGTTTAGGGCCACCCGGCCTCCTACATCTGGGGAGGTGGTGGACCCTCTCCGGGAAGGGCTGAGGAATTTGGTCAATATCTGTCGGATAAGATCACGCGCGGATTGGGGTTGTGTTCCACCTTGCAGTGGTCTGAGGATCGTGGTGCAAGTAGTCTGGCTGATGTGATCTGGGCTGAGTTCGATCCTGTTTCCGAGGATGAAGTGGACAGGATTATGCGCGTCTGAGTTCCACCACATGTTTGTTGGACGTGCCTTCCTGGCTGGCTTATGCTGCCAGGGAGGTCACCTGCTTGGCTCCGGGCAGTGGTCAATGCCGTTAAGGGAGGGTGTCTTTCCCTCCACCTTGAAAAAGAGGCAGTGGTGAGGCCCTCTCTGAAGAAGCCTGCCCTGGACCCGACCATGTTAGACAACTTCGTCCAGTCTCCAACCTTCGTTTTGGTGAAGGTTGTTGAGAGTGTGGTGGCTCAGCAGTTTCCACTTTTCCTGGATGAAGCGGACTACCTAGATCCATACCAATCGGGCTTCCGCCTGGTTTCAGCACGGAGACGGCATTGGTCGCTGATGGATGATCTCTGGAGGGCCGGGACAGGGTTTTCCTCTGTCCTGGTCCTATTAGACCTCTCAGCGGCTTTCGATACCATCGACCATGGTATCCTTTGCGCCTCGAGGGGCTGGGAGTGGGGCACTGTTCTTCAGTGGCTCTCCTCCTACCTCTCGGGGCGGTTGCAATCGGTGTTGACAGGGGGACAGAGGTCGGCCCCGAGGGTGCTCACTTGTGGGGTCCTCAGGGGTGGTCCTCTCCCCTTTATTTAATCTACATGAAACCGCTGGGTGAGAGATCATTCGTGGTTTTGGGTGAGGTATCACCAGTAGCTGATGATACCCAGTTATACATCTCCACCCCAAACCAGATCAGTGATGCCTCTCCGTGATGACTGCTGTCTGGATGCGTACGGATCTGGATGGACGGAAACATGCTTCGGCTCAACCCAGCCAAGACTGAGTGGCTGTACATACCGGCATCTCGCCCAGTCAAGATTGTCCATCGCTGACCATAGGGGAGTGGTGTTGCCCCCTGTGGATAGGGCACAGAACCTGGGGGTCCTCCTGGACGTGCGGCTCCAGTTGGAGGTACAGGTAGGGGCTGTCGCCAGGGGGGCCTTTGCCCAGGTCCGGCTGGTTCGCCAGCTTCACCTTTCTGGACCGAGATGCCCTGCATACAGTCACTCATGCCCTTGTTACCTCGCGACTTGACTACTGCAATGCTCTCTATTTAGGACTGCCCTTGCACACCATCTGGAGGTTGCAGCTGTTGCAGAATGCGACCGCGCAGGTTGTGATGGGAGTTACCCAATTCTCCCATATTACCCCCTCCATGGCCTGCATTGGTTGCTGGTTATCGGTGAGGTTCAAGGTTTTGGTTTTAACATTCAAAGTCCTACACGACATGGGTCCACAATATTTGAGGGAGCGCCTCCTGCCGATATTGAGACCAACCGCCCTGTATGGGCACACAGGCAGGGGCTCCTCGGGTCCCGTCGGCAAGCCAATGTCGGCTGGCGGTCCCCCGACGAGCCTACTCTGTGGCGGCCCCGACTTATGGAATCAACTGCCTCTGGACCTCCATCTGGCCCCTGACCTCCACATCTTCTGTGGCGATTTGAAGACCTGGCTATTTGACCAAGTTGGGCTGTATGGGATAATCTTATGGGGTATGGGATAATTTTAACTCTAATTCAGTTTATTGGACTTTATAGTGGTTTAATTTTTTTTAAATTATTTATTGTATTTGTATGTTTTAACTGTGAGCTGCCCCGAGTCTTCGGAGATGGGGCGGCATATAAGTCCAATAAATAAATAAATAAATGATTGACCTGCATGGAACAGCAGCACAAAGATGCAACCCTGGAGAGCTTTGCTGGATTTTGTAGCATCAATAATTTTTATCTACTCTATAGATAAAAATATTCACACAAACACACATTAAAAAAAACCCATGCCTGTTATCCAATTCAGCCTTTAACAATGAAATCAATGGCTTTGCAACAGCAAATGATGGCAATCAGCACTCCTAGATGGCAGAGCATGTCACAGAGCAATAAGACCAGCATCCCCTTAATCATATCATTTAGACCCTACCAAAAGAAGAGGCAAGACCAGCATACCACTTCCCCCCTCTGATGTTGAGAAGCTAAAATCATGTCATTGCTAAACAGTACAAACAGTACAAACTCAAATCTAAAAACTGGTTTCGGCAATTGCAACATGAAACTGAAATTGAAGATCAGTGGAGATGGTTGAAATAAACATTGTCTGAGTGAAGAAGAAACAATTGGAAAAAGGAGAGCAATATAGGAAGAATGCTGCCTACAAGACAGAATCTGGCAGCTGATTGATGAAGACAAAATCACAAAGCTACAAAAGGTCCCAAATTACTAAGTGACAAAGAAAAAATCTATGGAAAAATACTGATCATTGGACTGTAAAGTCAAAGAAATTGCCAGGCTGACAAGGACACAAAGGAGCCAAAGCATAATAAGTAGCAATAAAAATGATACCAAGGTGCTATACTGCCAAGGTGCTATACAGCAAGAAGTAATACAAATCTTCCTACTAAGGACAATGATGGGAAATTATTACTTAATAAAACAAGGGACATGTTGGGCAGAGTAAAATTTGGTTAAGCAGTGAACAAATGAAGATTAAACAAGTTGATAATTGTCAAGGAAATACATGGACACCAAGGCATTGAGGATGTGCAGAAAATTATCTTCTTAGGAAGTATCACCAATAATGAAACCATTGAGGCAGCTGTTAACTGCAGCTTTGAAAAAGCACAGCAATATTCCAATGAATTTGCCAATTGGTCTTCGTCAATCAAGACTGCAACAGAAGTTCAACTGTCCACAGCTACACAGCTTTCTTCCTGGTGAAGTTTTTTGCCAAAAGAATGGTTTAAAAAATACAATATTTACTTGCCTGGTCCTTTTGAGTCTCTAATTAGTAAATAGACTGAGATCAGAGGAGCTAACATTTTGTTTTACAAAAACAAGCAAGGTAATCATGGTTTGGGAAGTAATTTTTAAAGAATTGTATGATTTTTATGAAACATGTGAATCTATACATACTTGTTTTGAGTTATGCAATGTTAATGGTGTCAGCTCTGGAAGCCATATTATCAACAGCAGCTTCCACGCTACCACATTCCTGAGCCTGGGAAATTGGGAGGGGAGAGTTCATAGGGTGTATGTAATTAGACATAATAGCATTCTTCTTTTGAGTCAAGGTCATGTCATCCTGCATCTGGTTGAGGAGTGGTTAGAGAATTGTCTCCTGTTGGGACAGATGTTGTTTGGGCCATTTGATGGACTGATGGGTGCAGGGGATGGGTCTTTGAATTTCAATTACTGAGGGAAAACCCGGAACTCTCAGATTTGGGTTTTCCCAGATGTGCCAGTATGACAACTCTAATAAAATGGAACTTTGAAAAAATGCCTGTCTAGGAGTTTTGGTGTTGGAGTTTATTTTTCTGGAATGCTGACAAATGGCTTAATTCAGTTAAAATGGCACACAAAAGGAATCAACTTCCCCTGTCTCAAACAGAAAGCAAACTCATAGACCTGGTTTGCTTGGCTTCAGCCTAGACTTGGATACAGTTGTGTGTAATGTATATAAGCTTCATTAGTATGTGCATCAAGGTGATAGTTACTCTTTCCATCATTATACCTTCTGTTATTGTAGTAGATATTATGGAAAATGCAATGAATGTGGCATAAAAATATATACAATGGGAGGAAAGTGGAAATTGTACCAGCTGCTGAATTAATGGCAGAATGTGGGATACTTGGTACTCTCTGAGCTTGATGGTTTTCTTGCAAACATTTCATTACAAACTAGGTAACACACTCAGATGTTGATGATCTTACCTAGTTTGGTAATGAAACATCTGCAAGAAAACCACCAAGCTCAGTGAGGGCTAAAGACCCCACAGTTCAATACCAAACTACAAATATTCTCTTCTATTGGTAATGGCACAAAGTACTATAGTACATCATATGCTATTGTGTGTATATTAATGCATAATAAATAACAGTAACATGGAAGGAAAGTCTACAGATCTGGCAGTGAAGAGGATATAACAGGATTTTGGCACAAGCAGATGGGGTTGGTTTAGGTGAATTTTATGATTCCAATTCTGTTATAACTAGAAACCCAACTCCAATTTGATAGGTCTTCATTGTCTAAGTAAATTCACAGAGGTTCCTTACTTTGCTGCAGCTTAATATTTCTGTCCTTACAGAACAGTCCAATAAAATATCACTACAATGACCCTATCAATAGAAATGCCAATCCAGTGTTACAAGTTGCAGGGCAGTACTAAGCTATTGTGGTACCTATTTTGTACTATAGTCACAAGTAAAGATGTTATTAAACAGGGTGGGAGGGGGAGTTTCTTGTCCCATAGATACTATTCATTTTGGTTGTTTTCTTCCTCCCCCCTCCTTTTTTTCCTTCTTCTTCCCAGGGCTGGTATGAAATATAATAAAGACAAAAGAAGAACTTCAAAATGACAGAAGGCCCAGGATAGAAATTTTCTCTTCCAAGCAGGCATTTGCTAGCAAGAGGATAAAAAGCAAGAATTCAACTCTTTTTTCATTCTGTTTTGCTTCAGTCTTCTCCATTTCATTCCAGGCCCTCCCTTGGTATTTAGGTTTTTTTATGTTATAATAAATTAATCTACAGAAACTAGTCAAAGTTTTTATTGTTTCTCCGAGAACACAAAGTTTCCTCTCTTCCCCAAGGTCTCTGTGATGTTCGTTGATGAAATTTATCTTATTTTGTCTGCAAAACCTGGGCTCTAATGAAGCTCTTGCACATTCTCTTTCTGGTGCTTTATGACTTTCTCAATTTGGTACCACATTAGTCAGTGAGGCTGGAGTCCAGCTCATCAGCTATCTAGCCAAGTAATAAATCTACTAGGGGAGTGTGAAAACCTGCTTCAATTAACCTGATGAGCAGTTTGGGGAGGAACAAGCTGGTAATTTTCAGTATTGACATAATGACGGTGCCAGACCTAAGATGCGAGATACATTTTTATGCAATTTCTCCTCAAGAGGTATGCATATATTTGGTAAATCTCTCAAACGCTAAGCGCAAGTCAACTTGTGTGGGTAATTTACTTTATTTTACTCACTTACACTGCAATTTCCCTTATACCAAATAAGAGTTTCTCATTGAGGCTTGCATTAGCTCTAGAGTGAGAAAGTATGCCTCTCACCCCAGATAAAGCCAGTTTTGTAAATCAAATCAAATGGGCAGAGCTGCTAGAAATTGGAGGTCTCCTTTTTTTCTTTGTGGTCCCCTGTGCCTTCAGAGAATGGAGGATTTCTTGAAATAGCACGAAATTGAAGCAGAAACTAAAGGAGAAAATTTGAATTTGAGAATGACTTCCACTCCTGCTTCCCATAAAAGCCTTTGTTACACTCAAGAGTACTCTCTAAACTGAAGGATCCAGGTAGATATGCAGTACTGTATTATGTGTGATGCTGATGAAGAAAAGGAAGATCCAAACTATATAACTATTTTCTTGATTAGTAGCCATCTGGTTTGGTATAAGATGGGTGGCTATATAAGGCTATATAAATTATACATATATGCATGCATATATGGTGAGAGGAAAGTGTTGCAAAAAGACAAATGCATTAAGTTTACTTACAAAGTAACATGTGGGGGTATCTTGTCCAATGAGTTTCCTTTTACTCATGGTCAAGATAAATCTTATTTATTTATTTATTTATCTGCCCATCTCACTGCAAGTTGACTCCTATGCTCTAACATTGGGAGGAACACTCACAACCTTAGATGTGAATAGTCAGTTCTACTTTAGAGAGTTGCCATTTTATAATAGAGATTATTTACTACATCATGCGCTGAAATGGCACAGTCTAGCTTGATGACCTCCATTGCACTGAGATCACAAATCCAATCTTAGAGGTTCAAGTTTCTCTAGAGCTCAATGATCCTAGTTTGGCTGAATCACAAAGAAGTAAATTCTATTCAGCTCAATGGGACTAACTCTCACGAATTCATCCTTCAGGCATCAGGCAGATTCCATATATAGTTATGAAAATAGTCTGTACCTTCCACAAAATGTTAATCTGGTTGTGTAATGCTGGATGAATGCTAACTCTATAATAATAAAGACTATTGATTAAGGCAACAAGTAGGCATTAAAAATCTACGTGGCTTACCTCATCAGTTAAGCATCCTGCTCTCTATCACATGCCCCAATGACAGTGTGCCAACAGCCTATGAACTGCACTGGATATAAAGTAGCTTTTGCTTATAATACTTCTCTGTGGATCTAGAATTCACAGAAAGGTGAATTATCGATGTGAAAAATAAATGGAACAAGAAGCTATTTTCATATATAGGTAATCCTCGACTTATGACTACAATTGAGCCCAAATTTTTCTGTTGCAAACCCAGATTTTTGTTGAGTAGTTTTGCCCCATTTTATGACCTTTCTTGCCACAGGTGTAAAGTGAATCACTGCAATTGTTTAGTAACTTAGTTGTGAAATGAAACTGGCTCCCCCATTGACTTTGCTTGTCAGAAGGTTGCAAAAGGTGATCACATGACCTAGGACACTGCAACCATCATAAATATGAGGTAGCCTGAATTTTGATCACATGACCATGGGGATGCTAGTATAGTCGTAAATGGTCATTAGTCGCTTTTTACAGAACCATTGGAACTTCAAATGGTCACTAAATGAATGGTTGTTAAGTCAATATCTACCTGTGCATTGATTATGAGTATCTGTTCCATAAACCCGGGAATGACTTCTTATCCTGAAACTGCAAAATGTTAAAGTAAAATTGAAAGTTCAAATTAGAGCTTGGATTTCCTTTTTATGTTTTTCACCTCTATTTTTAGCATTAAATTTGAAAATATCCCCTGAAGAAAGCCTAGAAGCATATTTTTAGAGACAAGAGAAGTAAGAAATAAAAGCCATCAGCTGCAAGAAACTGCTCCTTGAAAAGATGAGAGCCTTATCTGTCTCTAAGTGCACATGAATTCTATTTAAATAATAATAATAATAATAATAATAATAATAATAATAATGGAAGAATGAGAAGTTCTTCTCTCTTTATCGTTATTTAAATTTTAAGCCCGGCAGTTGTGTGGCTCAAAGGTGATAAGATATATTGTGGCATTATGGGAGAAAAGTATAGATCAGTAGCAAAGCATGTGCCTTGCGCGCAGAAGGCTCAAATTTCAATCCCTGCATTTCATGGGTAGTTTGGAAAGATTACTGTTACAAATGATGGACAACTCAACTATTTACTCCCCATAGAAAAGAGTAAAGTGAATGGATTAACTCAGAAGAATGATCAGTTGAGTTTTGTATTGTTGCTTTCTAGCCCCTGACAAAAGAAAATGCCTCTTTTCTCCATTCGAAAAGAGGCTGGGGCAGTTGTTATTTAATCTTCTTTATCAAGAAAATAAAATAGTTTCAGAAAGAATAGAACTATAATTCCCAGGCCCTTCCTTCATACAAAAGGAAGAAAAGAGTGATTACTCCCTTCTTCTTTCAACACTGAGAAATAGAATCTTTCTTCTGTGCAAAAGGAAAATCAGGACAATTTTCCTCTTCCTCTTTCTGAGTAGAAGTACTATAAGTACATATTGACAACCCACCTTCTTCTCTGGTGGGATTATGTGAGAACACTACAGTGTTTGCCTGGATTTCACTTGCTCAACTTTGTCTTCATTGATCTTTGTTTCAGGCAGAATCAGAAGTTGTCAGAAACTGAATCTAACATCTGTTGAATGTCTCTGAGCTACACTAAGGTTCCTAACCAATCCTTATCAAGAGACCCCAGCAAAAAGAGTTGGGCATATAGGTAATCTTCAAGTTCAAGTTCAATATCACATGACTTTATTACGTAGCAATGGCATAGCAGGCACTCCCCATTTCTGTTGTAGAATGAATTTCATTGATCATTAGCTAAGGATCCATCCCCATTCCAAACATTTCTAAGTTTGGTCCCTCCCAGCCATGAGCCTCAGTTCTTCTAGGGTAAGTATCTGTCTCCTTTTCAACTCCTACCTACTGTCTGTTTCACCCATCTCTGACCTTTTGGCCATCCTGCATCTTGCCTTGTGGGTGTCAAGCAACCCCAGTACTACACAGGTGTTAAGGCTGAGGCTGTTGCCATACTGCATCTCAGGGGCTTCTTGGCATGCTATGGCTTTGGAGCAGCAAGAATCCCTGAGCCACAGCCCAGGTGGAGCAACACAAGTTCCCCTGTGGTCATAAATGGAAGCGGGCTGCCAAGTGCCTGAATTTTGATCATGTGACCACAGGGCCACTGCAATGGCCATAATTTCAGGGATTGTCTGTAAATCCCTTCATCCAGTGCTGCTATGACTTCAGTTACTGCATGAATTATTATTAAGCAAGGACAATGTGTATTACTTTCTTAATATTTGTGATTCCTGTTTGCAAATGCCTATGGTGCCACATACTTGGGTCCTGCTCTGTAATATTATTTGTTTTGTGTGGGGGAGGAGAGAATTAGGTCAAATTTGCTGTTTTTTGCTTCCAGGAAGGATAGTGAATATGTAGCATGTTTCTTCAATTGGACTGGAATTCATCTAGTTTATTCCTATAAAATTCTCTAGCAAATGGAATGGTTCCTTTTTTTTTCTGCAGAAGAAAGAATACAAAAATATCTCTCATCTTTAACTGGATGAACTTTCATGAAAGGGTCAAAATCCTCTATCTATTTGGCAAGGAAAAGTATTATAATGGTAAGATGAATGCCACTAAGAGGCCAGGCTTTTAATCTTTCCCTGAGGTTTGAAGAAGTTATTATACTCAGGTGAAAAGATTAATGCTTCTATTATTTAATGTATCTCACAATTTGCTAGGCTCTATAGCTCGTGGCATCTAAGAATATCCAAGTTCTGAAGAAATGAAGGGAAGTTGTTACTACCTTGTCTCAGATAGAACTTTGAGAAATGCCAGCATCTTGAGAAGACCAAAATGTCTTAGAAATAGGCAATGTCAAACCATGTCCATATTCTTATATTAATAAGGTGATTTTTTTTCCATTGTCTTTCTCCAGGATTTTTAAAAACTTTCTAGTCTTCTCTGAAACCATGGGATTTTCCAGTAGTTTTGTATGCAGCTGCTGATGTGGTCTGGCCCTGCTTAGTTTGAGTTCTGCTAAGCTCAGCTAGACTCTACCACTTGCCATAACTACCTGTAGCTCTCACTATCTCATTTAAAAGTTTATCTGTACTGTAAGATGTTGTGTCATGAGTATGAGCACCTTTTCTCTTTTTTTTGTGCCTTCAAGTTAGTTTTGACTCCTGGCAATTGTCTGCAGAGGTCCATGCAATTTTCTTGGCAATGTTTGTAGAAGTGGTTTGTTATTGCCACCTTCCTAGGGCTGAGAAGGAAGGACTGGTGTTTGGCTGTGGCTCCATATTATTTTATTTATTTGCATTTTATTTATTTGATTTGTCAATCGCTTACAAGATAGTAGGTATAAGTATAAACATGAGTAAGAATACAGGAAATAGGTACGAATAAATGGGGACAATAGGACAGGGAACAGGAAGCACGATGATACACTTATGCACCATCATAATTTTACATAATTTTACATAATTAAAATGGATAGTTTAGCTGTGTTGTACTCCACAGTATTATTATTATTAGCTTTGAAGAGAATCAGCTACATACATATTTAAGAAAATTAAAAGTGACTGACATTTGAGTAAAAAAAATGTAAGAGACAGGACAAGAAGCAGTTCAACTTATGACATATTTTATGTCTGGATCACATTTTCAAACAAAAATAGTGTCATCTGCCTCAAATTCCTTGTGCGTCTAGTCACACTTGACCAAATAAAGTATCTGATTCAATTCAATATGAAAGAAGACAAAGAATACCAAATGTGCATACCTTCTCAAGCAGTTTACCTGTTATGTATGTAGGTTTGAATGTTATTGGTTTATTTGAACTGTTCTTGTAAAATGTCAAATGGTATTGGTTTAAATAGTGCGGGAAGAAACCCTGCACTCCCATTGGCTGGCAGCTACGGCTGCAGGCTATAAGAGGCAGCCGTAGCCAAGCCAGGACGGGTCTATTCGAGCTGTAGTCACTTAATAAACTCTTTGCTGGAACTCCTTGCGTCTGACTCTTCATGCAAACTTAACACTGGCGGCGAAGGTGGGATTTCCCTGAAGAGAAGACGACGCGATGAACAAGCAACTGAGCGAGATGGCTGCGCTGAACACCCCCAGCACCGTTCGATCCGGCGGAAGACTGGGAATCGTATGCGGATCGTTCCACATGTATCTGGAAGGAACGATCTCGCCGGCATCCCCGAGAGACGGAAGAGGGCGGTCTTTCTCACGCACTGCGGTCCGGCAGTCTTCAAAATGGCGGCGTTGGCGAGCAGCAGAGCTGAAGGTAATGGAATGGCCCAATTTAGAGAAACTTTTAAGAGCCCATTCGCCCAAGTATCGTGCCTCATTAAGAGACACGAATTTTACCGTCGGGATCAAGGAGATAGCGAGAATGTTAATGACTTCGTGGCAAGTTTAAGGGACATTGGGGTGCCTGTGACTTTACCAACTTAGAAGAGGCCATGCGTGATCGGTTTGTTTTAGGCCTAAAAGATAAGGTCTTACAAAGCAAACTATTAATGAAACCTAAGATCACGTTTAAAGAGGCCATTGAAGAAGCTGTTTCAGCGGAAGCCACCAAGTCCTCAGCAGCGGCCATGAAAAGATTAACAAGGCCTCAAGCCAGGCCTCAAGCCATTCTGATGGGGAAAATCCACAACTGCCCATTGTAACAAATAGACTCTGATTCTGATGGCAGTGAGGCAGAGGAGGGATTTTAGACTCAGAATGGAGAAGAAGAGAAAAGACTCTGGGAAAAGCAGGCAAGGATTCTATTGCAGAGGCTGTGGGGGGGGGCCACCCCCGCACTGAATGCAAGTTCTTTGACTCCATTTGCCTATGCTGTGAGAAACGGGGTCACATAGCCAGAGACTGCAAATCGTCCAGAACTCCACCGATTAGGAAAAAATTTCCTGATAAAGACTTTAAGACCAATAATTTCCTTGAAAAGATGGGGCGGAATTTAGAAGCAAATGGCAAGAATGAAACTCACCAAACAATCACTATTGGTCATTCTTCACCCTTAAAAAGCAGAAAAGTACACATGAAGGTGTTTATTGAAGGAAGGCCTTGCCAAATGGAAGTGGACTCAGGTTCTTATTTATCTATGGTGTCATGGGACACTATCCACAGACTCTTTCCCAAAATTCAGAAGAAGCATTTCCAGAAGCAAGCACTGACTCTCAAAGACTACCAAGGGAACAAGATTCCAGTAGTTGGAGCAAGAGATTTCAACGTGCAGTTTAAAGGCCACACCAAACGTTTGCCCCTGACCATCGTGGACAAGGATCGCCCAAGTTTGCTGGGACTTGAGTGGTTCAAGCCACTAGGCATCGAGGTGACTGGCATCAATCACGTGAGCAGCTCTGACTGGGAGGAGTCTTTGAAGTCTGAGTTTCCAGAGGTCTTCAGCGAAGGACTGGGCAAGTATATGGGGACCCCTATTGCTTTCAGCCTAGACCCCAAGGTGCCCCCAATTCGTTTAAAGCCCAGGAGGGTTCCATTTGCTTTAAAGGAAAAATTGATGCACAATTAGATAAGCTCATTGCTCAAGGGGTTTTAGAGCCTACTGACCACTCCAGATGGGAAACACCCATAGTCACACCAGTCAAGGCTGATGGGTCAGTGAGAATCTGTGGTGACTATAAGGGGACACTTAACCATGCGCTGCAGCAGAGCGCATACCCTGTACCAGTTGTGCATCATCTGCTCCATTCCTTGGCAGGGGTACAGTATTTGCTAAACTGGACTTGGCTCAGGCATATCAACAATTAACAGTTGATGATGCCACTGCAGAGGCACAAACAATTGTGACTCATAGAGGTGCCTTCAAATGTAAAAGACTACAATTTGGAGTAAGCGTGGCACCTGGCATTTTCAAAGCCTTATGGAAAGAATGTTGCAAGGACTGCCAGGGGTAGTGCCTTATTTTGATGATGTGTTAATCTCTGCTGAAAATGACACTCAGCTTCAAGAAAGACTCAGAGAAGTCCTTACCAGATTCAGAAAAGCGGGTTTAAAAGTCAAGGAAGACAAATGCACACTCAAAACAGACAGAGTTGAGTTTCTGGGGTACATGATTGACAAGCATGGCATCCACCCTACTGATGCCAAGGTTAAAGCAATCAAGGAAGCCCTAAACCTGATGCAAGACAGATTTGCAAGCCTTCCTTGGACTTATTAACTTTTACCACATGTTTCTACCTCACAAAGCATCTATTGCTGAGCCTTTACATCGCCTGCTTGATAAGAAAGCTGTTTGGATCTGGGGGAGGAAGGAACAGTCAGCATTTAACAGTATTAAGAAACTAATCACGTCTGATGCTGTGTTGATCCAGTTCTCTGAGAATTTGCCTGTTGTTCTGACTTGTGATGCATCCCCTTTTGGAGTGGGAGGGGTTTTGAGTCACAGGCTTCCCAGTGGAAGGGAAGCCCCAATTGCATTTTACTCTTGCACTTTGTCCAAAGCAGAGAGGAATTATAGCCAATTGGACAAGGAGGCTTTAGCAGTTGTTGCAGCTGTTAAGAAATTTCATGAATATCTGTATGGCAGGTCATTCACCATTGTTACAGATCACAAACCTTTATTAGGCATTGTGGCAGGAGACAAACCTACACCTAATATCCTGTCACCAAGAATGCTGAGGTGGACTGAATTTCTTGCAGCCTATTCATACAAACTGATTCACAGACCTGGCAAGGACATTGGACATGCTGATGCACTGAGTCGTTGCCCACTACCTTGCCACAAGGAGGACTTTGAACTTGAAACTCACACCTTTTTCCTGGAGACCGTTGCTAAGCTTCCAGTCCATGCTGCTGAGATTGCCAGAGAGACTGCCAAAGATGCTGTGTTGGCACCTGTTATGGGCTGGATTAAGAAAGGTTGGCCTCTTCAAGATCTACCTCACCTTGCCCAACCTTTTAAGTCCAGGCAAACTGAATTATCTGTATTAAGAGGATGTATTTTGTGGGGTAACAGGGTGGTTATTCCTGCAAAACTGCAAAGGGAGGTTTTGGAAATGTTACATGAGGGTCATCCTGGGATTGTAAGGATGAAAGGTTTGGCCAGGAGTTATGTATGGTGGCCAGGTATTGACAAAATGGTTGAAAACTGGGTAGCCTCTTGTCCCAATTGCCAGGTAGTCAGGCCTGCCCCACCTCACGCCCCACACAGGAATGGGAATGTCCTAGGGGCCCATGGTCTAGAATCCACATTGATTTTGCAGGCCCTACAAGAGGGCACACTTTTCTAGTTATAGTAGATGCATATTCCAAATGGCTAGAGGTAATTCCCATGACTACAACTGAGGCTGTCATCAAGCAGCTCAGAAAATTGTTTGTAACCCATGGGTTACCAGATGTCCTTGTTTCTGACAATGGCCCTCAATTCACATCTAACATTTTGAATCCTTCCTAGCTCAACAGGGTATCAGACATGCCCTCACTGCCCCTGGGCACCCTTCGGCCAACGGCCGGGCTGAACGCATGGCACGCTTTACCAAAGAGAAGCTTCAGCAGCTGGGTCCTGGGGATATCACTGAGAAGCTTGAAAAACTTCTGAGTGTTCAACACATCACTCCTAGCCCATCAAATAACTTGTCCCCAGCAGAGTTGTTGATGGGTAGGAAACTTAGGTCTTCCCTTGACCGCCTTCATCCCACTTATGCACCCAACGCACCACTGGATTCCACTTCCAAAGTTCGTTCTTTTAGTGGGAGAGATTCTGTATATGCTAAGAACCTTATAGGTGAACCTTTGTAGATTCCTGCTGAAATAACTCACATCACTGGCCCTCGTTCTTACAGGGTACAAACAGAGGATGGCCTCCTCTGGAGCAGGCACATTGACCAACTTAGATCCAGGTTCCCTCAGGAACATCGCCCCTGTTTCTCTCTGGGTCCCCCACCTAATGTCTCTTCTAGGGGAAGGGGGAACAGGAGGAAAATCAGCAAACAGGAATCAACCCCAGGTGTAACGAGCCATTGAGACAGGAACCATCCCGAACCCTGTCACAATGCCAAGATCCATCCTTAGAAGTGGAAGATTGCACATCACTACCTGACTTGGGTGCTGACATTGGAATGGAGATGGGTTGGGAGGAGAGACCGATTCTAACAGTCTAACAGGGTCTCCTTTCACAGGAAGTCCCAACAGGGAAATGTCAGCAGACACATTTCCCTCTCACTGGGTGAGAACGTTAAAACTTCTGAACCACGAAGGTCTCAACGCATTTAAGAGCCCCACCTATTTAAAGGAATACATTAGATAGGTTGGGGTTTGGTATGGACTGAACCTAGTGGGGAGGTGTTATGTATGTAGGTTTGAATGTTATTGGTTTATTTGAACTGTTCTTGTAAAATGTCAAATGGTATTGGTTTAAATAGTGCGGGAAGAAACCCTGCACTCCCATTGGCTGGCAGCTACGGCTGCAGGCTATAAGAGGCAGCCGTAGCCAAGCCAGGACGGGTCTATTCGAGCTGTAGTCACTTAATAAACTCTTTGCTGGAACTCCTCGCGTCTGACTCTTCATGCAAACTTAACATTACCCTCCTCAGGATGGTGTTTTTTGAGAGTGTGATCAATTTCAAAGCCTGTAATAAAAGAACTATTTCCTTATTTTAGCAAATCTTCCTCGTATTATTAACAATAACTCCATCTTTATATCAGGAAATCCAGTCCCTCTTTTTTCTCTGACACTATCAGATTTAAGTTTATTAGTGGCTTGGCCATTGATTCAATAGCGCACTGATAACTCTGTGTTAGTCTTGACTGTTATGTATTGAGGGTTATTAAATTGGCTGACAGGTGTATAAATCTATCAAGCAGCACCTCCTTCTTTCTATCTGCAGTTTATTTCCCTCCACTCTATGTTAGGATACCACATACAAGAAATGTGGTGTATTGAGATGTATTTCAGAAAGGCTGGCAACTAGGGAAGAGAATTCCAAGTGTATGTTTTTTAGTTACGAGTTGTTTCCTGCAACAAAATAAAATCAGAATTGATAAAAATGGAACACTCAGAGAAAGGGATAGTGAGCGAGCATGGTAGGAATAGTTGCAGATGAAAGTAAAATAGTTGAGAAGATGAAAGAGGAAAAAAATGAAGATGATACTAAGGATGTTTCCTGTCATTTTCCCATGTGGCATTTTTAAATGTCTTCTCTTGTTTAATCTCTGGACAAAATATGTTATTCTTCTGTTCCAAACATATAAATATCTGACCTGGGACCTTTCCATTCTGAAGGAAATGACAACCTGATTAAGTATACTGACTTTTCTATTGATTGCATAACCAGATCCTTTCTGGTTACCCATGCGTGATTGGCAAATGTTAAAGTACAAGGTTTAAAATTAATGACTTTAATTAATCATTAAGGTCCATTAATTTCAATGGATATAGTTCATGGATGAATAAATCTGGATTTCACAAATAATCTATTAGTTGCTCTTGGTGTTAGCATTTTAAAGATAACTCTAAAGATTCTATATTCTAAACTTTAGATTCAGCAAGAATTCTGCCTATTTGTGTACATGTGCGCTAGTGTGTGAGTGTGGGTGGGTTCAGGATTGATGTATTCTAAATCTTTCATATAATGCTTGCTGAATATGAAGAAAGAATGTAGGGACTTGTCAGGTTGAGATTAGATTCTTCCAAGCAGGCAAAAGGTTTATTGATGGGTGATAGGATTTATAACTAATCTTCAGGGAATGGCAGAATCAGTTACAGAATATAGTTTATGATCTGCTATCCCAGCATATTATGAAGCTCATATGTGATTTAATTTCAGCTTTATTTATAACTTTGTTGTATACTTTTTCCTTGTCTGAACTAAAAGAGTGTTCCCACAAGCAAATTGCCTTGAGAAAGTCATGGAGATTCTGAGAACCAGGAAGAAGTGGAACCCAATTCTGTTTTTAAATCATGAATAAGGCTTTATTTCTAGGATTGGAGAGACCATGGGAATAATTCTTCTATTATTATATGAATTATTGTAAAGATTTCCTAAACCATTATTGCATATGGTCAAGAGTTAATGAGCCTGCCTCTTCTGAAGCATCAGAGCGAGAAATATTTTCTGGGTTCAGCTATGTTCAATATCTGGTATTATCACTCTTTAGTCAGAGAATACACTTTATTAATGAAAATGCAGTCTGTTGTGTCAAACATGCTTAAGGAAGGAGCATATACTTCATTCTAACATGCATGTAATGCCCTATTTTTCATTATATATTGTATTTGAGTTGTCCAAATATTTGTCTTATAAACACCGTGTACTTACATATTGGGATTTTGCATACATATAACACACATGGATTACTATGAGACTTGAGGGCAAAGCTGTACATTTCTGTAAGTATTGGACACAATTTTAAAAGAACTGGAATGGAGAACTCTATGCCCCACTGGGTTTTTCATCCTCCTGCTCCTCCTCCTCCTCCTCATCACATAATATTGAGAAAATTGAGAAAAATATGTTTTAAACACTCAAGATAAACTCACTCTGCATACCCTAACTACTAGCTTTCTTTTGATATCCAAATATAATCTATTCAGATAGCCACACATTGCAAAAAGTAATTGTTTATTTAACCATGATTTGTTAAACAAATCTCAATCAGCTGGTTTCACTCAACACATTAAAAAAAACAGAAACAAAACAACACATGACAATGTGGTGTATGAATTTAGTCACTATATGAATCTGCTGCTTTGTGTTCTTTTGTTTTTACGTAAATATATTTCCAAACCACAGATTTCAAAGATCATTCAGAGTCTAGGAGTCCACAGTGAAAAGGATGATTCACCATCACATTTTATTATCTGCACCAAGATGAATGATAACAAGACTCTGGATCAGTCTATAGCTGGGTTTGTACATCTTGCTATACTGTTAGTTAGTTAGTTGGTTAGTTAGTTAGTCAATTTATAACACATCATACATAGACTAGCAATGTATACTAATATTGCATCTAAATTTGTAAAACACAATAAAATATAACTATTTTAAAATATCTATATTCTGTAGGTTATACTGAAACAGACGTTATTGCTCATAGTTTAGTATGAATCAAGCCAGTATGGATTGCAAGTTATATTTTATGTTCAGAGTTAAGCATGAACCAGCCCATTAAAAATTCTTTTTTTAAAAAGTAGCTAAAAACAATAGTAAAAACAAGCCATGGTTTAATTTTTTGCCTTTGAAACTGAAATGTTTCAAACAAGCCATGGTTTAATTTTTTGCCTTTGAAACTGAAATGTTACATAACCATATTTTTTATACATTTCATTATTAAGATATACAAATTATGAAACAAGGCAGCAAGAAGTGGAGGTACAAAAAAGGGGAGAAAACATAGAACACAATGGTTACAATGAACAAAGATCTTCAGCTGATCTTGAAAGGCCAGCCCTTGATGCCAACTATAACTGAGAAGTGAAAAACTTCATTTGAGACATGTACCAGGTATACTTTTGCTCAGGTCATCAAATAATGAATTTCTTGCAAATCCAGTTTCCTCAAAGGAGGAATAATGTACTACCTCAACAGTACCTAAGCCAAACTGATCCATCCAAATTTTAAGTTGTTGGCCACACTTTATATGTCAACAGCAGGTCCTTCTGAAACAAAATGGCTTCTGCCCTGCCCATCTCTCCTTTAATCAGCATAGCATTTAATCAATCATAGCATTTTGCATTAGCCTATGCTTTTAGGTCAAATTGAAAAGGAATGGAAATTATATTTCAATATGATGACTCGGAAGTTCTAGTTTATGAATCACTAATCCAGTCCAGAAAGACAAATCTGTAAAAAGGTCCTCCTTGCCCTTCCAAAGACACATCTGCCCTTCCAAGGGAGTGAATTTCTTACACAGCAACCAATGCTTATATCATTACCCTACATCTATAACATTAGTTCAAAAACAATCCTGAGCTTTTGATACTTTCTGAACTAAACATCCTTTTTTGGGTGGGTCTGATTCTGAGAAGCCCATGCTGACCAGCATCAGACTCCTAGCAAGAGATAAGTAATGGAAGGCTCAGTAAGAAAAGCTTAATGATTTTTCTTTACTGGAATGAATGAATAAGAAGCAGATGAGTAAAGCAAAAACCTCACCAGCTATTCTGCTGACTTCTTAATCCAAACAGCTTTTGCCTCTCCTCCTCTTTGTTTGAAAAGCAAACAAAGCTCACAATATTGCCAGGTCCACCATCATGTTGTGATGAGTGATATATTTGCCTAATAACATTCAGCGTTAAGTGGGGGACCCCAAGAACCTGATTTGCTAAATGTGCAACTTGACTCAATGCATGGTGCATTTGAAATAGTATTAGGAAAGGCAGTCCCAATTAAAGCCAGATTTAAAGCCTATGCTTTTTAGTAGTTCTTGAATAAATTAACTTGAGCGGTTTCCTTTGCTCTTGGAGGCAGCTGCTTTGGGTCCATCACCAAGATGCGGCTTGCTTGCACATGGCACCTGCAGGCCTCCCAAGATGGCTTCAGGAGGTGGAACTGAGCCAAGTACAGCAGGCTTGTGTGCCTACCCTCCAGGCTAGCAGCTGTGGAGGTATGAAATGCTGACACACCAGCTGCCAGGACCATTTATAACTCTGAGATTGCTCTCTCAGGACAATAATGGATGTTGGACAAATGACGATAGGGAGCAAAAAGTGCTATTAGTCATTACTGAAACTTTGCATTGCTCTCTGGCCAGTGCTAAAGCCATAAAGTCAGCATCCAATGGGCAAGTTTCTCCTCACCTCTGCCTCTGAACTAAAAGCTTTGGGAAGGCAAGCTGAAGTGCCATCAATCCTGGGGAGGCTGACAGTCAACATTTGTCACCGAAACATTTAAGGGTTGGCTTAATCTCTTCCTTTTGGAGAGTTCATCATAACAAATAACTGGGTGGCTTAACCTTGGCCAGCAAATCTCTTTTCTCACTCCAGCTGAAAAGAAAAAGTGGTTGTTGGGTTGGACTGCTGGCTCACAAGCTGGCAATGTTTTTGCCTTGTGTGGTCCTGGACACATCCTAAATGGATCCAGAGTCAGCCAATGTTTATGTGTTCTGATTGTTACTGAGATACCGGCTCAGCCCACACATCTTAAAATCTTGCACATATGTGCATATGCTGTTATCCATTAATCTTCTACCATGAAGCAAAGGAAACTATTTGTATCGTGGATGTTCTAAAGAATTGTTCCTGGATTAATACTTTGTTTAGTGGGGTTGTTGGATCTGTCCATCAAAGTGAATTAGTGACTTCAATTGTTGGATAACTTGTCCTGAGATGGCATCCATCCCAGAAGCTCATTCAGGAATGAATATTCCACCTGCTGGAAAAGGAAAGTTGTCTCAAATTGTCCACTTAAAAGGAAGCTCAATGGTCAGAGAATACAAATTATAGATCTGGAGCACTATAAACAGAAATTGGGTTCATATATTTTGATAATGGCCATTTGAACTCAATCTTTCCTTTTTTTCTAAACTATAGCTTCAGGTTGAGAAATTCAACAAATCCTAACTTACTGTCACATGCCAGGTCAGTGATGTTCCTGCTTTAGTACATAGAGCAACACAAGAATGACTTGTCACATTGTCTGGACCAGTGGTGGGATTCAATTTTTTTTACTACTGGTTCTGTGAGTGTGGCTTGGTGGGCATGGCAGGGGAAGAATACTGCAAAATCCCCATTCCCTCCCTACTCCTTGGGGGAAGGTGACTGCAAAATCCCCATTCCCTCCTCACCCACTAACCTGCTTTCCAGCTCTGTTCTGCTGTGCAGGGCAACAAAAGAAGACCCAGCCAATCAGCTGGGACTCAGGAGGCAGAGAATAGATGGGCCAGTCAGAGTGGTATTTGCCGGTTCTCTGAACTACTTAGAATTTCCACTACTGGTTCTCCAGAACTGGTCAGAACCTGCTGAATGCCACCTCTGGTCTGGACGTTATAAATCAAAACATTTTGTTGACAAATATTCTTGTCGACTCTATTACATCTCTGAAGCAGCAGCCACATTAGACATAAACTCAAACTGAATTTAGGTAATTTATATACTATAGATAGGATTCTGTGTGCCATGTAAGACATCAAATAGAAAGCAGATGCTTAAGTCAGTTTCAAAATTTAAACCAATGGCTAGCTTCCACAAAAATCCATGAGATAACTTGGGCAGTTGGTTGCGGTCTACTGAGAAATAGATGCTGAGGTCAAACACAAAATTCCATGCACGAGCAAAATTAAGCTGCTGTGTAGAGTAGTCTGGAATGGAAAGAGAATTTTTCCCTTTCCATTTAATTGTGTCCAATTCTCAGAAACTGCCTGGACAAGTTTCTGCCATTTCCTTGGCAACATTTTTCAGATGTGGTTTGTCCTCACCTCTTTCCTGGGATTGAGAGAAAGTGGCTGGCTGAAGGTCGCCTAGCTGGCTTTGTGGCTAAGGCAGGACTAGAACCTACAATTTCCCAGTTTCTAGCCTGATGTCTCAACCACTACACCAAAATGGCTCTAGCAATTCTGAGAAGAGCCACTGGCATAAAGGAGAACATTAAATCTATTCCTATTGGCCTATTACAGGCTCTGGAGGAGGTTCTATGCAGTAAAGGTGAAAGTCTGTGAATTGCTACTTGAACATGTCTGGCTTTTCCATCTTTAAGGCTTGCTCATCTTGTCAAATGTTTTCTACCTCAAGGAAACTTTGTTTGTTTGTTTGTTTGTTTGTTTGTTTGTTTCCAAGGACAACTGTCCAATTAAAGTCAAGTGATGCTGGAACGTTAGTATATGAACAGCTGGGATTTTGAGATAGATTCTAGAGCCACTCATCACTTTGAATAAAACACCTGGAGCCATTCACATGGTTTTAGCATTATTCTCTTTTTACGTAGCTCAAGAGTGCTGTTCAGTATAAAATAAACCACGTTTCAATGCACCTGAAGCACGTCAGTTTAAGGCTTAGTCTCTTTGTTTCCCAGAGAATTAAATATGATATATTTCTTGGGTTCAAAAGCATTCTTGTCTCATGATAGAAAATATTACAGCTTTTAATTTGTCTTCTAGTTTTTCAAACACTGGATATTTTAAGGTTTCGGGGTAGGGGTAGGGTTAAGGAACATGTGTGTGACAGGGTGTTTAGCTTTTTTTTATTGGAGATGGTAGAGATTGCTGCTTTTGTTGTGGTTTTTCCTGTTGCCTATCCAAGGACCCAAGATTGGTGGGGGCAATAAGCTGACTTTGTAAAAATGCCGCTTAGTAATAAGCAGGCATATACAATGGAATGAAGGCTATTGCTGAGCACATTGGGTTGTATCCCCCCAAAAAATTGTAAGCCGCCCTGAGTCTCTGGAGAAGGGCAGGATATAAGTATGAATAAAAATAAAAAAAAAAAAAAATTCTAGATTCTCCTTTGAAAAGAGCCCAAGATATGGAATTCCTTCCTGATTTCCCTACAATTTCCATGATTACAAGGGGAAAAAAATGCACAATGAAAGAAGGGACTTTTACTTATGTACTATGTGAGCAGTTTTTAAATGTAGGAACCCATCCTCATTAGGAATATGCAAGTCATTTTTTAAAAATCAGCTCATTTTCATCAAGTCATTTTCTGTTCTTCCTAAAGGTTTTTTTATCCTTTCCAAAATCCATAAATAAAAAAGGATTGAGATGTTTGTTTTTTTTAATTACATTTATATGCCGCCCTTCTCTGGAGACTCAGGGCGGCTTACAATTTTTGGGATACAACCCAGTGTGCTCAGCAATAGCCTTCATTCCATTGTATATGCCTGCTTATTACTAAGTGGCATTTTTACAAAGTCAGCTAATTGCCCCCAACAATCTTGGGTCCTCAATTTACCTACCCCGAGAGGATGGAAGGCTGAGTCAACCTTGAGGGCTCTTTGCTTTCCAAAGACTGAACACAACACCACATACACAATGCTTTATTGCAGCACACACATTCCCCATTCTCTCCCTTTCTAAGACTTGCAAGGTGATATTGCTGTGTAAATATGTCTTTAATACCCATTGCTTTTTTACGTAGTTCAAACAAAAGTATATCAGTCTGTAGTGTGACATTCAAGTTTTGCCTCCATCCAAAAGTTCTTACACTAGTTGGGATGAGGTGCTGTTTCAGTGTGGTTGTTCTAGTTGTTACTGACTCCAGCAAAGCTCCAGGCAGGACCCACCAGGATATGCTGCTCAACAGAGCCTTGGTGGCTCAGGCTGTAAATGCCTGCTCTTAAGATCCAGCTGTCTACAATTACTGTAGGCTCGAATCCCACCAGGCTCAAGGTTGACTCAGCCTTCCATCCTCTCAGGGTAGGTAAATTGAGGACCCAAGATTGTTGGGGGCAATTAGCTGACCTTGTAAAAATGCCGCTTAGTAATAAGCAGGCATATACAATGGAATGAAGGCTATTGCTGAGCACACTGGGTTGCATCCCAAAAATTGTAAGCCGCCCTGAGTCTCCGGAGAAGGGCGGCATATAAATGTAATTAAAAAAAAAACATAGCTTGTGATCCTGAATGATAGTCCTCTTGCTTCCTTGTAATAGCTGCCAATCTCCAGAGACCATCTCCATTTTCACCTCTGCATGCCAGTTGCTTACCTCCTTTTCTTCTGAAGACCTCTCACTCTGCCTTAGCATTTGAATTTGTAACTTAACTCACCTGGGTGAGGTGAGGCTACCTCCAGACAATCACATGTCCTTGAAAATGCCAGGGTGTGGCTCAATTATTGCTTGTGAGTAAAAGTTCTGAGTGAACAAATGAAATCCATGAGCAAAATGGTAAGAAGCATTTCTGTCTGGCTGCAGCTACCCTTTCCAAGTGCAGACAGCAGTCCCAACTTCACTCCTTCATACCAGGCCAGATGGATTTTGCAGCTCCTTTTCTTTAGTGTAAAAGGTGGCTGAGATATTTCTTCCAACTTAGCTTACCTTTTGAAATCCTAGAGGACTTATAGGGATGTAGGGGTCAACTGTTTGTCTGAAATGTTATAGGGTTGGTTTCCTGCTTGGACTGGAAGACCTTCAGGGCCACTTCCAACTCTGCTAGTCTGTCTTTGCAAATGGTTTCTTCCTTTTCGTGTTGCCTGGGGTGACTTTTACAGACAGGCTGCAAAAGTGATAAAAATTGCATGCACACACTGCCTGACCAACCATTACTCATTTGGGGGTTAGTAGGACACAAGTCATACCTGCAGCATTCTCTGGTCCATATTGACCTGTCCTGCAGCTGGAAGACTTTCATCGGATCTGCTGGAGGAAGATACTGAAAGAAATATAGCTATGAATGTTGGATAAAAGCTCCATTACAACCTTCCCAAATATAAGAAGATTCCTTTCTTTCCCATTATTTGCATGTAAAATTGTCTTGGGGCCTTGGTGGCTCAGGCTGCTAATTGCCTGCACTTAAGTTCCAGCTGCCTACAACTGCTGTAGGCTCAAATCCCACCAGGCTCAAGGTTGACTCAGCCTTCCATCCTCTCGGGGTAGGTAAATTGAGGACCCAAGATTGTTGGGGGCAATTAGCTGACTTTGTAAAAATGCCACTTAGTAATAAGCAGGCATATACAATGGAATGAAGGCTATTGCTGAGCACATTGGGTTGTGCTCCAAACATTGTAAGCTGCCCTGAGTCTTCGGAGAAGGGTGGCATATAAGTGTAATTAAAAAAAAATTGTGAGATTTCACAGAGCCCGCTTTCTGAGAAATGGATTTCTGTGTCTGCTTGTAGTCTCCAGAGAACAGCCATTTGCAGAGTCTGTTGGAAAAAACAAAGGGGCAGACTCTGAAGATCTGACCAGGGAAGATGAGTCTGTTAATGGAAATATTGATTGTCTCAGAGGTTCAATGCTGCCAACCGCCCTGCGCATATGGTACCAGTTTTATTGATATATGAATAAGATTAAACATGACACCTGTGTCAAGCAAATCCCCAGGTACCATTTAACTAACACTTAAAGCAGCTGCTTTTGAAGGATTACCTTCAGGCACAGGCCACCCAAGCAGAACAATATCATCACCATAAGTACTTTCCCAGTTGTCGACAAATGGGAATTCTTGCCGTATGGCAGCAATCATTACACTCTATTAGTGCTAGCCAAAGAAGGGGCTGGATTCTCACTCAGCTTTACATGAAGGCTTCCAAAAAGAGCCATTGGTAATGAAGCCCGGTGGCTCTTTTTGGCACAATCCTGCATCACAGCCACTGAGGGAGTGCGCCATTTTATGGATGAGTTGAGAAAGAAAGAGCACAAGATTTGGGAATGAAGATCCAGGAAGGTGATAACAAAAAGAGGTCTATATAAATCTTTTTTTGCTAAGAGCCACCTTTGTCCTCTAAGGGCAAATACAAAAAGCTGGCAAGTTCCAAACTTCTTCTTCTTGTTCTCTTTTATTATTCTCCTGTTTCTTTATTTTTAATAAATTCTGGCAGTAGCCATATTCTCAAATAATCTTATCAAGGACATCCTAACTGACCCAACCTTCTTATTTATATCTAATTATGTTGAGGAGCACAGAAAGTAAGTTCTCTCAACTTTTGAAGAAAAAGGGACTTCTTTTCCAGGGTTTGGAGTCAATAGAGGTGTATAGATCAGCCAAGACTGAGTTTGGTGGTGAAATTGTCTTTTGAAATTCAAGATTCAGTCTGAATCAATTTGAGGCATAGGCTATAATGAATAAGCATCCAGTTCCCCATAACACGAATGTTATGCAATGTTATAACACTACCATTATTGCATGCGCACGCACGCACATGCACACACACTATGGTAAATGTAAATTGAGATTCTCAGCCATCCAGGTCATGGTTGTCCCTTCCAGTTCTGAAGAAGCTTCTTGGATGAGAAGCAAAATGTCTTCAAAGAAAAACAAAGTGTAATTGCCTCTTGAAAAAGCACCTTTGGGACACATACTATGGTACTTTATGTTATAATGAAGTAGTCTGTATTATATGCAATAGCTTAACAGCACACCCATCTCAGATCCTCTCACACAAGGGTATTTTTTTCTTCCTTTCCAAGTGAGCCCACTTAAATAAATTCTGTCAAAACAGGGAGACAAAAATAGCAGAGCTGCATTTCCACAAGTGATCCAGCAGGCCATAGAATTCATTTATTTATTTATTTGATTTGTCAATTGTTTACAAGATAATAGGTATAAGTATAAACATAGTTATGAATACATGAAATGGATACATATAAGAAAAATAAAAAGAAACAATAGGACAGGGATGGTAGGCACGTTGGTGCATACTTTTTTATGACTGTGTTTTGGTGAGTATTTCCTTTCATGTGTCTGAGGTCTTTTTTTGATTTCATTTTCCTTTGAGAGTTTGCTTTTGCAAAGTTTTATAGCTTGCCATCTATTTGATTTCAACTGGCCAGTTATTCATTACAAAATGTAATGCCCCTTCCAGTTTTTTTTCCTGTATATGGAAGAATGTTATAATGTGTGAAAGTCTTCAAAGCCAGACAATCTGTCATATCTCCAAATTGCCTTTGAGTTTTTCTGAAGAGAATTGAAAGCACCCAATTTGATTTGATACTTCAACCAAATTTGAAGACTCCCTGAAGTTTCAAAGGTTTGATTGAATATCCTTCAAATTAAACCACCTGTTTGAAGATCCATAGAGCCCTAATAACAAATTGATGATTTAATAGTTTGACTGCCTAATTTCAAAAAGTATATCAGAATCAGAATAAACTTTATTACGATCTTACACCAGCAATAGACACCACTATTTACATATACATAAAAATACTGACATTATAATACATTAATAGTGGATAATAACATCCCTGTTAAGAAAATACGTGTTCTCAAACAGTTAGGGTCACCCCCTGGTTTATATTAGTAGAGAGTAAGTATGTGTGTAAATATCATTTTCCAAAGCTTGTTCTATCTACAAAAATTGTCATAAATTGACCGCTATAATTCTGTAACCAGTTTTTTCCTTGTAGACATTGCAGCAACACAGAATTTTGCTACTGCATGGGTAATACCTGGGTTTGAATCCTGGAGGAGAAAGTCTACATAAAAATTGTCTGCCCTCCCTGGCAATCTCTCTAGTAAGGGGAGAATACACCTATAAACTCTGTATAGCTCACAGTACAATAAAACATGTGAGATATCTTCAACTTCTCCTTTACCACATATACATACCCGTATTGGTGTTTTCTTATATCTGCCCTGAAGAAGTGCTGATGGGAGAATATTAAATCTGGCTCTGAAGAAAGCTATTCTTTGTTTTGGGAAGGTCAGATCACTCAGATATCTTGCCGATTCCCACGCTCCCTGTTTGATTCTGTCCCTGCTGTGGCAAGCCAACCTATTTAATTCTTCTTGGAACTCCATGTCCTTCATTCTATTGATTATTACTTGCTTTGCTTGGTCAAAGCCTAGGGACATTAAGAATACTGGTGAGAGTCCATAAGACCCAAAGTATATCATAGATTAAAGTAACAAACAGTATCATTATAAGTTAGAAGTAAGATCCTTGAGGCTTTGTTCATCACCCAAAAGACAAAAACAATGGATCCGGAGTCTCAAAACATCACAGTTTGAAGTGGGGGTGGGAGTATACACTCTTCATCTACATCAGGGATGTCAAACTCATGTTGTCATGGCAGCATCATAAACTGTGTGGGCATGGCCAGTATGTGATGCATCTGGCCTGTGGGCCATGAGTTTGACAGCCCAGATCTACATGATACCAGGAATTTATATGCTGCCATTGTGAGGGCCACTGGCACAGATAATTTTTAGCAATGACCTGTGCAGTTTTATAAAGAATAGGTCTAATAATTTAGGGATATTTAGTTGAGCAACAACTGAAGGGTGTTTGATGCCAAAGAAGTATGATGGCACAAGTCAAATCAGTGAAACAGATCAAAGCTCAGCATTTGTACATTTGTATGGATTATAGCAAAGTTAATACCCTTCTTGTTAAGTTCGCATAGAGAGGCAGGACACGGAGTGCTTCAACTCAAAGTTTATTGTGACTTCAGCTCAGAACGGACACAACTGGCTCAGCCGTGGCAGCTATTTATAGCCGGCTGCCGCGGCTGCCAGCCAATCAGAGTGCAGGGTTTTCCTGCACTTTTACAACCAATGAATTCCAACACTTTACAACAATAACCAGTCATTTTAAACTCTGCATACATAACACCCCTCCCCACTAGGTTTGGTCCATACTCAAACCCCATCTATCTAATATACTCTTGTAGATAGGTGGGGCTCTTACGGGTACATTGAGACCTGCATGGTTCAGGTGTTTTGGGAATCTCACTTTGTGAGGAAGGAAATGTATCTGCCAACATTCCCTTATTAGGACTTCTTGTATTAGTAGAACCTGCTTGGTTACTACAACCTGGTCTCTCCTCCCAATCCATCTCCAACCCAATGTCACACCCTAAATCTGGTAGTGATGTGCAATCTTCTATTTGCAAAAATGGTTGTTGGTACCCTGACAGGTTTTGGATGGTTCCTGTCGCGTTAGCTTGTTACACATGGGGTTGATTCTCACTTGCTGATTACCATCATTATCTCCCCCTTCCCCCCTAGAAGAGGCTGAGGGCATGGGATCCAGAGAGGAGCAAGGGCGATGCTCCAGAGGCAGTCTGGACCGTAACTGGTCTATGTGCCTACTCCACAAGACACCATCCTCAGTTTGAACCCTGTAAAACCTGGGACCTGTAACCTGGGTTACCTCAGCAGGAATCCATAGTGGTTCACCCACAAGGTTCTTAGCATAAACAGAATCACCCACAGTGAATGTGTGAGTTTTGCTGGTGGAATCTAGAGGTGCGTTGGGTGTGTAAGTGGGATGAAGGCGGTCAAGGGAAGACCTGAGTTTTCTCCCCATCAAAAGCTCGGCAGGAGTTAAGTTAGTGGATGGACTAGGAGTGATGTGTTGGATACTGAGTAGTTTTTCAACTTTCTCAGTGATGTCCCCTGGACCCAATTGTTGGAGTTTCTCCTTGGTAAAATGTACCATGCATTCAGCCTGGCCGTTAGTCGAAGGATGCCCAGGGACAGTAAAGGGTGTACCCTGCTGTGCTAAATAAGATTCAAAAAGATTAGCAGTAAATTGAGGACCATTGTCAGAAACAAGCACATCAGGTAACCCATGAGTTACAAAAAGTTTCTTAAGTTGTTTGATAACAGCGCAGTGGTGGAAACCATGGGGATAACCTCTAACCATCTGGAGTATGCATCAACCACAATAAAGAAAGTGTGCCCTCTGTTAGGGCCAGCAAAAACAATGTGAATCCTGGACCATGGACCCCTAGGACATTCCCATTCTTGTTTGGGGGCGAGGGGTGGAGCAGGCCTTACTTGCTGACAGTTTGGGCAGGATGCAACCCAGGTTTCAACCATTTTGTCTATACCAGGCCACCATACATAACTCCTGGCCAATCCCTTCATTCTGACAATACCTGGATGACCCTCATGTAACATTTCCAAAACCTTTTTCTGCAATCTTGCAGGAATAACCACCCTGTTACCCCACAAAATACATCCCCTCAAGACAGATAATTCAGTTTGTCTGGATTTAAAAGGTTGGGCAAGGTGAGGTAGATCTTGAAGAGGCCAACCTTTCTTAATCCAGCCTATAATAGGAGCCAATAAAGTGTCTTTGGCAGTCTCTCTGGCAATTTCAGCAGCATGAACTGGAAGTTTGGCAACAGTTTCTAGCAAGAAGGTGTAAGTTTCAGGAGCACGGTCCTCAGTGTGCAAAGGAAGTGGGCAGCGACTCAAAGCATCAGCGTGCCCAATGTCTTTCCCCGGTCTGTGAATGAGTTTATATGAATAAGCAGCAAGAAATTCAGTCCATCTCAGCATTCTTGGTGACAGGATGGTGGGCGTTGGTCTGTCCCCTGCCGCAATGCCTAAAAGAGGTTTGTGATCTGTAACAATGGTGAACCTTCTCCCATATACGTACTCATGGAACTTCTTGACTGCTGCCACGATAGCCAACGCTTCCTTGTCCAGTTGACTGTAGTTTCTCTCTGCTTTGGTCAAAGTGTGAGAGTAAAATGCAATAGGGGCTTCCCTTCCACTGGGAAGCATGTGGCTCAACACCCCCACACACTCCAAAAGGGGATGCATCACAAGTCAATACTACAGGTAAATTCTCAGAAAACTGTATCAGGACACAATCAGAAGTGATTTGTCTCTTGATGTTGTTAAATGCAGCTTCTTCTTTTGTGCCCCAGACCCATGCAGATTTTTTATCCAGTAATCTGTATAAGGGTTCTGCAGTGGTTGCTTTCTGAGGTAGAAACATATGATAGAAATTAATAAGTCTCAGGAATGCTTGCAAATCAGTTTTGCATCTAGGCCTGGGGGCTTCTTTGATTGCCTGAACCTTGGCATCTGTGGGGTGGATGCCATGCTTGTCAATCATATAGCCCAAGAACTCTACCTTGTCAGTACTAAGAGTGCATTTCTCTTCTTTGACTTTTAACCCCGCTTTTTTGAACCTGGTTAGAACTTCTCTGAGTTTCTCTTGTAACTGAGTGTCATTTTCAGCAGAGATTAAAACGTCATCAAAATAAGGCACCACCCCAGGCAACCCTTGTAGCATCCTTTCCATGAGGCTTTGAAAGATGCCTGGTGCCACACTTACTCCGAATTTTAACCTCTTATATTTGAATGCACCCCGATGGGTTACAATCGTTTGGGCTTCTGCAGTTAGATCATCTACTGTTAACTGCTGGTATGCTTGGGCCAGGTCCAATTTGGTGAAGACTGTGCCCCCGCTTAAAGAATGTAATAAATGATGAACCACTGGAACCGGATATGTGCTCTGCTGTAGCGCATGGTTCAATGTCCCCTTGTAATCCCCGCAGATCCTCACAGAACAGTCAGCCTTGACTGGCGTGACTATGGGTGTTTCCCACCTGGAGTGGTCTGTGGGCTCCTGCACCCCTTGGGCTATAAGTTTATCTAATTGTTCATCAATTTTTCCTTCAATGCAAAGGGTACCCTTCTGGGTTTTAATCTGATTGGTTGTACCTTGGGATCTAGGTTAAATGTGATAGGGGTCCCCAAGTACTTGCCTAATCTGTCGCTGAAGACCTCTGGAAACTCAGACTTCAAAGACTCTTCCCACTCAGTGTTGCTTACGTGATTGATGCCAGTCACTTGATGCCCAGCAGGTTGAACCATTCTAGTCCCAGCAAACTTGGGCGATCTTTATCCACGATGGTCAGGGGTAGGCTTGATGTGACCTTTGAACTTCACATTGAATTCTCTTGTTCCAACTACTGGAATCTTGTTCCCTTGGTAGTCTTTAAGAGTTAATGCCTGCTTCTTGAAGTGAGTCTTCTGAATGTCTGGTATCAGTCTCTGAATAGTGTCCCATGACACCATGGATAAGTATGAACCTGAGTCCACTTCCATTTGGCAAGGCCTTCCTTCAATGAATACCTTGACATGCACTTTCCTGTTATTTAAAGAGGAAGAATGACCAATAGTTACTGTTTGATGAGTTTCATTCCTTCCATTTGCTTCTGTGTTGTGCCCCATTTTCTCACTGGTGTTGTTTGGCTCGACTTCTCTGTCTGTTGTTTGTAGCAAACTTTCTTCTGTTTGGTGGAGTTCTGGATGATTTGCAGACTCTTGCAATGTGCCCTCTTTTTTCACATCGGAGGCAAATGGTGTCCAGGAACTTGCATTCAGTCGGGGTGGTTTCCCCACAACCTATGCAGTGGAAATCACACCTCTTCCTTCTCAGGTCATTTCTTTTCTGCTCCATTCTGAGTCTGTTGATTTCTTCTTCTTCTCCACTATATTCTGACTCAGATTCAAGTTCATCAAAATGAGTTGTAGTGGTCTTTTCCCCATCTGAATGGCCTGTAGTCTTGTTCATCTTTCTCATGGCTGCTGCTGAGGATTTGGTGGCTTCTGCTGAAGATGCTTCCTCTATGGCTTCTTTCAGCATGATCTTTGGTTTCATCAGTAATTTGCTCTGCAAAACCTTGTCTTTAAGGCCCAAAACAACACGATCACACATGGCCTCCTCTAAGCTGCTGAATTCACACGCATCCCCCAATGTCTCTTAAACTTGCCACGAAGTCATTTATGCTTTCGTCTTCCCCCTGATTGTGGCGATAAAACTCGTGTCTCTTAATGAGGCACGATACTTGGGGTGCGTAGTGTGCCCTTAAAAGCCTCTCTAGATCAGGCCATGCCATTACCTTCACGTCTGCTGCGCCCGCTAATGCCTTTGCCATCTTGAAAACTGCCGGACCACAATACGTGAGAAAAACCGCTCTCTTCCGCTGCTCAGAAATGGCGGCCAGATCGCTTCCTTCCAAAAACATCTGAAACTGATCTGCATATGACTCCCAGTCTTCATTCTTTGGGTCGAATGGGGCTGGGGGGGTGTTCAGCACAGCCATCTCGCTCTTCTCTGTTCCGCGTTGCCTTCTCTTCAGGGAGATCCCATCCTCGTCGCCAGTGTTAAGTTCGCATAGAGAGGCAGGACGCAGAGTGCTTCAATTCAAAGTTTATTGTGACTTCAGCTCAGAACGGACCCAACTGGCTCAGCCGCGGCAGCTATTTATAGCCGGCTGCTGCGGCTGCCAGCCAATCAGAGTGCAGGGTTTTCCCGCACTTTTACAACCAATGAATTCCAACACTTTACAACAATAACCAGTCATTTTAAACTCTGCATACATAACACTTCTTGCCTGTCATACTTCAAGTAAAATTGTGAAACTCTTTCTTGTGGCTCAGATGAAGCTGATTTCAAATCCTGATCCAGAGTTCCAGAACTTTCCATCTATATCCAAGTGCTTTAAAAGGAAAACAGACTGTAAAATAAAAATATCAATGTATTTGTGAAATTCTTCATTATCATCATTATTCATTGTGCAGGACATTAATGCCACATCTTGTCAGAGTATGTCATTGGTAATCTCAGATACTAAATTAAATTGATCTTCAAGTAGATCCATCAATAATTCATATAATCATATACTTACAGTAAAAATAATCTTTGTTATCTTCCTCCATTTAAATGTTCTTTATATCTATTGAATAAGGCAAAAATGAATATTTATACATTTCTGTATTGTGCCGTCTCAGAGGAGTCCATAGCAGTTTAGAAAAGAAGGAGAAAAAGATAACTATTGCTTTAAAAGATAGAAATGGAATTAACAGTACTTAAAAACAATATATAGGAAAAAAATATTAATGAAGAGGAGAAACAAAACTCAGCTGAGTCTTTCATGAAAGTGATCTCTTAAATCTGGACCCCCCACCCAAACAAAGTTAAGGAAATCAAAATAAATCACAGGCAGATTTAAATCTGGCTAGGTCAGTTGTTATCCTCTAAGTGTCTTTGCAAACTTCCAGGTCTTCAAGTGTTTACTAAAATGACCTGTGGTGTCCCTGAATTATTGCCATTGAAAGGGTTTCATCATAGGAGTTGTGCCCTTAAGAAGACCAGGCTTCCGGCTGCCAACTCTTGTTGGCCAGACCCAGTAATGTGACTGATGTGTTACTTCTTAGAGGGTTCTTAATCCAGATTCCACAATAAAAGCTTAGCTACATAATAATTTGGGACACTATATCCCTCAATCTTTGGCCTATCTGGGTCAGTCATAAACTCTTTAAGGCATCATAGTTGTCAAGACCCTGAAAGAGCAATGGGTCTTTTGGGCCAAACATTTTATCATTCCATGCAAAATTCCACTAGCTGAAATGGTTGCTAGTGTTGAATCAAAATGTATTATGGTGCAATTTCTAATTAAGGTGCTTGCTATTTTAATCCCAGTCCTGCTTTCCTTTTTTGATGTTATAATTTAAAAAATATGAAGATTTTCCTAATTTGCAGTTTAAAATATACCAAGGAAATGATTTTCAATTCCTCATTATCAGTTTTATTTTTAGTTTTTTTTAGCATTTTTCTTTCTTTCTCTTTTCAAAATGAAGTAAGTTATTAACGTGCTGGGATGATATTAAAGAGGCAGTGGAATGATTATCATGCATTTTAACAAGTGTGTTTTAACACATGACTTGAATCTTTTTAATCAAAGCAGCATTTATGGTAAATCAATAAGAACAAGGCAAATACTTTTCTGGAGAGATTACAAACCTGAATTCCATCTTAACTGTATTATAGTTTTTAAACTGAGATTCGGGTTGCTCTAGAGATGGGGTGTCAAACTCATGTCATCACGGCAGCATCACATGATGTATCGGGTCATATTTTCCCTTTGCTAAGGGAAGTGGGGGTGACCATCCAGCCCACTGGCCATGAGTTTCACACCCCTGTTCTAGAGTTTAACAAAGGTCCCCTAATGAGACAAACAGGGCTGAGTTTTCTGAGGAATGTTATATCTGTGTTGTAAATTTTTAGATAATGGCTGGATGTTCATAAACTCCCTTTGCTGCCACACTGAATTATAATCTAGATTTTTACAACTCAGATAGGGTAGACCTACTTAAAGATTGGCTTGTTTATTACTTGGAACATTTATGAGGAAAGAATGATCTTCACCGTCATCATTAAATTGCTCCACAATTTAGACTGTATTATTGAGAAGCAAAACTGACTGTCAATATTAAACATAACAGACACAGACCTGGAAAACAGCCATGAGATGAACTGCATGGACATAGTGGTTCTACATTTTATCTGGCCTGGTCCAAATCATATCATATTTTCTGTACCATAATAAGGAATTTGAATCAAATCCAAAAAGCTTTTTGTAATCAAAGCAGTTATTTCAACACAGAGTAATTGATGTTCCCATATCTAGTCCTTTTCACCCCAAAGACAATCAGATATTATTTATTTATTGGTTCAGTACATAAATCTCCTTCATTCAGAAACTTAAGCTGTGCACATTGTCCTCCCTCTTCCTATTTTCCCCAGCAACACAATCTAGCAATTTAAGATTCAGTGGAAAAAGAGTGACTGGCACAAAATTGCTGGATTAGCTTCCATTGATTAGAAATTGGTTCTTTCTGGTGCCAGTCCAATCCTTTAGCCACAGTAGCATTAGTTTCAACCTGAGAGTTCAGTTTAAAAAAAGGCATATCTGGAGGTGCAAATCACTCTTGATCTACATAAAATCTTTTCCAGAAACTTCACAGACACTTTAAATCAGAGGTTGCCAACTGGTGGTCCGTGGACCACTGGTGGTCCATGAGAAAATTTTGGTGGTCTGCAATGCACCCGTGTCTGCAACAGGGATGATACCAGAAGTGGATGGACTGATGTGCGTGGGGGAAGGAGGGTAGTGCGTGGGAGATCACGGCATCGGAGTCCTTCCCGGGTGTTCCCTGGCCCACGAGCGGGTGGGGGTGGGTAGAAAGGAACCTCTGAACTGGTGCTCGGTGGTGGGAATCTGATGTCCAGAAGCAGATGAGCCATGTGCTGAAGACCAGATGGCTGGTGGGGAGGTGGGGCAATCCTGCAGTCTCCCTAGCAAACCCATGTCATGGCTGCTGCCTCCATGCATCGAGGAGGCCGCGCAGCAGCGGGAAGAGCACGGACCTCCTGAGCCACAGGAAGCAGCTGCCAGCAATGATCTCAAGTGAAGATGTTGCAAGGGGAGGGTCGATCCCTTCCCTCAGGAGCCGCAAAGCACTTACTGCCCCTCTGGCACCCGCCAAGCCTCTTCCTTCCCACTGCGCGTGTGAGCACTTCTGGCAAGGAGGAAGAGAAGCATGGTGGGAGGAGGCTTGGTGGCTGTCCGAGGGGTGGCAAGCACTTTGCAGCTCCTGAGAGGAGGGGTTGAGCCTCCCCCTCACAACATCTTCATCTGAAAGCATTGCTGTTAGCCGCTTGGCCTCCTTGATACGCGGAGGCAGGAGGCAGGAGGTAACACCAGTTCAGAGGTTCCTTTCCTGCCACCCCCACCCCTTTGCAGGCCAGGCAACACCTGGAAGGGCTCCAATGCCATGATCTCCTGTATGCTACCCTCCCTGTGTGCATCAGTCCATCTGCCACTGGTATTACCCCTGTTGCCCCATCTCCCTGCCAGCCATCTGGTCTTCAGCATGTGGCTCGTCAGTATCTGGACATCAGATTCCCACCACCCAGCACCAGTTCAGAGGTTCCTTCCTCCCACTCCCACCCCGGGGGGGAGGGAGGGAGGGAGGGAGGGAGGGAGGGAAAGAGAGAGAGAGAGAGGGGGAGATCCCAGTGTTTTGTTTTCTGTGGGAAATGGGTCCAAATGACTCTTTGAGTATTTAAAGTTGCAGATACAGGCAGCCAAGCTAAGTGCCTGAAGGACCCCATCCCGTCAGTGGGAGTCCAGGCACTTCAATGAGCAGCATGTTGGGATTCATTTTAGTGGTCCGCGGAATTTAAAATTATGAATTTGGTGGTCCCTGGGATCTAAAAGGTTGGAGACCCCTGCTTTAAATAACAGACTAGAAAGAACTGGAGTATAATCATTCCAGCATACCCCATGTGTAAAGACTAATTATAGTAGTCAGACTAAAGAAGATGTGCACCTGGCTTAAGACATTATCCAACATCTTGCCTCAGAGCTTTTTCCAGATGATATTCTTTCCTCTTTGAAGGTGTTGTGCATTCAGATCACTCCATGATTGAAAGGAGAATGTTATGAAATAGCTCTAAGCATATTAGTTAGAACAATTAATCAGTAGGACAACTTGCTTCCAGAAGTTGTGGGTGCTCCAACACTGGAAGTTTTTAAGATGAGATTGGACAACCATTTGTCTGGGTTTCCTGCCTGAGGAGTGGGTTGGACTAGAAGACCTCCAAGATCCCTTCCAACTCTGTTATTCTATTTTATATTTTGGAACAGGGAGTGAGCAATCTTTGGGACCTAGGATTCAACAGTTTATTGGGAAAGAATGGCACCCATTCTGAACCCATTCATTTACAAATGTACCTTACATAGAGACTTTTGCAGCTATCTCACCCTTTTCTCGGCTCCTTCCCATCCATCTTTTTCCAATGGTTCAGTGTTTTCAATAGAGTAACAGAATTGGAAGGTACTTCAGAGGTCTTTTAGTCCAACCTTTTGCTCAAGCAGGGAACCTTGTATCATTGGACAAATGGACAAATTAAATTGGACCAATTGGACAAATTAAAATCTCTAGTGTTAGAGCATCCACAACTTCTGGAGGTGAGTTGTTTCACTGATTAATTGTTCTCACTGTTGGGAAATTTCTCCTTAGTCCTTAGGTTGCTTCTCTCCTTGATTATTTTCATCCATTGGTTCTTTTTCTGCCTTCAGATGATTTAGAGCAGTGGTCACCAACTGGTGGTCCATGGACCACTGGGGGTCTGTGAGAAAATTTAGTGGTCCACAGAAATATTATTTGCATTTTTTATATTGCACTAACTGAGGGGTCTTCAAACTACAGCGCTTAGACCAGATACATGCAGTGAACGTTTGTGTTGCTGCAGAGAGTCTCCCCCTTCGGGGTCTTTTTGTGCAGGTCAGAGGAGGGGGCAGAAATTGCAACTTGGGGTCAAAGCCTCCTGGTGTGGGGCTTTGGGCAAAGGCTGGAGGGAAGTGCTGCTGGTGGCGAAGAGCTGGAGGGCCTTGTTCCAGTGGGACTGCATCATGGCCTGGAACTGGCTGACCATCTCAGCCCACTGAGCCTCCAGGCATCAGTTCCTGGCCTTGCATTCCCACAGGTCTTCCCTCTGCTTGGAAAGCCTATGCTCATAGTCCTCAGTGAGGTCCTTCTGGTGAACCTACTTCTTGGTCAGATCCAATTTGAACTGAGCCAGCTGTTTTGCCAACTCTTTTTCATGGTGGCTAATTAGCTCCAACAACTGCTTCCTGTTGGGACCCTAAGGAGCCCAGACAGGCAGGTGAGGAGTGGCTGGGAGGGGAGGGGTGAGTAGAGGCTGGTGAGGTGCCCCTTGAGTTGGCCACACCCACCCAGTCACATGACCACCTAGCCATGTCCACCCAGCCGGTCTTTAGGCAGATCATATTAGTGGTCCACGGTGTTAAGTTTGCATGAAGAGGCAGACACAGAGTGCTTCAGCTCTTAAGTTTATTTAGTGACTTCAGCTCAGAATGGACCCAATTTGGCTTAGCCGCGGCAGCTATATATAGCCGGCTGCCTTGGCTGACAGCCAATCAGAGTGCAGGGTTTTCCCACACTTTTTAACCAAGGATTTCAAACACTTTACAAGAACAACCAATCAATTCAAACTCTGCATACATAACACACGGGATTTAAAATTATGAATTTAGTGGTCCCTGAGGTCCGAAAGGTTGGTGACCCCTGCTTTGGAGAATAGGTTGATCCTTTTTTTCTTCATGGCAGCCCCTTAGATATGGAACACAGCTATCATGTCAACCCTAGTCTTTCTTTTCATTAAACTAGACATACCCAATTCCTGTAAACATTCCTCATTTTAGCCTCCAATCCCAATCATTTTTGTTGCTCTCACCTGCAATTTTTCTAGAGTAGGGGTGTCAAACTCATGTCATCTTGGCAGCATCATGTGACATATTGGGACTTCCCTCCCCTTTGCTAAACTGGGTGTGGGTGTGGCCAGTGCATGACACATCCAACCCATGAGCCATGAGTTTTGACAGCCCTGTTCTATAATCTCAACATCTTTTTTTAACCTGGCAACCAAAACTGGATACAATATACCAAGGGTGGTCTTTCTAAGGCATTATAAACTGCTTCTAACACTTCACATAATAGATCTCTCTGTTAATGCAGCCTAGGACTGTGTTAGCTTTTTTGGCAGCTGTAGTACAGTGCTGGCTCACATTTAAATAATGGTCCACTACAACTCCAAGATTCCTCTCACAGTTACTATTGGTAAGTACCACCTCTTCTATACCTGTGCATTTGGTTTTTCTTACCTAAATGTAGAACTTTTCTTTTCTCTCACTACTGAATTTCATTTTGTTAAATAGGGCCCAGTCTATTGAGATCCTTCTGTATCTTAAGCCTGTCTTTTGGAGTGTTGGCTATTCCTGTCAGCTTGTGTCTTCTGAAAATCATTGTTTTCCTCTTTTCATTATAAATTAGGAATTCAGCTCATTTAGTAATCTTAGTTAACCAGGACTGGCTTGTTTTAGTTATTTTATCATGTCATAGAGGCTCTGCAATGTGGCCATTAAAACAGCCAACCTAGGGAATAGCCCCATTGGTCCATAACAATGGTGTCATGTCCATAGGCACTGACTCCAGTATAAAGTAAGCTAATTACAATATGTGTAAGACAGCATTTATATGGAATATTTCTCCATACTTATATTTGTTATAATTATATAGGAAGAGAACATTCAAACCCAGCCAGAGAGATTTCCAATGACTACACAGTCTCTATAGTAGTATAAATCTGTAATTGAGCTCATTGGTACATTCAAGTCTGCATGTGTGTGTGTAGTCGTGATGGTGGCATTCTATGTGGTGTAATAGAGAGAGAGAGAGAGAGAGATCAGCAGATAGTTTAATTTCCTTGTTATGACAGGTGGAATTAAAAACAAGGAAGAAAGCATCTCATCCGATCTCATCCCAGCATGACTCCAGTGACCTCTTTAGACTTTGAAAGAACGTTCAGAGTCCTTTGTGACTGATCAAGATGTGACTTCAGGCCAGACTTTCTTTAATAGGCAGCTTTAGTGGCCTAAGATCTTTTCATTACATATGAAACGACATCCCTGTCTTTCCCTTTCATAATATGTTCAATTCAAAGAATTGTGATCAAAGTTCTGGAAATTAGCTTGTTGACTCAGGATAATGAGTTTCTCTCTTAATGTGTGCTTCAGAAAGGATCTGGAGGTGTCACCATTGCCACACGAGCTCATGCTTTGAATAAGCAGAAAGCATTGTTAGCCCATCAGGTGTCTTTTGAGATATTTGCCGGTCTTAACTCCTTCTGTGGTTAGAAACCTGTGTGATGATGGGGAAGACGAAGAGAAGATAACAGCCTTGTTTTTAACAAGCTTGGATAATTCAGGTGCAGAGATAATAATCAAATCCAAAAATAAACCCCAGGGTCCTGTAGAATGCTGCCTGATACATTTGCTGAACAATTTATTTTTATCAGTAGGTAAGGAAGCAGGCAGCACAAAGAGAAAATTAGCAAGTCACATGTACAGTTATTAAAATGTTGTGTTCTTTTGCCATTGTTTTTCATGCTGAGTAAGAGGAACACACTGCAGGAAAAGAGGATGCTACAGGGAAAAGTAATAGAAAGAGTTGTAAAGGAAGCAAATGAAGTTGCAACAAAAGCTCCATGAAAAGTTATTGTTGTTGTTGTTACAGAAGCTGGACAAAGAGTGAAGCTCCCAGCCAAAATCCAAACACATATATTTTCTATCTGTGTGCAGTGCTGAAATGATAGGCTTTGTCTTGGAAAATAAGAAATCATTGACAGGCAGCAAGATAAAGAAACAGAGTCAGAGTCTGAGTTTCTGCAAAACATTAAGTCATAATTTAGTATGACCGATATTACTTATCATGTCTTATAAATGCAGCCAGTACAATTTGTAGACCCTGGTTTCTGATTTAGCATGATGAACAAACCAGGCCATTGTGTGGGTTCTTCAATACATGTCAATTAATAACACTGTAGTTTAGCATGGTGAGGTAAATCCAGCTGATCAATCAATGGTACTCTGGAATTCAAGGTTAACTTCTATATGTAAAAGAAGGTGGATCCAAGCTGATCCAACCCACTTGTTTTTTGGGTCCCCAAGCAGGGTCATAGCTTAGTCACTTAAACTCATCTTCAGTTCCAAGGGTACATTCTGCCTAGTGTGTCAGTGTAGACTTGGATGAGCAGATTATATAACAAGGGAAGTGACAACTGGAGGAAGGACAGCTTGGGAAAATATTTTGGGTTCAATACAGCTTATAATACAGCATGCAGATATCTATTCCTTAACATAAGTCCTAATGTCTCCAAATGTTAAATCTGCATCATGACATCAGTCCTGCCTTTTTGTTTCTTTGCAAATACAAGAGGTAGACTCTGTAATGCCCTGGTCACTACTCACTCCCTTGCAGGTGTCTATGCATAGTTAAAGAGTTGTGCAGATGAGATGGACTGTCTAGAAATTTGATAAATAAATAAAAATCATGTTTCAATTTACTGCATGTTGTCAACAATAACAGAATCCAAGACACTAGTGAGGTTAATGATGAAAAGGAAAAATCAGCAAAAACTGTAGATACTTTGTTCAGTTCTGTCTTAATGCAATGTGTGAAACTCAGAATTGAACTATTATTTAACTGCTCAGCAATTGAACCAGAACTTGAGATGGTTGTTCCGATTCCTAGAAACCTCTCTCCCACTCATTCCTCTTTATAGACTAGGAAAAGATAAACAATTTAAAAATCCTCCTCTTATTCACTTTGGTGCAGGATCTCTTCTCCCTGGCTGACAGTATTAAGAGAAAGACAAAGCTAGCTCCTATAATTTACATGAGACAGTTACCTCAAGGATGGCACAATGTAAAAAAATAGGTTATTTGGAATAAGCAGGGATCCAGCTTTATTTAAATTGCCCCACATTATCCTTTTGAACTTCTATTACATAGATTGTAGGAGAAAAAAAACTTAAGTAGCATATAACCAGGATACTGTACTTATGTTTAGACCAATGGTTCTCAAATTTGGTGACTTTAAGGTAAGTGGACTTCAACACCCAGAATTGCCCAGCAAGAGCAAATAAGGAATGCTGGCTAGAGAATTCTGGAAGTTGAAGTTCATATATCTTAAAGTTATCATGGTTGAGAAACATTGGTCTAGATAATATTTTTCTGTCTGGTGAATTTGGGAAGTGATGAAACTATTCCACCAAAAAGAGAAGACTGAAAGTCATTAGTACAGAAATATCTCATGGTGCGTTCTTGGTCACCAAATTATTACCTTAGCCATTCTTTCTTGTCAAAGTTAATATGGTCCCCTGATGGGTGTATGGACTTCTTTATAACAATCACCACAAATCTGGTGCTTTCAGGTGTGATAGAATATGTCTTCTAAAATTTCTAGCTAGTAGATATCATAGTTAATACTTCTTACAGCTATCAAACCTCCTGTGGAAATCCAGAAAACCACAAAAAGCATCCAATGTCTTCAAATTAGAATTTTCAGTCTTTTGCTACCATCTAGCAGTCATTTTTTTCAGCCATAACTGCCCTGTAGCTAGATTGCTGGCCTTATACAATATTATTTCATTTAAAGCAAGGTTACATTAATTTCAGATGAATGGTTTTCTGTATATATGTCTAGTGTATAAATGCTGATTCAATTTGAAGAACTTCAGCTAGTATAAGAAATCAGATATCTCTACAGATTGTGAGAAATGTATGTCAGCCTACCTTACTTTGGCTTCAGGTAAGATTAAAATTATTATTTACTTATGCAAAGAGATTTGTACTGCAATCTGCCTATTTATCTGACAGTATATCTTCCTAAATTCATTTATAGAACTTACCCCCGGCTAGTCATATATCACATTTTATATCAGTGCTAATTGAAACTTTCAGGAAAAAGGAAAAGTTGGATATCTATCTATTAAGATGGGGAAGAAAGATTAATATTTGACAATTCACAAACTCTTTGTATATATGTGTGATATTTTCACTGGAATTTTTATGCACATTTTCTCCTCTTGCATTATGCTATCATTTTTACAGATGGCTCAAGGGCACCCACCCATACCAGTTCAGGCTTGATTTGCATAGATTGCACCATTGTCATCATCCAGCCTTCCTAGGGAATCATCCTTTTCACAGATTTATGTGCAGTCTCCCCACTACTCACTTGCTTACTTCAGAATATGACAATTGGAAAACTTTTTCATGTACTCTGCTTCAGGTAAACTTGTTTCAGCAATTGTTTCAATTCTGTCCACACACCCTACTTAGACTTGCCATGATTGGATTTCAACCAGCTTCCATTTATTCTCTTTTCTAAAGTTTTCAACCATTACAATTCAGTTTTTGAAAATTGAGCTTCACAGACTTTGTATATGAAGGTTTGACGCATGTGTAGAAACCACAGATTAATCCATATTTTCCATAAAAATGTGCATAGTACATATGTGTATGCCTGTGTATGCATGTATAAGTAGGTATGTATACACACACACACACACACACATCTACAATATAGAAATATGGAAGACATCCAACTTTTGAAAGTTCCAGCATGAATTGATATATTCAATCAATTCCAAATTTATGGATGGACTGGAATCTAATTATCAATTAGCTTTTTCACACATCACAACTTCCATTTTAAAGACAGAAAGAAACAAATTATAAATGTGTAGAGTCTATCCAATCTTGTTTGAAAGAATCTATTTGGAGCTCTGAAAATCTTTCATTGTCCAGTATATACATGTGATGGAGGAAGAGATTGAAGAGGAGGAGGAGGAAGAGGAGGAGAAGGAAGGAGAATTATGCAAAAAGATGGAAAGGGAACCATTTCCAAAGGTGCTTATAAAAGCAGATTACACGGAAGGTTGAAATCACATGTCTTGTTCCCTATCCATGTTTTTTCCTAGACATCTGACAAGGTTATTAGCCATGATGGTTACACACATAAATTGAGTGTTCATTCAGCATGGCTTTTTCCCCCTTCCTATATTAATATAATGAAACTTGAAACCAATGTTCCAGCAGATTAGGCATTTGTTCTTGGCAATTTGAGCATTCCTTAATTGCTCTCATTTTGTAACAAAATGAGGCAGTGTGTAACAGAACTTTGGTCATGTCCATAAAGCAGTAGTGTTGGTATAAAACCACATCATCAAAATGCAGATCAATATGCCTGATGGTGGATGGGCCACAGAATGATATGTGAGAATATTTGGGCAGAAAAGGCTCTTAACAGGTTGATTACATTTCTTTCCTTCATCACCTAGTCTAAAAGGTCATAATTCTGCCCTAGTAACATGGCTTATTGCTCCCCAGGGAGTGGACTGTGGTCTGGGAAGAGGAGGATGATCTCTCAAAGAAAATGAAAAGATACAGGTTCCTACTCTAAGAGGAATGGGCCTTTTATATACATCCATCATTAAATAACCAGATACCACAAATTGGAGGAAGATTAAAATAACCGTCTAAGCCAGTGGTTGCCAACCAGTGGGCCAGGGACCACTGGTGGTCCATGAGAAAATTTTGGTGATCCTCAGAGAAATGTCATCCCCAAAGCACCCCCCAAAGCAATTAATCCAGGCTGCATGGGAAAACAAGGCTGTGCCGCCCACATGGCCCACAAGAACACAAGGCTTGGGTTGCTTGCATTGTGAACAACACAAGGTAGTGAGGGGAGGAGGGAAAGAGCAGAGGGGGGAACTTGCCCCACACGCCTCGCCTGGTCACCGGGCTGCTTCTTTTTGCTTCTTTCTTCTGCTTTTGGCTGCATGCAAGGAAAGCAGCAAAAGTCTTTCTTTCTGTTCCCCAAATTCCACCAAAATTAGTCTTTGGGACCCTGCAAGGCATCCTGCTCCAAGAGGCTGCGCCGGTGCAACAAGTTTCACAAAGACTCATTTCTGGTGGAGTTTGGGGGAGAGAAAGAAAAACTTCTGCTACTTCTGCTGCTTTCCTTGCTTGAAGCCAAAGTCAGTCTCTCTCTCTCTCTCTCTCTCTCTCTCTCTCTCTCTCTCTCTCTCTCTCTCCCTCCCTCCCTCCCTCCCTCCCTCCCTCCCTGAGAATGGAGCTGGAGATGGTATCTTGCGATCCCAAATAAAGAATGATCGATCAGTAGGAAAACGGAGGAGGGAATTTTCCTGCAGATTTTTTTGGGGATTTTCCCAGGGTCTCTGCTGCTTTCTGCAGAGACCCTGGGAAAACAGCAGCAAGCCACTGTCAGTCAAAATTCATATTAGTGTTCCGCAGGATTTAACATTATGAGTTTGGTGGTCCCTGAGGTCCAAAAGATTGGCGACCCCTGAGCCATAATGGGTTGTTTTGTGACATGTCCTCCTCACATTTAGAAGTTTTGTAGCTATGGCTTATTTGCAAACTGTGGACAATGTGAGATTTGTTCTTTCATTGCACTCATAATACATTTTTCCACAGCAGTTTCAAAAAAACAACTTTATGTTAAGTACCCTATTATATCTCTGACATTAAAAGCCATTTGAATGTAGAAGCTTATGACAAATAGAGTTTCAAAGCTAAAAAGCAGGCAGTGTCAGTTTGGGGTTTGGGTGACCCTCTCCCCAATTTGTTCTGAAACATTAGGCAGTGTGCAAACTATTATTTTTGGCTGCATTAGAATGGGCTTCTCTATTATTTTTCTTTCATTGTGTTTAGTAAAATGTGTGAGGGGAAAATTATAGGGAGAAGTAGGTTAACTAAAGGATAATGCATTGTTGGGGTCTTTATTTTCTCTGCTTTATATATTCACATCATTATAGATTTAGCAGAGTAAATATTCGGAGAAGAGGCTTGGGTTCAACCTAAAATCTACAGCAGAATATAAAGTGAAGCAAATCTAGTTCTTTACAGGGATGGTAAATTTGCATCTGGCAGTGTTACTTTCAGTTACAAGTGGCAATCTTGTTGGTATATTGATCACAGCCTGTTAAGTTTTCATGAAGAGACAGACGCGGAGTGCTTCAAGCTCTTTGTTTATTAGTGACTACAGCTCAGAACGAACCCACTTTGGCTGGGCTGCGGCTGCTACTTATAGCCAGCAGCCACAGTTGCCAGCCAATCAGAGTGCAGGGTTTTCCCGCACTTTTTAAACCAATCATTTCTTACATTTTACAAGAACAGTTCAAACTAAACCAATGGATTTAAACCTGCATACATAACACCCCTCCCCACTAGGTTCAGTCCATTCTCAAACCCCAGCCTATCTAATGTATTCTTTTAAATAGGTGGGGCTCTTACGTGTACGTTGAGACCTACATGGTTCAGATATTTTAAGGTTCTCACCTTGTGAGGGAGGAAATGTGTCTGCTGACATTTCCTTACTAGGACTTGTAGTAATGGTAGAACCTGTTTGGTTACTACAACCTGGTCTCTCCTCCCAATCCATCTCCAACCCAATGTCAGCACCTAAATCAGGTAATGATGTGCAATCTTCCATTTGTGAAAATGGTTGTTGGTATTGTGACAGGTTTTGGGATGGTTCCTGTTGTGTTAGCTCATTACACATGGGGTTGATTCTTGCTTGTTCATTACACTCATGATCCTCCCTTCCCCTAGAAGAGGCAGTAGGTATGGGAACCAGAGAGGAGCAAAAGTGATGCTCCTGAGGCAATCTGGATCTTAACTGATCAATGGGCCTGCTCCAGAGGACACCATCCTCCATTTGTACCCTGTAAGGCCTGGGGCCTGTGATTTGGGTTATCTCAGCAGGAATCCATAATGGTTCACCCATAAGGTTCTTAGCATAAACAGAATTACCCACGGTGAATGTGCGAATTTTGCTAGTGGAATCTAGTGGTGCATTGGGTGCGTAAGTGGGATGGGGTGGTCAAGGGGAGACCTGAGTTTCCTACCCATCAACAATTCAGCTGGGGACAAATTAGTTGAGGGGTTGGGAGTGATATGATGAACACTGAGAAGTTTTTCAACTCTCTCGGTGATATCCCCTGGACCCAATTGCTGAACTTTTTCCTTGGTAAATCGTACCATACGTTCAACCTGGCCGTTAGCCGAAGGATGCCTAGGGGCTGTCAGGGCATGTCTGATACCCTGTTGTGCTAGATATGATTCAAAAAGGTTGGATGTAAATTGAGGACCATTGTCAGAAACAAGCACATCAGGTAACCCGTGAGTTACAAAAAGCTTTTTAAGCTGTTTGATGACAGCTTCAGTTGTGGTGGATGCCATAGAGATAACCTCTAGCCATTTGGAATATGCATCAACTATAATAAGGAAAGTGTGCCCTCTGGTAGGGCCAGCAAAATCAATGTGAATCCTGGACCATGGGCCCTAGGACATTCCCATTCCTGTGTGGGGCGAGAGGTTGGGCAGGCCTGACTACCTGACAGTTGGGACAAGATGCAACCCAGTTTTCAACCATTTTCTCAATACCTGGCCACCATACATAACTCCTGGCCAATCCCTTCATTCTGACAATACCTGGATGACCCTCATGTAACATTTCCAAAACCTCTTTTTGCAGTTTTGTAGGAATAACCACCCTGTTACCCCACAAAATACATCCTCTTAATACAGATAATTCAGTTTGCCTGGATTTAAAAGGTTGGGAAAGTTGAGGTAGATCTTGAAGAGGCCAACCTTTCTTAATCCAGCCTATAACAGGAGCCAATACAGTGTCTTTGGCAGTCTCTCTGGCAATTTCAGCAGCGTGTACTGGAAGTTTGGCAACAGTTTCTAGGAAAAAGGTGTAAGTCTCAGGAGCAAAGTCCTCAGTGTGAGAAGGAAGTGGGCAGCGACTCAAAGCATCTGCATGCCCAATGTCTTTGCCAGGCCTGTGGATGAGTTTGTATGAATAAGCAGCAAGAAATTCAGTCCACCTCAGCATTCTTGGTGACAGGATAGTAGGCGTAGGTTTGTCTCCTGCCACATTGCCTAACAGAGGTTTGTGATATGTGACAATGGTAAATGTTCTCCCATATAAATATTCATGGAATTTCTTAACAGCTGCAACAATTGCCAAGGCTTCCTTGTCCAGTTCGCTGTAGTTCCTCTCTGCTTTGGTCAAGGTGCGAGAGTAAAATGCAATAGGAGTGTCCCTCCCGCTGGGAAGCCTGTGGCTCAAACCCCCCCCCCACTCCAAAAGGGGATGCATCACAAGTCAGTACAACAGGCAAATTCTCAGAGAACTGTATCAGTACAGCATCAGACGTGATTAGTCTTTTAATATTGTTAAATGCAGATTGTTCTTTTCTGCCCCAGACCCACGCAGACTTTTTGTCTAATAATCTGTGCAGTGGTTCTGCAATGGTTGCCTTCTGAGGTAGGAACATGTGATAAAAGTTAATGAGTCCAAGGAAGGCTTGCAAATCTGTTTTACATTTTGGTCTAGGGGCTTCTTTGATTGCCTGAACCTTGGCATCTGTGGGGTGGATACCATGCTTGTCAATCATATAGCCCAAGAACTCAACTTTGTCAGTTCTAAGAGGGCATTTTTCTTCTTTGACTTTTAACCCCACTTTTTTGAATCTGGTAAGGACTTCTCTGAGTCTCTCTGTCATTTTCAGCAGAGATTAACACATCATCAAAGTAAGGTACTATCCCTGGCAGTCCTTGGAGCATCCTTTCCATAAGGCTTTGGAAGATGCCTGGTGCCATGCTTACTCCAAACTGTAACCTTTTACATTTGAAAGCACCCCTATGAGTCACAATGGTTTGGGCCTCTGCATCAACTGTTAATTGTTGATATGCCTGGGCCAGATCCAATTTGGCAAAGACTGTACCCCTGCCAAGTGAATGTAGTAAATGATGCAACACTGGAACTGGATATGTGCTCTGTTGTAGCGCATGGTTCAATGTCCCCTTATAGTCTCCACAGATTCTCACTGACCCATCAGTCTTGACTGGTGTGACTATGGGTGTCTCCCACCTGGAGTGGTCAGTGGGCTCTAAAACTCCTTGAGCTATTAGTTTATCTAATTGTGCATCAATTTTTTCCTTTAAGGCAAATGGGACCCTTCTGGGCTTTAAGCAAATTGGTGGCACCTTGGGATCTAGATTGAAAGTGATAGGGGTCCCCATATACTTGCTCAATCCATCACTGAAGACCTGCGGAAACTCAGACTTCAAGGCCTCCTCCCATTCAGTGTTGCTCACGTGATTGATGCCAGTCACCTTGATGCCTAGTGGATTGAACCACTCAAGTCCCAGCAAGCTTGGGCGATCCTTGTCCACGATGGTCAGGGGCAAGCGTTTGGTGTGGCCTTTGAACTTCACATTGAATTCTCTTGTTCCAACTACTGGAATCTTGTTCCCTTGGTAGTCTTTAAGAGTCAGTGCTTGCTTCTTGAAATGCTTCTTCTGAATGTTTGGGAGTAGTCTGTGAATAGTGTCCCATGACACCATAGATAAATATGAGCCTGAGTCCACTTCCATTTGGCAAGGCCTTCCTTCAATTAGTACCTTGACATGCACTTTTCTGTTATTGATAGAAGAAGAATGACCAATAGTTACTGTCTGATGAGTTTCATTCTTCCCCTTTGCTTCTTTGCTGCGCCCCATTTTCTCACTGAGGTTGTTGGGCTTGAATTCTTTGTCAGGAAACTTCCTTCTGTTTGGTGGAGTTCTGGATGATTTGCAGACTCTTGCTAGGTGTCCTCTTTTTTCACAACGGAGGCAAATGGTGTCTAAAAACTTGCATTCAGTGCAGGGGTGGCTTCCCCCAAACCCTCTGCAGTAGAAATCTTGCCTCTTTCTTCCCAGGTCTTTCTTTTTCTGCTCCATTCTGAGTCTGTAAATTCCTTCCTCCACCTCACTACAGTCTGACTCAGAATCTATTTCTCACAATGAGTTGTTGTGGACTTTTCCACATCAGGATGGCTTGTGGCCTTGTTAATTTTCTTCATGGCTGTTGCTGAGGACTTGGTAGCTTCTGCTGAAGAGGCCTCTTCTATTGCTTCCTTCAGCGTGATCTTAGATCTTAGTAATAACTTGCTCTGAAGCACCTTGTCTTTAAGGCCCAGAACAAATCGATCGTGCATGGCCTCTTCTAAATTGTTAAATTCACATGCACCCCCAATGTCTCTTAAACTTGCCACGAAGTCGTTTACGTTTTCGCTTTCCCCTTGATTCCAATGCTAAAACTCGTGTCTCTTAATGAGGCACGATACTTGTGGGGCGTAATGGGCTCTTAACAACTTTTCTAAGTCAGGCCATTCCATTACCTTCACGTCTGCAGCTCCCGCCAATGCCTTCGCCATCTTGAAAACTGCCGGACCGCAGTGCGTGAGAAAGACCACCCTCTTCCGCTTCTCGGAAATGTCGGCAAGATCGTTTCCTTCCAGATACATTTGGTCTGCATACGTCTCCCAGTCTTCTGCCGTCGGATCGAACGTGTTCAGTGCAGCCATCTCGCTCTCCTTCTGTTCCGTGTTGCCTTCTTCTTCAGGGAGATCGCACCCTCGTCGCCAGTGTTAAGTTTGCATGAAGAGACAGACGCGGAGTGCTTCAAGCTCTTTGTTTATTAGTGACTACAGCTCAGAACGAACCCACTTTGGCTGGGCTGCGGCTGCTACTTATAGCCAGCAGCCGCAGTTGCCAGCCAATCAGAGTGCAGGGTTTTCCTGCACTTTTTAAACCAATCATTTCTTAGATTTTACAAGAATTCAAACTAAACCAATGACTTCAAACCTACATACATAACACAGCCTATAGGCAGATTTATAGCTATAGTGAACAGGAGGGCAATAGGAAAGCAAAAGTTTGCTTATTTTTCTCTGCACATTTTCACTTGATTGGTTCAGAGCAAAAAAAGAAACCCCTATAGTTCAAATGACAAGATCTTTGACAATATACTCTGATACGTTTCATTTGGGCTTTTAAAATTCAGGAATATAGGCAGTGAATATCTGTATCTAAGTCATAAGAGAAAATGTAGGGTATAAATGTGATAAATTAACCTGATCATGTCCTTCATATTCATTGCTTCACTAGCAGTAATGTAAAAAAAGTTGGTGTCAAACCATAGAATTATAGAATTGGAAGGGTCGTCTGGTCTAACGCCCTGCTTATTGCAAGATCTGCTGAAACATTTCTGACAGATGAACATTCAATCCAGTATGAAGTTCTCCAGCAAAGAACTCACCACTTCATGTGGCAGCCTATTCTCCTAGTTGATAACTCATATATTATGAGAGCCAGTTTGGTCTAGTGCAGGGGTGTCAAACAAGATTTCATTGAGGGCTGCATCAGAGTTGTGTTTGACCTTGGGGGGCCAGGGTAGGTGTGGCCAGGATGGGTGGGTTCAGCATGATCACTTCTATTGGGGGACTGCTGTGGTGGACTGAGCACTCTGCCAGCAAAAACAAACTCCTGTGCACCATTTTCAGCTGCAACGGCCTCCTGCAGTGCCTCTGCCTGTGAAAATGGAGCTTGGGAGGGCCATGCGTGGCCCTCACAATCTCCGTTTTCACTGGCAGAGGCACTGCTAGCCAGTCCTTCACTATTTCCAGGGCAGCCCTGTGGGCCAGATCTAAGCACCTCATGGGCCAGATCTGGCCCTCAAGACTTGAGTTTGACACCCTTGTGCTTAAGTGCTGAAGACACCAGGCTAGAAAGCTACTGAGTTCAACTTCCACCTAAACCAAGAAAATCAGCTAGGTCACCATGGGCCAATTGCTCTCTCTCAGCCCAACTCACTTCACAGGGTTGTTTTTGTGGGGAAAATAAGTGGAGAAAGTTGTGTTGGATATTTTCACCACCTTGAGTTATTTGTAAAAATAATAAAACCTGGATACAAATGAAAAAAATAAAAAGTATAGCCAGGAAGTTTTTCCTGGTGTGTAACCAAAACTTTCTCCTTGTAATTTTAATAAATCTTGTTCTGGCTATGCTTTCTGGGGCATTAGGGAATTTTCATCCCTCATATAAGAATTCTTCGCATATTTAAACCTGCTATTGTTTCTCTCAGGCATCTTTTTTTGAGGACAAAGCATGTTCAGATTTTTTAATTATCCCTCACTGGGCTTGGTTTCTAAAACCTTCACAATCTTGTTAAAATTTTGAAAACTCTGAATTTTTGAAAAATAAATAGAAAAGAACCTTAAGTCACAGACCCTCATTTTTTAAAGGTTAAAACTGGGTAGATAATTGCTGATTTAGCAAGAAAGTTCTGAGATTATTGATAGATAGATAAATAGATAGATAGATAGATAGATAGATAGATAGATAGATTATTTATTTATTTTATTTATGAGACTTGTATGCTGCCCTATCTCCCTGAGGACTCAGGGCTGCTTACAATAATAAAAAAACAATAATACAAATAGTAAAAAACTATTAAACCCAAAGTCTCATAAGACCGTTAAAATTTAAAACTACAACTAAAAACCCTCCCCCCTCCCATCAGTCCGGGTAGGCTAGTTGGAACAGCCATGTTTTTAGGCCATGGCAGAAGGATCGGAGGTCAGGGGCCACCCAGAGCTCCAGGGGCAGCTGGTTCCATGGGGTGGGTGCTCCCACAGAGAAGGCCCTACCCCTAGGGGCCACCAGCCGACATTGCCTGGCCGATGGCACCCGGAGGAGGCCCTGCCAGTGGGAGCGCACGGGACATCAGGAAACCGTTATTGGCAGTAGGGTCTCCCGCAAATACCCTGGTCCAATGCCATGAAGGGCTTTATAGGTCAAGACCAGCACCTTGAATCTTGATGATAGATAGATAGATAGATAGATAGATAGATAGATAGATAGATAGATAGATAGATATAGACTCTTCTAACATCACTTACAGGAATAGGAAAAGGGAGCTAACATCGTATCAAACCTCATGTTGATTTTTTTTTCTTATTTCTCATTTCATAGAGTTTTTTGGCAAAAGAAATGCATTGATAGTGGCAACAGCTTCCTGAACTGGATTAAGCTATGTAAGAAAAATATACCAAATACCAAGTGAAAGCGATCCTGGGAAATATGATTTTTTCGTCCTATTTCTCTATAGTGTTGCAATGAGAGAGAGAGAGAGAGATTAAAGCACAGAATAACTGAATCTTGGCAACTTGTCTGGAATGAAGAATTCTGAGGGTTGAAGTCCAGACATCTTAAAGTTGCTAAGGTTGAAAAAACAGTGGACTATGCTATAATTATACAAGTTATGACCAGACTCAGATGTTATGTCATTCATCCTCTGTTTTTCAGTTCAGTCTAAAGCAATGGCTATGTTGACCATTGAGTAAAAAAGACTGAGACCAAAAATCTGTTTCTCTAAAAATGCCGGACTACAGTTTGATTTAATCTTGTATGACATCCAGATGAAAAATAGAAAACATTGTTTCCCAAAGGTGACTAATGCACACATTATTAATGCATCCACTTGGAAGAATAAGGTTCTTTTCTCCCAGCATAACATACTTCTCTAGTAAAAGCCAACTTATGATCACAGCCTTGAGGAAGCAAAACAAAATTAAAGGCCAGTGGGTGAAGTCAAGATAACCAATTGTCGTGAATATGGTCTGGCGCTTGAAGAATAAAGAAGCTACTGTTTTGAAATACAGTCTTTGCTTCTTAGGTTTTTGTTTTTCTTTCCTGGAAGTCTGTTTTTTTTCATGGAATGATCAAGCCAATGGGTTTTTTTCAATGGTTTCTAACTTTCAATAAATTAATGTCATACCTGGGTGGCTATCTTGGAGAATAACCAAGGCTTTGAGCTGCTGCTTCTAAGTTCCTGTTGATGCTCAAAGGGCAAGTTTTTAAATCTATGGCCTCTTATCTCTGACTCTGACACCAGAAGCAGCTGGTCACCATCCATGGCCACCACCCTTTTGATTTCCTGGGATCTGATGTGATAAGAGATGCTTCTCATAGAAGATTAAGTGCCTCCCCAAATGCCAAACATGCCATATTTCTCTCAATAATATCATTGCCACTAAGAAAGAAGAAGGAAAAAGAAGAATAATGTGCTACGACCATTTCAGAAGTACTTGTAAGCATGGCTTCGTAGATATATTGATAACCAAAAAAGACAGGCTACTGGAAGATTTACAGAATAGAATTAACTGTGTTTCTTGGTTCCATAATGTTAGTGTTAATTTGTCTTTCAAATTTTGTAATCTGCTTTAAATTTTGTTAGCTCTCCTTGAAAATTCTTAGATAAACTAAGGAGAGGGAGAGTGGGGGCACTATTAAACTATAAAATATTATTTTTATTTTCTACATGTTATTTGATGCCTGGCAGGGAATATTTATATATGAAAATGCTTCCAATTGCACAAATTTGTGTTTCTCATTTACATACATTCATGAATGTAAAAAGCAAAAAATGATTTATTTTTATTTTGAACTATGTTGCTTCTAAACAGATGACTCTTAATACGAATACATCATTTACCTTTCCACCTTGTTGAAGATATTATACCTGTTGGTATGTTTTTCCTTCCATGTTTTGGGCATTCCAGTAACCAAGAAAAATCTATTATGAATGAAGAAAGGAAAACATCATATTACCTCAGCAGTCATCAAAGAAAGAGCTACCATATTTGAGCTGCATAAATCTGGATGTTGGTAGATAAAATATCATTTCATTTATGTCATCTTGAACATTTCCTTCTAAGATCTATATTGTTATTTTCTTATTATTTTCCTTTTGGTACACCATCCAAAATCTGGTGGGGCTGGATGGTGAAAGAAGAAAATTAAATAAAGGGAGGGAGGGAGAGAGGGAGGAAGGAAGGAAATTCAACATACTATTATATTTTGACTTATTTTTAACGGGTTGGCTTAATATGTGGCTTATTAAACTGTGATTATGGTTTTGTGTATGATACAAAAGTACCTAATTGCAGCATATGCAATAAACCATAGCAAACAAATTGATGACCAAGAATGATGTTTAAACCTAGTTAAGTGTTTGTTTGGGATAAGAAATATAGACTTCTTTTGAATTTTATAAAAGGTTAGTAATCACTTAAAAAGATTGCAATGCTATACTATTACTAAACTGTCTAATTTATAAAGTGTGTTTGTATGTGTGTGTGTGTGTGTGTGTGAGAGAGAAAGGGGAGAGGGAGAGAGAGAATATGATTATACACATCCACAAATGCACTCACACCAAATCAATCCACTGCAGGATGAAGATATCTTCAATGAAGATTATGGACCATAATCTACTATGTGGGTCTAAAGGTGTGATGACCCAGGGTGTGGCACAAAGGCAACACAGTCAGATAATCAGTAGGAGTCCCTTTATTAGCTCCAACTTTGCCCCCAATGTCCTGGTTACCTTCTGGCTGAAGAAAAACTCTCCCAGGAACAGCCTTTGGCTGCAGAGAATCAAGTCCAAAACGTGGTCAACAAAAACTGTAATTATAAGTCCAAACAAGTAAAAATGAGGTAATTAGTCCGGCATGGCAGGAGAAGGAATTCCAGATGTGAAGGCATGACAATAATTCAACACATTTGGGAGGATGCCAGGAATGCAGATAACCAAAGTACACACAAGATAAACTCACGTTTGTTCCCAGCAGACGCTGCACTCAGCATGCATCTCTTTTAAACTCTCTTCCCAGATGTGGCTAATGAAGGGAATCAAGGCCCTTTCCTCCCCCATAAGTCACGCAATCCACGTTGCTCTCTCTTCCTTTCCTCCCTGCATGCCCTAGGATGAAGAGGTGGTGGGCCTGAGTCTTCCTCTGAAATCCCTCTCCCTTGTTCTACCTCTTCCCTGATCTGCCAGCCGGACTTTGCCCTTCCCCAGTTTCATCCACAGCCAACAGAGCCACACTCCCACTCCCTGTCAGCTGTTCATCTTCCTCCTTGGATTCAGATTTTGACAGAGGCACCACAAAAGGCAGTTGGAAGATTGCTTTTTAATTTCCATGATAAAGTTGAAAGAGAATGACTGACTCAAAGTCATCCTGTTGGCTTCCATGTCTAAACAAAAACTAGAACATGGGTTTCACTCTTGTGTGTATATGAACATGTAATAGTGTGTAGGAAAGACCTTAAGAGATAGGACAAAGAAATGCTGCCTAGGGATTGGTCAGATAAGAGAGGCCACAGCCTGCAGATACACAATGGGCAAAGAAAGAGACCTGGAAGGAACCCTCCTAGTTTCTCAGGCTGTTAAAAAGATGACAGGATATTTGTACTTGTGGGAGTCTGTTAATGTAGCCTTACAATCAAATAGAATTACCTCATCTGGTTATGTTTCCTGTTGATTTACCTGTAAAGAGTGACAGCATCCGTATACACATACCTCAAAAAAAATTCTTGGATGCTAATTATACTATCAATTATAGGGAAACAGGCTTTATTTTGCATATGACTCAAAAATTACAGCAAGCTCTGTGGTATGATAGGCTTATCTGTTCAGTATTATACCAGACTCTTGTGGGGCTGGGAAATTTCTAAATCAAATCAGACAATTGGTTACAAAAGTCTTGATGACCACCAGAGGGCAGCAAGGAGATACGGGAAACTGATTTTTGCCAGTAGTGATTAAGCAGATAATTACTTCTCACATCAAAACTTTAAAAGATACCCAAGTATAGAATGCTATAAAAGACATCTATACCTGTGAGATTGCACAGCCCTTAGGATAAGATTAACACTTAGGATTGCACAGGCCTTCACGATAGTCAGACTTTCAGCAGTAAGGAAAAAAGGAATATTTATATTAAAAAAATATACAAACCTTTATTTTATCTGATGGGCTTTGGATTGCATAAGATAGATGAGCTTGGCTACATCAGATAAGGAGGTGGTAAAGATCAGAAAACTAATAGACTCAATTGTTGCTGTTTTCTTCCTTCTCAATTCTTTTGGCTGCTCACAAAATCATTGCAGTCTGATATTTATTTATTTTGATTTGATTTGTCAATTGCTTACAAGATAATAGGTGTAAGTATAAACATAAGTAAGAATACTTAGGAAATAGGTATGAATAAATGGGGACAATAGGACAGGGACGGTAGGAATGATTGTGCACTTATACACACCCCTTACGTGTATAGGAATGAGGTGAGGTCAATAGGGGATAGTTTAAGGTTAAAGGAGTGGGGGTTAGAGGATGTAACAAGCTACAAGGTACTCAGGTAGTCAGGCATTGACCACTCTGTTGCTGAAGTCGTACTTTCTGCAATCAAGTTTGGAGCGGTTTACATTGAGTTTGTATTTGTTGTGTGCTCTTGTATTGTTGTGATTGAAGCTGAAGTAGTTGTTGACTGGTAGGACATTGTAGCAGATAATTTTATGTGCTACACTTAAGTCCAATCATAGGCGGGGTAGTTCAAGGTTGTCCAAGCCCAAAATTTCAAGCCTGGTGATATAAGATATTCTGTTGCAAGCAGGGGAGTGTAGTACTCTTCTCGTGAAATACTTCTGGACTTGCTCAATTGTATTAATGTCTGATATACAGTGCGGATTCCAGAGAGATGAGCTGCATTCAAGTATTGGTCTAGCAAAGGATTTGTGTGCCCTAGTTAGCAATTCAGTATTACCAGAGGAGAAGCTTCATAAGATTAGATTTACAACTCTTAATGCCTTTTTGGCAATGCTAAGCTCTGGCGCTTAGGTCATTTGATATGAGTATTCCAAAGTCCTTGAAAGAGTGATGATCATCAATGAGGTCATATCCACCTAGTTTGTATTTGGTGTACTTGGATTTTTTTTTTACCAATGTGTAGGACAGAGCATTCGTTGGTCAAGATTTGGAGTTGCCAATTGTTTGACCATTCAGACATATAATCAAGGTCACTTTGAAGGACAATACCTTGTGTTGAATAGTTTTATGTCATCCGCAAAGAGGACGCAGTTGCTTATAAGGTGATCACAAAGGTCATATATGTAGAATATAAAGAGTGTGGGTCCTAGAACACTGCCTTTGGGGACACCATTGTTAACTGGAGCAAGGTTTGATGTAGCACTCCCTATTTTTACTATTTGTTGCCTGTTTGACAGGAACGCAATAATCCACTTATGAAGGGATCTGTAAATGCTGTAAGAGTTTAGTTTTATCAGTAGTTTGTTGTGTACCACTGAATCAAAGGCTTTGCAGAAGTCTATGTAAATTGTATCTATTGTTTTACCTTGGTCGAGTAGAGTAGTCCATATGTTTTTGCAGTGTAGGAGTTGTAGATTGCAGGACAATTTTTTCCTGAAACCAAATTGTTTTTTGAAGAGTAGTACTGCAACATAGATTAAAAAAAGACTAACAGCCATCCTGTTATTAACATTAAAAGACTGCTTTGCAGGGATGATAGTCTCTTTGTAATTAAACTCTTCTTAATCTCTCCTTCACTCCACCTCCCCTGACAAGCCATTTTTCAGTTGGATTGGACTTCCTCTCCTATGATTTATCCAATTTCATAACAGGTTGCTGCAATTATCATTCCCATTGCTGGGTAAATATTCATCAACTTTTTTTTTGTCATGAACACCTGTTCAGTGTTCCATTAATCTCAAGGGACAAGAACTCTGCAGGTAAATCTTGGATTACAATGGCAATTGGGACCAGAATTACTGTCATTAAGTGAGATGGTCATAAAGTGTGACATCATGTAACTGTGTCTCTTAGCAACAGCAATCCTGGCAATCTGGTTGTCATCACTGAATGAAGACCAGCTGCTCATCAGGTCAGGAACTCACATGACTGCAACTTTCGACTTCCTGCCAGTTTCCCCATTGACTATGCTTGTGGGAAGCCAGCCAGAAATCACAATCATGTGGCCATGACTCACTGCAACATTGTAATCACAAGCTTTCATGTCACTGTGAGGATACTGTGACAGCTGGAACTGGGAGGACCTATCCTAGGTTTCTCTTGATTAGTACGGTTGCAAATCCAAATGGTCACTGAGTGAGTGCTCATAATCTGAGGACAATCTATATGCTGACAGTGCCTGAAAACTAGTGTCCCTGCTGGAAAGCTCCTATGGCTAACAACTTATTCTTGCTTCTCATTCCTTACAAAAATTGTCTTGCATCCACCAGATTCACTTCCAGTTGATTAGATTCACACATTATACTATGTTATAACACTGTTTGAGAATGGATGGCTCAGAGGCACTCACGGATTCTATGGCTGAGGATGCAGCAATTATACAATGTAGATGAAGAAGGTAACATTTGGTAGGAAAGGGGAAAGGGTCTATGGTTTACATATAATAATTTCCAATCTACATCTCTCCTCACTCTGTAGCTTATTCTTACACTAGGAAAAGCAAGGTGTGTATTAGGTTTGAATTTAGCCATATCTTCCTGCTGGTTGGTCATGTATTCAACCTTCCAAGCAAAACCCAATCAGCACTCCATATTTGCTTTGTGGATAACAAGAAGCTGAGAATAGTTGATAGCTGGGTGTTAGATATTCATAAAAGAAGCAGCATTTAGGAGATAAAGAGGGACTATAGACATTGAAATGGCAACCTGAGACCTGGGAAGGAGAAAGAAGGGAGGAGAAAGGGAGGAGAAATCAAAGTAACAGAAGGTGAACTTACCATAGATGTTCCATTTGTTAAAGTCCCATGCTTTTAGGACTTACCTAGGCTGTAATGTTTAAAATGTAATGGGTGGTATTACATCACTGAAGTTTTATTGCTGGTTGGGGGAACTACTGGATATGTGTAATGAAATCAGAAGAGGAATTGGGATTTTAGGGATGTATCAACCTAATGCTGAAAGGGCATTAGGTGTGAATGAAAATGATGGAACAGAAACATTGCCACTATTTTCTGTAAACCCTTCTTTAAATCTACATTAGGATATCAGCAGTGTCAGAAACAAAATAGTCACATGTAAGTTAAGTTCACATCATAAATAATTGATACGTGTCTGTGTCTCTGTGTGTGAAAATACCAAGCAGTAGCTGCAGTTATTTTGTGAAATCATAAATCTCCTGCACATTATCTCCTGCTGGAGAAACGTGACTGGCTAAAAGTAAAAGTAAATGGAATGTGTGTTTTATCAGATGTCTGTGTAGCTAATAAAACTTTGACAGCGTGGGGGGAATCTGGAATGCTGCTTTGTTTTGTATCGAATTTTAATTAAAATTTGAAAAGCTGTACCCATATGCTGTGGCAGGCACTACTTCTTAGGTACAGCTACTGAATCCAGGCTGCAAATATCTGAGCAAGAACCAACACAATAGTACAGAAATCTGCAATTTTAATTTCTATTTAGCAGTTGTCTTGGTTTTTTTGCAGCCCTGATCTAAAAGCTTTGTCTTAGAAAATATGCAGAGCATTGTTATGAGTTTTGAAGACTGAGTGATGAATATGGGGGGAACAGGAAGGAGGAGGGTACTGCCTTACAGTGAAATGTTTTATGGTTAAAAATGCTCATGTCTTAAGCCCTATAAGCACACTGTACAGTTTGCCTTGATGCCTTGGAAAACTTCCAAATGAATGTGTTTAGGGTCAGGGACTTCAAAGTTGCAAACAGCTTCTGATCTATACTAAAAGGAAAGAATTAATTGAATTGATTTAGATGTAGTTCTGGAGTTAGCTAGTGTTAAAGTAGCTGGGAAATATGCTAGTAATTTATACTCAATAATAATCACAAGCTGCTATTTTAGTTAGAAACTCTGGAACACACAAACTGCTATGGCTTTTACATAAAAATAATGCTGCAGCATTTTGGTGTGATCAAGCAAACAGTGAATTTCCCCAAAGGCTTTGGGATAGAAGAAAGAAATACTGGGTTTCTTGTTCTTGTAAAAGCCAGGATCCTAACATACAAAGCTGCCTCAAATTATAGAGTAGGCTCAACCTAAATTGCAGGATGGATCACTTTAGTGGCCCACCAAAAGAGAAATTGGGACATACAAGGTGGAACTCCCAGCTAGCCTGGGAAGAGATTTAAAATTAAGCACCACATCAAAATAATAATAATAATAATAATAATAATAATAATAATAATAATAATGAAGAAGTGGTAGGTTAATTCCCCAGGTTCTTACTAGTTGATTTTGGAGGACAACTGAAGTATTTCTTCAACCTAAATTATACAGAAATATCCAAAAACCTGCCCTGATTATTAAATCCACATCACCATAAGAGCTGTGGTGGCGCAGTGGTTAGAATGCGGTACTGCAGGCTACTTCTGCTGGCTGCTAGCAGTTCGATTCTGACAGGCTCAAGATTGACTCAGCCTTCCATCCTTTCAAGGTGGGTAAAAGGAGGAACCAGATTGTTGGGGGCAATATGCTGAATCTTTAAACCGCTTAGAGAGGGCTGTAAAGCACTGTGAAGTGCTATACAAGTCTAAGTGCTATTGCTATTGCTATTATCAAAAACTTTCCCTGAGCTATAGACATCTGAGTTTCAAAAAAGGTACAATGGAAAGGTAACTGATAAGAAAAGATATACTCATGATCTTGGAGTTAGCAATACAGTGTGACACAACATTTCTTTCAGCTGTAATGCTAATACATCTCTCTTTTCTAGACCTCCACATTTCCTAAAACCACCTCAATTCATTTCACCAAATACAGGTAATTCTCAACTGATGACCACAATTGAGCCCAAAATTTCAGTTGCTAAGAGAGGCATTTGTTCAGTGAGTTTTGCCTCATTTTATGACCTTTCTTGCCACAGTTGTAAAGTGAATCCCTGCAGTTGTTAAATCAGTAATACAGTCGTTAAGTGAATCTGGCTTCCCCATTGGCTTTGTTTGTCAGAAGGTCACAAAAGGGGATCACATAATCTTGGAACACAGCAACAGTCATAAATATGAACCAGTTGCCAAGCATCTGAATTTTGATCACATGATCATGGGGATGCTACACAGATCATAACTCTGAAAAATTGTCATGTCACCTTTTTCAGTGACGTTGTAACTTTGAACTGTCACTAAATGAACAGTTGTAAGTCATGAACCACCTGTAGTTTAGGGGGTATAGGATGAGATAACCTTATTTACATTTATGGGATCTTTGAATTGAAATGAATTCCATACTTGAATAAAAAGAATACAGGAAGAAAGGCAGGAAGGACAAGCTACCTCTTGCCTCAGAATGATGATGTGGTCCTCTAGTTGACTTTTAGCTTAAAAATAGTGGTGAATAATGGAGTTTGAGTGCAATTTAATGGAAAGAATGCAATTTATCTTCCCTCCTTTCAACTCATAATGTGTAAGCAGAGCGACCATAAGTTCAGCATCAAATGCAGATGTTCACTAGATGGCTTCAAAAGAATATGGTGTATGTATGTATGTATATATGTATGTATGTATATATGTATGTATGTAAGTATATATGTATATGCACACACACACACACACACATACACACAAACACATATATATACTGATACATATACATACATGTATGTGTGTGTGTATGTATACACACACTGATATATATACCAATATACATACATACATGCATGCATACATACATATATATACGCGTACACATACACACACACATATATATACTGATATACATATATACCGATATACATATATACACTGCTCAAAAAAATAAAGGGAACACTTAAACAACACAATGTAACTCCAAGTCAATCACACTTCTGTGAAATCAAACTGTCCACTTGGGTAGCAACACTGATTAACAATCAGTTCCACATGATGTTTTGCCAATGGAAGAGACAACAGGTGGAAATTATAGGCAATTAGCAAGACATCCCCAATAAAGGTATAGTTCTGCAGGTGGTGACCACAGACCACTTCTCAGTTCCTATGCTTTCTGGCTGATGGTTTGGTCACTTTTGAATGCTGGTGGTGCATTCACTCTAGTGGTAGCATGAGACGGAGTCTACAACCCACACAAGTGGCTCAGGTAGTGCAGCTCATCCAGGATGACACATCAAAGCGAGCTGTGGCAAGAAGGTTTGCTGTGCCTGTCAGCGTAGTGTCCAGAGCATGGAGGCGCTACCAGGAGACAGGCCAGTACATCAGGAGACGTGGAGGAGGCCATAGGAGGGCAACAACCCAGCAGCAGGACCTCTACCTCCGCCTTTGTGCAAGAAGGGACAGGAGGAGCACTGCCAGGGCCCTGCACAATGACCTCCAGCGGGCCACAAATGTGCATGTGTCTGCTCAAATGGTCAGAAACAGACTCCGTGAGGGTGGTAGGAGGGCCCGACATCCACAGGTGGTGGTTGTGCTTACAGCCCAACACCATGCAGAATGTTTGGCATTTGCCAGAGAACACCAAGATTGGCAAATTTGCCACTGGCGCCCTGTGCTGTTCACAGATGAAAGCAGGTTCACACTGAGCACATGTGACAGACGTGACAGGGTCTGGAGACGCCGTGGAGAATGTTCTGCTGCCTGCAACATCCTCCAGCATGACCGGTTCGGCAGTGGGTCAGTAATGGGGTGGGGTGGCATTTCTTTGGAGGGCCACAGAGCCCTCCATGTGCTTGCCAGAGGTAGCCTGACTGCCATTAGGTACCAAGATGAGATCCTCAGACCCCTTGTGAGACCACATGCTGGTGCGGTTGGCCCTGGGTTCCTCCTAATGCACAACAATGCTAGACCTCATGTGGCTGGAGTGTGTCAGCAGTTCCTGCAAGATGAAGGCATTGATGCTATGGACTGGCGCACCCGTTCCCCAGACCTGAATCCAATTGAGCACATCTGGGACATCATGTCTCACTCCATCCACCAATGCCATATTGCACCACAGACTGTCCAGGAGTTGGAGGATGCTTTAGTCCAGGTGTGGGAGAGATCCCTCAGGAGACCATCTGCCACCTCATCAGGAGCATGCCCAGGTGTAGGGAGGTCATACAGGCACGTGGAGGCCACACACACTACTGAGCCTCATTTTGACTTGTGTTAAGGACAACTGTGATGTCCAACTTACATCACAGTTGGATCAGCCTGTAGTGTTTTCTTCCACTTTAGTTTTGAGTGTACCTCCATATCCAGACCTCCATGGGTTGATGAATTTGATTTCCTTTGTTAAGTTTTGTGTGATTTTGTTGTCAGCACATTTAACTACTGTACATTGTGTTGTTTAAGTGTTCCCTTTATTTTTTTGAGCAGCTTGCATATATATAGCTTACATATATCCCTCCAAACATTTATGTTTATATATATATAAACATAAATGTTTGGAGGGATATACATTATACTTAAATATAAGAAGAAAGTTGTTTAAATTTACTTCGGTTTTTTGTTGTAGACATATAACTCTGTATAATAGTATGTAGTGAGAAATGAATCTGCATTTTAAGCAGTAAGCATTAAGACACTCACAAATGGATTAAGAGCTCCAGGTGTAGGGTTCAGCTTTACCTGGAGGCCTTCAGATTGTCCATTCTCATCTTTGAGGCTGAGAAAATATTACAACTCAAAACAGTAATTAATCATCTATTCTTTCTGACTGGAGAAGCCTCCATCCGTTGTGGATCTGGTTAATCATCATCATTCTATGCCCAATTACAATCAATGGGATTCTTCATGTTTCCAAAATTGAAAGTAGATCCAAAAATTATTGAGCACTGCCATTAGCCCAAATAGAGTATTGCATAGTTGAGTTGTACCATAATAAATAAATGGGAAGAACCAGTGGCCATGCAAAGATTAATGAGCAAGGGTGATGTTATTTTTTTTTAAAGTCTAAACATCAGTGCTTCTTTCATCTTTTCCTCACTCTTACTGTTAAGGATACCATTGCTACAATAAATCTCACGTTCATTATAAGCAATCTGAAACATGATTTATCAGCACTTTAACTCTTTGCTAACATTACCCTGAGTCTTTGAGTCTAACCAGAAATGCTGTGACAACTTCAACTCCGGCAGTAATTAAACACTTTTTAAAGATCTGTCACAGGTGCCAAAGGAGAAGTGCTTTGGCATTGTGCCATCCATTGACATTGTTATGTGTCAACCGCAGTGTTTTCTTCTTTGGAAAGACTTGCCTCTTGCCTTTTGCTGAATAGTGTTCCTTTATAAGTAAACCTTGGCTATGACAGGCCTCAGGGAGATGGTTTGATATCAAACCATATAGAAGGTTGTGGAGAAAGCCTTCTCAGAGAAGAAGGTGTGGGTATTCAGATGCAATTGATTTCAATTTATTTCTAGGAATTAACATTACCATTTTATTTTATTTTTTGAGAGAAACAGAAGAAATGCAGTTGCAGGTAGTCCTCAACTTACCCCCATAACTGAGCCTGCAATTTTGGTCGTAATTCATGATGGTCATAAAGTAGCTCATCAAATGACCATCCCAATATTATGAACTTTATTGAGATGTTTGTAAAGCAAACACCATGATTTTAAGTGAACTCCTTGTTTGCTATGTGTCTATGGAGATTCTCAGTCATCCAGGTGATGTTTGTTCCAAAAGTTCTTTTTTTCAAGAGGCAACTGGACTTTCTGGTTTTTCCTTGAAGACGTTTTGCTTCTCATCCAAAAAGCTTCTTCAGTTCATTGTTCGCTATGGTATTTTCTTTCCAGAAACTGGAAGTAAACATCAGTTTTGGGGGGGAAAGTTATAAAACCTATTGCCCTGTGACTGTGTAGTATTGTAAACTGTTGTAAATGTGGGCCATTTGCCAAGCACCTAACATGCAATCAAGTGATTGCAGAGAGGAGTGGACATCAGAACTTCAAATTTGGGTTGTAAATTTCTTTTACGCAATCTGTCCTAAGTCAAGGACTACCTGTGTTACAGATTGGTTCAAGACTGGACTCAATGATCAACCCCAAAGTAAAAGTGAGGTGAGAAAACCTCAGTAAAAATCTCACCAAGTGAGAAGTGGAGCATTATCCTGGAAAGCTGTGAAATGTTTCTGGAATTAACATTACACTTCAATGTCTGAGAAATCTTTAATTTTTAATAAGTGCGTGAAAAAAAATGATACGGTTTGGAATCTGAAATAAAGTAGAATATTAGGCATTTAGGGGTGTGATATATTTGAATCATAACACCTAATGAATCCAATAATAAGATAAAGCAATATACTTAAGGACAATATTGTGATAAAGGCCAAAGAGACCATTGTTATATCTTCCCCCATAGACATGCATGGCAGCTTTTCCCTTGGAAGAAAGAAGCATTCTGTTGTTTTGCATATCCATCTCCAAAGACAGGATACTGACTCTGAATCCATGATATAAAATGCATGCTGATTGATGATTTTCTATTTATATAAGGTCTTCTCACTTCTAAGCCCTAGTAATTGGCTTCAAGAGCCACAAAAAGTTCTTTTCTTAGTATGCATGCATGCATGTATGTACACACACACACACACACACACACACACGTGTGTGTGTGTGTGTGTGTGTGTAGGTCTTGGTGTATTCAGGTCTTGTCCCGTGTAAGATTGAGAATACCTTGGCAACGTTTCGATGAAATCTCATCCGTCATCTTCAGGCTGGTGTCTTCAGCTTCGTTCTTCTGGGAGAAGTGTGTGATAGTGGCTGTTTTTCCCTTTTAAACTCCAGAATTGGTTGTGTTGTTACCTCTTGATTGGTTGATGGAGTTGATGTATGCAGATTGGTTGGCTTTTTCATAAAACCGTGTGTGGCTGAGGTACTGGCTATGTGTCTCTCAGCCTTTTGTGTTGTAACGACCTGGGTAATGGGCTGTGTGATGATCTTCTGAGTTCTATTGTTGTGACATCCTAGGTCTTGTGCTGTCACAACAATAGAACTCAGAAGATCATCACAGACTGGACGATAGTTATTCAAAATGGTTGGGTCCAGAGCAGGCTTCTTAAGGAGGGGTCTCACACTGCCTCTTTCAAGGCGGCGGGAAAAACTCCTTCACTTAAAGAAGCATTGATAACTGCCTGGAGCCAACCGCGTGTAACTTCCCTGGAGGCATAAACCAGCCAGGAAGGACACGGGTCCAATAAACACGTGGTGGAAGACAGCCTCTGCATGATTCTGTCCACTTCGTCCAGGGAGACAGAGTCAAACTCAACAGATAGGATCCACAAGACTCATCGCCACTCCATCGTCCACATCCTGCCAGTCGGAGTCCAAGCCGGCCCGAATCTGAGCGACCTTATCCGCCAGATGTAAACTAAAATCCTCTGCTCTGCCCTGCAGGGGGTCCCCCCTCTCCTCCAATTGCAGGAGGGAGTGAGTGACCCTAAACAGGGCCGCAGGGCGATCATCTGCGGACGTGATCAGAGCGGAGAAGTAAGCACATCTCGCTGCTCTAATCGCTTCCAGGTAAGTCCTAATATAGGCTCTTAGCTGGAGACGGTCAGACTCAGAACGACTAGTCCTCCACTGCTCTCTAGGCATCTCCTCTGCCGCTTCATTCCCCGAAGCTCCTCTGAGAACCAAGAGCCAAACGAGGTCTACGGTGAGGGAGAGACCACCCGGTTGAGCGCTGCTGAGGCCGCCTCTTGCCAGGCGGCCACCAAAGTCTCGGCCGGGCTGTGGTCATTGCATTGGAATGCTTCTTGTGCATTGCTTTGAACAACCCAAGAGGTAAAACATTATTTATAAATCCTTTTTAGAAAGGAAATAAAAGAAGTAAAATGCTAACAAGAAGAAGGTGACATTTTTTTTATACTTGTACTGCAAGGTTCAGCAGAAATTATTAATCAGCTCAGAGAACATAGCAGAGAAGGATTGCAGTAAAGTCAAGGGAGTTTTGTACTGCCTTGGAGCTCTAGTTAAGATATGAATGATCAAGGGCTGGTTTTCATTTCAATTGGAAGCTTGCGTGGGCTGTAGCACTTCAACCTGCAAGTGGGCTCGCACAAATGAAAGCTGTTCTCCCCCAAACTAACAAAAACAAATTCCCCTATCCTAAGTGGCAGGATAAGGGTTGGAATAGCCTTTTCCTTGATTATCTTATTTTCTGCTTTAACAGTTTCAAGGGGAGCATCTAATTTTTGGAACCTTACCATGAGTCACACAGACCTCAGCTGAAGTTTTATTCACTGCTCAAGTTGGGATTCATTTTATGAAAACAAAATGGGCCGCCAAGAGCAAAAGAGGTGGCTCAGTAATAAAGGCCAACTGCAGATTGTTCCAATCAGCTTGATTTAAATAAGCAAGTACAACTTGGCAAGGATGCATAATTGAAAACAATTGTGAAAGGATATGCTTTGGAGAACTGTGCCATCCTTGATTAAATAACACATTTCTTGGTATGTGCTGTGTGTCAGTGTTGGAAGCAACGGTTGGCTCAAAGACACGTGCAAACAGTTGGCTTCCTGCAGTGAATGAAACTCTGTTTCATGAGTATTGTGTTAATCCCTGAAAAGTAGCAAAACAAAATAAGGAAAGTGATGGATCAGCTCTCATTGATGATAGAGTTCACTTTGTTTGCTATTATTTTACAATTGGCACATGCAGGAAGGCATTATACTTTTCTTTAAATTCATATGCACACATGCCTACCAGAGAAAATAAGAGAATCCCAGAATCTATGCGCATTACTTAAGTACATGGGTGCCCAACTCACCGTGTCATGTTGCCATCACATGATGTTTCGTGATGTTTTTTCCATTTACAGAGTTGGGGTGGGCGTGGCTTTGCATGACGTATCCGGCCCTTGGGCTGCCAGTTTGACACCCTTGGTTAAGAAGATGGGATATACTCTTACTTTAATTCAACCACTGCACTGATAACTCTTCCATGTGTAGAAGATGAATTGTGCCTTTCTTCTTCACAGGCTATTATTTAACTGGTAACACACCTTACTACCTTTTATTGATGGACTTGTACCTGAGCAAGTTGCAGAGTCACAGCAGTTCCTTCTTCATTCTCCATTGTCATCCCAAGCTTCTGGCTACCTAAGTGGACCAGTCTCACCTGTTTTAATTGGAGAGTTCATGGCAGAGTCCAAATATACCAAGAAGAGGAACACGTCCAACCCATTGTTTCTATAAAGACTTTGAATGCTAACATCCCACCTATAGAAGAAGAGGTCCCAAGGCTCCTGTCTGAATCGTAAAACCTATCACTCATGATGGCAAAGAGAAGATCTCAGTCTAAAACCAATGAGTACACATATAAAGGTTTGCTTGGGGATTTTGGTCAGGCTCTTCCTTGTGGTTGATCAACTGCTGGTTTGTGTTACCCAGAGTTGTTAAACTCAATTTCATTGAGGGTCACATCAGGGTTGTATTTCACTTTGGAGGGATGGGGGGATGGCCCAAGTGGGTGTGGTTAGTTCAGTGTAACTCATGTTGGAGGTACCTGTAGTGGATCAAGCTCTCTGCCAGTGAAAATGGGCTTCTGAGCTCCATTTTCAGCTTCAACAGCCTCTTGCAACCCTTTGCCAGTGAAAACAGAACTTGGGAGTGTCACCCGTGGTCCTCCCAAGCTCAGTTTTCAGCTGCAATGGCCTCCTGCAATCCTTTGCCAGCGAAAACAGAGCTGCATGCAGCCCTCCCAAGCTCTGTTTTCACTGGCAGAGGCACTGTGGGCCAGTCCTTCACTGTTTCCAGGGCAGCCCCAGGGGCCAGATCTAAGCCCTCTTCAGGCCGGATCCGGTCCTCAGGCTTTGACACCCCTGGTGTAACCTATTTTCTTCTGTCATGAAATGGACAAGTAGATAGTATGCCTTGGGAAAGCCAGAGCTAATCAGTGTGAACTGATAGTATGGGAATTACTCTATTACCGTTCAAGCAAATTTTTCTAGCAAGAGAAATGCTGTAAGAGAACCACGTCAGGCAGCAAAGCTGACTTGGCTAATGCTACAACCTTGCTTGGTATTTGCTCCTGTCTACTGTTTGTCCTATGCTCCTGGGTTGCCTGCTTTCATTTACTTTTTTCATGGCTAAGTTTGTTTGGGGTTCAGGTGTGTGGGGTCTTCTGATTCATGACTTATCTTGAACTACTGTTCATGACCTAGACTTCATTGAGGAAATATAATGGCTGGCAGCCTCAGTGGATATTTTGACTGTGGAATCCTTATATTATGCAATTTATCTACATTTCATGGCATAATGCAGGTTACTCACCACACAATCAAATGCTTGACTAATCTACTTGGGAATTAGCACTGGTCTACAGCTTTAGCATTGGTGCCAGCACACAAGAGATTCTGATCTGCACATTTTTGGACTGCTATTTCTTTCTCCCATTTGAAAGGGGAGCAACTACATAATTCCATTTCAGGGTATGGCAGCCTAAATTGATCTCCAAATTCCTGACCCCAAGAAATTGGATTTTATTACGTTTAATACAGAAGAACATGGAAAATCATTACCTTAAGTAAAGTGAGGAGTCATTGGTGTTCTCTCAGCTTGCTTGCTTGCTTTCAGACATTTCATTACCCAAACTAGATAACATGATCAGCGCACTGATTATGTTATCTAATTTGGATAATGAAACATCTGAAAGAAAACAAGCACGCTCAGAGTGGCAGCCCTGAATCTGAATCAAGATGGATCTAGGGCTGACAGGAGAACCTCAAGGATCTCTCACTTCAACTCTGAGCTACAAATATTCTCCTTTACTGGTACCTAAGTAAAGCACATTTTGCTGGCACCAAAGACTTTATAGCAATCAGAATGATATAGAGCTATTCAATGGGCATTGGGGGCAAAAAGATATGCCACATGAAGCATATGTGGTATGTGAGAACCTAGAAAAAGTATTCTGTAAAGTCCAATTTTGCCCATGTTGTCAACCTTACATTTGTTGGATTCTATTTATACTACAATCTTCCATTTTTAAAAAATATCAGGCATTTTCTTTCCTCAAAATCTCTCTCTCTCTCTCTCTCTTCACCTCCCTCCCTCCCTCTCTCTTTCATTTTTTTTCTAATGGGCCCAGCTTTTGCCAGCCTTTTTTCCCTTCAATGTGTTTTTTACTTTTATATGTATATTTTATGTATTGTTTCCCCTCTGTTCCACAATATTTGCATTTTATGCACAGCTTTTGAATTGCTAGCAACATTGAAAAAATTTGGAAGGTGAAGAAATAACTATACTTTGTTTATATTCAGGAAATGAAATTAGGCGAATTTACATTGCACATTTCTCCCTAACTTTAGTGAGGAGTTATGGGTCAATGTAAAGGTTCAACACAAAATATATCCATATATTACCGTAAATAGAAAGCGTAACCAGTCGTATTATGTTCTTATATTTGCACTCACTTTATAATCCCCCACTGGCATTTAATCAATTTCTTTCTCCTTAGCTGTGCCTTCATTTTCTTCAACATATATCCTGCCTGAACGGTTTCTGTGAAAGAATGCACGTATTTAATATCGCTTTAACTCCAGCATTTACTTTCTTCTTTCTTTCTTTCTTTTTTACATTATAAAAGCACATTTTATAATGGGATTGCCAAGAACTTCACATGCCTTTCCATAACTTCAAATTGATAAGGGATAATAATATTTGGACATTCAAGAGGGCAGGCTGTTTAAAAGGGCTTCCTCTGGAAGACTGAACTTCCTTTCCACAAAGTATTTGAATGCAGTCATGTGTGTTTTATAACAGCTTTTCCTAATTTGTTACCCTCTAGATGTATTGGGAAAACAACTCCCACAATTATAGTTAATAGATGGAGATGTTTCCTGCTTATTCTCACAATCCTCTTCTGCTACACTGAACCTCCCAGCCTATTTCCATTGCTCCAAGAGTCTAAGTATGATTTCTTTTGTTTGAAGATAATCGGGTGCCATATGTTCCTGCACCACTGAAAAATTGGGCAGACTGTCTCCTTAGTCTTTTCAAGAGAACTTCTAGCCACTACATCACATTTATTTTTTCCCCAACTTTAAATGGGGATGATAGAAATAACTATAGCTGAAGTGAAACTGAGCACTTTTCCACAAGTGAAAATCAGGCAATTTAAATTTATTTAATCCATTTATAGATATGAAGAGACAGTTGTCAAAAAAGTGAATATGGTATTACTGATTATTAGAGATGGAATGAAGTAGAAAATGTCCCCTTTTGCATGTTAAGTCCTATATCTCCCTCTCTGACTTCAGTTTGAATATTTTATATAGAGCACAGATGCTTCTTAGAATATGTAAAGGGCAGGAAATCACTAGGGTTTTTTTTTTAACAAAAGAAACCCATAACCCTGTTTTCATCCTTAACAAATCATGACCTCAAATGTAATATTGGAAATTAGGTTGTGTACTCTGGATGCAATAACACTGATGTGGTCTTTTGACCTTGGTATTTAATATCTTAATTTTCAGATCCATACACAAGTTATCTAAGTCATTCAGTTTCACCTAACCCAGATCTGACTTTAGAGGTCTGAAAACAAAAAAAATTCATTCTTTACGTGGAATGATGTCTATAGCACTAAATTATTATAAAACTGAGTTTGGCTATGCTAAAATTCAACAGCTTGATATGTTCTAGTGGGAATTTGCTATTAACTAAGCCACACCTATTATAATATTAACTGAATTATTAACTTCTACAATGCATTGCTACCAGAAATGGGAAAGTCATCTTGAGATGTGCAACAGATGTTTTCAGTGTCCTATAACTCAGGGATCCCCAACCCCTAGGCCAGAGACCTGTACCTTGGCCTGTTAGGAACCAGACTGCACAGCTGGAAGTGAGCAGCAGGTGAGTGAGTGAAATAAAACCATCCCCCCGCCCCGAGTCCATGGAAAAATTGTTTTCTACAAAACCATGCCAAAAAGGTTGGGAACCACTGTTATAGCTCAAAGCATTGATAATTTTTATAGAACTCCAATAAAATATTTCAGTTATTTAAATTTTCCCAAACCAGAAAGGACAAAGTCATGTCCATGGGGCTCTCCTGATAATCCTAAATCACTGTAAAACAAAGGAGTCACATGAGCAATTAAAGTTTCATCACCCATTTAAAAAAAAAGGAGGAGGCACTTAAAGATGTACTTTGGGTAATGCAGTACAGGAGCTAGATCAGTGTTTGGAGACCATGTATAGATCACGGGTGTCAAACTCGTGGTGTCAGTTTGCCATCACGTGATGTTTCACAACACTTTTTTCCCTTTGCGGAGCTGTGGTGTGCGTGGCCTGCATGTAATGCATCCAGCCCACGGGCTGCCAGTTTGACACCCCTGCACTAGATGAACACCAATAAACCGAGATTGCATCCTGATGAGATATTGTTAAGTGATTCCCAGGTCTAGGAACTCAGAAATTGGGCAGTCTTGGATTGAATAGATTTACTTGTTTAATTCAATTTTAAGACTACCTATCTTGACATAACAACTTTAAATGGCTAGCAACAAATAAAACCACAATTAAAATCATATCAAATCCACATAAAGCAATAAGGACAACCAAATAAAAGCCAAATGTATAACTTGAAAATCACAATTACTTGCACTACAACTAGCTAGCCATCTTCAAGCAAACTTCCCCCTAAAGTCTAGGGATGGTACTAAATATATCGCTCTGATTTATTTTATTTATTTATTTATAAATTTTATTGGCTGTCTATCTTACCTCAGGGTAACTCTGGGTGGCTTACAATCACAAAAATAAAAACTGTGTAAAGATAAAAGCATGAATAAAATACTACTCACAACCAAATACAGTAGCCAGATAAAAAGATGGGGAGGGCGGAAGCAGGATGGTAGGGAGGCGCGATCTTTATTTAATAAATGCTCATGTTGCTGCTGTAGCTAGAAGTGGCTAATTTTTAATACTATATTGCTAGATAAGGTTGTTTTTGGATTAGGAAAGTTGGGATAAAGTGATCTACACTGAGAACCCAGATTGTTGGGGGCAATATGCTGATTCTGTAAATCACTTAGAGAGGGCTGTAAAGCACTGTGAAGTGGTATATAAATCTAAGTGCCATTGCTATCTATACATCTAGAACAATGCAATCTACAGTAGACTGACTCCAACAAAGAATAGAATGGAATGGAATGGAATGGAATAGAATAGAGTAGAGTAGAGTAGAGTAGAGTAGAGTAGAGTAGAGTAGAATAGAATAGAATAGAATAGAATAGAATAGAATAGAATAGAATAGAATAGAATAGAATTCTTTATTGGCCAAGTGTGATTGGACACACAAGGAATTTGTCTTGTTGTATATGCTCTCAGTGTACATAAAAGAAAAGATACATTCATCAAGAGTCAAGAATCATAAGGTACAACACTTAATGATAGTCATAGGGTACAATAAGCAATCAAATCATACTAGGAAACATAATTTTTAGTATGATTTGACATACTGGTACAACATAATATGGCAGTTGTGAGATTATAGGACTGGATTCACATTTCAACTATTTTCAGAGAAGTTTACAGGCTTGTTTAAAAAAACATAAGATGTTAAGAGTAGTAATATTGGTACTAGCATCTGAGTTTGTATGTTTATACCAGCAGTACAAAGAAACCAATAATTGTACAAAAACCTCAATCCAGTATCAACAATAAAACAGAAGCATTATGCAATCCCATAATTTAATGGTAACAAGTATTCCCACAGAAAAGAAAACTTCTTGCAATTTTGTAAAACTCCTGCAAAAAGAAGCATAACAACAGAACGTTTTAACTCTTGGGGGACCAAAGCCAAATGTTGTTCAAATGGAAGTCATTAAACAACTTGAGCTTCGATGTTTCTCACAAAGAATAGAAACATCCCAATCTTTGAAGAGACTCTTGTTTTTGCTGCTATTGGAAGGTAGGTAGCAGACTGAAGATTTTCTTGGCCTTGTCACACTCACCTTGGAATGCCTTGCTTCTCCTGGGATATTATGCCTTTTTGCTATTCCAGGTCTCTACATTATTTAACACACGCATCTCTTTATTCAGATCTTTGGTTTGTCCCCTGGACTGCTATAGAATGTTTTGTAGTCTTCTCTTCACTTTTTGCTGGCACTTTTTGTTATTGTGATCTACAACAAAAGGCCAATGCCAAATACACTTTGGTATAGATAGTCTTGTCTTTACAGACAAGCACCTCCCACATAACACCCCAGACTATACTCTTGATAAGAAAGACCAAAAAAGTCTGGATGGTGGACATCTAGCAGTGCCTGAAAACAGCAGAATAGAAGAAAAAGAATTGGAGAAAATCACAAAATGCAATGACCTGCAAATAGAAATAGAAAAGTGTGTCAAAAGAAAGCAAAAATAGTATCAATATTAATAGGCACTTCAGGTGCAATCCCCAAACAACTGGAGCACCTCTTACCTCCTGAGACAATACCTCTAACACTATTAACATCCACATTTCCCTATCCAGGTTCTTGGGAACGGACTCAGTAGGCAGACAAAAATGCCAAATCCAGTCTGAACATCGGGCTGACTTGTGTGATGAACCATAATAATATTAAAAATTGCTGCAGTTGTCACAAGATCTACAATGTTTATACTTTCCATTCTGATCTAGCTTGCCCTTTCCCTGTGGCTGAAGGGGAGGTGTATTGGAATGAATCTCCTTCTCCAATCATCTCTTCAAACTTATTGGGCTACTCACCACCAGCCATTCATCAGCTTGGCATTTTTGCCACTTAGTGGATTCCCAAGATAAATTCTGTCCAAGCCCACTTCTTCACAGCATTAAAGAGCTTTCAGATATCTCAAGCTTCCTACAAACAGAGTTATACAAGGGGAGCATAGGGATACATTCACTGATCATGGTCCCTCTGTTAAAATGAAAAGAAAAAAATCCACTGCTTTCCATATTAGATTTCCTGTGCAATCAGGATTCTAAATAATGGGACAAGCCTTTGCCATCTAATTCAAAGGATGGGGTGGAACTGAATAACACAGGAGGCAGGATTAATGAGAATGCTACTGGTCTCTCCTCACTCAAGAAGGACAAAAACATTAGAAAAGGACCATTTATTTATTTATTGCTATTTTTGCCACTACTATTACATCAACCATTAATAAGGAAGATAACATCCATCCGGCTACTTTTAAAAACTAAGTATGTAGTTTTTATCATTAATCAGAGTGGATCTTTCTCCAAGGTAAAATTATTACTGTATAAAACTGTAGCCTTAGGCTGTCTCTTGGCATATGCAGAGAATTTTCTTTGAAATTGATTCAGTTCCAGTTCAATGACTTCCTCCTTAATATAATGTCAGAAAAAGGACGGATCATGATTTTTGCAGCTTTTAAAACTATTTGCAATTTTTAGCTTCCTCTTTGTTCTTCATTTTCTCTCTTTCCATTATTTCACTATGCCCCCAAATCAAAGATATCTGGGCACTTGGTACATTTTTTTAGAAATAATAAAGTGTGCTATTCTTCCATTCATAATACCAAGAATGAAACCAGGAATGATCCAGAGACATAAAATTATCCTTTTTCTTAAAGCAGTCATGGATTGCTCAAATCAGCATGAGCCGCTGGGGAAGATTTGAAAAGAACACCTATATAGTGTGGGAAAGGATTGCTTCTTCCAGCACTAGATACACCTGATTTAATTTTTGAGAGAAAAGAAATACCCGAGACATTAAACCTCTTATACTCCACCTGATAGCGCAATATTGAAGGAAAAAAAACCCTGTTATTTGGCAGCAAATGGGATTATTAACTTCTAAAAGACACCATGTGTTTGGATGAGATAGGGAACGAAGCATTTGGCAGAGTGCTCATTGGATCAAAAGATGAATTAATCCTTTGAAGAAACTTAGCATTTCAAATCTGCAACTTTAAACAATCTACTAGGCTACAGACAGAGCCTCGGAAATACAGCCTAATCCTTTTCATCGCACTGAAAGTTGATCTGCTGTTTTTGGTTTCAGACCTAGGAAGTTGATCTGCTGCTCCTGGTTTGGGAAAATGAGTGCAATCTGGAACTCTTTGTAGATGGAAATATAACTGACTTGAAGATAGCAGACATCTGGTGGGCTGTGGTAGAGGGAAGAAGCAAACGTGTTATGAGGAGGAAATAAATGGTAACACAAGCTTCAGTGCACCGTAAGGCTGAGGAATTCAATCATTCTGAATTCCAACACAAACCACACTGGTGCATTTTTCTATCCCAAATTTTTAGCAGAGCAAACCCTTGCTATTTTTTCTACATATTGTGATTCCTACCACACTTATATGAACTTAACACATTTAGATGTGTTTCAAAATAATAGAATTATTAGTATGCTGAAGATACCCTAAATTTCCCAAGGCACTGAAGCTTTGTCTCATTCCTCTAGGCTGTGAGAGCCTAAGATGGAATAGAATAGGCTAACATTGAGCCCAAGCAAGAGACAGTTCATTGAGGCTTTTTGTCTGCTTCAGTAGTTTCTAATAATAAAGAAGCACAGGTCCAGACAGAGAAAGCCCATGATTTAGAGATCTTTCTGGGCTTATTTCTCCTGCTTGAACAACAAGAAAAGGCTGTGTGGTAGGGGCCTTTGCTCAGTTTTGATTAGTGTACCAGTTTTGTGGGCCTACCTAAGGCAGGAGGATTTTGCTACTGTGCTCATGCTTTTATCACTTGTTTGGTTCTCTATTAAGTGCTCTAAAGCCTTTAAAAACACTGCATTTAAAACACTGAGAAACTTCTGATAGTTCCTGATGTGGTAGCCCATGTGCTCACTAACATTGATCATTGTGAGCACATTATATTTTGAGGACTACAATTTCTGTGATGTTGGCTCTTCCTGAAGGAAATGGAAAAGTCAGTTCAATAATTAAGAAAGTGATGTCGTTTTTCAAAATAGGACTACTCCCCGCTATTTCCATAATTTTACTTTGACAGACATTATATAAGTGACCTCTTTCATATCTGGATAAGTGAATCCAGAATTAGCAAACAGAAACATCTAACTGGAGTTGAATGGGAAAATAAGAAAATATCAGAGCATGTGAGGGATCACAAGCTGAGCTTGAGAGCTAGAATAGTCTTCTGAATAGTTGCTGGTTGCAAGGAAAGTATCCTAACAGCTCTTGATCAAGTTATTGATTTCTGTTGAGTAAACAGAGAGTGTAAAAAAATACATAAGGCAGACAAGTTCTGGGGAATCAAGTGCACTGAACAAGTGTAGAAGGAGATTAAGAATAGTTTGCCAGGGGTGGCTTAAAAGGCAAGACTTTGTACTGGATCATGTTAATATCCTGTGAAGAGATCAAGAAGAAATAAACGTCTGTTTGCTGGTGTTGTCTTAGGAAGTAAAATTGAAGACGGAAGGACAGGAGTCTATAATTGTCTTTTGTTTCTCTTCCTATCAATCTGGCATACATTTGCAGGAAATGCAAGTAAGAATGAAACAGTTAATTACAATTTAGTTTATAATAATTTAAAAAATGATTCGTTTAAAGAAGGAAGGCTCTATGGTAGAAAAAGTGGAAACAACTCTATGGTATTTATTGACTCACTGCTATGAAAAACTGAAACAAATATATGCTGACCACATCTGTGATATAAGCAGGATTGGGGACATAATAAGACAACTTCAGTGTGTCAATTGAAAGTTATCAGTTCCTGCTAATACATGTGAAAATAAATAATACTATCTGCAATTGTAGACTTTGAAAATGAAGAAAAATCAATATCTAGTCATTTCAAATGGTATATTTGTTCATCCTTTCAGATCGTGGAAGAGGATCAGAAAAGGAATACTGCAAATCATTAACTTTTTACACAAATCATGTTGATGGGAAATAGTTGGCTTCTGGAATGAACTTCTAGATGATGGGTTGTTACTCAGGATGAAGTTCAACTCACAAGAATCAGTAACCATGTCTCTGTATAAAGCATTGTAAGTTTGATTAGGAGGGTTTTAAATGGAATCCTGTGAAGCAGTAGATGAAACGTGTGATGTAAAGTCCTAGATAAAGACTTGAGCAGTGTGGAAAATGGAAGTGTTGCTCTAACTGAGCCTTTTAAACCACTTAAAGATAAATCAGAAAGAACATTGGCTCCTATAGTCCATGACCTTCATTGTATGTACACTAATGCTCAGAGAGTATGGGAAATAAATAAGATTGGTTTGGACTTTTAGAAAGAGAAAGAAAACTATGATCTAATATCTATAATGGAAACCTGGTGGGATAACTCCAGTGACCTTTAATTGAATACAATTAAAGAATACAATTTGTTCAAAAGCAGCAGAGATGATAAAATGGCAAGAGAGATTGCACTGTGTGTTAAAAATATCCAGTCCTGCTGAGAAATCTAAATGAATGAATTTGGCAGTTCTGTAAAGAGCATATCGATTAAAATATGTGGAGAAACAAAATATTGCTGTTGGTATCTACTATTTCTTGCCAAGGCAAGGAAATGATGTGGATGATGACTACAAAAACAGAAATGGTTCTCTCAAAGATGCTTGCACTGCAGTTACAGTGATTTACAGTGTCGAGATACAAACCTTTCATTCTTTCATATTTGAAACTTTGGGGCCTAATGAAGTGGACAGAATCCTTAGGACTGTGAGTTCAACCACTTACTCTGTAGAGTCATGCCACTCCAGGCTTGTTAAAGCAAGTAGCATTTGTGAATGGGTTCTCACGGTGGTGAATTCCTTCTTCAGTAAGGTATTTGTTATTTTACCTCTTAAGGAAGCCTTGGTCTGGTCCCACCTCAATAAGCTCAGACAGACTACATGATACTGGATTATTCCTTTTTGAGGGAAGGTGATTGAGAAGGTGGTTGCACAACAGCTCCAAGGAGCCTTGGATAAAACAGATTATCTGGATACTTTTCAATCAGGATTCAGACCTGGATATGGGATGGAAATAGAATGGGTTGTACTTTTGGATGATCTCTGCCAAGGGTGGGATGGAAGTTCTGTGTCCATTCTTATCTTACTTTACCATTTGCCAATATTGGCAGATATCTATCATTGACCATGTTACCTTTCTAAATCAATTCAGGGAGGGCAGCACCATGTTGTGTTGGTTCACCTCCTTTCTCCAGAGTCAATTCCAGTCAATTGTGATTGGGAAGGGTCCATGCTCTGTTCTCTCCTATTTAACATTTACATGATATCACTGGGTGAGCTTAACTGTTGCCATGATGTGAGGTATCATCAATATGATATCCATCTCTGCCCTGACAAATTAAGGAATGCTGTGGACATGTTATCACAATGTATGGAGGCTGTGAGAGTCTGGATAGGAAACCGCAGGCTTCAACTGAATCCCACAAGACTAAGTGGCTTTGGGTTTTGAGATTCTCAAGTTCTGGAACTATGTCATCTTTAGTACTGGATGAGGTTATATTGCTCTAAACAGACCCTGTGAACAATATGTGAGTCTTGGATACATGACTTCCACTCAAAGAGCCCATGGCAGCCATAGCTAAGAGGGCCTGCATACAACTTTGAATTGTAACCAGTTGTGCTCATTCCTAGTTCAAAGGGGCCTGCTCATGCTCTCTCAATTGAACCACTGTAATGCAGTCTACATTTGGCTGCCCTTGAATATCTGGAAACTTCAGCTGGTGCAAATGCAGTAATGTGAGCAGTTATTTATGTTCATCATAGAACACATGTTACACCTCTGCTTCATGAGCTATATTGGTTACTAGTTTGTGCTTGAGCCCAATTCAAGGTGCTGCATTTGACCTTTAAAACCCTACATGGCATGGGACCAGGTTACCTCCCCAGTTACATCTTCCCATCCCACTGAGATCTAGTACAAAAGTCATGCTGCAGATTGCATCAGTCAGGAAGTATTTGTTGTGGTTAGCCAGCAGCAGGTGCGGACAGCTGAGGAGAGCGAGGACTCAGATGAGGGGCCAGGACCATTAGGGAGTGGGCTGCTGCCTTCAGAGATTGTGGGGGCTGGCAGCAGTGATGAGGAGGTTCCCAAGGAGCCTGTGCCAAGTGCACGTGCATGCAGGATTGCTCAGAGGAAAGAGCAGCTACAACAGCATGGGCAACTCGGGAGTAAGGCTGCAAGGTAATGGCCCCTCCTTCAAGAAGATAAAAGCCAGCTGTGAACGAACGTACTTTGCAGAAGGCAAAGATGTTTTGAAACTCCAGCCTTATGGACATTCCAGTATCCTGAAGTATCCTGTATTTGAAGATTCTTGTATTGCAAATTATTTCTTGTCTGTTATCTTTTGGCAAGTCTTGCACAATTTGGCAAGGCTTGTGCTTATCACAGTTAATTATTTTGCAAAAGCATTACAAGGTTTCTGTTCTATTTGGATTGTGTTTGATTTGTTGGGAAAGGGCGTGGGTCAGAACAGCATTACCACCAATGGTCTTCAGTTAAAGATCTGGTTGTTACATCAAGCCTGGGAACTCCAGGAACTATGAACTAATATTATTATTAACATCCCATCAGCTATTATTTTTTTAATCTGTGTTTTAGAGTTTTTAATGTTTGTAATAATAATAGTTGCCATGTGTGAATTATTGTTTTTTACATTTGTTGTATGCCTCCAAGAATCACTTGTTTTGCAAGATGGGTAGCTTTATACATTTGAAAACTAAATAAATAAACTAATAACCTGACTTGCTGACAGCTTCTCCTTGAAAGACTGGAGAACAGTACAAAAGAGAATCAGCTATCATTGCCTTTATACAATCATCCCAGAAGTATTAAGGAAGTAATAACAGCAGGAACATTGGTGAAAAGTAATCATATAATGGTGGAATCCTTCCTTTTAAGGGAAACCAGAACTGAAAAGAAAGAATAAATCTGTCAGCTGCTGAAAGAAGAGAGTAAGATGCTCAGAAGTTACAAATAAAAGGCATCAGCTACTCAATGCCTATTGTGATTCAGTCTTCTCCAACCCAAAAAAATTACATGTTCCACATGAAAATTATGAAGAGCAACATAAAAAACAGGAACATGGCCAGGGAATGGCTTTTTAAAAAATGCATTATATTGTATGACTTTAAATTTCCTAGACTAGGTACTGGGACAACTGCTAAAGTAATAGGCTAGGTAAAATGGTATGTGAGAATGACCTTGGGAAACAGATGAAGAGCTGCAGACTAAAAAATAGTCAGACAAGTGGCAGAAGGAAGAGGGACAAATGTTTCAGAAGGGACACTCCCTCATTGTGTGGACTGCAAAAGCGAGGGAAGAGAGGTGTATTTTCAGGGCTTGCAAGAGTCCGTTCATGTAATCTTACAATTGAAATATGTGTTTTTGTCTGGATTCTCTTACAAGGCTGACACAACAAGACCCAAGTTTAATCCTATTTCCACCATGGACTAGATCTTGCAGGATTGTTGTGAAGGTCATATGGAACTGCCCTTGTTTTTGTTTTTGTTTTATTTATTTTTTTTAAATAATCTATTAAAAGTTTTGCCAGGCCTGCAGTATTCACATAAGGGTACCGATGACCCTCTTCTTCATTTTTCCCCACTTTTAACCATCCACTCTAGGATCAGAAGTCACCTGAGTGCGAGGCAGCTGCTGCTAATTCTACTGCTTCATTTCTCTTTCTTGTCTCCTAAGAATGGGTGTGATTTCAGACTTTATAGTTCAGATTCCCCCTACATTATTTTTTGGAGGCAGATTAAAAAGTATTAAAAGGTATCACCAAAGAATAATTAGTGATCTGGCTGGATCAATGCCATGGTTGTTTATAGCCTGCAGGCCACCAATCCTCTTAAGTTTGCTTCCTGCAGCTTCATTTTTCTGCAGTTGCCCTGCAATGAGGTTGTAAGAAATGTAAATAAATAAATTAATAAATAAATAAATAAACCTTCCTGACTCCCAGATTCATGCCTGCTATTTTGCCCAGCCAAGACTGTAGTGCTCAATAAAGAATTTCCAGAGAAGTTACTGGAATGGTAGGAATGATAATTTGGTCAAAATAAACCACAGATTATGAATCTGAAAAGACAGGAAACAATTTACTTGTTTCTTTGTTCCTGAGTGGACTATTTTTAATCCAAAACATTATAAGATCAAATTTAGTTATACATAACTATTTTTACATTGAGTGTGCTCTGCATAGAATGTGTGTCAAGCTGATGAATATGGTGATAGCTTGAGATATCAGATGAATAGCTTTTCCTGGAAAAAAATGGCTTTAAACACTATGTACCTCTTTGGTTTCGTGGAAATGTGACTTAAGGGAATTTTTTTCCCCATAATGTAAGATCAGTTAACATGATGCTTTAAAACACTGATGCAGGAATTACACAAGTGAGGATATTTGACCTGAGATAGCAAAGCAAGTCTACAGATGTTATATGCTGAGCTTTCAGCATATAAGCACATGCTATCACAAAGCATATTTCTCTATGAAGCTGGTGAAATGATCTTCTTGGTGCTTTCTATTTGAAACAAAATTCTTTGCTGAACTGAATCTGAAATACAAGATCCAGTCCTATTTTGGGGGGCATCATTAACAAGTACATTTCAAACAAATTGTAGATTGGACTGCTGTTTAATGTACTAGTTTTTTGCAGGTTCCAATGGACTTCTAGATGTTGCTGAACTACAACTTCCAGCAGTCACAGACAGCAAAGATCAGCAACATCTTGGAAGGCAATATATTCCTATCCATAGCTAGAAAGATGAAGCTGCCCCACCATGATTATTTTTCTATAGGATAAACATTCCCAAATGTATGATTATGACACACTACTAATTCTCATTGTTTTACTTCCAGCATAAAATGCATGACTGAGATGCATATTTTTGTTGCAATTATTTATTACAATTCTTCTAGCCTAGAAAATGCTTTGAATATTGCAATTTAGCCTTGGAGATCAGATGCTCAGACATTTTTGGCAACCTCTGATTCATTATAAGTTAGTTCTCTAATGCTTTGGATAATTCTACCATTTTGGCTTAGCAGATCATTAATCAGCATATTCCATATATGTGTGTATATATATATGTGTGTGTATGTATATATTTTATTTTATTTTATTGGACTTATATGCCGCCCCATCTCCGAAGACTCGGGGCGGCTCACAACTAAAAACATACATTTACAATAAATAGCTAAAAGAGAATTAAACAAGTACAAAGCCCAATAATACCAAATTTAAAATATTTAAAACTATCCCCCTCCCCCCCCAAGAAGCAGTCACAGCCTGGTTTGGTCAAATAACCAGGTCTTCAAATCGTGGCAGAAGGTGCGGAGGTCAGGGGCCAGACGGAGGCCCAGAGGCAGCTGGTTCCACAGGTTGGGGACCGCCACAGAATAGGCTCATCGCTGGGGGACCACCAGCCGACATTGGCTTGCCGACGGGACCCCGAAGAGCCCCTGCCTGTGTGCCCGCACAGGGTGGTTGGCACTCGATATCGGCAGGAGTCGCTCCCTTAAATATTGTGGACCCATGTCGTGTAGGACTTTGAATGTTAAAACCAAAACCTTGAATCTCACCCGGAGTGCAACCGGCAACCAATGCAGGTCGCGCAGGACGGGGCCAATATGGGAGAATAGGGTAACTCCCATCACCACCCACGCGGCCGCATTCTGCACCAGCTGCAGTCTCCGGATGGTATACAAGGGCAGTCCTAAATAGAGAGCGTTGCAGTAGTCGAGTCAGGAAGTGACAAGGGCATGAGTGACTGTACGCAGGGCATCTCGGTCCAGAAATGGGCGAAACTGGCAAACCAGCCGGACCTGGGCAAAGGCCCCCCTGGCAACGGCCCCCACCTGCTCCTCCAACTGGAGCCGTGCATCCAGGAGGACCCCCAGGTTCCGCGCCCTATCCACAGGGGGCAACACCACTCCCCCTATGGTCAACGGGTGGACATTCCTGACTGGACCGAGATGCTGGTATGTACAGCCACTCAGTCTTGGCCAAGTTGAGCCAAAGCATGTTTCCATCCATCCAGTTCCGTACCGCATCCAGCCAACGGGTCATCATGGAGAGAGCATAACTGATCTAGTTTGGGGTGGAGATGTATAACTGGGTATCATCAGTGTACTGGTGATACCTCACCCCAAAACCACGAATGATCTCACCCAGCGGTTTCATGTAGATATTAAATAAGAGAGGGGGAGAGGACCGACCGCTGGGGGACCCCACAAGTGAGTGCCCTCGGGGTGACCTCTGTCCCCCTGTCAACACTGATTGCGACCGCCATGAGAGGTAGGAGGAGAACCACTGAAAACCAGTGCCCCCCACTCCCAACTCCTCGAGGCACCGCAAAAGGATTCCATGGTCGATGGTATCAAAAGCCGCTGAGAGGTCTAATAGGACCAGGACAGAGGAAAAACCCCTGTCCCGGGCCCTCCAGAGATCATCCATCAGTGCGACCAATGCCGTCTCCATGCTGAAACCAGGCCGGAAGCCCAATTGGTGCAGATCTAGGTAGTCCGCTTCATCCAGGAAGAGTGGAAACTGCTGAGCCACCACACTCTCAACAACCTTCGCCAGAAAACCAAGGTTGGAGACTGGACGGAAGTTGTCTAACATGGTCGGGTCCAGGGCAGGCTTCTTCAGGAGGGGCCTCACCACCGCCTCTTTCAAGGTGGAGGGAAAGACACCCTCCCTTAACAAAGCATTGACCACTGCCTGGAGCCAACCGCAGGTGATCTCCCTGGAGGCATAAGCCAACCAGGAAGGACATGGGTCCAACAAACATGTGGTGGAACTCAGCCGCCGCATAGTCCTGTCCACTTCATCCTCGGAAACAGGATCGAACTCAGCCCAGATCACATCGGCCAGACTGCTTACACCCCGGTCCTCAGACCACTGTAAAGTAGAGCACAACCCACCCCGAATCCACTCAATCTTATCTGACAGATATTGACCAAATTCCTCAGCCCTTCCCCGCAGCGGGTCCACCGCCCCCCCCCGGATGTAGGAGAGAGCGAGTGGCCCTAAACAGGGCAGCTGGGTGGTTATCTGTGGACGCTATGAGGGCGGAGAGATAAGACCTTCTCGCCGCCCTCATAGCTACCAAGTAAGCCTTAATATGGGCTCTTAGCTGGGCTCAATCAGATTGGGAGCGGGTGGACCTCCACCTGCTCTCTAAGCCCCTCCGACGGTGCTTCATCCCCCGAAGCTCCTCAGTATACCAGGGAGCCACCCGGGATCCACGGCGTGTGAGGGGACGCATGGGGACAACCCTGTCAAGGGCATTCGTAGCAGCCTGCTGCCAAGCAGCCGCCAGGTCCTCGGCAGAGTTGTGGGCAAGGGAAGTGGGAAAAGACCCCAGTTCCACCTGGAACCTCTCAGGGTCCATCAGGCGTCTGGGGTGGAACCATCTGAGTGGCTCCTCATCCCAGCAGTGGGGGGCAGCCTGTTGGAAGACCAGCCGCAGGAAATAGTGATCAGACCATGGAATGGGCAGTATCATACAACTGACCTGCCCTCTATCACTACACCACTGTTCCGAGACAAAAACTAGGTCGAGAGTGTTTCCCCCCTCATGAGTCGGGCTTTGAATCAACTGGGTCAGGCCCATGGCCCCCATGGAGGCCATGAATTCCTGGGCCAAACCCGACGCCCCACCCAGGGAAGGCAGATTGAAGTCACCCAGGACCATAAGCCCTGGGAACTCCACCCCCACCCCCGAGAGGACGCCGAGGAACCCAGGCAGGGCTGCTGCCACACAGCTGGGGGAAAGGTATGTCAGCAGCAAGCCCACCCGACCACTAGGCCCCCACCTCAGGAGAAGGGTTTCACTCCCACCTATCTCTGTTACTTTGACCTCCCTTGGAATCAAGGTCTCCCAAATAACCACAGCCACTCCACCACCCCTCCCCTGGGCCTGTGGCCGGTGCAAGACCCAAAAACCTGGGGGGCATAGATCGACTAGAGGGACTCCTCCCTCTGGCCCCAGCCAGGTCTTGGTGATGCAAGCCAGGTCTGCAGCCTCCTCCTCGATAACCTCACGGAGGAGGGAAGACTTATTAGCCATGAACCTGGCATTAAAATACACCAGTCTGAGCCCAGGGGTCCCCGTTCCCATGCCCCCAAGGGAGGAGGCCATAGGGTCGGAGCGCGCTGCCGCACGAAGGTGGCGGGTGTGCACTCCCAACACATGATATGGCCCTATGCCTCGTTGTCTCCTGCCAATCCCAACCACCCTGGGAATCGCAGTCCCCACCTCGCACCCCGGGGCCCCGCCGGCCCCCAACTCCCACCCCCCCATGAACCGGGCTGCAACCCACATCCCCGGGATCATTACCCACTCTCCTCCCTAACCTTCTTAAAAATTTAGTTAAAAATTTAGCCAAAGGGACCCTAGTGACCCTCTTTTTAATTCTGTTAGAACCCCAACCCCGACCCATCACCCTGCCATGCCATCTCTCCAGGTTCCATAACCCATCCTCGAGGTAGGCCGATGACAATGTAGCAGGCCATACCCAAGAGGGAGGAAATCCCCTCAGGGCCTGCAACTCTGCTACCATATAATTTCGAATAGTACGGAAATGAGCATATCAGAGGAACAGGCATAAGGGCTATCGATGGAAATGGCAATGTCCGGAATATAAAACTTGGTTGAGTCCCAGGTGCTGTCCATTGGGAAGTCCAGATCCAAAAACCAGGCTGCCCTCTCACAGCAGACCTGTAGCCGGTGTTCAAGGCCTCTGTCTGGGCTGAGCCACGCTCTCTCACCGCGGGCATCCCCAACGCGCTCCAATTGGACTGATGGCTGAACGATGTTAAATGGCTACTAAAGGAAAAAGTGTGCCCCTCCTGCTGTTCTCTCACCCCAGCAAGGGGCACAACAAAATCCAGTGGCCGTGAACCAAGTTCAAGGGTGTGCAATCAACGCTGGGATTCCGAGCCCAGGCCTTTAGGGTGTCCAAATCCACCCTTCCACAGCCTATGGTACAGGATAGATGGTTCCTTCCCAGTGGGTAAAGTACCTTGAGATCAGGATGGATGAAGCAGATGACAAAAATGGAGCAGGTAACATAAGTGAGGCAAGGTGATAGAAGATAGTAGTCTATGGGAGATACACCCATCCACTGATTTTGCATATTTGGTATATCCATGGTGGAATTCTCATGGTAAAGAACTTTCTTTCTTTCTTTGTGCTCCAAAATCAAGTACATTGTCTGCAACAATGCCTTATAAGCATAGAATTGCTTTGTGTTAATAGTTGATGGGAAGGTAGGGAGAATCAAATTATCAAGAAAAGGGAGATGACTGGGATTTCTGAAAATCTGGAATGAAGGATGGGTAATTCTTTTATTTTCAGCCACTGAAAAAGTTCTAGCAAGGAATAAACCAATTCCCCCATTTTGAGATAATTTTGTGATAGACAGCCCAGAGGAATCACTTTATAATGAACAACCTAACAGGTGTAATAAGTAACCCTTTGAGTTTAACATAGATTTATTCAGCTAGTTGTTATGCACCCAGTAAAACCTAGTAATGATCCTTACAATGCCTGTGATGGTAAAGAAGTACTTGAACATTAGGCAGTCATAAACAAGATTTTTTGGGGGGGGCTGTCAAGTTTTACAATGACTGGAAATTTGGGCAATGAGCCCGCACAAACCAGCAATGAGTAAGTATACCAGTTTATATTTAATAGCTGGTTCCCAGGCTTATAAAAATTCAAAGTTATGGTTTTATACAGTCACCTGCAAGTTTCTTTATTATCTTGAAAAGCACTTGCCAGTGGGCCAATTCAACAGGAAAAAAATGAGACAGAAACACACTCTACTCTAACGTATGTTAGGAATATTTTGACTGTTTTTTGCAAATATTTAAATTCCTATAGCCTCATCCTTTCATTCTTAATAGAGTGAAATATGAGAATTGTATTTAAAGAAATCATTTAACTTTTGGTTTTAGATAGGAGTGAAGAAGTTGACACCTATTAGACTGTATATATTTAGAATATGGGAAGCAGAACCAGTCAGTGACAAAAACGTTGGATTAGATAGTTCTTCATATGAGTACTTACATTCATATAGAAAATAATATGAAAGGGAAGCTAGGTTTCAATTCTCCCCTACCTTCCCATATGTTTTTGTGTAATATTTCCATAAGTGCACACCTGAAGCGGTCTCATACTTTATTTATAACTCTCACTGTAGGTTTTTCACTCTGGTTATGTTCTACAGACATTTTAAGAAACATTGTACTGTCCAGTTCTGACATATTTATCAATCCCAACACTACTGGTAAGAAGAGGGGAACAGTGTAGCGATATCTGAAATGCGAACAGAGAAAATAAATGTTTAATAACAATTACGTTTTGTTTCCTACATTGATCCAAATGACCTCTTTCTGCATGAGATTGTATTGGGGAAAATGCCATTTATAACGGACAATGTCTGTTGCTTCTGTCACAGAAGCTTACTAAACATAGGAAATATACACCCTGGTTTTTATTCCATACAAAGTTATCACAAGAGAGACAAGCCAACCAAGCACGCCTGGACAGGAAATGCACCCTAACAGATGTGTAATATCATTAAAGCTGCCTCTAATATAATCTAAGCCACAGTTTGGTGTATTAATGCTTTGTTTATATTGAAGCACAGATGGATATTTTTATTAGCATTGCTCTGTTGATGCAGCACCAGGAAAGGTTAGTCCAGGGGGCAGAAATCTATGTTATGCAGGGAAATTTGTTCTGATGCTGATGAGTGGGAAAGGTAAATGTCAATTAGTAAATTAAATCTCACAAATATTGGCAGCCAGGAATGGTATCACAGACCTTAGCAATTAAACCCAACCATATATATTCTCTATTCACTCCTACTCCAGGAAATAAGTTCCCCCCCCCCAGACCGTTTTCAAAGATGGTAATCCAGGCTTTTTATTTCAGTAAGATTAATGAGTACATTCTTTTATATCCCTGTGGGTAGGTCAGTGGAAAATATTTCCCCTGGTTCAGGAATGAAGGAAAAGAAAGGAGGTGTTGAATCTGAGGTCCTTGATAATGGAAAGGACATGTGGAAGCCTTTTTTCATTCCCTTTTAAGGACCACTGAAGTTAGGACTTTATGACTTAACATTTAATACATGTAGTCTGGGAGTGCCAATTCCACAGGGTTTAAGAGTTTATTAAATCATTCGCATAGGAAAGAGTGAGTCAACCTGTCCCTATAGCCAAACTGGAACCTTTGAGTATGTGTCAAGTTCTGGCTCCCGATATCCTAGCACTGATTGGCAGATGAACTCAAGTTTCAAAATATTGCTCTATAAATGAGAGAAATAAATTCAAACTTAGCCACGTTTAGAATCATCCTTAATTTGTTCTGTTGGTTTCAGTGGGTCATTCTAAAGTTTGAGAACCAACCCACTGAATTCATAAATATACTTTTTTTCTCTTTTTTTCCCTGAACAAATTAAACACCAAGACAAAACTAAGAATAAAATGTTTAGTATACAGAACAAGTATAAGAAGAACATTAATCAAAAAGAAAGACAAGAAAGAGATTAAACAAAGCTTCACAATGTGTGTAAGTTTAATACACATGGGGTTTTTTTGGACGGGTAACTTATTATATAAAACATATTTAAAGACATGTCTTATTGAAAAGTAACCCTATACTGTGGCCTGAAATAAAGCATAAAAGACACCCTTTCTCAACTAACATGTGTCCTGCAGATATATAACAAATCTAAATGAGACACAAAGTAAGTCAATAAAACTTTAATCTTTAAAAATATCGTAACAGATAAATGTGATATCCTTCTTGGAAAAAGTATTGTGTTTCTATCATATTTGGACCCAGGATCTTTGATAGAGTGATAGATGAGGCTTAAAATATGAAATGTGAAGAACTATTGATAAAAGTTAGACATGGCTTTCCCATACCACATCTTTCTTGTCTCATATAATAAAGACGAGATGATATTGTGTTTGCAGTTTTCCTTCTCCCTGCCCCAAGGCTGATGTTTGACTACTATTTTCAGATAAAAATATGGAAAGGAGACTATACAAAATAAAATTAGTTCAATCCATTTCACTTCATAATTCTATGTTGTCTTAATGGCTGTATTCTTACAAATCTATCTTTTTCCAGGAAATAGTTATTTTTAGGGGGGAAACCCCCTTATCTTCTCCCATTTCTAGTTAATAATTGTCAAATAGAATCTTTCCGGGGCTTTCCATGTAGCATGCATGAGATTCAGCACTTATTTTTTTCTGACAAAACTCAATGATGTCTTTTTGCTGGAATTATTACCAGACCTATGGAGTTATAAGTAGAACAGAGCTAGGTATTGAAATACTACTCCATTTGTAGCTGATAGAATCAGTGACTTTTCTGGATCAAGCACGAAGGGGTGTGAGCTTGATTCATCATTCAGAATCTAATCTAAGTTAGGTTCAAAGGGATAAAAAATAATCAGTATTGTATTCATAACTGTACAGAATAAATTAAGAAGTTATTTTCACTGTGAAAATAAGAAAAAGGTGCCATTGCCATGTTTGACCCTCCTTAGTAAGAGGTTTAAACTTCTGTAATGGGCATTGTATACATAAAATGTATTTGTTACCAACACTTGTGAAAACTAAGTATTAATCATGGTTCTTTATCATAATCATCATTATATTAAATACTATGCAAAAATAAAGCAGATGTGCAGACTGATACATGAAAAAAACATGAGATTAAAACTTTGGTTTCAGTCAGCATGATGTTCTACCATTTTTCATGTCAATCAAGATGCATTCTTCATATTAAATTGGATTTTTCACATATATACTAGTATTGTGTAGCCTGATACTACTATGTACCATAATAAAATCTAACAGTATGGTATATCAACTGACTTAAATTTCTACTGCTTTGCATACAGTACAAAATGCTTCACTATTCATTTCTTCTTTCTCCTACATGCACTAATCTACAGCACAAGGTTAGAAATGCTAACTATAGCTTTCCTTCTCAATGTTCTTTTGCCCTGTTCCTCAACACCTAAACCACATGACATTTGCAATGCCACCATCCAGAGTCCAGTATTGTGTTTTCTTTCTGTTGGCTCTTTGCTGCAGGTTCTTCTTTGACTTCAACTGCAATATGAATATGTCTTACTGTGGCCAAAAAACAACAACCCCACCTTGGTCCTTGTAGAGCTAGAACTAGCACCTCAGCTAGGATTGTGCAAACTCCAACCATAGCTTCCGTCTCCCTATCAAGCAGTAACCATGGATCCAGGAGGATCCCCAAGTGATATCTTCTCAAATATCACCCCTTCAAGAGTTAAGGCAGTGATAATTAAAACATGGAGGATCTAATGCAAATTAGGCTGCTTGGCCACAAAACATAATAAAGGCAGGACTGGAGACTGGAAGCTGAAATGTGATGAGATGCAAGATGTAGAACTGCAATGTGATTTTCCATTTTTATTTCATTGGTTTTTGGATTGTGAGGAGGGGGGGTACACTAAAGAATGCATTTAACATCAAAAGTCATATACAAATGACATGAACCATCCACTTATTTTTATCAACTAGGAATTCCTCCTATTCCAATTTGGTAAAGGTGCTTTTTATATATGATACGTGAGATTAGAGCTAGATTTACTCCTAGGCTCTGGATCCACATGGATCGTCTACTGTACTTCAAGGCGATCACAGAGGCTACTTCACAAGGCTACTTCAAGGCGATCACAAACAAGTGTGTCATCCTGAAGTGACGCTTCTTTTAATTAATGACAGAAAAGGAGATAGCAGTTTCCTTAATCAGAATAATGTGCATGCCAACATCTGTTCTACCAGGAGGAGCAAAGAGGGAGGAACTCTCAGTCACAGAGTGATCTTAGAAGTTCTTGGAAAGTCACTGAAGAATCAAAGAGTGCAAGTGGTATTTTAAAGCTATTTTGTAGATATGTCTGAGGAATTCTACAAGATAAAATGCTCTTCCCACCTTTCTTACATTACACACCACCGATGAATGCTAATTACGTTCATGGTCTGATACAGTTAGTCGGTTTTGTGTGGAGAGGTGAAGTCTGTGCTTTGTCATCTTGGCATTTAAAAAAAAAAAAGATGGATGAAAAATCATTGGGAGCATACACGGAGCCAGGAGGAAGAAAGATAAATAATGCCAGGAAGCTGATAGCTGCCCGTCTATCATAAAATTTCATTAGTTCTGACAGCCTGTACAACATAAGCAATGAATGAATGCTAACTATACTTCCCTCTCTGTCTGCTTTCATATTTCACTCATATCACTTAACTTACAGAAAGCACTAAGCTTGGCTGGCCAGAGAAAACAGCTGCTAGAGCATTCACATGCTAAATTGTTATTATAGAATTATCTATGAAATAAAAGGAAATATTGGTGGTGATTATGATGGCCAGTTTCATATGCAGGCTTTCTCAAGCTTGATGTGCTCTATTACCAAAGGCTAAGAGGAAAAATTAAAAGGAGATAGTCACTCCACCTACATATTTGTGACTGCTTCTGTGATCACATGGAAGACAAATAAGCATTTTGTTCCCTAGTAGTGGACATTGCTGGTATTTAATCTAGGTGCATGTCCAAAATCAATTGTGATCCATTCCATCACACTGCCAAAACATGGGAGATTATTTTGTAGACCTTCAACAAAGTTTTGTATTCTGCAAGGAAAGAGGCTGGAAGGAAGATGGAGTGGAAAAACTATAGGCAGCTGAAAAATAAGCATCCTTAAATACCACTATCCAACTTTTCTCCATGAGAAGTAACCACTGGTTTTGTATACTTGGTTGTTTGCTTGCAGTGCATTATTTTGATTGCATGTGCAGTATTGCATAGCATGTTTGACACAATTTAGCTGCTTGAAAAATTATTTCCCAAAAGTTTCTGGATTCCCAGCAAATTATGATAGATAGATAGATAGATAGATAGATAGATAGATAGATAGATAGATAGACAGACAGACAGACAGACAGACAGACAGACAGACAGACAAACAGATGATATATAGATGATTGATAAATGGGTAATAGATGTGTGTGTGTGTCAGAGAGAGAGTTGTGGAGACAGACAGACAGACAGACAGACAGAGGCAGAGGCAGAGGCAGAGGCAGAGGCAGAGGTAGAGAGGTAGATTCAGCAGATTGGTAAGATCATTTTAAAAAGGACTCTACAGTATGTTTAGAGTCTATGTACGAATAATTATTTTTGGACCTATATCCTCTGGGAATGATCATCCCCATCTCTATCTTCAAGTTTAAGTAATGAGGATGAATGGAATGAGATCTTTAATCACGCACCGGAGATGGCGTATTGCATTATTGTATTAATTGCTCAAGCTGTTGCTATTACAGCTGCTGCAATGGATCACATTCTCTCAAGGCAAGCTTTATATTTATATTTAAACATAGGTGACCTTCACAAGAATACAAAAGAAATCTGGAACGTACTGCAGTAGGTAGCAACTGATAATTCATTTTATAAGAAGCTTTATATTTCACTTATCTGAAGTCATTCTTCAGAAGCAAATCCATTCATGAAGTCTCTGATTATTTCCAAAGCAACAAGGTGAATTCCGAATGAAGTCTCCACAATTTTAAGTTTATTTTCCTTTCAAATAGTTATATAAACTTTAAGGTTTAAGTGTAGATATTAAAACTATAAGGAAGTTTTCACAGCTGCTATCTGAATCTACTAAATAGATCCTCTCATTCCACAGTGTTTATCATGGTAATTATAATAATATGAAGTACATCTGATCTGTGGCTATTTTTAAAATAAATTTCAATTGCAACTCCTCACAAAAATCAACTTAGTTATTTTCCCATGTAATCAGAATCAACAGTAACAACTATTATGCAATTGCAAAACAGAAAAAAGAAAAATTTAGACTTTGATGTCCTTTGTTCTAGTGCAAGACAAGAAGCAAGGTTTATACTTGATAATGGAAGTAATATATCAAGATGTTTTGATGAAAATGAAAAAAATATTCTGGAAATGGATGAAAAAAATTAAGCAAGGGGGCACCAGTAGATTAACTGAAACTAAGAAGAAAAGTAAAGAAATATATTTTGAATAAAACTGAAGTGAGAAAATGCTAGAAGTGTTTTAGAGATATATACAGTATACCTAAAGTCAACCCCTATAGGCCAATTAAATTAAGTTTTATTTAAAAATTTTCAGGTAAATGTTACTGTACCTAGGAATGTTTAAATGTAATGAGTAAGGAAATTTTTAGAGGAAAATTGGCAACCAATATGAACATTTAATGTAGTGTATATAATAAAGTATCTATGAATCTTGACTTTGTCTACAGAACCTGTCTTTTGGTATTCTAGGCATAGACACAGAAATTACTGTAATATTTTGAAGTTTAAAGCCAAAAATAAAGCTCTCAATATTATTGTCCAAGAAAAAAATGATGAACTACGTCATCATAAATGCTATGAAAATATTGAAAAATTGAAAAGATGCATTTGAAAGGTGTCACAACAGGAGAAATGTTGAAAACAGATATAGTTTTCTAACCTGAGTGGCTATGTGTCTGAGTTCCTGGGAGTATGATTGAGACAGGAGAGTTTTAAAGAAGCTATTTGTCTATTTGGAATTAATGGAAATCCCTTATGTTTTTGTCATGCTACGGGTTACTAATAAGGTGAAATAGTCTCAAGAATATCCTAGATATAATTTTTCAGTGCAGCTCTAAAAGACTTTATTCACTCTAGACCTAAATATTTAATTAATGACATTCATTTCCCCTGGCTTTCAAACTAGTTCTGGCTCCAATGAATATTCAGTCAAACAGTTCCTCTGTTTTGTTATTTTTATTAAGGACATAGAGTTTATTCACAGAGTTATTAGATATGTTTTGCAATCTTTCATTGGGATTTTCATATACCTGGAACAGAGATTGCTCTTCTGTTTCCTGCACAACAAATTTTCTTCACAGACCCAACAAATGCTTCTTTGCAACACACACCAATCCAAAGCAGACCTTCAGCGCAAACTCCCCTTCAGGATTTCTGGCCAACCAGCATGGGATCTCACAAATAAACAGAGCTACAGCTCAGTAGGTGAACTGAGAATAAATCTGTTTCGCCTGAAATGAGATGGAAAGTAAAGGTCAAGCTTGCTTAGCAAATTGGTGGACAAATGCCAAAGCCAGTCACTTCAGGACAACACAAATGATTCATTGGTTAGCTTAACCAAACAAATGTGCATTTGGGGGTGGAGGGGGTGGAGTGAGGAGGTGGTACACCTTTCCACTTAGAACATTGGCTGAAAATGTTGTTTTTTTATAGCAGTGTTTTCTGAATGTTTACATATATCCATTAAACATTCTCCTCCTCCTCTTTCTACTTATTGTGTTATTGTTATTCAAAGCATATTTCAGTTGAGATTCATTTACCTTTGGTATTTTGGGGGATAGCAGTGGGAGAAGGACTGCCTTGATCTCCTAGCTTTGAGCTTCGTGACACATCTGGTCAGCCTCCACATGAGACAGAATACAACTGGACGAGACTAGGACTGGTCTAGTTCAAATATCTAGCTCATTGTCAATTTTTTTCTGATTTAAATTTGAAAGTATAATGGAGGATATAGGTTTTGTTGCATTCAGCATGTCTTTAAGCCTTTCAATGGTATTCAGAAAGCCAATTCTATTAAATCATGGGCACATTATTTATCTTGGCCCAGGATCCTGAGGATAAGGTTTCTAGAGGCCTTGTACACATTTCCAATCAATTATATCAAATCCAATGAACATGTTTCTCAACTTGACTGGAGCATGTGGAGAAAATAACCAGCACTATGATTCTGTGCAGGTACACTTGGAAATAAATTTCCTGGTTTCAATGGGGCTGATTCTTCCATGGACAAGGTTCAACTATGGCTTGGCTACCACTCAGTCTTGGGATTGTGATTAATAGCATGCTGGAAATTTTATTGCAGCTTTACTGTTGCTGTTGCCTATGACATATAATTGTAGCAAAAATCTAATATAATATTTGTGGATTTGATCCTGTCTCATACTGGAGTAACACTGGAAAATTTCAGAGTAAAGCAAGAAAAATAATCAGAAGCACTAAGCGTCTTTTGTAAAGGGAAGAAGAAGATGAAGTACGAATAACATTATGGATACTAGCAAAAGTATGTAGACTTATGTACCACTCCATAGTGCTTTACAGAAGTCTCTGAATGGTTTACAATGTCAGCATATTGCCCTCAACCATCTGGATCCTCATTCTGCAGACCTCATAAGGATGGAAGGATGGGTCAACCTTGAGCTTTGTCAGAATCAAACTCCAGGCTGTGGCAGAGTCTGCCTGCAATACTGCATTCTAACCACTGCACTACCAAGGGCTCTAAATTGGGGGGGAACCAACTGGAACCAAATAGAGAGCTCGTTCTCTTTTCAGTTTGGTGGCAACCAATGCAGTCTATAAAATGTTACCGCAAGCAAATTTAAAATGAAATTGTCAGGCTCATCTCCTGCACAAATATTGCTATTTGAAATTTGCCTCCAGCAGAAGCAGTTACTGGTTATGTGTACACACAGATAGGCGCACATGTCTGGGTATATAAAAATACACATAGTTCTCATTTAGCAACTGCCTTGTTTAGCAACCATTTGCAGGTGATGAAACCTTTATGACCAGTCCTCACATTTACAACCTTCACAGGTCTGTAAAGCAAAGGAAAGCTGATCATAAACAAAATCGCTGTTTCATTGAGAAATTGCTTCCCTTAACAATTAAGTTGCTACAGTAGCCCCAGTTGTGGTTGCTAAACGAGGACTATCTGTATGGGAATACCAGAAATTCAGTCAAATGAATAGTCCACACATGGCATATTGGACTTTATGTCATATAGAAGTGATGGACATGGAATGAAGAAGGTTTACTTAGTATGTAGCTGCCCAATTCAAAAGATGACTTTGGGAGGTGTACATACAGTGTTTTCCCGAAAATAAGACACTGTCTTATATTTTTTTTTGCTCCCAAAAACACACTAGGTCTTATTTTCAGGGTAGGTCTTATATATTTATGGTGCCAAATAGTGGGTGTGAGTGTGTAAGGGGGAGGTGTTTCGCAGGTGCACGGTTGCTCCCTGAAAAGTCTTCCTGGAACTGGAGATTTACACTAGGTCTTATTTTCGAGGTAGGTATTATATTAGGACAGCTTTAGAAAATAGTGCTAGGTCTTACTTTCGGGGTAGGTCTTATTTTCGGGGAAACACGGTACTGTACAAATTAATTTCACAAGAGTCCAGATTTGCTAGTTTTTGAATGAGGGCATAATCCTTCTCTGATAGGTAACTTACTAAAGAACACTAACAATACTTGAAAGGCCAGCTCTGTCTAATGCCTGTTGGATACCTCATCCCTGTCTGCCAAATTGTTCCTTTTATTGTCCAGAGTAAAACTGGGATCACCTGGTGTGTTACCCTTCATCGCTGTTTTATTGTTATACAAATAATAGGTTTAAAACTGAGATAGCCCTGATTAGATTGGTTTGTTCTTATAGAAATGACTAATTTATATTATTTTGGAAAAGTAAAAAGTTGAGTTTTGATATTAATGCTTTATTCTACTGCAACAAAGAGAGTTGGAAGTCAATGCTTTTTTTTCCTTTTCTTCCTTCCCTCCTTACTTTTCTTTCCACTTTTCCTCCCCATTCTGTCTTATTATTTGCTTTCATATTTTTGTATTTTATTCTATAATCTAGTAAAAAAAATGTTTTTTTTTAAACTGAGCCCATATAAATGATCCACAGCCATGCTTCTGGAAAGTTTTGATATAGATCATGCATGTTCAATCCGCAGCCCACGGGTTTATAAACATTATTATGTGATTTATATACATTAACTATATAATTTGTATGCAGCCCAGGACAACTCCTCTTCATTCAGTGCAGCTCTGAAAAGGAGAAGGTTGTTGTTTAAATCCTCATGTCTGTTGTTCTTGTCTCTCTCCTTGCTTTTGGCTGACTTTGTTTTCATTTTCATGTTACATTACAAACGTTTCTAATATTTACTGATAAATTTAAATAAACACAATAGTTGCTGTTGTTTTGTTCCCTGTTTTACTTTTCTTTTGCTAGGTAAATTGAATGGTATGTGTGCTTGCTTTAACCTGACCTGGATATTGAGAGTGTGCTGGGTGTAAACTAAACTGAAAAATATCTGTAGCATAGATATAGTTTATAATTTTCTTTACATGGTGGGGAGAATTTGATAAAATATGAAGCCAAGTATTAGTCTGTGCAAATTGTAAATCTCAAGGGTTTTTTTGCAGTAATTTATAACCATGGTAGATTCTGAAGGCAACAAATTGAACTTTTTACCATTAATAGCATAAGCAGAAAATAAACTATATTGCTGTACAATTTCAATAAGCTTCAGTAACAACACTAAGTAACTTCCAAAATAACCCTTGACATATAAAAACAATTTGTATTCAGTATAAAATGTCACCAACAACCTTAATATCTTGAGATCATCCAATGGGAGAAGCTAAATGTTCAAGAACCAGATTATAAATAAATGGGGACAAGGGGCATCCTTTATGAATGCCACAATATAACAATGTGTCAAAAAAGAAAGCCATTTGAAATTACTCTGGCCATTTAATAAAGATACAAAAAGGTGGAAACCTGTATCTTCTTAGATACACTTCACAAATTAAATCAAAATAATATCAAATGCCCTTTTCAATGACAACAAGATTAGAAAAGTGGATTCTAATTTATCTGCTGCAAAACCCAACATACCAATAGCCAGATGGTATTAGTATTTTAGCATTCACATAAAGATATCCATCTATAGTGATATATTTCTTAGTCTTTCCCATAACTGTAATATAGGCTTCATAAAATGAAGGAGGAAAATGTAGAAAGTTTTAATGATTCTTTCTCTCCTGAAGACATAGGTGCCAATATTTTATAAAGGTTCTATACCATTCAGTTAAAAATCTGTCAGGTCCAGTGGCTTTCTCTTTTTGTTTTCTTGTAATTTTAATGATTATGCCACTTTTAAAAAATAATATTCCTGATAGATCTTTTCCACTTCAGTACTTCTCCCCAATATTAATGAATTGCTGTTTAATTACAGCATACACACCACACACCTTCTCTGTCATAATTAATGAGTTCAGTCTCAGTATATAATTCTGTCAGCCTTAATTCATGCTATAAAATGCTGTTTTTGTTGTTTCAGCTGGTTTCCAGCTTTCTTTCCTGAATCCCAGTAATTTAATGCATTTTAAAGAATAATTAAACCTATCCGAATATAATACCCCTCTTTAGTTACCCTTGGCTTTATTTTCCTATTTATTTTCCTTTATAATCAAGAATTCCAGGATTATATGGTCATTTTCCATAAGTAAGTTCAATCAGAAATAGCTGGTCCTCTTGTTCACTTCCTGCCAAAGAAAAAATTAACTAGCAATTTCTGGAATTTTGTGAAAGGTTCACACTTTGCAGAATTGTCTCCCAAGAGATATCAAGATAATTAAAGTCTCTCAGCACTATTACTTCATGTCTGTTTTAAAAAACTGAAGTTTGGTTTTGGAAATCCTGCCTTACCTATTTTCTTAGATCAATTATTTCCTTTTCTAGTTATTTTAACTTAAATTCTCCACAGCATTACCAAATCCATTGCTTTGGATGTGAATATGTAGGTGTTTTTTTAACATCCAGAGCAACTTATCCTGTTCTATTGTTTCTGTTCATTGAACAGAATTTTATTCTCCAATTTCTGTATTCCAATCATTAAGGTCATGATGCCAGAGTTCAGTTATACCTTCCCATAAGAACATTTTAGGTTCATCTGAATTTATTTCCCATTAAACAAAATAATAGGATAAAAACTGTATTTAGAGTGGTTGCCTTTCCACAGAGAGCAAGTGGTACTTTCGTTTGCCCAATGACAAAACATCAATACAGATGATCTCCCAGACTTTCTTTCATGCAATTATGGAAAAATGTTTTTTCCCCTAATAAATGATTCAGCCACCACTTAAATGAAAAAAAATTTTTTTTTGAAAGTTATGAACTAACTACAGGATTTTGATGGCTGTCCTTCATTTTCACAGATGGACAAAAACAATGCCTATACCTGTGCCATGGTCAATTGCCCTCCGGATGAGATTCAAGGTCCTAGTATTAACACTCAAAGTCCTATGAGACATGGGTCCGGGTTATTTACGGGAGCGTCTACTGCCGGCATCGAATTCCAACTGCCCTGTACGAACACACAGGCAGGGACTTCTCGGGGTGCTGTCTGCGACCCAGTGTCAATTGGCAGTATCCCGGGGAAGGGCCTATCTGTAGCGGCTCCCACTCTCTGGAACCAACTACCTCTGGGGCTCCGCCTGGCCCCTGATCTCTGCACCTTCCGTCACGACCTAAAAACCTGGCTGTTTGAACAGGCTGTGCTGTGCTGACTCCTTGGGGGAAGGATTTTTTATTCATTATGGGATTTTTAGTTTAATTTGGCTTGCAGTAATTTAATTCTATTTTAGTTAATTTAATTTATTGTATTGTTTTTATCTGTGAGCCGCCCCGAGTCCTTTCGGAGAGGGGGCAGCATACAAGTCGAATAAATAAATAAATAAATAAATAAATAAATAAATAAATAAATAAATAAATAAATAATTGTCTCCAACCAGATAATCTGTGGCCAGGTTAGGTGCATAGAACTTGTGAAAACTGAAACTTTGCAATAGCACTTAGACTTATGTACTGCTTTACAGTATATAAGTCTAAGTACTATTGCCATGGCTATTTGCAAAGTTTCAGTCTATAAACCGCTTAGAGAGGACTGTAAAGCACTGGATGGATGGTTTGACTCAGCCTTCCATGCTTCTGAGGATTGTTGGGAGCAATATGCTGACTCTATAAACCGCTGAGAGAGGACTGTAAAGCACAGTCCTCTCTAAGCGGTTTATAGAGTCAGCATATTGCCCCCAACAATCCTCAGAAGCATGGAAGGCTGAGTCAAACCATCCATGAATAGGGTTAGGGGAAGTTTTGATTCCTTGAGCATAATGTTTCTTTCATGATTTTACTTAATTTACCAATTCCAGCACAAGGCTAGTGTTTTCATTTTGTTTTCATGTTGATATTGTACCAGCTACATTCTTATTTGGTGAAGCTATTTGTAAACCTAGTTTTGTGTTTCTTAGAGGCTGACAAGGACTGGGATCAGTATCTTCACACCCACCATATCTGCACATGTTAATTCATTTGCAGTCTGTCAGACTTTTAGCTGATATATATATATATATCCACAATAACAGAAGGACTATTAACTGCTGCTCACAAACAGCAACTTGATTATAGTAAAGAAAGCAGAAGAAACTATTCAAAGAAGCTCTTGCCAAAATATATTAGATACATTTAAAAAAAACATTCACAATCTCAGACATGAGGACACCATCTTAGTTTGCAATCCCTAGTCCACGGGTGTCAAACTTGTCACCTCACATTGCCATCACATGACGTTTTGCTATGTTTTCCCATTTGCAGAGGTGGGATAGGCATGGCCTGCTCATGACGCATCTGGCCTGCAGGATGCCAGTTTGACATTCCTGCACCTAGTCTTTGGGAGAGTACTGTTGCCTCTTAAGCAACTGTCTTGATTCTCTTCTGAGACTTTGGTTCATGCTGTAAGCAGTTTGTCTTCTTGTTCTCTACAATTTGTTGCTAATACTTGCAGTATCTTTGTTCTTTATTTGTGCCCCTTCTGTCACTATCTCTTTTGCTGTTCCAGAGTTACCTGTTTTCACTGTGGGCCTCAGTAAGAATCCCAAGGAGAGGGATCTGTTCATAGACTCCATCTAAGTCAGTGTTTCTCAACCTTGGCAACTTTTAAGAGGTGTGGACTTCAGCTCCCAGAATTCCCCAGCCAGCCATGATCGAAGTCTTCAAAGGAAACATGAAACTTCATTTCACATAGCTTTACTTGATAAATAATATCTTAATTATTGATTTCACAACTAAGTTCTAATGATTTGAAATTGAAAAAAAAATCATTACAATGTTTTTAGCAGTTTTCATTTTTGATAATTTGAAAGTATTATGATAGAGAAGTAGTGTATTTAATTCTTTTTTTACCTAGGAGTCTAGGACAATATAGTTTTAACTCTAAGTGGCATTCTGCCCCATCTTAAGTTAGATTATGATCAGTTGTGGATCTAATTTATCAACCAAAGAACTTGATATTGTTGATATAATGTATATCCTATCTTCCTACCAATACCTAGATAGTACTTATTGAGGACATACTGTTTTTTTTAAAAAAGAAAATCGACTGTTGCAATCAAAACCTTCCTTAACTAGAAATCATATTATGATTTTTATGTAGTTATTTATGTTCATTGGCAGTAAAGATCCAATATAGTAAACATATAGACACAATATCATATATGCAAAGTAATTAAATTTTTAATATAAATTTAAAGCATAACATTACAGATACATATAGGTAGAATGAGGAACCTTAAAATTAATTCTCTCCCACAATGCACTCTAGTAGATTCTAAACCTTTATTTACTAGCACTATTGAAATAGGTGATTAAAATCTCCACTTAGTATTGTGGAGGTTGCCAGCTAGAAACCTAACATAAACTTTAAAAATATTTATTTAATTACCAAACCTTCTGGCTCTGTGGGAGCTAGAATGAACCTTTTTATTTTTACTAATTGTAAGACCCTGAAATTATCCCTTTAAATCCAGGGGGAATACTATTTATAGTTCAAGAAATAAAGATCATATATATAAAGGCATGCTAAGCTTTGACTCAGTGGAAGTGACAGTTTTTCCTCTACAAAGTAACTTATGAACTGCTGAGATCAATCTGCAAGAAATGGGCAAGTATAGCCTAAAAACATTAACAAGAGAAAAGTGTGTTTCAATCACACAGCAGGGAAACACAACCTAAGAACATTTTGATGGTGTACTGTATATGGTAAACTAAAACAGGCAATGTTACCCATTTCTACTCTCCTTGAAATGCTTGTCTGCCTGTTCTGGCAGCAGCAGGGTAACTGGGCAGGGCTGGTAAACTTTGAGGTCATTTAGACTTTGGTCCTAGTTCTTGACTTGTCCCATGTTGTTTTATTTCCTGCCCATTTAACTCTGGCACTGTTGTTCATTTTCAGCCTCGCCAAATTACATTCCAATGGAGAATTGGGAACACAGCCCAATTATAAATACCACTTTCATTTATGTCAACTCCGTAGTTTAGGAGACAATGATGCAGTTGGGAGTTCCACCTGATGGTATTGAATTTATGTTTTACTAACAAAGAAATAAAAGACCACTGTTCAATTGAAATTGGAATTTTTGTGTGTTATAAAATAAAATAAAAACTTATTACAAAAAAAGAAATAAAGGGAGACTAGTATAGATCTATTTCAAGCTATTTAGTTCTCATCAGCTAGCCATACCCTTCTGGGATTCGAAACCAGGATACTTGCATATTAAATAGACATATTAACCTCTAAGCCTCTCCTTGCTTTGTTGACTATACCAGGAGAAGTTTTTTTTCCAGCGAGACAGGTCTGTCAGGGCACCCTGGTCTACCCAATTATGGGATGGAGCATACTGACAGTGAACGAACACTGACAGTGTTCGTTGAAAAATCAAAAAGGTGGGGGAGAATACTCAATGTTCCAACCTAAACTGGAGAGATAAGCAGGACAAAAGACATTGTTGCTTCAAGTTTGCAATGTGGTCCTGGTTCTATGGGACCCTCATTTTTATATCTTGAAGTATATCTTGATATGCACTGTATGTAGTATATTTATGTGTACTAGAGACTCTTCCATCAACTCTTATGTGTTCATGAAAGGGAAACTCCAAAGGCCGATTTATACCATCAGGGAAATAATATATGGCTAAAATATTGCTTGGACCTTATCTCTTCCAGACACAAGTAGAGAGTTGCTATCTGAATGTTGATTATAAAAAATAGAAATATCTTGGGAAAGTGCTCAGTGATTTCTTGTTCTAGAAATGGCATTTGCAATTGATGTATGTCAGTCTGTGGGAATAAGAATTTCGTATGGAGTAAGCAAAAATAAGAAAGGATATCAGCAGTTTGCATGAGGAGCAACATTCTGCCACAACTTTACTGCCATGATTATTCTTCTGGTTGCTACTTAGGAGTCACAATTGCAATTTTTAAAATGTAACTGCAAACACCATCAAAACAAGAAGTTAATAGGGATGCATTACACTACAGCCTTCCATATTTCTATCCTATAGAAATAAAAATCTATCTAATGGAAATATCTTAACTGCTTAAAAAAAGCCTTTCAGAGTAGAGACTATGAACCTCATCATCCAGCTCCACCACCCATGATCTCTGCATATGCATCTTTTCAAGCTTACTTGCTATATAACCCAGTCTCATTCTTCGCAAGTAGTCGCTGAAAACTAAGTTGCTTGCATATATGAGTTGTTTACAGAGGGGAAGAGGGCTGTGGCAAACATCATAACATGTCTTACTGTGTCATTTGCCTTGCATCAGCTTTAGCTTCTCTGCAGAGTGGATATCAAAATGGCTTTTTTTTCATCTGGCGTTGTATAAGCTTTGGTTGAATTCAGCTGTTTTATCTCTAATGAAATTCTATCATGCAGCTTTTCTGCTTCTCATGCCTTTCTGTCTTCTATCAAGTGTTTATTTCATACTCTGAATAACCTACAGACATTTATAGAAAGCCTCATATCGCACACGGGTGGCAACTGAGACCTGGAGTGATTACAAAGAAGATATCACACAAAAGGAAATCATAATGAGTAAGTGACTGGTGGAAATTCAGACAAATAGCAACACTGGGAGTTTAAAAAGTAAGAAAACAAATCCAAACAAGTGTATGCCCATCTCCAGACATCATGGCACCTCCATTTCTTTATGGCACCAGTTGCAAAAGTGACCTCAACTTCACATCACTTCATAGACCTTTTCTCGCTGACATCCCAGACCCAGAGTATAATTCTCACTTACATTAAGTTCTTTCTTAAACCATCCAAAAATGCTTTAAAAAGGGATGAAAATGTAATGCACAACCATTCCTAAAGGCATACAGGAATACTGTCATTACAAAGATGCTTTATGCCACTTTTTGACTGCAGATGAAAGTGGCAATATAAAAGGAATTGCTTATGAAATCATTTTTGACCACATTAAAACGAATAGTTACCGTAACATAATAATAACAAAAGTAGCCACAGAGGATTTTATATTATGGAGCTAAAGTCACTGCAATTGCAGTAGCACTGCAGTTAATAAATTTGTTTTTCAGTAGCAGCCATGAAGTATAATAATATACTATTATTGTTAAGTTTGCATGAAGAGACAGACACGGAGTGCTTCAAGCTCTTTTGTTTTATTAGTGACTACAGCTCAGAACGGACCCAATTTGGCTGGGCTGCGGCTGCTACTTATAGCCAGCAGCCGCAGTTGACAGCCAATCAGAGTGCAGGGTTTTCCCGCACTTTTAAACCAATCATTTCTGACATTTTACAAGAACAGTTCAAACTAAACCAATGACTTTAAACCTACATACATAACAATTATAATAGCGGAATTGAGATGAACGCTGGAAATGTTAATGTTCATGAAAAAGTTACATGAAAAAGAAGTCATAAATGTTGTGAGAATGCTATAAAACTATAAAGCTGCAGGTATAGCCTTGGACAATGAGAGTATAAATTTAATAAAATGAATGAATGAATGAATGAATGAATGAATGAATGAATGAATAACTGGAGAAGTGTTAAAATAAGGGTGTGAGTTTGCTTATAGAGGGACTGAATGTCTTGTCTAAAGTGTGTATAAAGATTGCATCTCTGCCTGACAATTGGAAGGTATAATGATTGTTCCTGAATACAAATGGTAAAGTAGCAAGGATAAATTGAATCATTATAAAAGGATTCATTTGCTAAATGTCCCTGGGAAAGTATTTGGAAGAATTTTCATAGGAAGTAAACAAGATGCGACAATGAGTAAAATCGGCAAAGTGGAATGTGGCTTTCAGCTCTGGGCTATGCACACCAGAGTTTTGCTTTTAAGCAGGCCATTAAGAAATGTATGACTGTGGAAAAAATTATTGCATATTTGTTGACTTAAAAAGCATAAAATACAGGGAATAGATTTGAATTATGGAATGTTTTGTGCAACAGTGGTTGGCTGCTAAATGCAATAAAGAGTAATGTAGAGATAAAACATGTATGAGAATAAATGGAATGCTTAGCAAATATTTCAACATTTAGCAGGGAGCAAATGTTCATTGTAGCAAAGATTCATGGTGTTTGTTGTTTTATATATTTATAGTTAAATATATAATAAACATTGGGGATGACATTGGATATATGTTAGTTAGAAACATGAATGTGCAAATACATATGCGCAGATGATGTTATATTTTTGGCTGAGAACTTGCATGATTTCCAGCAAATATTAGAGACTGTATAATGGATTGTGAATCTAAAAATCAACGTATAAAAGACCAGATAATTGTGTTTTACAAAGCAAAAAATTCAACAAGCAGATGATTTTTGTACCCTGGTGAAAAGTTTACTGAAGTTGTAAAAAGGGAATGGAGAAAGTTTAAGACAAAACAATAATGAGTAGTTTGTGGTCTTTTAAAAGGAATAATTGTTTGTTGAAAGAAACAAAAATAGCTCTGTGTAATAGCCAGCTTCTGCCCATGATGTTACATGGAAGTGATATTTGGGTGTGCCTGGAAAAAACATAATGTAAATAACTTAAATACAGAGGGAGTGAGTTACTTAAGAAGTGTACGTAGTAAAAGAAAAAGATAACTTTTAGAAAGAATGGGTATGAAATGAACGTGGAAATCATACAAAAGTGACTATGCAATATTTATTAAGTACGTTGAGATATTTTAATTATTTATTTATTTATTTATTTATTAATGGGACTTATATGCCGCCCCATCTCCGAAGACTGGGCTTACAAATAAAACAACAACAACAATAAATAATTTAAAAGCAAATTAAACTAAATAAGCCCCATTACAAGTACAAATTTAACCCATAAAAATTATCCTATAAAAACTATCCCATAAAAATCATCCCATCACAAAAAATCACAACCGGATTGGTTAAACAACCAGGTCTTCAGGTCATGGCGGAAGGTGCGGAGGTCAGGGGCCAGACGAGCTCCAGGGAAGTTGGTTCCAGAGGTCAGGGGCAGCTATAGAATAGGCTCGTCGTCGGGGAACCGCCAGCCGGCATTGGCTAGCCGGGGACCCCAAGGAGTCCTTGCCTATGTGCTCGCACAGGGCGGTTGGCACTCGATGTCGGCAGGAGCCGCTCCCTTAAATATTGGGGACCCATGTCATGAAGGACTTTGTATGTTAACACTAAAACCTTGAATCTCACCCGAGTGCAACCGGCAACCAATGAAGGCAGCGCGGAGGGGGCAACATGGGAGAACCAGGAGACTCCCATCACCACCAGCCGCCGCATTCTGCACCAGCTGCAATCTCCGGATGGTATGCAAGGGCAGTCCTAAATAGAGAGCGTTGCAGTAGTCGAGTCTGGAGGTAACAAGGGCGTGAGTAACCGTGCGTGGGCATCTCGGTCCAGAAAAGGGCGCAGCTGGCGAACCAGACGGAGCTGGGCAAAGGCCCCTGGCGACGGCCCCACCTGCTCCTCCAACCGAGCCGTCCAGGAGACCCCAGGTTCCGCCCTATCCACAGGGGGTAATACCACTCCCCGATGGCCAAAGATGGACACTCCAAACTGGGCGAGATGCCGGTATGCACAGCCACTCAGTCTTGGCGGGTTGAGACGAAGCATGTTTCCGTTCATCCAGATCCGTACCACATCCAGACACTGGGTCATCAGGGAGAGGGCATCACCGATCTGGTTCGGGTGGAAATGTACAGCTGAGTATCATCAGTGTACTGATGGAAACTCACCCCAAAACCGCGGATGATCTCACCCAGCGCTTCATGTAGATGTTAAATAGCAGGGGAGAGGACCGACCCCTGAGGGACCCCACAAGAGAGCACCCTCGAGGTAGACCTCTGTCCCCGCCAATACTGACTGCGATCACCCGAGAGGTAGGAGGTGAACCACCGAAGCACAGTGCCCCTATACCCAACCCCTCAAGGCGCAGAAGGATACCATGGTCGATGGTATCGAAAGCCGCTGAGAGGTCTAATAGGACCAGGACAGAGGAAAACCCCTGTCCCGAGCCCTCCAGAGATCATCCATCAGTGCGACCAATGCCATCTCCGTGCTGAAACCAGGCGGAAGCCCGATTGATCGGATCCAGGTAGTCCGCTTCATCCAGGAAAAGTGGAAACTGCTGAGCCACCACAATCTCAACAACCTTCGCTAAAAAACGAAGGTTGGAGACTGGACGAAAGTTGTCTAACACGGTAGGGTCCAGGGCAGGCTTCTTCAGAAGGGGTCTCACCACCGCCTCCTTCAAGGCGGCGGGAAAACACCCTCCCTTAATGAAGCATTGACAACTGCCCGAGCCAACAGGTGACCTCCCTGGCGGCATAAGCCAGCCAGGAAGGACACGGGTCCAACAAACATGTGGTGGAACTCAGACGCCGCATAATCCCGTCCACTTCATCCTCGGAAACAGAATCGAACTCCTCCCAGATCATACTGGCCAGACTACCTGTATCTCGTTCCTCAGACCACTGCAAATCAGAGGACAACCCATCCCGAATTCGAGCGATCTTATCCGACAGATATTATTATAAAAATTATAAAGAGGGAATCAATGAGGATCAGATTACTAGGCAAATATAGGAAGAATACCACTGGGTATTGGCCATCTTCCAGGTACTATCCAATGCACAACTTCGTTTGTTCAATGACCATTCAAAGTTACAATAGCACTGAAAAATGACCGATTATGATCATTTTTCGCACTTATGACCATTGCAGCATCCCCATGGTCACATGACCCAAATTCAGACTGTTGGCAACTGACTCATATTTATGACCGTTGCAGTGTCCCAGGGTCATGTGATCCCCTTTTGTGACCATCTGACAAGCAAAGTCAAAGTCAGTTGCTCCCCTTTCTGGACCAAGATGGCTTATGTACAGTCACTCATGCACTCATTACCTCCCAGGTTGACTACTGCAATGCTCTCTACATGGGGCTGCCCTTGCGGACCACTCGGAGGCTTCAACTGGTGCAAAATGCAGCCGTGTGGGTTGTGAAGGAGTATCCCGATACTCCCATGTTACACCCCTCCTGCGTGAGCTGCATTGGTTTCTGGTTGCCCTCTGGGTGAGATTCAAGGTGCTGGTATTAACCTATAAAGCCCTACATGGCTTAGGTCTGGGGTATTTGCGGGAACGCCTCCTGCTGGCAACATCTGCCCATTGCCCTGTGCACTCCCAAAGACACGGCCTCCTTGGGGTGCCATCGGCTAGACAGTGTTGGCTGGCGACCCCCAGGGGTAGGGCCTTCTCTGTGGGAGCACCCACCCTGTGGAATCAGTTACCTCTGGAGCTTCAGTTGGCCCCTGACCTCCGTTCCTTCCGCCGCGACCTGAAGATGTGGTTGTTCCAACAGGCCGGCCTGGACTGAGGGGTGGGTTTTTTATGGGTTTTTATCTGGAGTTTCATTGGATTTTAGATATTGTTTGGGTTATTATTTAATATTTTTTAGTAATTTTAAATTTTGTATTTTATGTTTTTAGTGTTGTGAGCCACCCTGAGTCCTTCAGGAGATAGGGCAGCATATAAATCCAAACAAACAAACAAACAAACAAACAATAAATAAATAAATAAATGGGAAACTAGATTCACTTAACAGACATGTTACTAACTAAACAACTGCAGTGATTCACTTAACAACTGTGGCAAGAAAGGTTGTAAAATGGGGCAAAAATCACTTAACAAAACTGTCTCACTTAGCAACATTTTGGCCTCAATTGTGGCCATAAGTTGAGCACTACTTATATACTACCTATATACTTAGAAAAATCTAAATGCCTTACACCAATGTTTTTCAACCTTGGCAACTTTAAGATGGGCAGACTTTGACCCCAAATCCCCTAAACCATGCTGGTTGGAGAATTCTGGGAGTTTAAGCCCACCAGTCTAAGTTGACAAGACTGAGAAATACTGCCCTCTCTGATTAGAATATAATTGGAAAATGTACCCTTATAAGTCTGTCTGGCTTTCATATGTTTTTATTCAGCAAGGGGTCATATATCAATTAACATAATTTAATTGCATTTTTAAAATCTACCAAGGATTTTTTTTGGTTCATTTTTACTTTAATTGCCAACCTTTGAATAAGTGATAGATGACCAACCAAATAAATACACACAGATTCAACTCAGTACCATGAAACAGTAATTCTCAAAGTGTGACCCCTCTGGAGTCCCCAAAACCCTTTCAAGGGATCCACAAAAATGAAATAAATATTTTTAAATTTCTCTGCTTCAATTTCTAATACAGTAAATATCAATGGCTATAACTTGCATAAATCAAAGTTATTTGGGATCCCCAATCATTTTTTAAAAATATATAAGGAGTCCCAAGACCAAAATGTTTGAAAACTGCTACAGTAAATTATTGTGCACTACTTTACTATTTCCCTAGAATTCCCTCTTCAGTGATATTGACAAGTTATTCTCCATTCTTTATTAAGTGATATAGTGCGACATTGCTGGTTGCAGGTTTTATTTTAAACAAATACATAGTATTTTAATCCTAAAGTATTTTTATTCTTTTTATATAGAAAAGTTTTTTATTTTTGATACAAACATACAAACAGGACATACAAAACATAAAAACCATCTTCCATATATACATACAGTGTGTCAGTTGGTTACAAATCCTTTGTGTCATCCTTTCATATTCATCACTCACAATTTATCAAAAAGAAAATTTCTCATATTATCAATAAAACATTATGTATTTATCAATTATTACTTGTGTACAATTAAACTATTTATTTCATCATATATACGAAATATATTTTTAATCTAAAATTTATGTTATACTTTCATCCAATGGTTATATATATCAACATTATATTTTATATCAGCCTATTACATTTCTATTACAAAATTATATAGTCTATTGCATTACCAAGTCTTTTTATCCAACCATTGATAAAACAAATCCCATATCTTATAAAATTGTTTATCTTCTTGTTCCCTAATTTCAAATGTCAATTTACTCATTTCAGCACAGTCCATAATTTTCCTAATCACTTCCTCCTGCATAGGTATTTTATCATTCTTCCAATTTTTGGCAAATACAATTCTAGCTGCTGTTAAAACATTTACAATCAAATATTTCAACTCTTTATTGTAGATATCTGGTATAATTCCCAATAAGAATATTTCTGGTTTCAAGTCTATGTGTATCATTTTTCCAACCATATGTGGATTTTAGTCCAATATCTTTTTGCATCCGAACAAGTCCACCACATATGGTAATATGATCCAGGTATCTGATGACATTTCCAACACGTATCCGATTTATTCTTAAGTATTTTTATTCTTTTAGGGTTCTCATGCAGACTGTACTTGGGCCTGTTTTCTCCTAAAGCATCACATGCTCCATAAACTTACTTTAGCTTCAGCTGTTTGTGATGCCTATTCCAACTCTGAAGCAGTAAAGTGGATCTTACAGCTCCCCAGGCAACTCCTGAACTTTTACTATGCAGCTGGAAGACACAGGGATTTCCCAGAGACAGTAGCAGTATATTCTCAAGGGCAGGACCATTTTATTGCTTGCTACTTTTTTTCCTGTCATCTCTTCTGTCATTACTTCTCTCTTATAAAATGCATGATATTAAACATAAAGTTGAACATTGTTGTTAGCAGTGCCTGGTGATCCTGCAATACAGAGACTGTAAAAGGTGATGGGATAATCATGCTTAGTTTTCACAAAAAATGAACTTCTGAACTGCCTTTTGCATTAAGAGGCAAAACTTTGACTATTGTCAGTGAAAGTTACTCTGGATGAAAATACCAGCTTCTAAAGAGTTCTTGAAAAAGTTATTTTAAGAGACAGTGTAGCACAACAAAACGGACCAGATTCAAATTATGTATTTAAATGTGGGTCAAACACACAACCAAGGCCCAGGTTTCTCAAAAATGACATCCTTCTTCATGCCAGTTTATAGAACTAAGTGAAAGCTCCTCAGCCGTGACTACAGATCACAACTCCACTTAAAACCACAAGTTGGGATCAGAATTTCCGTTCCTAAGCAAGGTGGTTGTTATGTAAGGTGTGCCTGATTTGATGACCTTTTTTGCCATGGTTGTTAAGCAAATGCTACAGTTAAATGAATCGAGCTTCACACATTGGCTTTGCTTGTCGGAAGCTGTCTGGGAAAGTCTTAGGTGGCTATGACATGACCATGGGACACTGCATCCATCATAAATACATGCACCTGAATTTTGATCACATGGCCATGGGGATGCTGTGATGGTCATGAATGCAAAAACGGGTTGTAAGTCATTTTTTTCAATGCTGTTGTAACTTTGGCACTAAACAAATGGTTATATTTTGAGGCCTATCTGTACAACAACACTGTACAATTTCTATATGTTCCAGATCTGTGAAAAGATGGCATGCATTTGAAGAGTATTGTTTCATATCAATGGCTACTATATAAATCAGGCAAGTGACATACCTCCCTCAATATACAATATCCTATCATTGAGCTTCCATGGTAAGATGGCTTCCATGGTAAGATGATGAGTCTGTGCACCGCTGAGGTCAGCAGCTTGATTCCCGTGAGCCTAGGGACAAGAAAGGAGCCTCCCCTGATTGCCTACCAACATTCAGGCATCCCACGGGTAAAGATAACACCTCCAGAAAAAATTCCTTTCACAGAGGCAGCCAGTCACTTCAGTAATCCCTGGCTAGCACATGCTATACACTAATTAAAAAAAAATCCTATCATCTCTTTCAATTTTCCCTTCAACTTGGAAAGGTCACCCTTAGCTTGCCCTCTCAGTCAGATAAGACATAAATAAATTAGAGTGTTAATTGCTTACCACTTGTAAATCAAGGTAAGACTATCTGGATAGATACTCTTATACTTATGTATTAGCATACTGGAAGACTCAGAAGTAAGGCTATTAATAAGTTGTTTTTAAAATAAACTTTACAATTATTAGGCAGGAAAGAAGAGTAGTGCTTCTATCCTTTCCAATTGCTCTTGAGTTTTTCAAGGCAGAGTTGGCAATTTAATGGAAACATGGATTTTTCCTTCAGGCAGACTACCTTAGTATAGGCCAGGGTGCTCCAAAGTTGAGGACTTCAACTCCCAGGATTCCTCAGCCAGCCGTAGTGGCTGGGGAATTCTGAGAGTTAGTTCATAAGTCTTAAAGTTGCAAACTTTGGAGACACCTGGTATAGACAGATGAAAACACTTCATCATTAGACCTTGGTTGAGTTGACACCCCCCCCCCAAACCCAGAAGCATGGGTTAGGAATCATCAGCATTGACACTTCAATAAATGTAGAGATACGGTTTTCCAAGTTTCCAAACAGAAGCTTGTTTTGAAAGCTTCCCTGTCAAACTCCTCATTCCCATTTCCTGAGCTGTGTGATGAGACTTCATCAATATGGTCCCTCTGACTTGAATAAACAACCTTGGAATCTCCCTATACTGAGCCTTAAATGATGGCTTGAACCACAGATTTTCATGACTAATGCAAGACCTGGTATTATATTTTGAATTGCCCGGTTTGAGAGGGAAGTTTGCAGCTGTTCTGAGAGAAGACTGTTTTATGCAACTGGATTGGTCTCTTTGTTTTTCAAATGGGTTATAGATGGCTCTGTATGTTATAAATGGCAGTACAGCTTTTTCCTATAAAATATATGAAAGCCCTTCACTGTTTTTGTGGATTTAGCTTTCCCACCCAGAGGCCACCAAGAAGGAGCACATGGAAACTTTTAATTAAACAGAGGACTGGATTTCTTTCTGATAGAGCCAAGTTATTTTCTGGGCTGCTGGAGAAAGTTAAGAACATTCAGGACAGAAAAGAAAGCTTGCTCTTGAACTTAGAAGTTTTGATTAAACAAAGGCAAGAGAAAGCCTTTCTCATACCTTTGAACTGAAGTGGAAAAAGCATAATTACTCTTACGGTGTATGAAACTATAAATGAACTAGTGTGATTATGTGTAGCTTCCATTCATTTTAATGGTATTACACAGAAACACTTCCAAAGGGACTGATGCTTAGTGGTTTTAAAAACCACAAAAATATGGCAACATTAGGGAAAAAGAATTAAACAAGAGAAAAATTGTGAAAAAGAGGCAGAACAGCAATACATATTGCTGACATGAATACCACTTCTATAGTGCTTTTCATGTTCAGCATTCAACATTCTTCATCTTTTCTTCCAAAAGTAATCTTTGATAAATTATTATATCTCAGTGACAGAGAACATGATTTGCACGACTCAGATTCAGATCCTGACATATTTAAAAGGACCAGGAAAATAGAAAATAGTGATGAAAAACATCTCAATCTGAGACTTTGATGACAACTACTAGACTCATCACAGACGTAGATGGATTACTGATCTGAGATAAATAAACCATGTTAATTTCTTAAGTACTGTAAAAGTATTTGGTATCTGGCAAGAAATTGGCCTGAAAGTAACCAGGTTCATCTTATGTTGATTGGGGGATACTTCATTCTGATTTCTACCCAATTCTTGATGATGAATATGGCAACTTGGAGGTTTGCCCTCCCTTCATCTAGATGGACATACATAAATGCATAACAGTATTTACTATTACTTGAAGTTAAATAGTCAAAATTTGTAGAAAAGGCAGAGCAGGATTAGGGGACAGGGTCCACCAAATTTCATAGAATTCAGTGTAGGGGCTCTTGAGATACACTCCTTTATGCTTTTGAGTCTTTGTGATCAGATGGATATATTTCCAGAACTGTTTGCTGGTTAGTGTACTGATGCAATAAAAAAAATCAGTCAAGTTATGCAAGAATTGAACTTTTGCTTCTTTTTATATATGCAATATATCTGTGGCATTTTATGGCTTGGATTCGGATATTGTGGGTTTACCTGGGATGATAAAAACCATACAGAATTTTGAAAAACTGAAAAAATGTTACAAATTGAGTAGAATATGAATAAACAATAAGTATAAAGATAGATATTCTGGCCCTGTGTAAAATTGATGAATTGATTGGTTTTTTTAATTGCTATTTCTTTAACAACAGCTGTCAAATAATTATTTCCCCTTTCCTACAGAAGTTATCATCTGAAATGAAGACAGGTGACAATAAGTAAGAGTAGATTTTTATGTGAAAGGAGTGAAAACTATTTAATTCTTGTACTCACAATACTTTTCTGGCGTTACAATCATTTAATGCAATTTCCTTTATTTTGGCTAGAGGCTCTTGAAGTTTTAGAGGAAAAATAGATCCCTCTTGCCAGAAAAAACAGTCACATTACATGCAGAAACAATTATATCTATATAAAATGTATATAAAAATCAACATGACAGAGGTCTCAACTTTTCAGTATTAAGCTTTGTTCTTTAACCACAAACTTGGTCCTATTGACTCCAATGAGACTTACTTGTTTGCAAACATTGGATGAGGCTTGGAGTAAGCCTCACTGAATACAGTGGAATTAACTATCTAGTCATTTTGCATATTTTGTACCAGTGTAAAAAGAACTAATACAATTGAAGAGAAAACTAGAAACTATATCACAAAGCAACAGTACCTACAGGGAAGTGATAAGAGTACCAAAACAAGATATTTCTCTAGATATTAAGGACTTTTAAAAATTATGGTAGAGAAGGGTAACTAAAAAGACAAAAGTTAGTTTTATCAATAAACAGAGATGAAATAAATCATGATTTTAAACTCCTTTAAAGGAACAAAATAAAGGGTTAGTAAATAAGACTATTATACAGGTAGTCGTCAACTTACAACAGTTTAATGACCATTTGAAGTTACAATGGCACTAAAAAAGTTATGACCATTTTTCACACTTATGGCAGCTGCAGCATCCCCAGGGTCACATGATCAAAATTCAGATGTTTGGCAACTGACTTATATTTATGACTGTTGCAGTGCCCCAGGGGGTCATGCGATCACCTTTTTGCAACCTTCTGACAAAGCCAAACAAAGCCAGATTCACTTAACAACCGTGTTACTAACTTAACTGCAGTGATTCACTTAACAGTTTGTGCCAAGAAAGGTCATAAAATGGAACAAAATTAATGTCTCGCTTTGCAACAGACATTTTGTTAGAATTGTGGATTGTTAAGTTGAGGACTATTTGTATTGCTCTGTCCTCAGTCCAGTTGGGTTGGGGTCATAGCTTCTTTTGGTTTCAGGAATGAAAATTGAAAGTTCTTTTAAAAGGAAGTATAAGACACTAACATTAAAAAATAGGACATAATAATTAAAGCATATTCAAGAATATTGAAAAATGTGATAAAATGAAGAAAAACCTTTTGCCCTTTCTTCCAGTCAAGGAACACTTCCCCCTTCCCCACTCTCTCTTTCTCTCTCTCACAAACAAACACCCCCCCCCAAACATCAATGCTTTCAAGGCCAGTAAATAAATAGCACTCTCCCAATCAGCTCTGCCTCAAAGTTCCATCCCAGGAAGATTTCTGATTAGCTTTCATAGGTTCCAAACCATAATTAAATACACTTGCTTTTCAATGGTATCAATTCACTGAATTTTGCTAAGGTAAAGAGAACTTGTCTATCTTAGATTGGAATGTTTTGCCCTCTTACTAAGAATGCGGCTATCGAGGTTCAAGGCTGGACTTCAAGTCCTGCCAGGAATGAGATAATGGAGGTTAAGGAGTCTTTGTTTATACCAGGTGATAATGAGACTCGATCACAGTTAGGGACTATTTGTCAGGGTTAATTGGATTGAAGATGTAAAAGATCATCCCTCTTACACAGGTGTCTCACCAGGGACAAGACAGAACAAATATAACCCAACTATAATCCATCAGCAACTAAAATGAATGCTTGCTTACCTCTGTACTACAATACTGAGCCATAACATAAATCTATAAAATCATATGGATTTCTATGTACCATGTACCCTAAGGGAAAGGGGTTCACGCCTCTACTTAATTTGTCTGCATCAATCTTCTGGCAAAACCACCAATACTACAGCAGTCTCAGAGTTAATGACATACTATCATTCTCTCCATTGCAGATTACAAAATAGGGAAAAAAACGGAGGTTTCAGGCTTGGCAGAAAGAAAGGCATCTTTAAAATAACTTCATTTAATGTGTGGCTGGAATTGTCTATGTTCACATGAAAGGGCTATTCAATCAATTTCTGTAATAGCACAGTACAGTACATTAGTACTGTACACACTGTTCTCAAAAAGATGAGCCAGAAAATTTACTGGAGAGTCCACAGTGTGTATATGATTGTGTCTGTGTGCATCTGTACTAAATGGGGTAAGCAGAACATGCCTGACTGACAATACTTGATTTTAAAAAATGGAAAGTAAGTTAGAAAGCATTAGGCAGCACCAGGAAAGGACTGGGCTTTAGACCTTGTTCTGGCTGTGATTTCAAAGTGTGTGTATGCATGCTCCCATGTAGTCAGGCTGTGTAAAAATTAAAACTGTCAGTATTGTTTCATACACACAACTTCTCTAAAGCAATTCATTTCCTCACTTCTAAAGAGCAAAACAAAGCTACTATGTTTGTCTTGTATCTAAGACTTATTTCAATAACCCAGCAGCAGAAACAAATAGTAACAGGTTGTTAAGTGAGGTACCATGCGATTGCAATCAATTTTGTGATACTTTTTGTCATGGCCATTAAATGAGACATCACATCAATGCGATTTGTGATCTTCCCTGCTGGCTTCCCATTGACTTTGCTTGGAATCCAGTTGGAGCCCAGCTACGAAGGTTGCAAATGGTGATCATGTGATTGTGGAATGTTATGACCATGATAAATGTGTGAGAGTTGCTAAGCAAATTGTGATCACATGACCATGAGGACATTAATGTTGTACGTGTAAGGGCCAGTTGTAAACCACATTTTCCAGGACCATTGTAATTTCAGATATTTTTTAAACAAGTCAAGGACTACAAGTATGCAATCTTTCACAAAGTAGGGCCTTCTGGGAAGTTAGGACAGCCCTTCAGCCTCCCAGAGGTTATCCCTTCCCAATGGTCATTTAATGACATCTTGATGTCACTTGAAAGAATATGGTATTGAAGAGAAACTTGGAACAAGGAAGTCTCAGATAAGTAAAACCTCTACTAATCCCATCCCCCCACCCCTACCTCAGTCCAAAGTCATACCACTGAAAACAGAAACCAAAGTTTGAAGGTGCACTCTCAAGGTCTGTGGTCCAAAAGTGGGGCTCTTGAGGGCTGAATGAACTGTGGTTTGCTCTCTTCTGACTTAGGGGAAAAACACAATGGTGGCCTTGCATATGGATGGAGTTATTTGCAAGTTGGCTGCACAATTAGTCAGAATGAGACAGCCATCCCAGGTAGATAATTTCAGATATTATAAGAGAAGTCAAGGTGTTAGTTATTTCTTAACATTATATTTTTAATGCTGAGGAGGAAAGTGGCATCCTACAATTTTTTTTTACCAATGCTATCAGTAATATGGGCAGGAGAATGTCAACTCCAACTCAAGCCTTCTATTACAGAGGTGGAATAGAAAGAAATCCAACCAGCTTTTCTTTGGCCAAGAATGAATTTTGCACATGGATTGCTTAGGTACAAACCCACTCATAAACTATTCACTCATTATGTGGTTTGTTAAGTATTGGCTTAGCCTGTTGTGTGAACCCAGCCAATTGTGGCTTACTCAGCCAACATGGTAAAGCACGCCATAGCTTAGCTCTTTCTCCTTCCCAATAAAAAGGAAATGAACAATGATGAATCAATCTGTTGCTGCAAATTGGCTATTTACAAATGATTTGGCAGAAATAGCATTTCTTCCACATCTTACTTTCCAACTGGTTATAGATGGATATTTTTCAAGCAAGGTACTTTGGAAAGAATACTGGATACTGTGGCAAGCTAGAATATATTCTGGGTGATTTGAATGATTTAAAGAAAGAGAGGAGGCAAATTGGATTATAGCCAGAATTAAAGAGTGCCCTGATACAGGAAAATATATGCTATTTTCTTAAACTAATCAAAAGTTCACTCCAGGGAGTAGAACCACAAAACTACAAAGGATGTAACTGCCAGAGTCTTTGGCGGGCCTAATATACAAGAGTTTTCATAGGATAGATACTATTGTTCCTATTAATGTGGCTCATGAAACAGCAGTTGAGCCAGGCTTTGAAAGAGTAAGGAAGGAAAAATAAACCTGGCCTGAACAAATGCTTTGCTGATACACAGAGCTCTCATCTCTGAAACATGAACATCTAAAATATCTAGGAAAAATGTGTAAAATAATCCAACCAACCAAGCAAGCTCCAAATACTACCTGTATAATGATGCAAAGAAATTGTCCATATACTGTGTGCTACAGAGGAATCTTTGAACTACGCACTGGCAATCAGTCTGTAAAGAACCTCTGCCTCTCAGTGAATTAAAGCATTCAGCCACTTTCAGAAATTCAAGAAAAGGTTGCGCCAAGGAAAGCTGCTGCCAACGGAGTGGAAAAATTGCAAATGTTTTCAAAATGCCATGTGGATGAGGGAGAAAGTATATATTTGGGGACAGACATGAATTATTCTGTGTACATATAAATAATTTTTTTCCCCCAGCTCTGCTTCTGGCTCTCATCCAGAACATTGCAGATTCATTTTAAAAAAATGAATGGCACTGTGTGTTAACAAGTAGTTGATGAAGAAACTACCCTAAGGGAACAGCCTTAAAAATGGAACCTTCAGTGGGAGTTGCTTGGCTCAAAATGGTGATACGAGAATGTAAACACTATTCCTATTCTGATTTATGCTGTTTTTAAGACTTTTGAAAGAAGTGTTAAGGAATGTGTGGGATACGAAACATTCCCCCCCCTTTTTTAAATAGTTATAGCAGCTGTATTGTTTTTTTTTTGTGGCTCTACACAGTTAATATAAAGCTGTTTTTGGATCTCTTTTGTGTGACTTGAAGTTGCCTTGAAAGTCTGAAAACAAATCTGCTTTAATGCTTTAGAGTTGCATAGCACTAGTAATTTTTATGTCACCTCATGGTAGCAAGGGCTATTTGTTAAGAAAGCAATCTTTCTTCATGTTATCCACTGCATTTCTTCCCAGAACATTCTTATATATGGGATCCATTCAGGGATTTTTCCTCTGACTTATTTGTTAATTATAATGAAAAAGTCACTAAAAAGACTAAGTACAGGTAGAATTTCTTCTCCGATTTAATAAGATTTGTTACTTCTTGAAGTCTTCACTGCAAAGCTTGTAACCCTTCAAGTTTCCATGAGCAGACAACTTTAGATTCACTTCTAGTTCTCTTGCAATTAAAACTGAATTAAAGCAGAAGAATGTCACTGTTTACTATGTTTTGTTTCCTTCAAAAAAAGTAAGTTTGTTTTTTAAGAAAAAAGTCAACATCACCTTTTCCACATGCTGACTAAAGAATTCTATAAAGATTATCTGGGAATAAGTTTGAGTTAGTTGGAATTTATTTCCAAGTAGGCAGATTGGTTAGGACTGCAATCTATTTATTTTATTTTATTTATTTATTTATTTATATTTTTTAATTAGATTTATATGCCGCCCTTCTCCGAAGACTCAGGGCTTACAATTTGGATACCACCCAGTGTGCTCAGCAATAGCCTTCATTCCATTGTATATGCCTGCTTATTACTAAGCGGCATTTTTACAAAGTCAGCTTATTGCCCCCAACAATCTTGGGTCCTCAATTTACCTACCCCGAGAGGATGGAAGGCTGAGTCAACCTTGAGCCTGGTGGGATTCGAGCCTACAGTAATTGTAGGCAGTTGGAACTTAAATGCAGGCATTTAACAGCCTGAGCCACCAAGGCCCTTTGTCAAAAGCTTACAATATAACAGAACATAAGTTTAAATACAAGAAATAGGAACTAATAATTGGGGACAGTAGGACAGGGACAGTAGCCACGATTGTGCGCTTATGCACGCCCCTTACAGACCTCTTAGGAATGGAGTGAGGTCAACAGAGGTTAGTTTGAGGTAAAGGAGTGGGGATTTGAGCAGGTGACAACAGAATCGGGTAGTGAGTTCCAGACACTGACCACTCTGTTGCTGAAATCATACTTCCTGCAATAGAGTTTGGAGTGGTTTACATTTAGTTTATATCTGTTATGCACTCTAGTGTTGTTGTTGATAAAACTGAAATATTCATTAACTGGTAAGATGTTGTAACATGTGATTTTATGTACTATGCTTAAGTCTAATCTTAGTCGGGTTGGAAACACCCTATCAAGCCCTGCACCAGTTATCAGCAGTGTCCCAACAGGGAGTGCTCTAGGATCCACACTCTTTACACTCTATATAAATGACCTTTGTGATCACCTTATTAGCAACTGTGTCCTCTTCGCTAATGATGTAGTCGTAATTCAAGGTTGTCTAAGCCAAGAATCTCAAGTCTGGTGCTGTAGGGTATTCTGTTGTGAACAGAGGAATGTAGTACTCTTCTGGTAGAATACTTCTGGATTCGCTCGATTGTATTTATGTCAGATATACAGTGCAGATTCCAGATAGCAGTGCTGAATTCAGGTATTGGTCTAGCAAAGGTTTTGAATGCCCTAGTTAGCAAAACAGTATTACCAGAGGAGAAGCTTCGTAAAATTAAATTTACAACTCTTAAAGCCTTTTTGGCAATACTGTTGCAGTGAGCTTTGGCACTTAGATTATTTGATATGAGAACTCCAAGGTCCTTGACAAAGTGAGGGTCATCAACAAGGTCAAATCTGCCTAGATTGTATTCGTATATAGATTTTTTTTTACCAATGTGTAGGACAGAGCATTTGCTGGTAGATATTTGGAGTTGCCAATTGTTAGACCATTTAGGCACTATAATCATTTTTTTTGAAGGACGGTAGCATTGACGGTGGTGTTGAATAGTTTTACATCATCAGCGAAGAGGACACAGTTGTTAATAAGGTGATCACAAAGGTCATTTATATAGAGGTAAAGAGTGTGGGTCCTAGAACTCTCCCTTGTGGGACACCGCTGATAACTGGTGCAGGGTTTGATAGGGCATTTCCTATTTTTACTATTTGTTGCCTGTTTGTCAGGAAAGCAGTAATCCACTTTTGAAGGGATCCAGAAATGCCATAAGAATTTAATTTTAATAGTAGTTTGTCATATACCACTGAGTTAAATGCTTTGCAGAAGTCAATGTAAATTACATTTATTGCTTTACCCTGGTCGAGAAGTGTAGTTCATATGTTTTTGCAGTGTAGAAGTTGCAAATTGCAGAACAATTTTTTTCTGAAACCAAATTGATTATTGGAGAGAAACTTGTCAGACTCTTGGTGGAAGGTAATGCATTGATTAATAATTGATTCCATAACTTTGCACGTAACACAACACAATGAGATTGTGATATATTGGAGATATAGAAGATTGTATTAGATTTTTTTTAGTGATCTTGATAATCCTTTGATTATCTTGATTATCTTGATAAATCTTTTCATCAGCATTTCTCACATTTTTACCTGAGAAACCTTCCTTTCAAATTTAGTCAAAATATTTGTTTGCCTATTTGATTTCTAGGTTGCCCAGTCTGTTCTGTTGGCAATAACTCTGCATTGAATGAATGAATGAATGAATGAATGAATGAATGAATGAATGAGTGAATTCTTTATTGGCCAAATGTGATTAGACACCCAAGGAATTTGTCTTGGTGCATATGCTCTCAGTGTACATAAAAAGAAAAGATATATTCATCAAGAATCATAACGTACAACACTTAATATAGTCATAGGATACAAATAGACAATCAAATCATACTAAGAAACAGTCAATATAAATCATAAGGATACAAGCAGGAATTATTTGTTTAGCAGAGTGATGGTGTTCAGGAAAGAACTGTTCTTGTGTCTAGTTGTTCTGCTGTGCAGTGGTCTATAGCATCGTTTGGAGGGTAGGAGTTGAAACAGTTTATGTCCAGGATGTGAGGGGTCTGTAAATATTTTCACAGGCCTCTTTTTGACTTGTGCGGTATACAGGTTCTCAATGGAAGGCAGGTTGGTAGCAATTGTTTTTTCTGAAGTCTAATTATTCTGTGAAGTCTGGGTCTGTCTTGTTTGGTTGCAGAGCCAAACCGGACCATTATAGAGGTGCAGATGACAGACTCAATAATTTCTCTGTAGAACTGTATCAGCAGCTCTTTGGGCAGTTTGAGCTTTCTGAATTGGCACAGAAGGAACATTCTTTGTTCTGCTTTTTTGATGATGTTTTTGATGTTAGGTGTCCATTTTAGGACTTGAGATATGATGGAACCTAGAAATTTGAAGGTCTCTACTGTTGATACTGTGTTGTCTAGTATTGTAAGAGGTGGTAGTGTGGACTTCATTATTGTGGCTATATGTGTATAGTTTTCTTCATTTCTGTCTCTTGCAAGATAACCTGATTTTTGTATTGACTGTTCTGCAGTATACATTACATTTTTATCCCGTCTCTTCATCTGAAGAGCTGTAGGCAGCACTGATTGTTCTTGCACTGATATCACTCATTCACGGACAGCAATCTTGTGAAGGTTAAGCTGTAAGACAACTAGCCTTTAGACATTAATGTGTTTCATGACTATGGAAGAATCTGAACCTGAATCTGCCTGATGCTAGAATGATAGGTACACATTCCTCATCCTGATATGTTGGATTTCAACATTCATCAGCCTAAATTGGGAGGAGCTGAAGTCCAATACATCAGGAGAGTATTATCCTGGGAAGGTTGCTTTGAAGTATACATCATCTGGGATTACTACTTTGAGATTACTAGTATAATGAAACTCAAGTCTATCAAGCATCTCTATTATTACTTCCACCATACCTAATAATAGATATAAATGACTTCAAATAATGTTTTAAAATCCAAAATCCTATTTTTTAATTTTTAAATGTTTATTGCAAAATATTTATGGATAATTAATTTGATATATTTATCAACACATTTGAAATTATATTATGGGAGTTCCATTAATTTTCCCCATTGTAAAAATGTCATTCTGGCAATAAGCTACATTTTATAGGATCTTAACAAACTCATCAAAACTTTCTGACATAGTCAATAATATCACTACCCTCCTCTAAGGTTGAGGTCACTCAAAAGAATAAGTAAAGGTTAAAGAAACATACGTTTCTGCTAGTTTTGTCTCATTCATATTGCTAGATCAGAGTCTTCCCCAAAAACCTACTGTTTTCTTCTCTGTCAAAGACTGGCTTAATTATTTTCCTGGCACGTTTGGTGGTATCAGTATACTGTCATGATCACATCACCAAAAAACCCCTTTAAATCGTTCAGAGTGTGGAGCTGGGATGCGAGGGAGGTTTCAACCCTCTCCACAAAGCTAAGCTTACAAGGTCTGGAGATTTTCAAACTTTATCAGAAAACAGCATTTTGTGGCATGAAGTCTGTAATATGAAAGAGGAGAACATAAACTGTACCATATTAAATAGAAAGAACTTTGGGTAATAAGGTGAAGACATTTGTCAGCCTGATAAAAATGAGTGAATATGTTTTTCAATATCCTGAGAATCCTACCCTATTCTAATGTTGATTCATTTGTAATGAAAGCATATGTAACGCAATTTCACCAATATAAAATTATCTCCATTCAGTGAAATAGGTAAAGCAAACATTGGAGTTCTCCTTAAATTGACCTTGGGTTGTCTTCATAAGTATAAAAGGATTATTTATGGAACCCCTGCATCAGAAAATAATTGCATTGCTAGGTCTATTTATATGACTTGGGAATTATATTTCCATTATAATCCAGTCAGCTCTACTGACTGATATCTATTATTAACATGGAAACTATGCATATATAATGTAGGATGGAAACCTCCTTTCCTCAATAATTTTTTTTTTGTCTGAATTTTTGAAAAATCTGAATTTTCTAACAATGTCTCTTAAATCAGTAATGCTCTGCTATGGCTTTAAGATATTCATTCTGTATCCAGAGGTAACCAGAATAAAATTGATACTGTTGAGTAAAGAGCTTGAAAATTCCAATATTCAGACAATCAGAAAATTTGACAGAAGTGAAACAGCAATTAGATTCGAATGAGTGAAACAGAAAATAAGAACAAGATTCACAGGATGTAATTATCATTACATATTGTTCATTTGGTATCTTTTTTTGTGGATCAGCTGTTGCAGCCTTTCTATTGCAAAAATAATGGTGACAGGATACTTATATCCTTATCAAGTGTTAGCAGCCACTTGTGTTTTCAGTTATTTGTTAAATATGGATAAATGTGAAGAAAAGGTGTAGTGAGGGTGGATGAGAAGCAGGCAAGGATAGAGTATATGCAGATAAAGGTTTGTAATCGAACTTTAAGCATGTTTGGAGAGAGATAGATGGATATACATTCAATGCCCATCAAAAGCAGGTGAAATATATGCAGAATGAATGACTGGATAAGAATGACTGGTTATGATGATTATGTGCCACCAACTCACATAGCTCTTAGCAACTTCATAGATTTTCTACATAATGACCTGTCCCTAACCTGCTCTTGCAGCTGGATATGGAGTAGATATAGATATATTAATAGATGCAGAGTGTGTGCTGATAGAGATTGAAATATGAGTTGCTTGCAAATGAAGATGGAAGGTCACACAGGTCTTTTTCAAATCAATCATACTCGAAAAGAAGCAGCAATGTATCTGAAGCTGCTTGAAATTCCTAAATGTTATTCTCATCTAAAGCAATCAGTAGGAAGAAACTGTTAAGATCAAAAGCTTTTGGTAGAACCATTATTCTTTCTGAACTTTTCTCCTTCAAACAGTAGAATGTTACTATGGTAAAAAAAATGCATGTTTGTCTTTTTAAGCCTTGAAAAGGTTTCTATAGGTTATACAAGCATATACATAGTCAAACCTTCCAAACTAGGCTGATAAACCAGTACTAAGACCATACACAATTTTCAATTATGGAATAGCACTTTATGAAATAACCTGACAACTACCTTTTTAAAAGGAGCTATAAAAGTCTACCATAATATCTGCTCCCCTTTTTTGTACTTAAAATATTTGCTTTGAATAATTCAACAAGTATCCGTGCTGGCATAACTTCAAAACCATTTTGGACTATTAGCCTAGTTTAGTGTGTGTGTATGTGTATGTGTGTGTGTACACATGCCAAGACCAACAAACCTAATAAGGTGGCTTAATGGTGTTCTATCCATGAGGAAAGGTAGCTTTGAAAATAATAAAATAATTAAATTTGCCTTTTGTCCTATGAAGCCAATGCATTTGATTTCAAAAACTTAATTTGCGTTTTCCAGTCCTATTTACGTTTGATCCTAATAGAAAAGTAACTGCATATTGCTGTTAATTTGTGGCTATAATTAACATTAATGGGTCTTCTATTGTTAAATATCACAGATCACTGCAAAGCAAGATACACAGTGATGTGCTGTTTATATAGCACTCAATGAAACATGAGCAATAAAAACAGCAGATCTCACCCATTAACTTAATAAAATATAGCCTATTAAAAGGTGTTTTAGAAGTAACATCTGACTTTGAGCTATAATAGAATATTATCATTAAAACATCAAAGCCAAACAGGAAGCTGAAAATACAAAAGTAGCCAGCCTCAAAGGAATAATCACTTTCTATAAAAAAATATTTGAACAATTAGGAAATGAGTTAAAACAACACATCCCATTTGACCTCATAAAACCATGTTTTAGAGAAAATAAAGTGTCGTTGCTCTAAGGAATGGACATGCAAAAATTAAGGGAAAAAATAAGCTTATGCATAAAGCTTGGGTATTGGGAAAAGGAAGCTTAACTACTATATGGGAGTAGGAATTTTTTTCAGACTTATCTGATTTTTCAATAATCAAACTTTGTTTTTACATATGTACGTTAGTTGCTCTTTTACTAGATCAAGGTAATTTGGCATCCTGCACTTATGATGGTTTTAAACTCCATAATTCCTAGTCAGCAAGCTGAAAAATCAGGAATCATTTGGGAAGGTTTTTTTTTTTAATTACATTTATATGTCACCCTTCTCCGAAGACTCAGGGCGGCTTACAATTTTTGGGATACAACCCAATGCGCTCAGCAATAGCCTTCATTCCATTGTATATGCCTGCTTATTACTAAGCGGCATTTTTACAAAGTCAGCTTATTGCCCTCAACAATCTTGGGTCCTCAATTTACCTACCCCGAGAGGATGGAAGGCTGAGTCAACCTTGAGCCTGGTGGGATTCGAGCCTGCAATAATTGTAGGCAGCTGGAACTTAAGTGCTAGGCATTTAACAGCCTGAGCCACCAAGGCCCCTTTTTCTTTTCCGACACCAGATTACTTTAGTGTTCATTTTTAAAGCAGGCTCTTATTCTAATCAGCCCTTCTAACCAGCCACAACTATATGAATATAGGCCAGAACATCCCACCTAACAGTTTCTACCTGGGAGCAGTTAAGTGGAGCAATGACTTTTATACAGTTTGTGTTGTGGCCACAAGCCATAATAACTTTCCTGAAAATCCTAACCTTTGTTTGGATTGATGACATCTTGCTACTTGGCAATTTGAACCCTTGTTGCAGATACTGAGTTTCAAATACTTTTGTTTATTAGTATGACTGTAAATGTTCATCAGGATTTGTCTTGTTATTTCAAACCTGGCAGGGTGGATGGAAGTTGTAAATATATAAATCTATGAGGCGTGATGGCACAGTGGTTAGAATGCAGTACTGCAGTCTAATTCTGCTGACTGCTGGCTGCTAGCAGTTCAGCAGTTTGATTCCACCTGCTCGAGGTTGACTCAGCCTTCCAACCTTCTGAGGTCAGTAAACTGAGGACCCAGATTGTTGGGGGCAACATGCTGACTCTGTAAACCACTTAAAGAGGGCTGTAAAGCACTGCAAAGCTGTATATAAGTTTAAGTGCTATTGCTATCTAATCTTGATAAGTAATTTCCATCCACAATTAATGGAGACTATGTATTTGGCCAAAGAAGGGTGTGGAATTGTTCTGAAAAGAAGATTTTCTGTTATTGACAAATAATTGGAAAGCTATTTGGTGATACTAAAATGTAATAGTTCAATAGAATGATGCAATGGATAGAAAAAATGGTAAAGAAGCAAAGGAGGTCTAGACTTCTCAGAATAATCCACCCTTGCAGTGTCAGGGACTGCTTTCCTGACTCCAAAGAATTAACATTTGATACAACCAAGCACACCACCCTTTAAAAATGGGAGAAAATCGGTAGAGACAAATAAAACCTATAGAGCAAAACCGCAAAATTGGTGAGCAAATTATTTTATGCAGAACCTCTCAAATTTTAAATCAGTAGGGTACATTAACTTCAGAAACATTTTGTTTTAACAGGCAATTGGATCGATAAATGGATTATGGTTATAAATACCATTCATGTAGAAACAGAATGTTAAGTAAATTACAGAAGGTTCTGACTAGCATGCCTGATATCCAAATTAGGATTAAACTCCTTTAGATACTTAAAAATGCAAATATGACAATTTCCCTCAAAATAGCATTTATAATGAAAATTACAATATGCACATAGGATCCATTATATTTAGAATCAGATCATAAGGCAACTTTTATTTTTAAAATTTCAAACAGCTGTATAAAAACATATACAGGGTAAAATATACACATTTTCAAAGTAGCCTTCTAAGAACTAATAACAGCATGCACATTTTTTTTTAGAAAATTAAAGAAAGAGAATGGAGAAAAAGAAATGTTGGGATCCCTTGAGAAGTCAGTTTAATTAGATGACAAATTAAAACAGTACATTACAAAATAAAACCATTCCCAAACATTCTGGATTCTTCCGCCTTTTTTCCACTGGTCCACATTGTCCCTTTGAAGTTCCTGTCCCAGGAATTAAAAGCAATTTAAAATTGGGTTAATTGCATAGCTGCCATACTGAAGCCATTGTAATTTCTTGCTTGCTGCGGCCCCAATCCCCTTTTCTGGGGCCAAGAAAGACACAGGCAAACAAAAAGTGTTGTGCAGAACAAGAGTGTGATGTCCCTGCAGACTTTTAAAGAAAAAGTAGGCATGAAGCAACACCTGAGAGTACTTGGGAACTTCAGCTCATAATTGGCAGGTAAGCAGGTTACCTGGATAAGTATCCATTTCTCATTCAAAACCTTGCTGACAATTTTGAAGAACCGGTACCTTATTCCTGTCAGTCATTTAGAAAAAATGCATATATTTTCCTTTCCCATGGCAATTATCAAGCAACTTTCACAAGTCAGTTGGGAACCTTCTGAGCTTATAAGCCAAATGTAGATAATCAGCCACAGACTGTATTGTGACCTCAGCACCCTCTCTTTTATTCTGTATAGTGTTTGGGAAATGCTATGAAAATAAGTAGTTTATTGAGAACTTGATGGATTAACATATCCGGCTGTTCGGAATTAGCTCGAGGCCCATAAGTTTAGCAGGCCTGTAAAAAACTTGTGTTGTTCCTTATCTTTATTGGAACTACTGCAAAGAAACAGCCTCTCAACAAGGATTTACTTCAGCACTTAAAACTGTGATGAATGTAAGGAATGTCCAAATAAGCTAGAGTCCAATGGAGAAAGGTTATGCAAGGCTCTCAGCATTTTGCATCCCACTTTTCTACTACAAAGACAGAGAAATCCAGTCCCATTCAAAACTCCTTGGGAAGGTAAACACACAAGCTTCCAGCCTGTCTATAATTCCGAAACCAACACTAGATTATTTGGCTAAGCAAATGAAAGAAGCTTCTGAATACTTTCCACCCACAGTTTCTTTGGGGAATACCAGAGAAGCTTCTAATATCACAGTAATCAACAGAGTGTAAACATGCCAGTGTCTAACCAAAAATGTAGCCAAAGGATGAAGGATCATGCTACATGACCTTTATATGTTCTCTTTGTTTGCAGCTGCAGTCTTCAGCCATGAGGGGACTTAACCATCTCATAATATACCTTATTGTACTATAAAAGGTTCCCCTCTAATCATTTCCAGCTCTAGGGGGCAGTGCTCAACTCCATTACAAAGCCGAAGAGCCAGCACTGTCCAAAGACGTCTCCATGGTCATGTGGCTGGCATGACTAAATGCTGAAGGCGCACGAAACACTGTTACTTTCTCACCAAAGTGGTCCCTATTTTTCTACTTGCATTTTTACATGCTTTCAAACTGCTAGCTGGGACAAGTAAATGGAGCTCACTGTGTTACATGGCGCTAGAGATTCAAACCGCCGAACCGCTGACCTTTCTGATCGACAAGCTCAGCGCCTTAGCCATTGAGCCACCGCGTCTCTTTTACAAGCTGTTTAACTAGATTGGCTGGCTACGGAATTCTGAGGGGTTGAAGTATACCCATCTTAAAAGTTGCTGAGATTGAGAAACATTGATCTGACAGTTCTCACTGAAATACTGTAGGAATTATTTAATACATTTGGTTGGCATTTTTAAAACTTATATTTAGCTGTTTTCTGGAATGTAAAAGTCTTCAGATATTTATTTATTTTATTTATTTAATTGGATTTATATGCCGCCCCATCTCCGGGGGGACTCGGGGCCGCTTACACTGAAATATACAAATAAATACAAAATTTATCAAATTTACTCTAATCCAATTATAATAAAATCAAATTAAAATACCCTTGAATCAAAATCCCCAACCTTGCTCAATCCAGGCTGGCCTGTGCAAACAGCCAAGTCTTGAGATCACAGCAGAAGGAGCAGGTCCAGGCCCAAATGCAGCTCCAGGGGTAGCTGGTTCCAAAGGGTGGGTGCCCCTCCCCGGGGGACCGCCAACCGACACTGTCTGGCTGACGGCACCCCCAGGTGGGCCTGCCTTTGGGAGCGTACCGGGTGATTGGACCTCAACCTTAGATATGCTTCTAAGAAGATAACTTACTAAAGTGGGTAATTGAAAAAAACATATTCTTTCACGTGAGAAAGATATTTTATTTAGAAGTTGACCAAATATATATCAATGGGAATTTGAAGTGGGAACCTGTTTTTCCTATCAAAGTATAGTAGAAGAAATAAATGATCCAGAATATTTTTTGTCCATGATTTAATGATTTACTATTCTGTATTTATTATGGTAGACTATATGTTTTATTTTTGCATTTTGAATATCATTTAATTTAGCTGAAGATCTGGTAATTATGACTGGGAATTTTAATCAAATTTTCAGTCCTTGTGTCTTCTTAATGTTGTTCCACCTAAATGTAGTTATTGTTCATAATAAGTATTAAAACTTATGCTGAAATGTAATTTGATAGATATATAACAACTGTAGAGTCCTTAGTGATCTTTGATCTTGGCTGTTTCTTCATCAGAAACCTATGGAAGTAACATCAGATATAAAACATCATCAGATATATGACTTTTAAATGTCTTTTCCTCCAAACTCTATCAGACTTGTTTCTTATTTGACTATTATTTTAGTATTTCAATTTTAGTCATTTAGGCAGATAGGTCCTACAATATCCAATCATGCTCTAGTAACATAGTAATTATAAGAGAAGATCATCCTGTTTTTTTCAGTGAGGTATTCAAATGGCATTATTTGATAAAATATTTTATAAGACATGTCAAACATACCAAACAAAATTTTTAATATTTTCAAAATAGCTATTGTAAGACAGGGGTAGCCAACCCCTGGGTGGCAGCCCACAACCGAGCCATGGCCCATTCAGGACATGGCCGCAAGAGCTGCTGGCCAGTGCATGCAGTTCAACTTGCACTAGCAGCAGGCTGATGCATGCAGCTTGTCTTGCACACACATATTTTTGTCCCACTACTGGTGGGTGCATACTGCTATATACTGGTTCCCCCCTTTGGTCTGCCAAGTCATAACAATTGGGGACCACTGGTGTAAGAGTTCTCTGATTACCTGAAATGCTTGTAAAACATATTCATGGACATATTACTGTTTCTTCTTTGGGTGGTAAGAATAAAAAAAAACGTTGGAAAATAAAATTAAGGAACTTTACAATGTAAAACAACCAGAATTAGTTAAAGTTGCTAAACTGGAACTTAAGTTTCCTGGCATAGACGAATAATGAATTGCATTCTGAGAATAAGAGGAAATTAATGGTAAATTATTGCCCTCTGGATTGAAATAACAACAATAAAGTAGCATCATTTCAACTATTAAAGATGCAGTTAAGTATATAATGACTCTAATAAATCAGCAGTTTGTTTAGTAAATTATATAATGCTAAATCAAAGATTACTGAGAAAACTTATTATTTGAAATGATGAAAAAGCTGCTTAGTTACCTTATTGTACATGCATACCAGCAAAAAATAATACACTATTAAATCTGTACAAATAGTTTCAATGTGTCATATGAAACTAAGGATGCCTTTTAAACCTATTTTTTTAAATGTTTATTGGATATTTCACAATGTGTTTTTAAAAATTGGGCTATCAAATTCATTTTGCTGGAATTGTGAAAAGGAGAGTATACTTGTAAATATATTTTGTCCCATTAATCTACTGGTTTGGTTTAATTAATATTATGCTTCTTAATTAGATTTTGGCAAGAAATAATGTGATTCTGAATTGTATAACAAAAATTTGGAATTATCAGGAGCAAGGAATCAGGAGCTATGCTTAGGTTCAAAATGAGTACAAATTTATTTCTTCTACCTGTAAACAAGAATCTGAACTACTAGTGGTCAAGGCAAATTGGTGGTAGATGGAATTCAAGGAAGGTTAGACTCTAGTGGGCACAAAGGACTTCAAACTGATGACACACTTGACCCCTCAGGCTCAGCCTGATCATCTCTTACAGGTATATACTTCATTATATGAAGATATTTATTTATTTAGGAAATTTATATTGCTGCCTATTCGTACATGGTGACTCAAGGCGGCTTACACGAATATAAAAACCTCACATAAAAACAATAAAACTAATAAAAGAGAATCCTATATTAAATTAATAAAGTAATATAAAATAACCCCCCGTCCCCCCCACCATGGTGACAACACATTACACAAGCCACTTAATGGGATCCATCCCGCTGGGTTCCCCAGGCCCGCTGGCAGAACCAGGTCTTCAGCATCTTTTGGAAGTGTTAGAGTGGGGGCCATATTTATCTCTGGGGGAATGATGTTCCAGAGAGAGGGAGCCACCACGGAGAAAGCCCTTGTTCTGGGTCCACGAGGTGTATCTCCCTAGGTGATGGGACCCATAACATTCCTTGCCTCCTCACTCTGGTGGGTCGGGTAGATGGGACCAGCAACAGACGGTCCCTCAGATAACCTGATCCCAAGCCATGAAGGGCATTAAATATACCCATTTCTCAAGAATGGGATGTAGCATATATGACTGCTCTTTTATGATTTAGTTGTACAATTTGCAATCTTTGATTCATGATACTTATGTGGACTTATGGAAAGACTGATAAATATAATTCCATGTGGTCATGATTTAACACTGTTTAAAAATGAAAGTATTTTCTACTTATTTATTTGTATATTTTTTTATTTTTTTGTATATTAAAAGAAAGAAACCAAATGTTTAACTAAGGAACTTATTTGGAACTGATGGTTCAAAATCAAGCTTGAGCAATTCTGGTAATTAAAATAGAGAATCTAGCTTCCAAAACAAATCAAATATACACAAGTACTTTAACGTATCTTGCTCAGAATATAAAATATATGATGAAAAGCTCAAGATTTTGGTTATAGATAAAAGCTTTCAGCACCTTTTCCACAGATACAATGTCACCAGATTTACATTTAAAAATCCAACCAAATGAAAAAATAAGCTTGGCAAGTAAAATCATTTTAAACATTCTTCACTTTAAAATGACCAATTTAGCAAGCCAAATTCTGGTCAAAACTGCAGCAAAATAAATAGTAAGATGGAAGTAAAGTGACATCCTGTTGCAAATTAGGAAAGCCATCTAATTTGGTATTCTGTCAAATCTTGGCCTTGATTTGTGATATAACTGTTTTGTTTTTGCAGTGGAATGTTTGTGTAGTACTGTATTATATTATGTTCCTTGGTATAGAGATGGAAGTTGTATTCTGTATGTAGTGTTTATATTCACTGAATATAAACTGCTCAGATCAGGGACAGAAGCCTTATTTTGGAGCCAGGAAAAATGATTTTTTGAACAAATCATTGGGAAACTACAATGGAAGAAAAGATTTCTTCAGGTATGCTATACCAAGACTATTTGCTATAAAAGCAAATAATATTCAACACTTATGTTTATGCTGACTTATGCACAAAAATGCAGCATGCAAATGTTAAACAATACAAATAAAAAAGCAATTTGTATAATGAGTACAATAAAAGTCAGCATATGCAATTGAAGTATATATAACTAATCAAAGGCTATATACCTCAGAATTAAATTAAGCTATTAGTCATTCCAGGTCTGCCAAGGAAAAGCATTAAGTACTAGACACAGGAATTTTGGAAAATTCTCTTTGCCTTTTATTCCACAGTAGGAACACGGAGAAAGCCAAAAGTGGTACAATAAAAAGGTGTAAGTATTATTTCTGCACATACATAAAGCAGCATTAATTTGTTTAAACATAGACCACTTAGAATTTTCTAAGCAAATGGAAAAACTTAACAGTATTTTTTTTACTGTGAATGGTACATTTGATTTACTATTCAGTTTATTTTCGTTCATGAGAATGTAGCCTATTATTTGGGCATCAACTCTACAATTTAAGACCTGAATTGTATAAAAATGCATTTCGTTCCCCAGAAAAGAAAAACAAATGGAAATATACTTAATCTAAGCTATTTGAATCGTATTTATATTCCTACTTTTCAGCATATAGCGATCCTTCCAAAGAATCTTAAAACCTGTCTAGGGCTATTTCTAAATGATTTTCCCCATACAAGAGTTGATAGCAAAGTTTTTGTGGAAGATTCAAACGGACATGACATTTGCTTGCCCTCCTCTACTTTTAGGAAGCCTTCTCTCTCTATCTTGGCCACCCCCAAATTAAAAGCATCCCCTAAAAAACGGGCAGGGCTTTTCGTCACAAGACCACCTAAGTAAACCAGCTCTTAGAGAAGGAATTTGCGAGAATTTGGAAGAGCTGCTTAGCGATCGACTGTGAAATCTTTGCTCAGCCGTGCAATTTGCTGAACGCTTCCACCTTCCAGCTATCCTGGAGGAAAAGAAACCATCTTTGCCGACTCGATAGCCACTGTTGCAAGCTTCTGAAGCTTCGTTAACACTAGAAGTAGCAACCTAACTTCCGCGGCAGCGCAAACCCTCTGCCAGCCTTTAGGACGCCGCGTGGCAAAATCTCCTGTGATGGTGGAGGGGTGAGAAAGCGTCAATGTCGCGAAAGAACCTTTCCCGAACTCCTTTTGGCTACAACCCGAGCTTGCTTGCTCGCTCTCTCCGGAAGTCCCTGCCTGGCGACACGGAAACGAAAATAAATCCGTAGCCGGGAAAGGTCGTTCTCTTGTCCAAGATGGCGGCGCCCAGAGAGTCGCGTTGAAGGAAATGAAGGGCAGGGTGAGCGTCGGGGCCGGGGCCGGTCCCTCCGTTATCCACTTTACCTCAGGTTAAATCCGGCACCGAGATTGAAACGCCTCAATCCGATCGTAGCTTTTTGTTCACTTCGCGGCGGTTGGAGGCGGATGCCTCAAGGTAACGACTGTGTGGGGAAGGTCGGTGCCTCGGACTTGCTTGCTTCCACTCCCTGGATTTATTATCCCCACAGGAGCGGTGGATTGGAGTGGTTGATGGGGAGGGAGAGAAGCTTCTTCCTCCCAAAATTTTCTCTTCGTCATATTTCTGCTTTTTCTCCGGATGTTTCAAAGGGTGATTAGAGGTCAAGATCGTGTTTTTAGGCAGCCCATCGAGCTCAACCGCTGCTTGTTTCATTGCTTTTCAATACACCGTAAACTCAGAGGTTTAAATCTGAGATCATCCGCGGGCAGCTGTTAAACTCTAGCTAATAAGAGGCGTTAAGCCATAATTAAAAGAAAGGAAAGGATTTTCGATTCACTTTATGTCGCTTATCCTGAATCGAGTTCTAGTTCCCGTTGACAGCACGGAGAAATAGCAGCCGTCTTGATCGGTCCTAACATTAAATCAAAGCTCTTGCAAGAATTTTTTTTTTGGCAATCCGTTTGTTTCTGCGTATTTGTGCAATCCTCAGTCTTGACAAGCATCTTCATTTTCTTCTACTCCATTTCAAAATATTTCTCCTTAATCTCGTAGTGCGAATTACTGAAAGTAACACTTTCAATAAGGCAAATGTTCTAAGTTTTCCCTTCACTGTGAAAAAGTTTCTCATTTTAAAATGTCTATGTGGCTAAAAGAGTGTCTCTCTGCTTCCTGGAGACATGTTCCATTAAATACTTGTATGCTTTTAACGCTTATGCTATGTAAAAACACATACCTAGAAGCTTATTTGATGCCTTTGAGTCAGTTTTTGACTTCTCATATCATCATTGATAAATCCCTGCAGATTTCTTGGCAAGATTTCAAAAGTGGCTTGCCATTGGTTCCTTCTTGAGGCTGAGACAGAGTAACTGCCTCAAGGTCAGCCAGTTGGGTTTGTACATAAAAAGCAATTGGAACTCACGGTTTCTGGTTTTCTACCCAGGTTACTTAACCACTATACCGAACTAACTCTCAATAAATAAATATAAATAAATATGCATATGCATATTTTATATAAGTATGCTTTTATATATATATATAATATAAGGGGGGGGTCCTTGGTACTCTCTGAGCTTGCTTGTTTTCTGATAATGTTACCTCGTTTGTTTAATGAAACGTCTGCAGAAAACAAGCAAATTCAGCACCAAGGACACCCACCCATTTCACCATGAACTATAAATATTCTCCTTTATTGATATAAAATATAGTTATTAAAAGGGAATTTAAAGTTTGAGATTACTGAAACTGATTTTAAATGGGTGTTTAGCAGATCTATAATATATGAGTTTGAGCAGGAATATGTACTTTGGATTCTTAAAGCATTGTTTCAGCATTTTGCTTAGTTGTCATGGCTTTTTTACTATGACAGTTAAAAAGCTGAAGCTTTATGGTTGCTTTATATCATAGCAAGTAATTTTTAAGTTCTGTAATAAACATGTTGCAGCTGGTTAAACAATAAAATGAAACAATCCTGATGTTAATGTTCAGTACTTTTATGAGCTACTTTTAAACAAATGTTCCATCTTACTGACGCTTGACTAATTTTAAACAATTTTGTAGCCAATGGGACTAGTAAAAGAACTTGAAAATAAATACTATGTTTGAAAATAAATACTAAATGATTTTCCTTTGTATTTGGCAAATTGTATGTAATTTCAGTTTTTTTAATCTTATTTCTCTTGTGCATCTTTCTCTTGCTACTGAATTTGAAGATCTATATAATTTTATTTTATGAAATGGAAATGTCATGCACAAAACAACTATTTTTGAAATGGTTTATGTCCAAATTAAAGTGTGTGGTTGGATATGGATTGAAACAGTCTACCTATGGTCTAAAACATAGCCATTCTTGCACAAGTGTTGTGGTTTAGGAATGGAGAAAACCCTAAAAACATTGCAGTGATAAGTGAAGCAAAGAAGGAAAGGAAATATACTGGCAGGCAGGACTTTAGGACATGTCACCCTAGGTTGGAGACAGTGGCAACCAAGAGAAGGGAAAATTCTGTAAAGATCAGGGGGAAGTAGGCTGGTGAGATATAATGCATTGGGATATTGGTCCTGACAAATGAGAGGAGGCAGAAGGAAGTGTGAAGAGAAAACATTGGGAAGATTAGTGCAAGGTTAGGTTTGTTCCTAGTTTGCTGATATTTGATAAAATTATGAAACCAGTGTTATTTGAGAGAGCATCTAGAGTATAATGGTTGCCATTGAGATTAGTATGGGTAAAAGGTTTCTAATGCATATTTTTCCATTTAATATGCTTTGTAATTTGTATTTTATTGTTTTATAGTTTTTGTTTGTATTTTATTTTAGGTAACTGCTAGGAGTAGCACTGTGAAGAAACAATATACCAATATTATTAAATAAGTAAATGGCTTGTGCTAATGGTAGAGGCGAAGGAAGGAAAAATGGATGGATGAATGGATGCTGGGAAGCATGTGGGCTGGTGAGATAAACTGTCTTCAAAATAGTGTCATGGAAGGAAAATTTGTATGCTAGTCTTACCTTTCTTGCACTGGGATCCCTGCAGACTTTATTTAGGCAACTGAGAACAGCAAATAAGTTTTTTAATTTATTTTGCTGAACAGTATATGATGGCTTGACAGAACTTCTCCTGTATTACATTTAGTGCATACACCTGTAGCTTGCTGTAATATTTATTGTAAATGTTTTAAAGAGGAATTCTCTTTTGCAGGAAAATTTTTGTAGCACATCCAAGAAAAAACATCATGCAACAGATGCCATGCAAGTTTGCATGTTTCTTTAGAGTCATCAAAGTAAAGGGAGTTACATTTCAACAGCTGAACTTCTTCAGGCGGAAAGTAAGCTTATATAACATTGCATACTATCTCAAAAGCTGGAATTGATTACAGCTGTATAATTTCTGGATTGATTAATTGATTATGAACCACTATGTCACTGTCAACTCTTAGCAACAACATAGATAAACCATCTGTCCTTTTAAGCCTCTCACCATTTTGCCCATCATAGTTGTAATTGAGTCCATCCATTTTGCTGCTGTTTGTCCTCTTCTTTCTTTCTGTCTCTACCAGCACCCTCTCTTTACGCTCATATTCACTTGGATATGATGGCCCTTCAGTATTTGGAATTTACAAATGGAGATGAAGATACATTTGTTAAATATCCCACAGAGAGAAAAAGTAACACTGGGATAGATTAAATTGTTGTTGCTCTTGGGTTATATTGTAGTCACATCATCCATGGATTACATTTGTAGAGCAAGGAAGAATTGTAATTTATTTAAGATAGCATTCATATGTGCTGTATAGAATGTAGCTAAAACAGGGCTGTCAAACTCAGGGTGCATCATGTGCTAACCACACCCGGTTTAGTGAAGGGGGAAAAAAATCCTGATAAGTTATGTGACACTGCCATGACGATGTGAGTTTGACATCCCCGAGCTAGAAAAACAGGTACATCTTTTGTTTTCTGTATATTTCTGTAAGTCAAGTGATGTTTAATGATTCACAGAGTATTAAAGTTGAAACTTTCAACTAGAATTTAAGGTACTCTTAGTGATAATCTTGCATTATTGTTTTAAAATATAAAATAATGTAAGATAAAAATATCCCTGGATGTGTTACTAGGTAAAAAAAAGCTCCCCTGAAATTATCATACATAAATTCAATCAATACAATGTGACTTTTTCAGGAGTACATAGAACGAGAAAAGTGTGATTTGAAGAAACCTAAATATGTTAAAATGGCTGTTTTACAAAAAAATGTTTTTCTTTTCCAGTATGTAATGCAGCATAAGAAAACACTTTTTCAGCAAGCAAAGCTGAAGCCAGCATCAGCAGTACCGCCTTGCCTAGAAAGACAGCGTTCAAATGAGGAGACAATGATTGTCCATGAGGTGAAATCAGTTTCACCTCTTCTGCCTCCCTTCTCAGAGAAACCAGTGATGAATGAAGAAACATTGAAATTGACAGCAGCTACTACTACTGTTGCAAAAACGGTGGAAGAATCAACATCGAAAGAAGAAAAAGATTGGAAAGAAATGAAATTAAATTTGGATACTTTACCTAACATTTTGGTTCGTTTGACCAAAATTAAACTTACAGGTAGGTCTTTTTTTCCCTTTCTTTTATGGAACTGTTTTCATTACATGTATTTTCTTCTTTGCATTTGTTTATTTTGATTTTTCAATCATTTTTTTAAAAAAGTTCTGCAGCCTCATACAGTGCTTCTCAACTATTGATGAGTTACCCAAAATTTTATAAAAGTGGTTTATCTTTGGACAGTGATATACAAACCCATTACCCAATCACAACAGTGACATTTAAATGATCTTAAAGCAGGGCTGTCAAACTTGTGTCCTCATGGCATCATCACATGACATATCGTGACTTTTTTCCTCTTTACGCGTGGGCAAGGTCAGGACGTGATGCATCCAGCCCACAGGCCATGAGTTTGACACCCCTGACTTAAAGTATTTTACCTACATTGCAGAGGTAGTATTCAGCAGGTTCTGACAAGTTCTGGAGAACTGGTAGCGAAAATTTTAAGTAGTTCGGAGAACCGGCAAAAACCACCTCTGACTGACCCCGCCCCCATCTATTCTCTGCCTCCCGAGTCCCAGCTGATCAGCTGGGTTTTCTTTTGTTGCCTTGCACAGGAGAACGGAGCTGGAAAGCAGGTTAGTGGGGTTGGGGGGGAATGGAGATTTTGTAGTATCCTTCCCCTGCGACACCCACCAAGCCACGCCCACAGAACTGGTAGTAAAAAAAACTGAATCCCACCACTGCTACATTGGATAAAAAGGAATTTCAAATCAGCATTTTTGTGTAATGAAGGAAAACGTTTGAAAAGCACTGGTCTAATCTTACATCTATTTAGCAAATAGAAGAGCTGTGAATTCAGTAGACATGTTTGGCATTATTGCAGCCTTATTTCCTTGTCTATTATTAGTCATTTCATGTAAGGAAATGTAGCATTAGAAAGTTGGTTTTTATATTCTCACATAAAGAAGCACAGTTACAGATTTCCATTTTTTGTGCTTTCAATTGTTCATCACAAAATATCTCAGTGTTTGAAGTATAGTTCTTCATAAGCTGCCTTGAAATTTCTTTGGATTTAAACTTGTTATTTGTAGAGAACATTTTCATTTAAAAGTGTGGACAGTTCTATTTTTAAACTAAAATTGAGTTTTGGGGGAAAACTTCCATAGATGAATAGGGTTTGTATTGATTTTCTTTTAACTGCGCTCTTCATATATTTCACACACAGCAGAAAAAGAGAGAGATCCACAATTTTTCCAAAGGCTTTTAAGATTTTGGGATATCTGCTAGAATGAGATCAGTAGCTCTGCATCAAAACAAATGTTTTTGCTAGTTTTGCTGTATGCTTCTGCTATGATATTCATTCTGCCAGGGAACATTGGTGCCTCTGTATCATCAGAGAGTCATTTAGTTAAATGGTGGAGAATGGCAGTAGGGATGGGCAGAAACTATTTTTAAAGCACATTAAGCACAGAGATAGTCCTTATTTAATGTTGATAATTGGGCCAACATTTCCATATCCAAGATACGCAGGCCTAAAGCACAACTTCATGTGACTGCAATGCTTAGCAGTGAATGTCCCAGCACTATCCATTGCCATGATTAAATGAATCACCTTTGGTCATTAAATGAAAACCTCATGTGTCTGTAACTTCTGATTTCCTGCCAGCTTCCCCATTGACTTTGCTTATGGGAAGGTCACAAATTGTGATCATGTGACCATGGGACACTGAGATGGTCAAAAATACCAGCCAGTTGACAAGTGCTTAGTTTGCAGTCATGCGGATGTGGGGTTCTGTAACAACTGGAACTTTAGGAACCAACTGTAAGTACCACTTGTTCAGCAGCATTCTAAGTTTCAATGCTTGCTGAATGAATGGTAGTTAACCAAGAATCGCTTATATGTTTTTGTATGAGGCAAGGGTTTGTCTTGAAATATTGAAAAACAATATACCTGATTTTTGGCAGTTATCCTTATTTGTCTATAGCTGTCCATGTTTGATGGAACAGTCAAAAATGCTTCCAGGATCTACAAGTTGTGCACAATCCTTGAAGTGAGAAGAATAAAAAGTATAGAGAGAAAGGGTAAGAGAGATCTTCATGCATTCAGGTATGTTTGTCTCAAGGGAGACAGCAAATATATTTGAATGTATGAATAATTATTTATTTATTTATTTAATTTGACTTGTATGCCGCCCCCTCTCCAAAAGGACTCGGGGTGGCTCACAACTAAAACATAACAATAAATAATTACCTAAAAACAGATTAAACAAGGTACAAGTCAAATACAAAATTTAAAAACCCAAAGTTAAAACACAATCAAAACCCCCCAGGAGGTCAGCACAGCCCGGACTGCGCAAATAACCAGGTCTTTAAGTCGTGGCGGAAGGTGCGGAGATCGGGGGCCAGCCGGAGCTCCGGCGGAAGCTGATTCCATAGAGTGGGAGCCGCCACAGAATAGGCCCTCCCCCGGGTCACCGCCAAACGACATTGAGTCGCGGATGGCCCCCCGAGGAGCCCCCGTCTGTGCGCTCGTACAGGGCGGTTGGTATTTGATGCTGGCAGGAGTCGTTCTCCGTAAATACCCCGGACCCATGCCATGTAGGACTTTGAATGTTAACACAAGAACCTTGAATCTCACTTGGAGGACAACCGGTAGCCAATTCAGGTCACACAGGAGGGGTGTAATATGGGAGTACCAGGAAGCTCCCATCACCACCCGCGCGGCCACATTCTGCACCAGTTGGAGCCTATTAATTACAAATTAATTTTATTTAAAAGTAATTTGTGAATAATTGGCTTCTTTTGTGAATAGCTATTTTGGAGTCGATACAGTGGCTTATTTCAATTATCAGATCCTACTTCTATATTGCATTTAGGTTTTGGACAAGTTATTTGTTTGTATCAATTTGCACTTTGAGAAACAGGTATTTAATTTATGATAAAAGCTATGCTTCCACAGCAGCTGTTCTATGACAGAGCACATCGCTTTAAAAAGAACAATTTGTGTTCACAGTCCAAGTATAATTTGAATTCTCAAATTATTCCAAATACTATAGTATATGTATTAGTGACAAATCTGCTACATATCGATAGATAGCTTATCGAATGCCTTGTTTAGCACCCATTTGAAGTTACAATGGTGTAAAAACATAACCCAAGAGGTAGTGAGGTTGTAAGCTTTTCGCAAGACATGATATTCTGCTCAGCAACTGTGATTGCTAAATGAGGACTACCTATAGTGTTAAAATATTTTTTCCCAGTTAAGTGACTGATAACAGACATCGACATGATTTGCAGATTCAACAATAATTCTTCTTTGCTTGGATCTCAGGACAGCAAAGTTAGAGTATTATATCTTAGCTTATGTGTTAAGTAGGCCATTAAATTTTACTAGTTTGAATTTGGAAGAAAAGAAAAAATCAATATCTTATTTTATGAATAACAAAAAAAGTATGGATTCTAGCAACTTTTACATAATATCTAAAAAAATACTGATTTAACACATTCTAGTAAATGGTTACATAAATTAGCAAAATTTGGGAATTGTTTGCTAGATGATACAACAATTTAGAGAACAGAATAGGTTTGCAGAGGCTTGTGTAATAATGATCCTGATTTAGTATTATGGTGAATGTTGTTAGCATTACAGTGTGCTTTTTTCAAGACAATTTTTTTAAAATAGTTTGACTAACATTTGGTTCAAATACTGTCAATTGTGAGAATATTTTAAGCATATGGACTCTTTCTAATGTTCATGATGTAACTGCCGGTGGAACAACCATATAACGAAAAACAAATCTAGGTATACTATGTAAACAAATTGGTGAGTCTTTTACCACTAACATTACTCTTACAGTGTTTCAATGAGCAAAGTGTGAAAGTGCAAGAAGAAAAATATTGATACAGACATTTTTTTGTAGCTTTCCTTGGGGAAACACTAAAATTTAGAGTAGTATGATGAAATTCTCCAACTATTCCCATTAAAGCAAAACTACATTTTTTTTCTTATTTTCGCTACACATTTATTATAATATTTGTGATAATGATTTGTATGCAGGATTATATGATGAAGAACACCATGACTTAGGTGGAGGTCTTTTAGGCAGTAGGCTGGGGGGTGGGTAGGTGGAATATAGCAAATATTGTCTGCCACCCCAGAATTTCCAATCCCATAAACCCTACCTAGTTCTTTTAGACCTCTTAATGACATTCCACAATAGATAATCCTCGACTTACAAGCATAATTGGCCCCAAATTTATATTGCTAAGTGAAATATTTACTAAGTGAGTTTTGCCCCATTTTACGTGCCACGTTTGATAAGTGAATTACAACAGTTGTTAAATTAATAACATGCTTGTTAAGTGAATCTGGCTTTCCCGTTGAGTTTGCTTGTCAGAAGGTCACAAAAGGTGATCACATGATCTCAGGACACTGTAAACGTCATAAATATCCAGTTGTCAAGCATCCGAATGTGAATCACATTACCATGCGGATGCTGCAATGGTCATCAGTGTGGGAAATGGTCAAAAGCCACTTTTTTCAGGGATGTGGTAACTTTGAACAATCACTAAATGAACTGTTGTAAGTTGTGGAGGCTCGTACTTCCAAGTGTTGGTAAGTAAGAGCACAGGTATTCTTCATTTACTGACCATTTATTCAGAAACCATTTGAAGTTACCATGGTTGAAAAAAAAACAACTTTACGGGCTGTTTACAACCTTTGCACTATACCTTAGTCATGTGATCACCATTATAGTCAGTATGTATTGTTTCCCTTTTTTTCTCCCTTTGCAAGGAGTAGATTAATTGGAAAGAAAGGGATTGCAAGAAAGCCCAGAGCTGTAAGCTGTACGAAAAATATGCAAAAACCTCACAGATCTGTTTTGAAATCTTTTTCTTTCCAATCAATTTTAAAGAGGAATTCTCTCCTTTGTCTGACCCTTTCCTGCTTCCAGCATAATTGTGTGGTTCTCAATGTCTACAAGAACCAACAGCTCATAACCCCAATTCGGACCAGAACTTCTATCACTAAGGGAGGTGATCATTAAATGAGACATGCCTGATTGTACAACCTTTTTTTTTTGCAATGGTCGTTAAGTGAATCACATGGTCATTAAGTGAAACCAGCTTCCCTCATTGACCAGGAGCCGGCTAGGAAGGTTGAGAGTTGTGATCATGTGACTCTGGGAAAGAGATTGTGATCATGTGACTCTGGGAAGGAGATGCAGGTTGCCAAGCTTCCAGATTTTGATCACAGGACTGTGGGGATGCCGCAGTGGTTATAAGTGCAAGGACTGGGTCATAAGTCACTTTTTTTCTTTTGATGTGTAAAATAGCAAACAGTTTTCTCGCTTGAAATCTGTCTCTCTGCTCTGAAGTGTGGGGGATAAGAGTCAGCCAAAGGAGAAATTGCCGACACAGATTGCTTGCTTTTTTTTCCTCCTCTGCAGAGCAGAGTAATTGGAGAGGAGAGGAGAGGAAGAGAGTTCAAGAAAGCATGTTGGTTGCATAATGCACCAAGTGCCTAGCCTCAAGTTGTGATTGATTGCATTGCTTTTGAAGTGTACAAAACTGTGCACAGCACTTGAGTAGTCCAAAGGGCAAGGGAGTGGTTAGAAGGCAAACAAAAGCTGAAAGTGAGAAAGTGGGTACATCTTGTGTCTTTTCAACTGGAAAGCACAGGGGTGGTCCCTTGATTTTCCAATCAGTGACTGCTTAGCAGTGGAATTGTCAATCCCAAGTAGAATCTTCAGATAAGGCTCACCAGTAGTATGCTATGTTGGTTGCACTGCTGCCTAACTGAATGGATTTAGTCAAGGGTGGGAAGCTGAAAGGTAATCCCAGAGGTTCCTTTATTTCACTAAAATTCAGAATAACAGTTGGAAGGGGCCTTGTAGGTCATTTAGTCCAACCCCCTGCTCAAGCAAGAGACCCTGTACCATGGGTGTCAAACTCACTGTGTCACGTTGCTGTCGTGTGATGTTTCGCGATGTTTTTCTCATCTGCGGAGCTGGCCTGTGCATGATGCATCTGGCCTGTGGGCCGCCAGTTTGATGTCCCTGCCCTATACCATTTCTGACAAGCGGCTGTCCAGTCTCTTCTTGAAAGAGTGATGAAGCATCCTCAACTTTTGAAGGCAAGCTGTTCCATTGGTTGATTGTTCTCACTGTCAGAAAATGTCTCCTTATTTCTTACTTCTTATTTCTCAGAAAATGTCTCCTTATCTCTCCTTGATCAGTTTCCATCCATTGTTCCTTGTCTGGCTTTCAGGTGCTTTGGAAAGTAGATTGTTCCCCCTCCTCTCTGTGACAGCCCCTCAAACATTGGAACACTGCTATCATGTCAACTGTGGTCCTTCTTTTCACTAGACTAGCCATCCCCAGTTCTCACAACCATTCTTCATATTATATTATTATTATTATTATTATTATTATTATTATTATTTATTAAATTTATATCCCGCCTCTCTTCCCCCATCGGGGAACTCGAGGCGTTACAACAAGATAAAAAGCAGTTGCCTATACAATATAAAATCAAAAAACTCGTTCATATCATCCAGACATACAAGAGGGAAGAACAAGGTCTCAATTCCATGCCCTCCGACAAAGCCAGGTCTTAACAGCTTTGCAGAAAGCAAGTAGATTGGGGATGGTTCTGATGTCCCAGGGAAGCGTATTCCAAAGGGACGGTGCTGCCACAGAGAAGGCTCTGCCAGCGGCCCTGCCAGCCGACATTGTCTGGCCGCGGTATCTGGAGCAAACCCTCCTGTGGGATCTAACTGGCGCTGGGAGGCATACGGTGGCAGTAGGTGTCTCAAAGGTATCCCCGCAAGCCATGAAGGGCTTTAAAAGTTGTCACTAGCACCTTGAATTACACCCGGAAGACCACCGGCAGCCAATGCAGCTCGCGGAGGATAGATGTTATATGGGCGCACCTAGGTAATATGTTTTAGCCTCTAGGCCCGTATTCATTATTCATGCCTTTTACTCCTACTTTTTAGCCATATGAAACCTTTGGGGGATATCAATCAGCTGGATATGATGAGATGATAATATTTAGATATACATCATTACCCAAGCCATAGTGGGGATTCTGTGGAAGTCTTGAGCCAATGTCTGGAGGTTGGCAAGGATTGGAAGAGAAGCATCAGCCCTACAAGTAGGCCAGACTAAGAATCCAATGCTGGGTGTATCAGTTATAGTTCTGTTTGGAGGTCCTGATAACAATCACCCATGAATTTATCAGCTTGCAAGGACTATTGAATTATATTCTATATGGGGCTGCCTTTAGGGACTGCTAGCCTGGAAACTGTAGTTAGTACATAATGCAGAAGCCCATCTTCTGTTGAGTGAAAGCCTCTGGGATTTTATATATAATACCAATGCTGAGGTACTTTACTGATTGCCTCAATTTCCAAGTACAATTCAGAGTGCGGGTTGTCACCTCTGGAGCCCTATGTGCCTCAATTCCTAAGTCCTTAGAAGATTTCCTACTCTCCTACTCTTCTACTAACAGAATATTATTCCCTGTTAGGAAGCTTAAGACTTGAGATTTAGGGAAGAAGTATGAGGAAACAATGCTTCTTGAATATACTTTCCATTCGTAAGCAATTCCTTACTTTTAGAACTTACTTTCAGATTCCTTACTTTTAGAACTTACTTTCAGATTGAACTCTTCCTGCTGATTTTTAACAGGGTATTCAAGTGAAATTGTTCCAGAGAATATTGTACAATTGTTCCTGAAATGGATGCCAAAGGTGATAATGCTCTTTGTAAGACTTCATTATATTGTTCTTGATATATACAAATCTTCAGGAATCCTGATGGAGTGTATAACACAGGTTATAATTAATAAATAAATATGTGAAACACTTGGGTTCAGTAACAGTATCTTATCTTGGGTTAGTTCACCATTTTCTGTGGCAACTATACCCTTCAAGAAGCTATAGGAAGTTTAACATAAGAAAACTTTATAGGAGTCAGCTTTAAAGGTAAACACATATTTATTTGCTTTATCAAAGACTGAGATGATGTGCTTGACTCTTAAGAACTTTGTTTATGAATATAAGGTCTGAGCCAGCTTACAGCTATAGCCAGCCAATTGGATAAAGTAGAATGTATTACAGCTGCTTTAATGAGCTCCTGATAAGTTACAATGAAATTAACTTGGAGAAATCAATGAAGGCTTTAATTAGAACACTGGCTCTGGTGTAAATTCTTTGTGGGCATTAAAATAATAATGTTACACAGACTGCTCCTCATTTCCCTATTTATAAATGGGCTACTATCTTGCTATTATACATAAGTTTAAGGCAGTCTCTCTGATAAGTTTTAATTAAACTTCTAGTTGCAGTGAAAAAGAAAATATATGCCTTATAAATGGAAACCTCGTACGTGTAGCAAAATTTGATAAAAACCAAATAGGAAGTCAGCAATATATGCCATTTGCATTTTTAGCTGTTCCCATTCTGTTTCTATGTTGTACTTTTTGTTGATAAGCCGTCGAGTTGCTACAGAGTCAAGTGGCCTCTAAATGTGGATGAATAACTACAGATAAAATGTGGATGAATAACTGTCAGTACAGGTAGACCCCAACTTATGACCACAATTGAGCCCAAGATTTCTGTTGTTAACTGAGATAATTTAAAAAAATTTGCCCCATTTTATGACTTTTCTTGCTCCAGTTGTTAAGTGAATCACTTGCAGTTGATAAATTAGTAACCTGGTTGCTAAGTGAATCTGACTTCCCCATTGACCTTGTCAGAAGGTTGCAAAAGGCGAGCACATGACCCCGGGACACAGCAACCGTCACAAATATAAACTAATTGCCAAGCAGCTGAATTTTGATCACATGATCATGGGGATGTCAGAAAGGTCATAACTGTGAAAAACAGTCATAAGCCACTTTTTTCAGTGCCATTCTAACTTTGAACAGTCACTAAACAAACTATTGTAAATTGAGGACTACCTGTACTACTTTTAATGGTTATAAACGAAGGGCAATTTAAGATTGTACCTGTATTCTCCAGAGCTTTGGCCCTAATAAAGGATATTCCCTAGAGGAGATTACTATGGTAATTCACATAAGATGCACAATTACACAAGGGGAACACATTTCTGTGGGAACATCTTTACTTTTTAATTTTTCTAAGAAAAATACTATGACTAAATAAAAGAATAAACAGTCAAATGCACAGTTTTAAAATAATATAAAAAATAATATAGATGAAAAATTTACAAATGGTAAAATATAGTCTAATGGCCAGCAAATCTAAAATGTTATGGCTAATATACTCTAGTACATCTATTACAAATTTCATATCCTTTTTTTAAAATCAGAACATGTTCTCTATTAACCTTCAAAACCCTCTGATTAACATAACAGAATTGAAATAATTAAAAAAAAGGAAGAAAGAAGCATAGGCCGTATTTCATCAATAAATTGTCAATAAATTATAAATTGGGCTTAACAAATATCCGTTATTGTTTATTGTAAGATTTTAAAATTTGGTCATGTTTCTCAGTATTCTCTCTTGTCTTATGCAATTCTTTTGTAGCAACTCTACTTATTTGAAAATACTGGAAACAGTTAACCAGAATTTACCCTCTTTTTCCTGCATTCTGCTAAGGCAAAATGCAGGATTATTGCTGTTCCACAAATGTGGCACTGCTGTCCATGATTATTGTCCATTACTACCTTATTAATAATGTAACTGACGTGTTATGAATGCAATAGTATAAATTATCTTCCGTTTGTTTATTATTGCTGAATTGTTTATTTATATTTCAGTCCTGGTTGTAGGTACAGCTTCAGCTGGATTTGCGCTTGCACCTGTGCCATTTGACTTAAGCTGCTTCCTATTGGTCACCCTTGGAACAGGTCTGTCATCGTGTGCAGCTAATTCCATTAATCAGGTCAGTGTTTTATTAATAGCTTTTTCACATATTTAGTTCAGCAGCAACTTAACAATTTTCATTTGTACTGATGAGGTTATACTATGGTGAATCAAAGGGTAAGCATGTGGAAACGATTGTTTATGTTGGGAAAATAAAAATGTGATTTAAAGCAGCATAAGTGGTATCAGGAATGCACAGTAGAAAAGGAATGAATTGTATAAAGCTAAAGGTACAGTTAGATCTTGGTGGTGTTCTCAAATCTGTTATTATCTAATGTCTGAGTAAAGGACTTCCTTTCTGTCTTTTGATTGTGTAGTGCAAGTAATATGTGCCTCAGTGCACTGATTTAAATTGAAGGAAACTCAGAAAGTGTTGTACAATTCAGTTTTTTCTTGGAAAGTCAGATGTATAGATGTTGATGCACAAAATCAAAATTTCTTAAGCTTTATAGTGCTATAGAAACATCACACATACATCTTTCTTTAGTTGCATTGGCAACCAAAGTATAGTTATAACAGTCTTTGGAATAGTATGGTATGGAGAATCCATAGCCACCTAATCCAAACAGATAATGGATAGTTTGAAGGCGCCCAAAGGTGCTTTTTTTCAAAAGGCAATTGGACTTTGGTTTTCCTTTGTTTTGAAAAGAAAGCAGTTTTAGGACAACCATGGCCTGCATGACTGAAAATCTCCATAGACATTTGAAGCATTGCCTGTCATTCCAGCAGGTATTGCTAATGAATCCAAACTTTTTTTTTTTAGGTTTAAGAAACAGTTTGAGAATCTCCCCTCCCCATCTACTCCTGAGAAAGGAATAAAACTTTTGTCTGCATTCTGCATGCTATTTCTTAATTTCCAATATAGAGAGTTCAGCTTCATTGGAATGAATTTAAAGAGAATTTGAAAGAAATGATAGCTGTACAAAATAAACACATCATTAAAATGTATCACTAAATAACTTTGTATCATTACATATATGAGTCTAAGTCTCTTGTAATTCTCCCTCCCAAACTAAGAAAGACTACCAGAAGGCTTCTTTTCTTTTTAAGTAATTGTAGCTTAGAATTATGTCCAACTCTCAAACTATAATTAATTCAAATTATGGTCTATTCTGAATCAGCACACTGATTTTAATTAAACTATATTTAGTTTTAAGGTTAGTTGATATTAAGGTTTAGTTGACTGAACACTGGCTAATTGAAAAGGTACATGAAAGAGAATAAGGATACTTACAAAATCTGCAGACTCATCATGTAAAAATAAAGTACAGTTTATTGCTACATTCAAATTAAGCTATAAAGTATAGGTTGCTTTGAATTGTAGTCTTAATTGAGAACGTGTGTTTTTCAGACATGATAGCAGATTCTGGAAAGTGAAGTTCATATAATCATAAAATATAAGGATTGGAACATATCTGAGATCATCTAGTGCAAACTCCTCTACAATGAGAAATCCATTACTACCATGTCCCAAATACTATGTCCAGACTTGGCAGATTGATAGCAGGAGTTTTCTTTTTTTTTTCTGGATGTGAACTGGAATGCCTGATCATTTTTTCCTTAGTTTCCTATGGGACCCCATCAAGTTCTCCTGGGGTCATCCTAGGGTTCCAAGCGATACAGCTTGAAAAACCTTATATATATAAAATGCCTCCACTGCCTGATATAGGATTAATTCAGTTTAAAGGCTTTGGGGTCAGATTTACAAAGTGTCTTCCAGGTATATTTTTCACAGATCTCATGAGGTATATTTCATCTCTTATCAGGAATCTGTCTTCATGAAAATTCATACCATGTTTAAAGAATCCAACGTGTTTCCATAGTTGTCACTTCCAGTATTCCTCCTTGTAGCGTTTTCAAAGCATGAATGTCCTGGATCAGTGGAAAGAGATTTTTCTTCCTGTTCAAACATGTTGTCCATTTCTTCCAGGCATATGGAATAATGTTCCATAATAAGAAAGGCAAAAGGAGTAATCTGTTTCATTTTCATTCAGTTGCTGCTTTAAATATTATTAGCAATCTATGCACCACACACATACAATTTGTTGATTGACTAATTCAGGCTATGATGATGGTTCAGGTTTAGTTGGTTTATTTGTTCAGTACATTGATTAGACTTTTGATCTATGTTGCCTTCATTAATTTTAAAGTGACCTTGATTCAATACATAGAGAAAAGTTATGGGAAAACTGACAGTTACAACTGTAAATTGCAATTTGCTTCATTTAATTATAATGATGCATGAAAACAACTGTATGCAAGATTGATGTGCCATTCCTGGAGGTCTCTCTGTTTCATTACCTATTTTTTAAAAACTTAAGGGTGCATACTTGCTTTTCTCCTTTTCATTTTTTTATTCGCTCATTAATGTCCTATGTAAAAGCATTTTTTATCATCTAACAGTACTGTACTGTACTACTGTACACTTGTTACAATATGCGTTTGACAGAATGCTGCTTAGGTTTCAGTCACTTCCTCCTCTTTGGGGCAGAAGCTTGAATCCACTCCTTTTCAGAGCTGAACAGTCCTCTTCCTCAATCCCTGAGGCTTTTGGCAGCAGGTCTTCACTGGAGGACTAGAAATAGTGTTAGCAAGAAGATTCTGGGATGCCTTCTAAAGCGGCAGAGAAAAAGAGCTTTCCTTTGTGTCAATTATTCCATCTTACCATCCCTTCCACTTGGTTTTCTTTCATCATATGGGAAACTTCTTAACTTTGTTTGTCTATGCTAGACTTTTCAGTGCCCAATCCAAGATTTCTAATCTTCTATAGTAAATTCGAGGATGAACAGTTTGTCTTTAGCCTCTTCATGCCCTCTGCTAAGAAGTCATTTAGGTTGCCCTTATCCTTTACTCTTCTTTAAGTCTTGGTTATATTCTATGGAATGTTAAAGTTAATTATGGATAATATGCATCTTAACTTATTAGATTTCAGACAGTGAACAATTTCATATTTGATGATACCAAGGTGTATGGTATATACTCGTAGGTAAGACAAGTAAGCCAAAATCCATTAGATGATCATTTTGAATTGACACAGTAAAAAGTGTTGCATGGCTCACTGTTTGAGCAACCTCAGTGACTAAGAAGTCCTATTAGTTTTGTGTGTGTGTGTGTGTGTATTATTTATACATTTACTAAGTGTTTATAGGTTTTATGTTTTTTTTATTTAGGATATGCATGTGTTTAGTGATAGTTGTAAGAATAAATAGGAAATTGTTTTTGGGGGTGGGACAAAAAGCTAATTGTAATATCCATTTTTAGAAACAAATTCCATTCATTATACTATACACTGGTAATTATATTGTAAAGTGCATTAAATGGAACTTCTTCATCCTAGAGAGACAGTGCCAATCTTTGTGAACAAGTAAATACTTTGGCCTCTTACAAAGGATGGAACAAAAGGCTTGTTGAATTATGAAATATATCAGCTCTAGGGTTTCCAAATTATGCCTCCCATTTTGCTTTTATAACCCTTTTCTCCCAAATAAATAAGAGAAGAAAATAAAATCCCACCTTCCCATCCCATTTCTCTTTCATAAATATTTTATTTTTTTCACAATATGAATCACATTTCCAACCTGGGTTTTTTTAGTGAAGGATCCATTTTAGACTTGTAAATCTGTTGTCCAATCTTTATGAAAACTGAACATCAGGGTTATAGTAGTGAATAACCCTTTATGTGAAAAAATACATTATTAAAATTCAGCAGCATTAATCTTCGTGATATGCCACTCCAGTGGAGATAAAACCTGTAGTGTTTACAATAAAATCTATGGCTTTGAAATCTTAAAATAAATCATATGAATTCTTCTCAGACTGGAATGGTTCGAAGTAGGAGAATGTTGAAAAAGAAACCAGGATGTTTAAAATGATTTGATTATAGTGGCTGAAATATAAACAGTTGTGGTTGGGTTTGATAGATAATAACTTAAATTTCAGGTAAAACTTGGAATGGATATGAAAGTAAATGTGGTCAGCTAGAAGATTAAACAAATAAAAAGGGCTAAGGTAGATTCTCCAGAATTTATAAAAAGTATGTGGTAATTTGATATTAAAATCTGCCTTCCTCCCTCCCTCCCTTGTGTTTTTTAAGAACAAAGTGCTGGATTTTTTGTGTGTTAATTATATTTCCTACTCTAGCAGTATATCCATAGGTATAGAACCTTACTTTAAAAAATCAGTGTGTTGTACATGGAATATTTCATTGTCCAAAAACTATGGATAAAGCAAAAGAAACAACACAGTTAAATGGTTCAATAAGTCGTCCACTCCAAAACAATTTCCCTGGTATTTAATTCCAGAGAAATAGTTTCGGAAAAGAAAATAAATCAGATCCATTTAACTCTGTCATTTCTTTTGCTTTATCCATAGTTTCTATATTTTGCAATTCACAATAGTTCTTTACCTTTAAAATTCTCTGTGGAAGTTATCATGGCATAATCATTTGTCTTGCTGTATTTTTGAAACTGAAGAGGTAGACAGAGGTCATTCTGGCATCCCTGCAGCAAGATCTTCTTTGTCTTTACTTATGATTTTGGCTGAAGCCTGTTGAGAAGTTAAAATGCTTGATAACATTTCAGCCAATGCAGGATTTAAAATCTGTTATGGTTTACAACTGTTGCTGCTCTTGAGGGCCTCAACCAGGTAGCAGTTAAACCTGCAAGCTTGTCATAGAGAAGCTTCCTTAGCTCTATTGCTTCCAATATGCAACATCTGTAGCAAGAGATGAGGTATAAATTTAAAAATGTGGAGTGCTGCCTCAGTAATTTTACATTCAAAAGCCCTCCTTTATGAATATATGAATCTTATCAGGTGCTCCCTCTAAGACCTTATTCTAATCTCCTCTCTCCCCCCAATAAATAATTTATTTATTAAATTTATATGCACCAATCTCACTGTGATTGAGATTGATGCACTGTCATCCAGACTGTCACTGTCTGGGTGGCTTACATGGTAAAACAACATAATAATATTATATAACATTAAAACAATAAATATAACTCTAAAATTAACAGAGAATTGACCAAAGTAGGGGGCAGTATATGATAGGTTGGAGGTGGGATCTTCTGTTTAATCCACTAACCACTTCTACAGTGGCATGTCCTGGGCCAATTAGCAGAGCCAAAAGTTTTAAAGACCTTTCAGAAGGTGAAGAGGATGGGGGCAGATCACCTCAAAATATATGATGTTCCAGAGTGCAAGAGCCATAGCAGAAAAGGCTCTTCTCCTGGACCCCACTAGCCAGAATTCCTTGACTGACGGGATCTGCAGCATGCCCCTACTGCTGGCATATGTGGAGAGGCCAATCCCATTAGGGTGAGATGGAAGTAAAAAAGAAAGAGGAAAGATCAATGATAAACAGAAATTCAGTTTTGTTTCACTTTCTGGTGCCTGACTTTGGAATTTGATCAATGGGGAAGCTTTCGGATTTCAATTTTTTTTTCTATTTGTTCAGGAGAAAATTCTATTTGCTAAAGATTCTTAGGTGTTTAATTTTAACAATATCCAGTATTGATTTCTTCTCTCCTTTTTGATACATTTTATTGCTATTATTTTCCATACTTTCCAATTTTTAAATAACTTCAGTTAGTAAATAAATATGTGGTTAATTCAAATACTGATGGTCAATTCAGTTTTCATTTTCTATTTAATTAGCCTAATCTCTTAATCTCTGTTAATCTTGGATTCTCTTCCTGGATCAAGTCACTCTTAGACTTCTCCAACTGAAGTCCATAGTGCCAAAAGAAAGCCATCTTACTGCTGGTGCTTGGTCACCCATCATATCATTTATTCATCAGTTAGAAAAATCAAAAGCAAGAAAACTAAAAAGTAAGCAAATTTGTAATGATCTTTATCAGATTGTATTGACTGATACAGCCTAAGTAACTGCCCATATTTCATAAATTAAGAGGGAGAAGATCATCTTGTTGTCTTTTGGTTAGAACATGATGAGAAGACTTTATTAAGCGTTACAACCTGCATTTTGCTTTCTCAAAAAGAGTTTTGTATTCCCCAGGAGTAAAAGTGAAATTTGATCATGTGAGAATGTTTCAATTTAATCTGGATAAACCTTTCAAGTTACATGCAATACATTGTGATCCTTGGATGAAATACGTTAAAAAACAAGACTAGTAGGCTAGTGATATTTTTGAATGAATAGAGAATGGGGAGTCAATATGTGTTACTTCTGTGTATTTCATTTGAGATTAACACCTGATGCATCTCTAGTTTTCTCTGAAGTTTCTTTTTGTTTTGACTGAGCTGAGGGCCCGCAGCAGGCAGCTCTTCCTTTCATCTTTCTCTGATGATCAAAAGATTCCCAAGTTGTGGTTATTAAAACCTGATGTTTAAGTTCTGGAGTACAAGACTGTCCATGTAGGAGGCAGCCGATGATGTAATTTACAATATGTAATAAATATCTGGGAAGTGCAATGCTGGAATCTATCTCTGTTCTCAAAAAAGTTCTGATATATGTTGCTTTGATATTTAACTGCTTGGCAGGCTTCATTAGTGGTTACTTTGAGACTCATAACTTATGAGTCGTATAATTCATAACTGGAACTCCACAAGATCAAGTGAGCATGAAGAAATCTTCGGTATTGAGGAAGAATGGCTCAACCATAAGCAGTAAAAATGACAAGCACTTAGAGACCCAACCTTCATAAGTACAATAAATTTTAAAAGCAGAGATAATCTTTCCAAAGCATGAATTATTTGACCTGTGACTGAAACTTGATAAAGTATCTTTGGTAGAATGTAATAAATTAGTGAGTGATATTAGGAAGACATCTTGAGTTAGAAGCATGCTACAGATACCCATGGAGCACACAGGTGATAGGTGGGAGGCTTTGCTAATATTTGGTCTCTGGGTTTATTTTATATGCCAAATTAAATGGCTTTTAAACCAACAAAATAATGAATGTAATAAAGTAAAGAAGATATCTTTCTGATACTACTTTATTTACTTGTGTGATTTCAGATCACTAGAGTGGAGCAATGTTCAGGTTGCTTGCAATCTCATAATCTTGTATTCTCTCAGCTGTATTTTTTTTCTTTAAAAAACAATTTTCAACTTTGGTGAAAGTTCTGAGTATTTAATAGTAGAAATCTGAATGCCAAGGAAACAATTTGCCATACAATTTCTGTGATGTAACTCAAATTCACTGGGAATGTTTTTAAGCTAAAATGTATTGCTTAAGCACTCATTTCATTTGTTAAAAAAAACTTGCAAAAAAGTAGACTTAGATTTGTTTCCATTACAGAATCTCTTCTAACAAATTTTAATAGATTTCTTTTTAAGAAAATGAAGGGAAGATGCATTCCATAAAGCAGGTGCTACATGAGAGAAGGAAGAGAAGGCACAGAGACAAAGTGAGCATGCTTCTTAGACCTGCTAAATAATATTGCTTTACAAGTCAACCTGGAGATATCTGGTGAGTTAGCCAGAACTGCAGAGAAGTGGTCCCAGAAATAACCTGGTTCTAGCACCCTAATTTAGATCTGGAAGCCCACTGGGAGCCAATGGAATATGTGAAGCACTATGCTATATTAGTTAGGCATAGCATGGTGTACCCAAAGCTGCTCACACAACTGCATTCCAGAATAGCTGCAGTTTCTGGATGTTCTTTAAAGAAGGTCATGAGTAGAGTACATTACAATAATCAAGGTGGGATGCAACTAAGAGATAGTGACTGTGAGCAGAATCTCCTGTTCCCAAAAAATGACACAGACTTACTGTACATAGCCATGTAAGATGAATTAGTGCAAAGGATCTACTCTATGTGCTTGCCATTTGCTCTTGAGCAGAACTGCAAATCCAGAAGGATCTCCCTTAAAACCCATACCATTCAGTCTTGCTAAAGTTGAGTTGAAACTTGTACTTCCCCATCCAGACATTTATAGCCTCCAGACATGGGAAAAAACTGATGGCATCACTTGGATAATGAAGGGCAGAATATAGATGAGAATATAGATGAGTATGTGAAGACATTTAAGCCTGTGCCAATAAAGGACCCTATTCAGCAGCTTCATGTAGATGTTAAATGGGAGTGAGGAGGAAGTGGAATTTTGAAGGTGGAGATCCCAGAGTGCAGAGATCTGAAACTAGAACAGTATCACCAATTCCTTAAGGCAGTCCAAAGGGTACCGTAATGAATGATACTGAAAACTACTGAGAGGCCAAGGATACATGCAGAGTCTCCATCCTAAGATTGCCAGAGTTCATACACATGCATCATCTGTGCCATTTTGGTACTATAGCCTGGCTTTGAACTTGATTGAAAAGGATCTAGATAATCTCTTTTCTCTTTGAAACCACAAGTCTACTACCCTACTTCACAACTTTCCCTAAAAGAAAGTTTGGAAATCAAATGAAAACTGTTCAGTTCAGTAAGATTCAGCAATGGCTGAATTAGCAGCATCCAGCTATATGTCATCTTCCAGGAGGCTTTAGCCAGCCAGGTAGGAGGGGGATCTAATGTACTGTACTTAAAGACCCAAGAACCTTATCACCTTTATGAGGACAAATCAATTCAGATTCCTCCCAGATAATAGAATAAGACCACATCAAGAACCAGAATGGATCAATTAAGTAGGTCCTTCCTCCCTTCATAGCAGGGACCATGATTTGTTTGGAATAAGGGATTAACATAATGCCCCCCAAATGTCAGAGTATGTTATCACTGCTCTGATACAAAACCCAGATGTACTATGTGGCTTTTGCAGAGGTCAGGGCATCAATAGATCAAGTCTATAATGGACATGGGACTCCAAAGTAGCTTGTGATCAGGGCCCAGGGAAGGCAAATTGAAGATCCCCAGAAACAAGTCTGGGAATTTTAGTGCCAATGCATTTATAATGACAAGCTTCTTAGAGAGGAAAATACCTATGCAGGAAGTGGTTTATGACAATTTGCCATGGCCAACTTGCCACAGCTAACTTGCCACAGCCAACTTGCCACAGGACAATTAGCCATGGCCAATATGCCTCAGGACAATTCATCACAGGACAAGAGTTACACTAAAATCAAAGAAATTGTGAAATATAATCATTATAGAAAGGATGGAAAAGGAACAACAAACAGTTCTGCATGCTAACAGTTCTGCGCCATCACAGCTCAGTATGAAAGCAGAAATCTCATCTGTTCCTTCAGGCCCACTTCATAAAAGGAGTTTCATATCAGGCTATCTGTATTGTACCATTACTGCTCCACAATCACAGCTGGTGTTATGCCAAAAAAAAAAAGTTGGGCATATCTTTCTCTGAGTCCCACCCCATACCCAGCCAAGTTTCAGTACTTCATATCCATTTGGCCCACTGATTCACAATTATATGATTGGGGCAAACCATATTACAAATTGATTTTAAATTAAGCAGCAACTACTAGAGGTTGCTCATTGACTCGGGTTTAGTGGTTTGTGCATGTACGTGTGCATGAATTGCATTCTATATTAGTTCTACTAATATAGAATGCAATCTATATTCTCTCCAGATGTTTTTAGAGGCTGTGGCAACTGCAGTGTGCTGTCATTTAAGTAACCTTTTTAAAGTGGGAGTTTGGAGAGAAGGAAACAATTTACCTTTATGATGGATTGTCAGGAAAACTTCAGTTGCAGATGCACTCCAGATTTTTCCTGTAAACTCTGATGGCTGGAAGAACAAAGACATATTAAAGAGCAGCAGCGATGAAATGTAGAGATAACATCAGACAAAGGGAATTTAGTAGTTAATAACATTAATCTGCCCATGTAATCTACAGTGGCCTTGCATTCCGAAATATACTAGGCTCTTAAAACACAAGAATTATTAGGTTTCATTCTGTAGGCTGTCTCTGTACTGTTTTCAATTAAGAATATATGTTGTATGGCACAAACATTAAAATTTAATATTAAATGTATGAAAAATAGCTTACTTTTAAATTAATATAACATGGAACTATATTTCTATATTTCTTTTACCGTTCAGTGTGGTACTCACCATTAATACCTGATGTAGGTCCAGAGTGTTGCTTCTGGGAACATTACACAGAAGTGACCTAGACCTCTCAAAGATTTTCAGTGAAAGTATAAATAATTTTTTGTTGCTTTCTCTGAAGCCCCTTTCTACTACTTTCTCTTTTTCTGTGGGAGAAGGGGAAAAAATAAAATCGTATTGTCCTTTCTTCTGGAGATTTTTATTTATTTTAAGAACTCTACTTGCAAGCGTCTAGATTGTGAATAAAATTTATTTCATTCTCTGTGTAACATTGTGCTAGGAGTCTAATATTAGTAAACATGAAACATATATGTTGGTCTGATTTAATCTCTCCTTCTCTCCCTGCCTCTCTCGCCAATTTACAGGATCAATACCACTTGATCACTATCATAAGAAAAGAGTAGGAAATAAACTTTGTTTGAAATAGTGCAACATTTTCTAATAATGGGAATCTAGTATTACACTATTTTATGCATAGTTTTAACACCAAGTCGTGTACAATTTACAAGTACACAACAGTTTTCACTGTTTTGCTCTGTTCTGTATATGTGCAAAGAAATGAATGTTTACTTTCAGGAAATGTCACTAAGAAAAAAATATTTCTGTAAATCAGCTTCTTTATTATTATATATAAAACATAGTTGGTCAGAAACACACCTAGCAACCCAATTCAACCCTGTTTTCTCCTCAATTGCAACCAAATTCTACCCTCTAAAACTGATCTCTTTATTTAAGTTCTTTATTTTCAAAACTTTAGCACGTGTGTGTGTGTGTATTCTAGTAATCTTTTACAAGATACATTAGCAGTTCAGAAAGAAAATCCTCTGTTTATTACATAGTGCAGGAGACAAAACAGTTCCTTGGAAGTGCTCCCTTTTGCAAAAATATTTGAGAAATACTTTTGGCAAGCTGATTGAGCTAATAACTGGGAGAGAAAGTTAAACACAAACTTAGCATCTGCCCTCTTTAACTTGTCACTTTGTGACAGGTACAGCCTGATGCTCTGGATGGTTGCATCCTAACGTCTACAAAATTTTAGACGGTTAAAGTGTGATAAAAAGAGAGCAGCTTGGTTAATCCTGTCTGTCTCCTCTCTGACATTGAAGTTTTTCTCATTGTAAGCAATTTAAGTTCATTTATGGGTAAGACTATAAAGTTCCCAGTAGTAGGTATATGTCTCAAAAATGAAGTATTTCCTGTAGGGTATTTAATTTTCATGAATGTCATTAGAAATTCTGATGAAGAATTTTCTGGCCTTTATCCTTCAGTGAACATTTTCATTGACAATGGATGTTAAGTTTCAAAATAAACACAAAATACAGCATAAATAAGACTAAGATCGTGAATAAGACTGATGTTGTAATTGCTATTGCTTCTGCTAAATTACCTAAAATGTATGTTCATGCTCTAGAAAGAGTTAGAATCAAATTTATGTGTGCTTTTTCCCATGTATAAACAGTAGTGCTGGGCAGACTGTTCAATTGAGTACTTTGCAATGCAAGCAAAGAGCTCCTTCAAGGTACCACTTTTCTTTGAGATGTTTAAAACCCTTTCCTGGTTTCCTGATCATGAATGTCTGTGACCAGTTTAGGGACAGATCATCATGGAGCAAATCTGTGGGGCCGCTAAGAGTAGACATTGACTTGATGCCACATAATCAATCAATGTCTATCACCAGAAGGCATTTCTCCTGGGATTTATGCTGTAGTGAAGCACATATGCTCAAAAGACTGAGAAAAGGCCTCCAGGTATCTCCTCGAATTGTTAGTAAAGCCCTAATAAACAGAGCACAAGGGAAAAGTATACAGTTTAGTGTTTAATGTTTCACACAGATTGTCCCGGCCCTTCCCTTACCTCTTTAATGATTTTCTTGTCTGCTCCAGGACCATGAAATTGCTACTATCTTGGTTGCCTGTAAATTGTGCACGTAGGTGGATAACACATGGTTCCTTCAGTCTTTATGTTTACTTACTGCCATTTTAATCTTGCTATATTTGCTGAACCCTTAATATTTGATTTAACAAAGTGTTATTGATTGCTTCATGTGATTATTGTGATATGAGGAGTCCTTGGTGCTCTCTGAGATTGCTTGTTTTCTTTCAGAGAAATTAGGTAATATCAGTGCTAGTATTGGCACTGATTTATTTGTTTATTTTATTTGATGGGATTTCTATGCCGCCGTATCTCCCAAAGGACTCAGGGCAGCTCACAATGATAAAAATATAATACAAACATTAAAAAGTGATTAAATTCGAAATCCCAATAATCAATTAAAACTAATAAAAACAGTCACTAAAACCCTATCCCCTCCATCAGTCCAGGTCAGCCAGTTGGAAAAGCCATGTTTTCAGGCCACGATGGAAGGATTGGAGGTCAGGGGCCACCCGAAGCTCCAGGGGCAGCTGATTCCGTAGGGTGGGTGCTCCCACAGAGAAGGCCCTACCCCTAGGGGTCGCCAGCTGAGATTGTCTGGGAGCACACGGGATGTTGGGAAATCATTCCTGGCAGCAGGGTCTCCCGCAAATACCCCGGTCCTAAGCCATGAAGGGCTTTATAGGTCAATACCAGCACCTTGAATCTCACCCGGAGGGCAACTGGTAACCAGTGCAGCTCACGCAGGAGGGGTGTAACATGGGACTATCGGGACACTCCCATCACAACCCACACCGCCGCATTCTGGACAGCTGAAGCCTCCAAGTGGTCCTCAAGGACAGCCCCATGTAAAGAGCATTGCAGTAGTCCAATTGGGAGGTGATGAGCGCATGAGTGACCGTACATAAGGCATCTTGGTCCAGATAGGGGCGCAACTGACGGACCAGGCGAACCTGGGCAAATGCCCCCCTGGCCATGGCTCCCACCTGCTCCTCCAAACTGAGCCACGCATCCAGGAGGACACCCAAGTTGCAAACTCTATCTATGGGCGGCAACAGGTTTTCGGGTGTTGCACCGTCCAGCCCAGGGAGGTGGGGCTGGCTGTTGTTATTTGGGAAGCCCTGATTCCAAGGGAGGCCCCTGTTCCGGAGATAGGCGGGTGTGAGGCCCTCCTTCTGAGGAGCGGGCCGGGGAGTCGGGTGGGCTTGTTGCTTACATTCCTTTCCCCCAGCTATGTAGCATCAGCCCTGCCTGGGCTTCTCGATGCCATCTCGGGTGGCTTGGAGTTCCCTGAGCTTATTGTTCTGGGTGACTTCAACTTGCCTTCCCTTGGGGCTCGTCGGTTTGGCCAGGAATTCATGGCCTCCATGGTGGCCATGGGCCTGACTCAGGTGATTGATGGCCCGACTCATGAGGGGGGCAACATGCTCGACCTGGTTTTTATCTCGGAGCAGTGGCGGAATGGTCTGGGGATGGCGATTTTTCTGTCCATCCCGTTCCATGGTCAGACCATCATCTCATATGGCTGGCTTTCCACCAAGCTGCCCCACACCGCTGGGATCAGGAGCCACTTAGATGGTTCCGCCCCAGACGCCTGATGGACCCAGAAAGGTTCCAGGCAGAACTGGGGTTCTTCCCTACATCCTTGGCCCACAGCTCTGCCGAGGCCCTAACGGCGGCCTGGCAACAGGCGGCAGCGGGGGCCCTTGACAGAGTTGTCCCCATGCGTCCCCTTACCGGGCAGATCCCGGATGGCTCCCTGGTATACAGGGGAGCTCCGGGAGATGAAGGCCGGGAAGGGCTTTAGAGAGCAGATGGAGGTCACCCGCCGTTCCGACCGAGCCCAGCTGAGAGCCTATATTAGGACTTACCTGGTAGCTGTGAGAGTGGCGAGGGAGGGTTTACTTCTCCGCTCTAGCATCCGCAGGTAACTGCCCAGCCCTGTTCGGGTCACCCGCTCCCTTTTACATCCGGGGCTGTGATGGATCTTGCAGGGCAGAGCTGAGGAATTTGGGTTATACCTGCAGGATAAGATCGCTGGATCCAGGAAGGGCTGGACTCTAACGTGCAGGGGCCTGACCCTGGGGGTGCAGATGGTCTGGCCAATGTAATCTGGACTGAGTTCGATCCTGTTTCTGAGGATGAAGTGGACAGGATCATGCGACGACTGAGTTCCACCACATGTTTGTTGGACCCATGCCCTTCCTGGTTGGTTTATGCCTCCAGGGAGGTCACGAGCGGCTGGCTCCGGGCAGTGGTCAACGCTTCATTAAGGGAGGGTGCCTTCCCTGCCGCCCTTAAAGAGGCAGTGGTGCGGCCCCTCCTGGAGAAGCCTGCCCTGGACCCAGCCGAATTGAACAAGTTTTGTCCAGTCTCCAACCTTCGCTTTTTAGCGAAGGTTGTTGAGAGTGTGGTGGTCCGCTTTTCCTGGAGGAAGCAGACTACCTAGATCCATACTAATCAGGCTTCTGGCTCGGGTATAGCACGGAGACGGCATTGGTCGCACTGACGGATGATCTCCTGAGGCTCGACAGGGTTTTTCCTCTATCCTGGTCCTGTTAGATCTCTCAGCGGCTTTTGATACCATTGACCATGGTATCCTGTTGCGGCGTCTCGGGGGTTGGGAATGGGAGGCACTGTATTGCAGTGGTTCTCCTCCTTCCTCTTGGGACGCTCACAATCGGTGTTGGCAGGGGGGCAGAGGTCGGCGCCGAGGGCTCTCACTTCTGGGGTCCCTCAGGGGTGGGTTCTCTCGCCCCTCCTGTTCAACATCTATATGAAGCTCCTGGGCGAGATCATCCATGGCTTTGGGGTGAAGTATCAGTACGCTGATGATACGCAGTTGTACATCTCCACCCCAGGCCACATCAGTGATGCCCTCCGTGATGTCCCGTTGTCTGGATGTGGTATGGATCTGGATGGACAGGAACATGCTTCGGCTCAATCCGGCCAAGACAGAGTGGCTGTGCATACTGACATCTTGGTCCAGTCAGGAGATTCCATCTTTGGTCATGGGGGGAGAGGTGTTGCCCCCCGTGGACAGGGCACTTAACTTGGGTGTCCTCCTGGATTCACGGCTCAGGATGGAGGAGCAGGTAGGGGCCGTGGCCAGGGGGGCATTTGCCCAGGTTCATCTGGTTCGCCAGCTGTGCCCTTATCTGGACCGAGATGCCCTGCACACTATCACTCAGGCACTTGTTACCTCCCGGCTCGACTACTGCAATGCTCTCTCTATAGGACTGCCCTTGCATACCATCCGGAGGCTTCAACTGGTGCAGAATGTGGCTGCACGGGTTGTGATGGGAGCGTCCCGGTACTCCCATGTTACACCCCTCCTGCGCGAGCTGCATTGGCTACCGGTTGCCCTCCGGATGAGATTCAAGGTCTTAGTATTAACATTCAAAGTCCTACGAGACATGGGTCCAGGTTATTTACGAGAGCATCTACTGCCGGCATCGAATACCAACCACCCTGTACGAACGCACAGGCAGGGACTTCTCAGGGTGCCGTCCTGCGACCCGTGTCGGCTGGCGGTGTCCCGGGGAAGGACCTACTCTGTAGCGGCTCCCGCTCTCTGGAACCAACTGCCTCTGGGGCTCCACTTGGCCCCTGATCTCCGCACCTTCCGTCGCGACCTAAAAACTTGGCTGTTTGAACAGGCTGGGCTGTGCTGACTCCTTGTGGGAAGGGTTTTATATGTATTATGGGATTTTTAGTTTAATTCGGCTTGCTGTAATTTAATTCTATTTTAGTTAACTTAATTTATTGTATTGTTTTTATCTGTGAGCCGCCCCGAGTCCTTTTGGAGAGGGGGCGGCATACAAGTTGAATTAATAATAAATAAACACCTCTCCCCCCCATAGCTAAAGGTGGAACGTCCTGGATAACTCGAGATGCCGGTACATACAGCCACTCGATCTTAGCTGGGTTGAGCCAGAGCCTGTTCCTCCCCATCCAGACCCGCACCGCTTCCAGGCACCTGGACATCATGTCGAGGGTGTCACTGGGTTGGTTAGGGGTGGAGATAAAAAGCTGGGTATCATCAGCATACTGATGATACCTCACCCCAATACCATGGATGATCTCGCCCAGCGGCTTCATATAAATGTGGAACAGGAGGGGCGAAAGAACTGACCCCTGAGGCACCCCACAAAGGAAGGGCCTCGGGGCCAATCTCCACCCCCCGCCAACACCACCTGCATATGAGGTAGGAGGAGAACCACTGTAGAACAGTGTCTCCCACTCCCAACCTCTCGAGGCGTCACAGTAGGATACCATGGTCGATGGTATCAAAAGCCGCTGAGAGATCTAATAGGAGCAGGACAGAGGAATGAACCCTATCCCGCACCCTCCAGAGATCATCCACCAGTGCGACCAACGCCATCTACGTGCTGTACCCGGGCCTGAAACCCGATTGATACAGCATGGTCTAGATAGTCGGTTTCCTCCAGGAAAATCGGGAGCTGTCGGGCCACCACACTCTCAACAACCTTCGCCACAAAGCGAAGGTTGGAGACAGGACAGAAGTTATTCAAAATAGCCGGGTCCAAGGCAGGCTTCTTGAGGAGGGGCCTCACCACCGCCTCCTTCAAGGTGTGCGGAAAGGATCCCTCACTCAAAGAAGCGGTGACCACTGCCTGGAGCCAGCCTTGCGTAACCTCCCAGGCGGCATAAACCAGCCAGGAGGGACACGGGTCCAATAAACACGTGGCAGCACTCAGCTTCCCCATGATCCTGTCCACCTCATCTGGAGTCACAGGATCAAACTCCTCCCAGATGGAGTCCCTAAGACCCGTCGTCTTACTCCCATCAGACTCTGACCAGTCGGAGTCCAAGCCGGCCCAGATCTGAGCGATCGTCCATCAGATCTGACTAAACTCCTCGGCCCGTCCCCGCAGAGGGTCCTCCCCCCCTCCCTGATTAAGGAGGGAATGGGTGACCCTGAACAGGGTGGCAGGGTGATTATCTGCGGACGCAATGAGGACGGAGAAGAATGCATACTTCACCGCTCCCATCGTAGCAAGTTAAGACCTAGTGTAGGTTCTTAACTGCGCTTGGTCAGATTTGGACCTGCTGGACCTCCAACATCTCTCTAGGCCTCCGGCGCTTCATTTCCCGGAGCTCTGCGGGAAACCAGGAAACCGGCTGGGATCTGCATCGATTCAGAGGCCGCAACTCGGTCAAGCGCCCCGGAGGCAGCCCTATGCCAGGCGTCCATCAGTGTCTCAACTGGGCTGTGGGTAAGGGAGGCAGGAATCAACCCAAGCACTGTCTGGAACTTCTCCGGGTCCATTAGGCACCTGGGGCGGAACCATCTAGTCGGTTCTGCCTCCCAGTGACAAGGGGTGGCATATTGGAAGGGCCAGCCATAGGAGATAGTGATCAGTCCATGACGGGTTGAGTGATTGGAAATCCCCCACCAAGATCATTAAACCATTCCCCCGAGATAAAAAGGTCGAGCATGTGCCACCCCGTGGGTCGGACCCTGTATTATTTGAGTCAGGTCCATGGCCGTCATGGAAGCTATGAACTCCTGATCCATCCTCGACGCCCCACCCAGAGAAGGCAAGTTGAAATCCCCCAACACAATAAGCTTGTGAAACTCAACTGCCACCCCAGATAGGACGTCGAGTAGATCAGGCAGGGCTATTGCCACGCAGCTGGGAGAAAGGTACACGAGAAACAGGCCCAACTAACCCCCAGGGCCCCACTTCAGGAGGAGAGACTCACACCCGCCTATCTGCGGGATAGTGGTCTCCCTCGGACAAAATGCCTCCCTGATCACAACAGCCACCCCCCCTACCCTGGGCCTGAGGTTGGTGCAGCACATGGAAACCTGGCGGGCATAATTCCGCCAGAGGAACCCCTCCCTCTGGGCCCAACCAGGTCTCCGTGATGCAAACCAGGTCTGCGTCTTCCTCCTCGATCAGTTCCCGGACAAGGGGAGCTTTTTTCACCATGGACCTGGCATTCAAATAAACCAACCTGAGCCCAGGGCCCTGATCCTCTAAACCCCCAGGGAAGCGGGCAGGGACAGGAAGGTTGGAGTGCACCACTGCTCAAAGACAGCGGGGGTGCACTCCCATGATCCGATATGGCCCCCCATTCATACCTCTTCTGCCATTCCCAATCACCGTAGGGATCACATACCCCACCCTCTCACCTAGAGCCCCAGACAGCCCCAATCCCATCCCCCCTGCCGTGACCCATTCCTGACCTGGACTGAGAATACTCCAGTAGAGCCCTCCCAGGCTCCAGCCGGGCCTGACATCCCACCCCCCTCCCTAACCCCCTTAAAAATTTAGATAAAAAATTTAACAAAGAGGCCTTAACACCCCTCTTACCACCCAACCTAAGACCCCGACCCCTATCCATGTGGTGCCACCTCTTGGGATCCCAAGATCCATCATCAAGGTAGGCCTCAGATAGTCCGGCAGGCCACACCAGGGACAGAGGAGAATCCCTCAGGGCCTGCAGCTCCGCAGCTGAGTAGGCCGCATGATCACAGATCTCAAAAGATGGGGAGAAGAATAATAAATATGATGAAACAGTCGGTCCAGGTATAGTCCAAGCAAATTGGAGCAGTCCAGTCCTGGGAACCCTCTCACGATAACCGGGAGGTCTCACTGAAAAGGACCAAAGTAAAGGACTGGCCACCGTGCTCTCACCACCGGTGGCACTCCAATGCTCGGCCATCCAAAATTAAGGCCAAAGCCAACAGGATGATACACCCAGCCTTCACTGTCCTCTCACAACAGGCTAGAGGGTGCGGTATAAAATACTTCACCATTGCCCTCTCATGGTGGTGGGAACATCCATCCCGACAGGCAACACTGGAACCGAAGGGAAGGGAGGGAGGCATCCCCGGCTCAAGTCTCAAGGCAGCCATGGTCTCCGGGTAGCAGAAAAGGGACCAGCAGCCCGGCAACCCCCGCCCCAGCCAATACTAGCCAGGGCAACCAGGCAGCCAGGCAACCCCAGCATCAGCCAATGCCGACCGGGGGCCGCCCCATCTTCAGGCCAAGCTCCAAGAAACCCTGATTGTCCAGGCCAGGGCTCTGTCACTATCCGCCCAGGGCCAAGGTCCGAGGCCACCTCGGCACCAGCAGCCCCGGGACAGGCCTGGGGGCCACTCCAACACAGTCCCCAGAGGCCCCGGCTCCACTGCTGCCAGATACCAGCAACAAGGATTAGGCCACCCAGCCGGCCTGACCTCAGGCCCATCTCCCATTAAGGCAGCAGCACCCATTCCTCATACTGGCGAAACCTCAAATCCGAGGCAAATCTTCACTCTGGCGGCATCCATTCGCCAAGCCAGCAAACCCCGAATCAGAGGCAGAATCTTCACACCGGCCGGCGGGCCTGCCAGTGAGACAACTCCAACCCTGGGTCCAACACGGAACGGAAACAAGTAGCAGCAACAATAACGGCGAGACAGTGGCATCAGCAGCGGCAGTGCTGATTCCCACAAGGCTTCACTTCTATGAGCCAAAATCCATTGCTCCCCATCACGGAGCTCTAAACGCTGCTGGTGGCCACTAAGAGCATGATGAAATGATACTTAGTTGGGTAATGAAACATCTGCAAGAAAACAAGCAAGCTCAGAGACCACCAACGACCCATCATATCAACCCTGATCTACAAATATTATCCTTTATTATTGTGATACTTTACCTACAGTCTTTCCCTTTTCTACTTTTATTCTCTTGATCCAGATTCCCAATACTGTAGTCTGAGTTATTTTAAATCTTTCTATTTTGTTTTGTGTTTCTGTGCACTACAGATTACACTATAGCCTATTATTTAGAGCTAAGTGTCATTATAAAGTTTAATTCTGACTTTTTGGCACTGCGGTGTTGTACTCACTTCTCTACATTATTAACAGATACAGCCAATAAAGGATGTTTGTTCTTGGCACTTTGGGCTATTCCTGTTATTCCAACAGCAAATTCAAAGCTAAAGTCAAAGTCCCAGAACTTTGAAATTCACTTCCCCTACTCAGTGAATGACGGATGACATTTTAGTGTTTAAATCAAACTGTAAACATGCTGTAAGCCCTTCCTGCTAAAGAATTCCATCTGATGGAACCTAGGAGATAAGCCATTTCTGCCATAGCATCTACCCTTTTGAACATCATCAGCCCTGAGGTGAGGTCAACCCCAATTCCTATAGCCTTTCAAATGCTCTTAAAATATGTATTTTCTTCAGAACTGGGGATATCCTGACAGCAGGGAGCCCCTTTGGCGGCTGCATCATAAACATCCCGATTGTGATCCTCTCACAAGTTATGTCAGGATTCTGGCAGTTACCCCCATTTAACTCATGAGTCTTGAGCCAAACTTCCAAATTAAATTGTTTTAATTGGTTTTATAATACAGGTAGTCCTTGACTTACAACTGTAATTGGACCCAGAATTTCTATCGTATGTCATGATGGTCATAAATCAAGACACTCATATGACCACCCAATTATACAACTTTTTTTTTAGTGGTCACTTGTCATTAACCACTTTGCTGTGGTTGTTAGGCAAGCCCTTTATCCACAATTGGCACCTTTGCTGGAAATGGGAAATAAACACTGATTTTCAGCAAAAACCCTACAATCATAAATAGTGATCATATGACCAAGAAGTACTGCAAACAGCCATAAACAGCTGGAGTGGGTAGGGGAGGTGAATCCCAATGGGATGATTAGGTTTCTGAAGTAACCTGGTATGCCATGCTTTAAAGGTAATAACTATCACCTTCAATTGCACCCAGAAGCAAATCAGTAGCCAGTGCAGCTTGTGCAGCAGTGATATAGCATGGGTCACCCTAGGGACCACCCTAGGGACCAACTCACTCTGCCTCAGTTGAAGTTTCCAAATGCTCTTTCAGAATAGCCCCACATAGAGTGCATTGCAATATACCCAGGCATGAGATGACCAAAGCTTGAATGACTGAACTGGGACTCCCAGTTCAGGAAAGGCAACCGGCAAAGGTTCTAGCTGCAACTGACACCTGTTCTTGGGAGTCCAAGAGAACCCCTAAGTTGCAGACCAGGTTTGTCTGGAGTAGCACAACTCCATCCAGAACTAAATTGGTTAAACTCCCAGATCTTGAAACTCTTGTTCACACAAAGCCATTCGGTCTTGCCAAGTCTGTTGTCCGCCATCCAACCCTTCACAGCCTTTTTTAAAACTATCTATTATCTACTTCAAACTTTAGAAGTGATAGGCTAAATAGTTGGTTCTGGTTGCCTTATTTCTATTCTTATATAAGCATTTCCTAAAAACCTGTAATTTCCTATTACAAGTCACAAATGATTATTTTTTACAGTTATTTGCTATCTGTCAGAAATGGGGTTCTATTTTCCAAAATGCTATAATCTCAAAAAAAAAACACAGCACATTGCAGCTCTTTGTGTTTCTTAATGGCTTTAACCTTACCAACTTCAAAGACAATAAAAACTCCAGTCTACGTTTATCTATTTTCATATGAAAATTAATAGATATTATATATTTCCATGGGAATTTCTTTGGTTTAATAATTTTATTTCTAGACAATTGTCTGAAGTCAGTTTTCTTTTTACAGTTGTTAAACAGCCATCAAATTAAGCTATTTTATTCCAATGTTCATTTACATCTTAGACTGTCTGCTTTGTATCTTAATAGAACTAATGATTGAACTTCAAAACTCAGTCATCCTTCTCCACAGACAGTCACACCCTCTTGTTCTTTAAGTGGTTAGGAAATAGCTGTGTTTCTTCCAAACTTATTAAGGGTTAGTGGTTTTAGAATGGAATGCTGTCTCACTAACAGAAAACAAAAAACGTATCAGCCGTAACTGTAATTTAATTTTGTAATATTTCACTTGAGAGCTTTTAAAACGTCTCTAAAATTCTAGTTTTTAAGCTGCTGGAGAGAAAAGGAGGAGAAATTAACATCTGGGAAATCCCCAGCATCTCTTGGGTTTGCATGATGGTTTTGGGATAGTCGCTTTCTACCTTTTAAGTAATTTTGTATGCTTTAATAAAACAGATAAGTTGGAATTAAGTGGTATCTGCCTAACAAGGCTTTATTTATTTTTGAAAATATCAAAGGATTTCATTTTAATGAGGGAATATAGACATAAGTGGAATCCAGTTTTGTAGCATTTTTCTTGGTGTAAATTTTCATACAAAGGTGACATATTCTGGATTTTTTTTTGAAGCAGCAACATGATCAAAGGAATACATTTCTACGTGCCATTGATGTCTTGCTACAAAGTAAAGTAGCCTAAGGTTACCATCTACTTTATAAGCATTCCTTAAAGACAGGTTGGACTTTGGGGCTAAATGAGTATTTTAGAGTTCAGTACATTTTCTGCATTAGGATTCAATAGAAATACATTCACAAATTTTTCTTTTCAGTATTGATCTGAGTCTTAGAGAGTCTTTTTGAAAAAGTAACCTTCAATCATAGCCACCAAGAATAATTCAGTATGGAAATATTTTTATTTATTTATTTATTTTATTCTTGGGATTTATATGCCGCCCTATCGCCCGAAGGACTCAGGGCGGCTCGCAACAGTAAAAAAGAACAATACAAAATTTAAAATTTAAAAAGCTATTAAATCAGAATCCCAATAATTCAAAATTAAAAGCGAATACAACAATAAAAAGTAAATCCCCCCCCCCCATCAGTCCAGGTCAGCCTGTTGAAAAAGCCATGTCTTCATGCTTTATTTATTCTCCATCCTCCTATTTTTCCCATACTGATTCTCTGAGGTGGATTGGACTGAGAAAAGGCTGAGGGGATTGTGGGGACTGGCCCAAAGTTACTTAGCCGTCTTTCATCTCTAAGGCAGGACTAGAACTCACACTGTAATTACACATGATGAATAAAAGCTACTTCTTGAAAATACAGTATGGTCTCTCTCCCTCTCTTTTGAAAGCTTATTTATGATTGTAAATATTTAAATATTCTGCATTTTCTCTGGTAAAGGAAAAGAATAAAGTTGCTAAGTTATATTCTTTCTTGGACAGTGATTGGTCTTTTTCATATGTGGATTTAACTAAATTACAGTAAAGTGCAAGGCAAGGTGAAATTGTATGCTAGCTGGGGGAACAGATAAAACCAACTGAAAATTAATTGCAGCTGTGAAAGTTATTGATAATATCATTCTTACTATTTAGCAGTCTTTTGGTAAACCACATTATTCATTACCAGATGTGTCATGCTATATCTTCAAGGTAAATTGTTTGATTCTTGTCACATATTTTATCCATTAAAATGGTTAAATTAAGGTGTTTTCCAACTGGTATACCAGTTTGTGTTATTGAGAGAAATAAAAGTATGTTGTCTTTTTATCTGGGCAAAACAGTAAATGTTGTATTGAATAACAGCTGCTAAAATGTTAGCAGTTAAACTTTTACTAACTTTTTTGTGGACTGATTTAAGTTTCCATCTCTAACATGCTAACACACACATCTGCCTAACATTGTGCATAATAGAGCATCAACCTTTCTTTTCTGTCACCAGGTAAAAAGCAAAATATTAAGTTCTAAGATATATATATATATTTGGCCCCATGGAAAAAAACCTAAACAATTTCCTAACACACCTAAATAGCACACACCCCAAAATCAAATTCACCATGGAAACAGAAACAAACAAACAACTACCGTTCCTAGATGTACTAATCTACAAAAAAACAGATGGCACACTAGGACACACCATATACCAGAAGAAAACACACACCAACTGCTACCTCAACACCCAATCCCACCACCACCCAGCACAGATAAACTCCGTGGCCAAAACACTAATTGCCAGAATCAAACGCCTGGCAGACAAGACACACATAAAGACTGAACTATGCACCCTGACCAAAGTACTGACAGCCAACGGCTTCCACAAAAGCAAAATCACAGGCCTGATCCACAAAAACACACTGAGACATAATAGAGACCTAGAAGATGAACACACCTATGGAACAGCTGTCCTGCCCTACATAAGAGGTACAACAGACAAAATCAGTAAGATACTACACAGGCACCACATCAAGACTGCCTTCAAAATAGACAGAAAAATAGCAGCCATCCTAAGAAACCCCAAAGATAAAATTGACCTGGAAAACCAAGGCATATATGAAGTCCCCTGTGCATCATGCCCTGCCACATACATCAGACAGACCAGTAGAAGAATAAGTACCTGCCTTGATGAACACAAAAATGCAGTTAAAAAGCTGGAACATGCTTCCTCATTAGTCCAACACATGAAAGCCACAGGTCATTGCATTGACTTCAATGGCACCAAAACCCTAGCCACTATAGAAAACTCCAACTACAGAATCATCAGAAAAGCCATAGAGATTGACTTCCTGTTTGAGCCTCTGTGAATCCAACTGCTGTGAGATCCCGAGCCGGCTGGCTTTGGGTTGAAACCACCCGTAGAGGTGGTGAAGGTTGGGAGCTGCCAGCAGGGTTGAGGAGAGCCATCTCTTCTCCACAGCTGGTTTTTTTTCCCTTTCCGGCGGCAGAAGCGGCTGGCCAGAAATGGCCACCTCAAAGAAGAACTTGAACGGAAAAGAATGTGCAGGAGGAAGCTTGAAGGCGAAAGTGTGACATACCGGGCTTGCAATTGAAAACAACTATTAAAGGTACCTGGAATTTAAACAGCCAAAAACAAAGTTATCTCTAAAAGACTTTTACAGCTGCGAATGAAAGGGTTAAGAGGGGAAAATTGGTCTCCTTTTTTTCCCCTCAAATACTGATCGTTTCAACTGGCTTGGAATATTAAGAAAGGATTTACAAGAATTGGATATCAATGCACTTGGATATTAATAGGCTGCTTTCAGCTGAAAATAAAGTATCAAGTGATAAAGACTTTTGAATAACTTTAAAGAATTCTTTTTAAAAAGAGTCAAAGATAGAAAACAGAGGGGGGAAAAAGAGCTTAAATAGGGTGGAGTCTGGAAACAAAGGATACCACCTGGAGTTAAATTGCATTGAGTGTGGATTCACAACAAGACGTGAAAAGAATACATAGTAATTGAAGCTCCGCAAGCCAAGCCCGGAAAACTGAAAGTGAAAAAGAAAATAAGAAACAGCTGTGGATTATCAGAGAACTCCTGGGTAGAGGATCTTAGCGAAGGATTAAAGTCATCTGGGGGTTGCTTTAAAAGGAAAAATCTCTTTCAGAATGTCATCACTTTTGAAGAATTAAAATACTATTTAAAGACATTAAAGAAGAGGTAAAAATGATAGAAATGGAGATCCTGAAATATAGAAAATTACAGGAAGGATCAGATGAACAAGAAGGGCAGGACAAAGAAGAAGAAGCCATCTTTAATGATCAAATGATTCCAAAACGGGTTAAGAAAAAGGGGAAGAAAAAGGGGAAAAGAGGAAAGAGAGTTAAAAATCTAAGATTGGAGGCAACAACCAAAAGAAAGTATAAAATGGGAAATAGTTATAATACTGCAAGGAGCCATAAGGATTTCAGAAGGGGAAATTGGACATAAAAGGGGAAAAAATGGGAAGGGAGAAGAAGAGGGGGGAGTTGATAAGAAGAGAAAGTGGTAAAAAATTGAATCAAGATGAGCAACAGCAAGAAAAATACATAAAAATTAAAATTCTTATACATTTAATCCAGCAGTTAGACAATGGTTAATTTAAGTTACTGAGAGGATTCTGCAAGGGTACCTGAGATAAATATGGTTAAGTTAGAAAGAAGTTAGTTAGTTTTTTTTCTTTTCTGTCAATAAGTAAAGGAGGTAAAGAAGGAAAGAGAATAAAGCCTCTAAAAATTTAAAGAGAAAGTATGGAAATTATAAGAAGTATGGAACGTTTTAATACTGTTTTTCTTTTTGATGATGAAATATAGTGATATGGATGTTAAATGGTAATAAAATGGAAATATCTTAAATAGAAATGAATGAAGGAGATAAATATTAACAATGGCTGAATTGAACTTGAAAAGAAATAATTACTTTATTATTGTTATATGTAGCATAATCTTCTTTTTCTTTTCTCTTGTAAAGAATTTAATGGATATCTGTAGGAATGTACCAAGCAGAATCTGATTAATAATGGTTAGATGATATAAAATAGAGGGTAACAGAGGTAATAATGGTAAAGGTGAAATATAAAAGTTAAACAATAATTGGTTAGAAGAGATAGAGGTGTTATCCTTTAGGGTAGTAATTACAGGGTAAAATATGTTTTATAAGATAATATAAAATTCTAAACAAGATAGACAAAAGTGTAATAATATTGATTGGCAAGATATTGAAAATTGGAAAAAAATGTAATTAATGAAATGATGGAATAATGAAATAACTGAAGCAAGACTATAGAAGCTAGAGAAAGGGGGGAAATTATGGAAAATAGTGGAATTTGCTATGATAAATGGAATAGAATATATAAAATGAGTGTATAATTGAAATTATAGTCACATGGAGAAGGGAGGGTCCGGTGACACACTGTTCTCAAAAAAGAATTTTTGTTTTTGTTTTTATATTTGTCTGTATGCATTTGTTTGCCGGGAATGGTTCTGGGATGATAATATGAAGTGTTATAAAGATAAATTAATCTAAAAATATGGAATATTTTGTATGTGAGAATATATAAAAATAATTAATAGATGAGAATGGAAAAGATGTACAAGGAGCTTTAACCTACCGGTATATCATATGTTTTTTCTGTGTATGTCTGTCTAAAATAATAAAACTTTTTCAAAAGAAAAGCCATGAAAATAAAAAGAGATGACCTGAAAGCATGAATAGAAGAGATGACTCCACCAGACTGTCAACTATCTGGAAGCCTGCACTCACAGACAGAAAAATCTCCACACCACAAGCCAAGGAAACACCTGGGCACAAACAGACCCCCCCGGATACCTCTAGCCCAAACACACCCCAGCCAGCCACCCAAACGAAACCTAGCCTCCTAATAAACGATAGCCGGCCATTCACCCAAAGCCAAGCCGTGCTAAAAGCCCCCAATACATGAAACACAATGTTGCCAGCTAATCAAGACCAAAAAAATGCTACAAAACAGACAGAAGATATTGGAAACACCAATCAAGCAGAACACAGCAAACTCCAAGACCAATAAACACAGACCAAGACTCCCAACCAATCAGGATGAAGAAAAAACCATTCTAACACAGCACGAGGCTAGCACCAAATTTAAAACAGAAATGGTTGTGAAAGTCTGACATACAGACGAACCCAATACACAAGCCTGATGTTGGCAGATGAGATTCTGCCAAAACTTCGCTACAACTTTAAAAGCACAACTATAATGACGTGAGAAAATACCTGAACAAAGCTGAATACCATACATATAAATACTCACGAAAACTTAAGGATATTTGTGTGTGTGTGTGTGTGTGTGTGTGTGTGTATTGCTTATGTAAGTGATTTTTATGTATAATATTAAATAGTAAAGTTTATTCAGAAAATAACTGTACTTTAAATGATTGAATATATTTCAATTTGTGATATAACTAGAGCTATAATCTGCCAGACTTTTAAAGCTGCCAATTTTATCCTTATCAAGAAAAATATTAATGCAAAGTATTAATGTTTAAAACAGGCAAAACCTGACTTTAACATTAATACATGAGCATTACAATTAATTGTTACATTCTGACTGTTGACTTCCTGTGTATGTAATTATACCTCCCCCCCCAAACACACAGAAAAAAAGTTTAGGATTTTAATTCTCCACTGCAGCAAACCGATACTGAAGACAATTTTTTGCCAAAATGTGAGAAAAATATGAAAATTAAAATAAATTCTACTTGCATGTAAAACATTGCCTAATCAATCTCATTTTCTGAATCTGAAATGTGATTATTATAAGCAGAACGTCTGATTTCCCCCCCCCCAATAATTTTTAGTGATTTTCAAAAACTGAAACATGGCTTGCATTAAGGAAGGTTTTTGTACCCTTTAGCATACATTTATTCACAAACTTAGTGTTTGGATAATCTTTTGCTGTTGTTATTTTGTTTTCATGGATTTGGCTAAATGTAAATTTGGCTAAATTTGTTTTGTCCCTGCTGGTTCCCTTGAGTGTTAGAAGAATGTCTTGTTTACTTAAAATGAAATTAAGGAAAGGGAAATATTTGGCAATCATGAAAAAAAAGTAGGAGTAGAGTAGTGTACTCTATAATTAGGGATAATGATCTACAAAGAGTAAACTGGAAGACTGTACTGGAAACTCTGCTAGTTCTATAGCATTTAACAGATTGGGAAAGGCAGCCTCTTAGGTATCCTTGATTTTCCATTTTGATCTGTATTTTGTTTATGGTGGAAGAGGAAACAAAGGAGTACTTGGTTTATGCTCTTGAACCAATGGTACCTTCTAATATTGATGTTTCATAGAACAACAGAATTGGAACAGATAAAAACAAAAAGAATAAAGAATCATTCATTTATTCTGAAACAGGACTTACACATAAAATCCAATATTACTTCTCAATACCAGAGTCTATACTGAATATGAATTGTCATTTAAGGAGAAGAGAATGAAACTTCTAAACTAACTATATAATTAAAAACAACAAACCTTTTCCACCTGAGTTTTACCAATAGCATCTGGCTAGCAATATATACTTTTACAGCTTTCTGTTGACTGAGAAAAGATTTGAACAAAATTATGAAACCTTATGGGTTTTTTTTCAACTTGGTACCTAGTAAACCTAATATGAATACATCCAAACATTTATTTGTACGCTATCCCCTTTCTACCTCTTAATGCTTTCTTAACCATGTATTTTCCTGAGCATGCACGATTACTATGAACATGCAGGAAAAAGTGTCTCCCACATAAAACTGTTTCAGCTGTATTGTTTACTATTATGTTATTATTTGCATGAAGTAAGTCTTACTAAAATCCCATAATGACATTTTTATAAAGAAAGCATAGTGTGGTAATAAAATGTCCAAATATATGCACCAAAGTTAATATGAGCAACAGTTAAATGTCACATTAAGCAATGTACCTGTTCTGTTTACTCACTAGAAATGTAACTATAGCAGAGTTTGAATTACATTAAAAAAACAAATCAAAGCTCAGTGAAGATGTCAATCTTTTTTTTTAATCGAATTTTACAAGTTGTCTGATTTCCTTAGCAATTATATATTCTTTGCTGCCATTTTGTCAAACATTCCATTTCAGATCCTTTATATCAGCGGTCCCCAACCTTTGCAATTTGCAGTCCAGTGGCGGGGGGATCTGGGCTGTGTGAGTGGCGGGCTGGCATGCACGTGCACAGCTTGACTTGTGCGAGAAGTGGGTTGATGCATGCAAGGACCTGCCAGTCCACTGGTCATGCAAATTGAATTGCCCACACACATGTGCTCTGGCCAGCCACTCGCGTGGCCTAATTCCGAACAAGTCATGGTCCCGTAGTAGGCCGTGGCCCAGTGGTTGGGTATCCCTGCTTTATATTAAAAAAAAATTATAGATGCATTGTAGTCAGTTGCTGTAATTTCTTTGGTTTTGTGTGTGTGTGTGTGTAGTTTGATATAGATTAAAACTATAATGCATATAGTTCAGCTTTGCAGAATCAACATTATTCTTTTGCTGTTCCTGTGATTTCACCACTGGAATCTGATGCAAAAGGAATATCTAGCATTTAAGAATCCTAAATAGAAGCATTCATTATGAACACTAGCAAACAGTGGCAGTTGTTCTACTAAAAATGTGCTCTTATTATTCTGATTTTTCTTCTTTTACAGCAGTATCATTTGGAGTAGAATTGAATTATTTGCTGCTTCAATGGTTTTATTGTTGCCATTTATCCATGTACCACTGTAATCCTTATAGATTTTAGATAGGATACCAGTAATAATAACAGCTTACAATAACAATAATCAATAATATAGTTAGTTTACTCATTAAAACTAATAATAGACATAGATACCAATGGATCCACAGTTAGTCTCTGAAGACTTTCTGGGACAGCCAGGTTTTTACCAACTTCCAAAAGGCTATGATAGTAAAGCAATCCTTGATTTAGAGAGCAGACAGTTCTAAAAACAGAAGACTCCTACAGACAACAATTTCCTTTCGCCTACTCTCACTGCACCTCCTGCTAAATGTGCACTATTAATAGGTGATCTTTAGTTGTCTTGATTAGGTGAGCAGAATCTGTCAGGAGAAGGCAGTCTCTACACAGTTTTAAAGTTAATAATCAGCACCTTAAATTGCACTTGAAAACATGCTGATGGCCAATACAGCTCCCAAAGTAATGGAATGATGGAGTAGAAGCAGGTGGGCTTTCTGCTACCTAAAGTGTTGAGTTTTGGAAAATAGCCCATATTATAAAATTATATCAAGAGTATGAATGATTGTACTTAGTTGATCCTGTTTTTCAGGTAAGCTTACAAGTGGCTGAAGCTGAACTAAAGATCTTCTAGCCACAGCTTTCATGTGCTTATTGAACTATAAATTCAAGAGAATCTCATGTTGCAGGATAAAGATGGTACTGTCCTGGAATCAGTAGACCTCTGAATTTATATTAATTCTATTTTGCTTGGATTGAGCTCTAGCGTATTTTGCCTCATCCAGATCGGAACATTGGACTAGGGTTTCTACTACATTAACCACTGGTCCTGAGGTAGTGTGGTATAGGTGAGTAGCATTAGCATTTTAATGACATCTCACTCCAGATCCAATTAGTTATCAGATTTTTTTTTTGCCCTGTAATTCATAGAGAAGTTTATCATTAGAGCCTTCTAGCTATCCTGAATAAAATTATGTTATTTAAAGATTAAATGTGCTAAGCAATGATACCTACATCCTATTCCTTTTTTGGTTCCATATGTTTAATTCCAGTCCCATAGAACCAAGTAACCTTTTAATAGCTATCACACTGAAAAATAAATGAGAAAAGAAATCCGTGATCTTAACTTTTGCACTATTAATTTAATAATTTGACCTCTGAAAACTGTGAGGTAAAATAATTGACTTTATTAATGAATGAAATTAAACCTGTAACAGGAATTTTCTCATCATACGACATAGTTGTGTAAAGGTTGAAAATACATAAAGCAAGAAGAGTGATAAATACAATGTTATGTATATCATAAAGTTAATTACACAAAATTGTAATAAAAATTTAAATTGAACAAACATTATTTTTATGAGTTACTACCAGAGGTGGTATTCAGCAGGTTCTGACCAGTTCTGAAGAACCGGTAGCGAAAATTTTAAGTAGTTCAGAGAACCGGAAATACCACCTCTGACTGGAGATTTTACAGTATCCTTCCCCTGCCATGCCCACCAAGCCACTCCCACAGAACCAGTAGTAAAAAAAAATTGAATCCCACCACTGGTTACTACATAGGTTTATTTTAAAGTAAATGGTTTTATCCCCAAGGAAACTATGAAATAGAGGCATAAATCTCCTTTGTTCTAGAGCTAAACATTTCAAATGTATTCTGTATTAGTGGTGCAATAAGTGTATGTAATTTAGCCTGAAAGACTAGAAAAAAACTTAAATCTTTCCATATAAAATAGGTATTTTCTTTATTCTGTCTTTTAAATGTGCTAGTTACAAGCATATTATGCATCATTGTTTTATCTCTTTGCTCAGTTCTGTTTTAAGAATGCAGCTTAACTGCTGTTATCAAGAAAGTAATTTCCTTCATCTCCCATGTTTGTGTTATATGCCTTTGAAAAAACAGCTACAGTAGTCTTTTCCTAACATAGTGCAAATAGAATAATCTTATAGTAATTTTACTCCCTAACAACTTCTGGACTGATTGATTAGATCAGTTAATACTTTCTGTAAAGACAATCCAGTTTTACAAAATATTTTGTTATCTTTAAGTTTTATACTATGGTTGCTTTCTTTTACTTAATTGATTATGAATTATGATTTAGTGGGAATAAATTAATATGTATAATGTGTTGATAATTGCCAGGAATGTCTATGAAGTACAATAGTATATATGAGGTATTTAAAGTCATATAAACCTATTATTTAATGTAGATTATATACACTTTAATACTTGGAAAAAGAAGTGATATATTCTGATCAGATTGGATCTAATCCAAAATTACATGATGGATAACATTAAATATTTTGAATGCTATTGATTATATAAACCAGATTTAAAAACATGGACTTTTTTTACATATGGAGAATTCCTCTGATAATTTGGAATGGCCTCTTTTATTTACAACTCTGAAAAATTAACTGGTAAGAATTTTTCTTACATAGAGGTAGTCCCCAATTTACAACCAGTGGGTTTGACAAAAACAGATAATGCCAGACAAATCTTATTGCATTCTTTGACAAAGTGACAAAGTTAGTGGACGAGCAAAATGTTGTGAATATAATTTACTTGGACTTCAGTAAGGCATTTGATAAAACTGATCACAATCTACTACTTGATAAAATAGAAAAATGTGGGTCAGGCAGCATCACCACTAGATGGATTTGTAATTGGATGACCAACTGCACTCAATGTGTAGTCCTTACTGGAACTGCATCTACATGGAGGGAAATATGCAATAGGATATCCCAAGTTTCTGTCTTAGGACCAGTACTTTTCAATATCTTCATCAATAATTTAGACAAGGGGATAGAAGGGGAACTCATCAAATTTGCAGATGACACCAAGTTAGCCAGTATTCCAGAAGATAAGCTCAAGATCCAGAAGGATCTCGACAGACTTCAATATCGGTCCCTACCTAACAAAATGAAATTCAATGGAGAAAAGTAAGGTTTTACATTTAGGCAAGAAAAACCAAATGCACAGGTATAGAATGGGTGGATCATCCTATTCTACAAAACACCTGAAGGCAAGACAAGAAGCAATGGATGGAAAACTAGTCAAGGAAAGAACGAACCTAGAACCTTATAAGAATAAATTTCCTTAATTAATCAGTGGAACAATTTGTGTCCAGAAGTTCTAGGTGCTTCAACACTGGAAGTTTTTAAGAAGAGATTGGACAACCATGTTGTCTGAAATCGTACAGAGTTTCCTGCTTAAACAGGGGTTTGGACTATAAGACCTCCAAGGTCCCTTCAAACTCTGTTATTCTGTTAAATAAAAACTATGCTTAAAGTTGGTGTTTCAGCTTAGAAGAATACTAGTTTTTCTTTGTTTTCTTCTTGTTTTCAGTTAAAAGCAGAAACCAGTAAACAAATTAGCTGGGATCATCAAGTTTGGTAGGTACCCATGGCTGCAGGGATAGTGGCAGCCATCCATATGACATAAGACATTAAAGAACTGAAAAAAATTGAGAAATGAAGGAAGTGAGCTAGTAGTCCCTTCTAAGATTATTGTGGAAATCTTTCTTACCACTATCACTGTAAATGGTTACTATATTTTGTTTTTGCTACCTACTCCTTTTCATGAACAAATATTTCTATAGTTGTGATCAAATTGAAAAATGCAGCTCTAGAATGGGAAATACACACTAAGTATTACAGTTGACCTAAAAGGAATTGGTAAGGTACTTTTTGCTTTCTGATTCAAGACTTTCTAGTAGATAATGTTGGCCTCGGATTGCATATTGTTCAGTTAAAGGTTACAGGTTATAATAGAATAAATATTTAGCACTCTCCAGTTTTAGAGCTGTGTAAATTCCCTTTAGCTCACAAAGATTACAGCATGAAATAACCCATGATATTCACTATTCACCAGTCAGTCTGTACTAGTATAAACTCTTATTAGTTGCTGTTTGTGGCTAACTGGGTGGTCTTCCAAACATTATAATCTGCATGCACAATCTTTTTTATCAATGTGCAGTTTGGCACTATAAATTTATCTTATCGTGTGGTAACAGCAAGGGTTTACTCTCAGAGTTGTGTGAAACCGTCTGCAAATGGTTTCTCAAAAGTGACCATTATGAATTGCATTTAGATTTGGATTTTGTTTGCAGCTGTGAAGATATTCCCCTGGCAGCTAGCTGTAGTAGTGTTCTAATTTTTATTTTTATTTTATTTCATTTCATTTATAAAGTTGGTTGGGGGGGATAAGCAACAGACTTATTTCTCCTCTGCAGCAGATTCTTGTTGTTGGAATGAGCCTTAACAGCTAAGCTGATTTTTTTTTCAAATTAACATCCATTTGTATTGGATTATTGTAAACACATGCATGCTAGAAATAATTATAATGGACATTCAAAATTAGTTTGATGATAGGTGGGCTATGAAAGTATTATGAAAAGTGAAATAACACATATTCATTATTTTATTGGTTGCTTAAATAGAAGTTTTGAAATACTGCTGTGAAATGTGTAATCCTAACCCATTTTGCTTCAGCACAAAATTACATTGTTTGTAAAAGGAAGTTGAAAATCAGGTTATTAAATCGAGTGAAATATTACAGATAATTTAAAGCAAATGATTAAAGTAGCTCCTTTCTAAGATTTCTTTATAAGTATGTTCTGGAATGTTGAACATTAATCATGGAGTGAGAGTCTTTTTCTTTTCTTTTCCCATTCTTCCCTTCTCTTTGGGTCTTCAGTGAAAATAAAGAATAGCACCCCCGACAGTACGAAAAGAGTATATTGACCTATTTCTTTTATGGGTCTTTTGAGAAGGTTCCACTTTTAGTATGCAAGCACTGAGAGGATTTCAGAATTAATGTTCTGGATATCAGAAGACATCTTACCCCCACTTTTAGTTTTTGAAATACATGTCAGTCCTTAAGTTGGGTAGACAGCAGCACTAATCATATTAAGCACAGTCTCTAAACTCATGGGGAATGCATAATTAATTCATTGTTTTAGTTGTGCCCATTTACTGGTCAAAGGCAAGTGGGCCAGGCAGAGCTTCCCATGTGGATAAAAAGAAGAAAGCCAATGTACTGTTCAGTATGACATTGCTGTTCCCTCTTCCCACTAAATCTTATTTGTTACACCTCTGCCATGAGCCAAAGCCATCAAGCAGTTTCCATTAAAGTGCTTGCCACAAAGAGGGCTAATTCAGTGTCAATTAGAAAAAAATGCTTCGAATGTGGGGAAGGGGTGCAATTAAAAAGAAGGATCTATTGGTTTGTTACTAAGTCTCAATCTTACTCTTCTCCTTCACCATTTTGCAGTCTTGTACCGCACTGCATACTGTTTTTTTTCTCACATTTACTGTTCTAAAATGAAGCATATTAAGCAATACTCCCAAGCATGCCAACAAAAAATACTTGTGTAAAAGGGGTATACTAATAAACACTTACCTATTAATGAATTCAAAATTTGAAAAGTTGTAAAGATTTTTTTGCAACTGTTTTGAACTCTGAACTATTCACTTCATTGCAAATTAAAATGAGATAATAATAAAGTAATTAATGAAATGCATTTTAAAGTAATTAGAAGCAAATAAGGGTGTGACTAATAGAAAGTCTGAATTCAGTTAAAAGTAAACAAAAGCAATTGCACAGAGAAGTGGTAGACTCTCCTCTCTGAATGCACTTATATAAAGGCTAGATGGCCCTGTGATTGGAATATTTTAATTTATATTCCTGTTCTTGGATTTGATTTTCAGTGGTCTGATACCAGTGTTAAAAATAGGAAGTCATGTTATTTGCTGAAAATTTAGTTTAGGAAGAAGATGCATGTTTCTGCCTGACCTTTTCTTACTGAGGCATAGATATGATAGTTGATGTGATCATCTTAAATTCAGTCTTGTCTTTCTTTCTTTCATATAGATATATTGAGCTGAACCAATACCTTTGAAATGCAGGTGGATTTCTTCATTTATTGCTTTTTATTTTTGAAGTGAAGGCAGCATTGTATTATAAGGCATACAGACTTAAAATGTCTAGTATTGCAGCAAATGAAGAAGCCCTGGAATGTATGGGAATGTTAGAGGCTGGAAATTTTATTTTGATGTTTTATCTCTTGGGTAACTGTTATTTGCTTGTATTAGTTCCTTTAATAGATTGGTAGTTGATTAAACAAGAGAAGTGCTTGTTCATTGCAATGAAGACATGCAAAAAGTGTGATTCTTCTTCCCCAATTTTTATTGGAACCATTGTTAATAAAGTTGGCCCAAATGATTCCAATTGAGAATTTAGGATATATTTGTTCACAATCAATTTGCTTGTCTCTTTCTCTCTCCCTCTCCCCATCCATCCAAATACAGGTGCCCTTGGAAGTTTAACTTATGCTTGAGGCTGTCCTTAAAAGTTTTATTTATTTATTTATTTTGGTTTTGGCTGGAATCTACATTGTTGTCAAACTATAGTTGTCAACATAGATATCTTCTGAGTCTTAAATCCTCATAGTGGGAGATCTATATTGTCTGGTCAAGCAGTGAAATAAGGAAGATACTTAAGATTCTCTTGAAGTTGGGTATTCTGGGATTTATTGGATTTGGCTTGACCTCTAGATACTATTCAATGAGTAACTTTGAGAACAAAGCCAGATGAACACTAATAATGCCCACCAATTTTAAATGGCTTTGAAAATTGATTTGACAAATGCATGGAGATTTGATCTATCAAAATCTAAAACATGGTGAACTATTACCACTGATATGAGAGGCACGGGTGGTTGTCTTTTCTATTGGCATATTGTTGGCTAGTGTGGGAATTACAAAGCTGAATTAAATGGAACTTGGATCTGAGACAGCACATTTTTTTCTGGTATGATTATTTGTATCCAATCAGTATCTATAGCATCCATGTCAGGATAAAATCTATGAAAAATGCAGTTATTGGGTAAAATATACACAAACCAAATTAAAAATGCAATGACTGGTAATGTATGAAATGCCATTTTCATGGTGCCAAGTTGTGCAAAGTTTCCAGCATAGTTTGGCAACTACATATATTGACAGAGCATTATGCAGTATCTACTGTATTGTTCATTTCTGTATATTATCCACAGTGTTAAGAAAATGTATCCAACCACTTCACGGTTGAGCACATTTACCATTAAATTTGCCATAATAACATGATCTATAGCAACAAAAGCATGCAAGCATTGTATGAGATACTCGTTGACTTTAGCGTAACAGCTGCTTCCATACACTAGAGATACAGTGTGCCAAAGCTCTGCCTGATCAAGGACTTGTTATTAACTTCACTTGAGGGACCAGCTTCGTAAGTAAATCCCTATGGTATATTGAGCTGTCCTCTCCTTTAAACGTGAATGGGGAAGCCAAATTCTCATGGTAGTTTTGTGTGTGCTGTGGGAGTGCATGTTGTACAATAGAAAAAACTGCTTTAAATGAAAGCAAAGTTCTGTTTTTCCAGTAATGCTAGAATGTCTTGTGCAGCTTCAGAAGGAATTTAATTGGCTGCTCTAATTTTCTATTGAGATGTCTTTGTTATAAATAAATTTATACATTTCACAAAGATAGTGTAGTCTAGGAAATATTGATTAAGCATCCACATAATTAAATTAATTGTCTCATCTACAATTTCTATCTATCTGAACACACTTAAAAATATAGAGTAGATTTTAGGAGAAGCCTTCCTATTCTAGCACATCTTACAATATTAGGCAAGACACTATCAACAGTAGAGACCTTAAGTTTCTGGATTCTACAATCTCCCAGGACTTGAAATGGACACCTAACATTTAGAACCATCATTAAAAAGACACAATAAAGAATGTTCTTCCTTAACTCAGAAAGCTCACAGTGCCCAAGGAGCTGCTGCTACAGTTCTGCAGAGGAATTCTTGAGTCTGTCATTTGTAGTGCTATAACTGTCTGGTTTAGTACAGCAACTAACCAGGTCAGGCACAGACATCACCGGCCAGTTAGGTCTGCAGAAAAAACCATTGGAACCAGCCTGCTTTCCACTGAGGACCTGTATACTGCACGAGCCAGGAAATATCTACAGATTCCTCACATCCTGGACATAAACTGTTACAACTTCTCCCCTCAGGATGCTGCTATAGGGCAACTAGACACTAGGACAGTTTTTCAAGTTATTATTTATTGCAAATCCTACCTTCCCTCATCGCTGATTATTACCAATCAGTATTTGATAGGAGCTTGAGTACAATAAGTTTTGGACAACCATACATTGCTATCTTTCTTGCCAAGTAATGTATTTGAAGGTAGAGTTTAAAGGCATTGGAGAGCACTTTTTGAACACACAGGTGCTTTTTACTAATAATTCATTTTTTAAAAAAAAAACTTTATTAACTTTTATTACCATTAAAAACACACACACAAGAAAAAAAACCCCACACCAAACACAAACTGTTGGACACACCAACATAAACCATTAAAACATTAAAAATATTGTATTCAAAACAACCTGTTGCGATAATTACTTAGCAATCTTTTATATATTCTATCAAGTATTAATTCCTACTTGAATGTATTGTACTCCATCTATGCCTCTATTGATACTTCCTATTCCTTCTTCTATCTCCTCTAGCCATTTGTACCAACATTCCCACACCATATAGAATGTTGAGTCTTCTTTACCTTTAGGGCTTAATGATAATTTATCAATTTCTGCACAATTCATTATCTTTTGTATAATCATTTTGTATAATCATCCTTTTGGGATGTCGGGCTGTTTCCAACATTGCACAAATATAATTCTTGCGGCTGTTAAAATGTGTATTAACTAATATTTTATACTCTTTAGATATCTTTTCCTGAGAATTCCCAGCAAAAAGAGCTCTGGTTCTAAATCCACTTTTTCATCGATAATTTCTTGTAGCCAGATTTGAATTTTATGCCAATATTTCTGAGCCTCTGGGCAGGTCCACCACATATGATAGTATGTTCCCTCTTTCTCCTTACACTTCCAGCACATGGGACTCATTCTTTTGTATATTTTTGCTAATCTCGAGGGAGAAAGATGCCACCTGTAAAACATTTTATATGTATTCTCCTTATATGTTATCAATTTTGTCATTTTATAATTTCTATTCCAAATGGTTTCCCAATCCGCCAAATTTATGTTATGCCCTATATTTTGACCCCACGCAATCATACATCCTTTAACAATTTCTTCTTCCAATTCTACTTCTAATAGGTATTTGTAAATTTTTGTAATTTTTTTTATTTACTAATAATTCATTTTAATAAGCATCAATAGTTTATAAAATCAAACATCAAACATGGCTATAAGGTTATACAATTACCACATTTGGGACAATCAGACTATATGTCACTGCTTTTAGCACCAGCATACATCCCTCTTAGGAGCGGGGCTCTGCCTATAATAAAGACAGTGAAATCTTGGCCAGAAAATGCTTCCCAACAACTTCAGGATTGTTTCGAGAACACAAATTGGGATATCTTTTACCACCCTGACCTAGAGGAGCACACTGCAACTGTTCTGTGCTATATCAAACACTGCACAGACACTATCACTGTGGATAAAAGTATTAGGATCTATCCCAATCAGAAACCCTGGATGACCAAGGAAGTCCAGTGCCTCTTGCGTGACAGGACCAAGGCCTTTAGGTCCGGGGATGGGGCAAGATACAGTGTTGTCAGAGCTAATCTGAAGAAAGGTATTCGGAAGGCCAAGACTGATTATAAGAGGAAGATTGAAGATAATTTTTATGAGGCAGGTGTGGCAAGGAATTCAACAAATTACTAACCATCAACCAACCAATGTCATCCCTGCTGAAGGGGATGCTTCATAGGCAGAGGAACTGAATCATTTCTTTGCTCGCTTTGAAATGGAGACATCAGAGACGGATAAAATACAACCACCAGCCAGTTGTAGCCCCCACCTCATTGTGGAGGAACAGGAGGTGAAGAGCATTCTGAGGGCTGTGGACCCTAGAAAGGCTGCCAGTCCTGACGGTATCTCTGGCCAAGTGCTTAAAGACTGTGCTGATCAGTTGGCAGGAGTCTTTACCAGGATCTTCAATCGGTCTTATCCCAGCCCACTATTCCATCTTGTTTGAAGGCTTCCATCATTGTTCTGCTGCCAAACAAGTTCCCTATCAATAACCTCAACGATTACACTCACTCCTATCATCATGAAGTGCTTTGAAAAATTGGTCTGCCGGCACATCATTTCTGGTCTTCCGCATACATTTGATAAACACTAGTTTGCATACAGAAGAAATAGATCTACAGAGGACGCTATATCCATCACTCTTCACACTGCTCTGACTCATCTAGAACAGCAGGGGGGCTATGTGAGGATGCTTTTTGTAGATTTTAGTTATTTATTTATTACTTGGACTTGTATGCCGCCCCCTCTCCAAAAGGACTCTGCATTTAACACAACTCTTCCACATAGACTAGTGTCTAAACTTCTGGACCTTGGACTTTCTTATTCAATCTGCCTTTGGATTATGGATTTCCTGTCTGGCCGCTCATAGAGGATCAGATTAGGTAATCATACCTCTTCAGCACCCTTATTCTTAACACTGGTACACCAGAGGGTTGCATGTTGAGTCCCTTACTCTATGCTCTTTATGTGCATGATTGCATTCCCATTTACGCTAGTAATACTATTACTAAATTTGCAGATGATACAACAGTGGTGGGACTCATCTCCAGGGGATGAGTCTGCCTACTGAAATGAGGTGGACCAGTTGCTTTCATGGTGTGGAGACAATAGCTTGGTCCTCAACACCAATAAGACCAAGGAGCTTATAGTGGACTATAGAAGGAACAAAGCAGACATCCAGCCCTTGCTTATCAATGGAGACCAAGTGGAGCAAGTGGCCAGTTTTAAGTTTCTGAGTGTTACCATAAAAGAGGACCTGACCTGGGATGCTCCCATTGCAGCACTGCTCAAAAGGGCCCAGCAGAAATTATACTGAGACTTCTCAACTGAATGAAAAACTACTGGTGACCTTCTACCGCTACACCATAGAGAGTATCATAACTTACTGCACATCTGTATGGTTTGCCAATTGCACAGTGGCAGATAGGAAAGCACTCCAGAGGGTTAGCATCATTGGCCAGAAAATCATTGGTTGTCCTCTCCCCTCTTTGGAAAAGCTTTATGGCTCCCGCTGCCTTAGGAAAGTTCAAAACATTCTCAAAGATCCATCTCATCCTGGGCACCCTTTTTTGAACTATTACCATCTGACAGATGGTACAGAATAATAAAAACAAGCACAAATAGGCTGAAAAACAGCTTCTATCCCAGGGCAGTACCTCTTTTGAATTCTACTGCATAGTGCAGTGTTGGTGCAGTGTTGCGGGTTTTCGGTTCAATGTGTGGAGTGTGAAGGATATGTGTTTGTGTTTATTTTCATGATCATGATGTACACTGAAGATGGTGTTTGATTTCGTTGGACGAGGTACAATGACAATAAAGTAAACTAAATAAAAACTTTGCTTTCTTTTCATCTTATCCCTTTCCTCACTAATAGTAGGCAACACAATAAATTTTGATAATTATTTTAAAGTAATAGAGATGCACAGTTTTGGTGATTTAGTGTATTCATAATTTAAAGTAAATCTTCGGAAGATCACATTTTTGCAGTCTGATCACAAAAATATTTTAAAGTAGATAAACAGGACTTTTTCTATCATCAATATTTTTCAGAACATTGACTTCTTTTTTCATCCAGTATAATGCAATTCCAAGCAGATGTTTTAAAGTACAAAATTGTTAGAAAAAAATTGAAATAAGTAGCAGCACTTGTTAGAACAATTTTCTTAAATGGGGATGATTTGACACTTTTTATTGCCTTGAGGGGTGGTCTGATCAGAGTAGTATTTTAAAAATAAGAAGTGATGTTTAGCAAGTAATTCTTGCCCCTATTCTGTGTGGTGGCGTTGTTTTCTATGACTTTAGCTAGCTGAAATTGCACCCTTAGGCAAGAATGAAAATACTATGCAATGTGAAAAATAAGCTCAAAGAGGGAGCTTATTCATTTGTTGAATTGCTGACCCTTAAATGAACATTTTAGTTGACTATCTGCTGATATATATTTAAGTCATATTCCTGGAGATTTATCTTGTATTGGTTTTTGTTAATCTGCTACAGTGTACTTATAGTAAAATATTCACATGCTTCTGAAATTAAAATAAAATATTATTGTAATAAACAAGGTGAAAATTATGTTGACAAACTTTTATGTTGAAAAATATATTTGTTTTTGTGAAAACTACTTATTTTAGTCCTAGCCTATATATTTTATCCACTGAAATATTTATCTCATTTCTTATTATGAGATCTGATATTTCCATAAATATAATAGTTATAATGATTTAAAAATGCTACTTTTATTACTATTAGTGGGAAATAAGGAATGGATTTACTTCTTTCCTATTACATGAAACTAATATTTTGAAAAAAATCTGAAACTCTCCAGATGTTATCATCAATTTCTTACCTTTTCATGCACCTTTGAATCAGTTAAAAGGCTATAATTCCTAATGATCTTTACTTTATATATTATCATATAAATATAATTTTATTTATTTATTTTATTTATTTATTTAATTGGACTTATATGCCGCCCCCTCTCCGCAAGGACTCGGCTCACAATTAAAACACAGTACAACAATCAATAAATATTTAAAACAAAATTAGATCAATAAGCCCAATCACTAAAACCCATTAAAATACTTTAAAAACCCCAGGAGGTCAGTCCAGCCCGGCCTGTTCAAACAGCCAGGTCTTCAGATCGTGGCGGAAGGAGCGGAGATCAGGAGCCAACTGGAGGTCCAGAGAGAGTTGGTTCCACAGGACGGGGGCCGCAACAGAGTAGGCCCTTCCCCGGGGTACCGCTAGCCAACATTGTCTAGCCGAGGAGTCCCCATCTGTGCACACACAGGGCGATCGGTGTTTGATATTGGCAGAAGATTTTCTTGTGTAACCTTTTTTAAAGGAAATATAACTCTCAGCACAGAGTTTGCTTTCATGTTTAACATTCTTCTATTTTGTGTAGTAATACAATTCCATTTTATTTTTAGTTGTTTAAATTGAACAATTGTGAATATGTTTTACTATCAACAATATTTAATCTTTTATAATTATTAAATCTTTGGAAAAGTAGATTTATTTTATACAGAAGTCCTGGGAAGAAAAATAATCCTAATATTTTTGAAATATAAAGGCTCTGAACATACATCAGTAACAGTAATGGAAGATAAGGCTGTAATCTAGTACACACTAACTTTAAAAACTATTCCATTGAAATAATAAATTTTATTTTAGGTAGACATATATAAGATTGTATAGTAAGCTGAATGACATTTACTACATCTTAATGGAATGTTGTATGTATTTCTGTGTTCCTCTGATTCCATACAAGTCCTACATTTTATAGCCAGGAAGTTAAACATGAATAGTGTTAAAGTTCTTTTTAAATTTCTCAGGATTTCAATACCTTTTTTCAATGTTTTTGAATTGATTTGTAAAAAGTAAATTTTAAGTTCTTAAGCATAATTGCAATGTATTTTAAAACTTCTACAATATTAGCTTCTTTGGAATGTAAATGGTTATGATTGATAGTGATTCTGGAAATCGGAAAGATTGATAAGCAGAAGTACAACCTTGTATTTGTCTGATTTACTCACTCTGTAAAATTTAATTTCAAGTTTGCAGGTTGGTGTATGAAAAGTTCTAGTATATTTTTATGAAAGGAAATTGAAGATAATATATGTTTATCTTCAAGAAAAAAAGTCGTCCTGCCCTGCAAAATTTTAAATAATATATATTCTTACTTAGTAATCTGTGCAAAATTTCTTATAGCCTGATGATTGCATTCATATGTAAAAGATTTAAAGAAACTTTGCCAACTGTAATACTACTATTTAAAGACTTACCATTTTTTGTGTTGAAATAAATACTAATTTGGCATCTTTTCATTTTGAAAATTAACCCTGTGTAAATCAGTGTAATCTTAATATTCAAGGGATATCATTTCATTACTTTCTCAGTAATATTCACTTTAAAACCCTTCCAGAAGTGAGCAGAAAAACTGATGGGTCAAATCTGATTCATCACACTAACTCAATATGTAACTTATTGTAATAACATATTATAACAAAAGAATGTCAAATCATGTAGTAGGGTTGTATTATTATTATCCTTCTCGTCTTTCCTATTATGGTATATATTCTTTTAGCATCTTACAACTATAACTTTGTTGTTTGTATCTTATGATTTATGTTGATTGCTCTATTTAGTATCCTATGACTATCACTGTGAGTTATATCTCATGATCTATGATTGTATTTTAAGATCATGATTTATCACTTGTTGCTTGCATATACACTGAAGAACTTAGGCAACTGAGACAAATTCCTTGTGTGTCCAATCATACTTGGCCAATAAAGAATTCTATTCTATTCTATTCCATCACATCCCATCCCATTCATTTCCATTCCATTTTAAAAATAAGGATGCATCTTGAAACTAGAATTATCTAGCCACTGTATGTTTATTTCAACCCTGAATCTCAAATATTCTCCCTTATTGGTAGTATAGGTTTTGTAATTTATGAAAGACGAAATTAACACAATAGGTTACTTATTATAGCTTCATCAGTTCACCTGTTTCCTCAAATTTTGGATAATTTTTGTTTTCAGCTGCATTATAGCGCGCCCTCCAATTCATTGCAGTTTGATCATCTCTAGAGAAAAAAGCTATGTTGCAGAACAATTTGTAATCAATATACTGCATATTGTCTATTTATCTTGAAATCTTCTAATATTTCCTGTAGCACAGGAAACATATAATTCAGAAAACCAATAAACTCTGGAAAACTTTCTGGAAACATCAAAAAATATTTGACTACAAGCAATTGCAAAATTGCATGTCCTAGTGAGCTTTCATGGGGCCTTTGGAATTTCTTTCTTTCCAAAAAATACAGATTTAAAAGCAAGGTCAGATTCTGTGAAGAAATATGATGATAGAAGTCTTTGCTATTGGCGGGTAGGACTGCGGCCCTGGTAACATTTAAAAAGCCCTCTCTGTAATTTGTTATGCAGTTTTGACACTGGGTTTAGATATTGTTCCAGCAATTAACAGGTCTCCATTGAAGCATTTTGTAGCATAGATTCCAAAGATTTAGCTACAGGCAATTCCCAATGACCCTGATTATTCTCTTTTCATGGCAGGCTACTACTCTCAAATAGCCCTTTTGAGTGTTCGAGTGAGCACTTCTGTGTCAAGTGGCTGCTTGAGCTTCTGCAATTTCTAAGCATTTTGTGATGTCTCCTATAGCATCTCCTCTGTGAGCTTTGATACCATTTAAATTATGGCTCAGGATCTTCTGGCTTGCTAGGGACCTGGCCAGGAAAGTATATAATTTTGCTTTCAAACCACTGCTATTTAAGTGGAGGAAAGTACAACCACTTAGTTCTTTATTTTCTTATAATGCCTTCATTTTTATTTCATTATGCAAAGTGATCGTTTGAAATATTAGATCAAGTATTATTTGGGTGATTCATGTCTCAAATATATTGGTATACCTGTATGCTGAATGGCTTCTAAAATTACATGGTCGATGATATATAGCCTGTTGACATAGTGAAACTAATGTAGAATGTGGAGCCGTTGTGCAAGGCACAATATTTGTGTATGCACTCTCTTCTTCCTGCAGATGACATCAGTATTTTTTCAGCTTTTCAGCAGTCTTTCTATAGTTCCATGGATCTCCGTCGTCCATGTGAATTAACAAGCCTATGTTGTGTTGTCTTCATTTGATGTGGATACAAAGTGACAAGCAAAAGAGTAGTGGTGATCTCAGCAGTTGGCAGGAGCAAAGTCAAATGGTAGAGACCACAGGTACAGCTGCTGAAAGTTGTCAAAATGTTGTCTGGTTTTCTACTTAAACGATCTTCAGTGATGATGGTCTTCCTTCATAGCTGGAGACCTTTCAGAATCCCAACATGTGCTCTCCTTAAGTTTCTGAGCGGAATCACGTGGTATTTTCCCTGGAAGCATGGCCAAGATTTTATTTTTTATTTTACTTTGCATGAAAACATCTGTGCTTCCATTCCTTCAACACTCTGAACTTTGCTCACTCCATGTCCCTAATATTTATCCATTTTTCCCCCCCGTGGGCATGGCTTTCCAATCCTTTCCCCTTTTTTATTAATTAAGTGAAATAAACAACAAAAGCATACCCACACACACCTCTACAATAAACTTTAAACTAGAAGGAGATTGAAGTGAAAATATTATTAAAAAGAAAACACATTTTAAAAAGACAAATCAGACAAACAAAAAATACAGGAAAAAGCATGCTAGTAGCCTCCTTTTTTCTCCCCTTTTTTTTCTAACTGGTAATCCGTACTTAAATGGTTTTATATGCTTTGGACATCTGTGATTGTAACTCATTTCAATTTGGATTATTTAAACTATTTCTGTTTTTCTTTAAAAATCATATTTTATTATTGCATAATATTCATTTGTTCGTTCATCACATTTATATGGCTACCTGTCTCATAAAATATGACTCTGGGAGGCATACAATAAGAACAGGCATATAAAACAAGGATATAAAAAACAATCAGTGGATCCAAACAGTTAAAAATTGTGAATAAAAGGCAAAAAAATATTAACAGTAATCAAGCCATCTGAGCAATTCATCAGTCCCTTGGGGCCCTCAGGCCCAATGGCATAACCAGGTTTTGAAGGACTTCTGAAAAATCAACAGAGTTGGAAGCAACTTTACTTCAGGGAAGATGTTACTAAGATGAGTGCCATAGGAGAAAAGGCCTTTCTCCTGCATCCCACCAAATGTGTCTCTGGCAGACAGGACTGTAGTATACCTCTTCTAACGGATGCGATCTGAGGGACAGATGTAATCAGGGGATTGATTCTTGCTACTGTCAGATATATCTTAATAAATTGTGAAAATTTGATTTATTTCCTCTGGGCTAATACCTGATAAACTATTTGTGGTTTTAAATTGAACTTGATTTTTGGAACTTTCTAGATGTTTTGGTGTATTTCTTTCCAGTACTTTTATGTCTTTTTGCATAACCACCATGTGTAGTAAAATGTTCCTTCTTCGTTCTGACATCTCCAACATTTATTGTTGTATGATTTGTTCATCTTGGTAATCTAACTGTTTCCTTGGTAGGTTTGAAAAGTATTTTGCCTGTGTGTGTGCAGGAGAGGGAGAGAATTGCCTTTAAAAGCATTTCTTATCTAACATGTATAAAATATTATTTATTTATTTACATACATACATACATATATTCTAAACTGTTTTACCTCTTGTTCAGTGACAAATTCTGATTTGGTGGCAATTAGTAGAAAGTTATTTCCATAAAGAACCACAATATATCCGTTTATGAGTTATTTAAATGAGTATTGTTTTATAAATACTCAGTGATCTTTACTATAAGCATTCCAATGAAAACTGTGGAAACAATTCATTATAATGCTGTTCTTATTTGTGTCAGTACGAAGAAAGGAGTTAATGAATCAATTGCTGCCCTTGCTACACTACAATCTCTAAAGATTTGGATTTATTGTGGTTATTTCTTATTCTGGAGGTTCACCTAAATTTGTCTTTTATCCATCAACACTGTTTCCTATCAATGAATTAACTATAACTTTACAGCCTACCAGTATTTGGGAACTCTCATTTCTGAATTCAATGTACTTTAAAATTGTAGCTGTCCATTTGCATATAGCATGTTTTACTGCTCTACTGTTGATTTTTTCAAATATTCATTAATAACATTACTCCTTTTATTGCTTTTACTATTCTAGTGGAAGTCTACAATACACTTTTTCCTAGATCCCGCGACTATTTATTATTTATTTATTTATTGAATTTATATTGCTGCCCGTGGCAGCTCAAGGCGGCTTACAGAATATAAAATCACATTTAAAACAATAAAAACTAATAAAAAGAATCAAATAAATTAATATAGTACAATATAACAAAATCACCCCCCAACTCCCACCCCTTCCCCCGACGACAGCAGATCACACAAGCCATTTAATGGGCTCCATCCCGCTCTGGGTTCCCCAGGCCCCCTGGCAGAACCAGGTCTTCAGCGCCTTCCCGAAGAGTATTAGAGTGGGGGCCATTCTAATCTCTGGGGGAATGATATTCCAGAGAGAGGGAGCCACCACGGAAAAGGCCCTTCTTCTGATGTATCTCCCTCGGGGATGGGACCCACAACATTCCCTGCCTTCCCACTCTTTTTTTAATTTTTTTATTTTTAAGACAAACATAAACAAATACATAAAAAACATAAAACCATCTTCCATTTTGTACAGTGTGTCAGTTGGTTACACATCATTTGTGCTATCCTTTCATAGTCATCACTCACAATTTATATAAATTCTCATATTATCAATCTAACATATGTTTATATATTTATCAGTTATTAATCATTCATGACTATATTTATTTCATCATTTAATACGAGACATTCTAACTTTCATTATAAGATTTGTATTACACTTTCACCCAATGGTTATGTATGTTTATATTATAATTAATATCAATCTATTAAATATCTGTTGTAAAATTTCCTAATCTATTACATTACCATGTCTTTTTATCCAACCATTGATAAAACAAATCCCATATCAGATAAAATTGTTTATCTTCTTGTTCTCTAATGTCAAATGTCAATTTACTCATTTCAGCATAGTCCATAATTTTCTTGATAACTTCCTCCTGCATAGGTACTTTTTCATTTTTTCAATTCTTAGCAAATACAGTTCTAGCTGCTGTTAAAACATTTACAATCAAGTATTTCAGTTCTTTATTGTATGTTTCTGGTATGATTCCCAATACAAATATCTCTGGTTTAAAGTCTATATGCTGTTTTATCATTTTTTCCAGCCATGTGTGAATTTTAGTCCAATATCCTTTTTCATCCGAGCATGTCCACCACATATGGTAATATGAACCAGGTATCTGATGACATTTCCAACATTTGTCCGATTTATCCTTAAACATTCTCGCGATTCTTGCCGGGGGTAGATGCCACCTGTAAAACATCTTATACAAATTTTCTTTATATGCAGTTGACATTGTCATTTTATAATTTTGAGACCACAGTTTTTGCCATTTCTCTAAATCAATTCCATATCCAAAATTTTTCCCCAAGCAATCATCGTTTCTTTAACCTGTTCTTCCTCCAATTTAAATTCTAATAAGTGTCCATAAAGTTTTTTAATTACCTTTTCATCAGTACCCATCAAAGTTTTATCTAAAACAGTCATCTTATCATAAATACCTTCTATTTTAAAATCTTTATCAAATCTAGATTGTATTTGCAAATATGAAAACCAATTCATTTTTACACCTTGTTCTTCCAACGCTTGCATAGATTTAAGTTCACCCTTTTCATTCAATATCTCAGCATATCTAACTGTTCGTTCCTTTTTGTATATTATTGGATAAGAAAAAGCTTCAATAGTAGATATCCACATTGGAACTTTTGAATAATATTGTCCTGCCTTCCCACTCTGATGGGTTGGGTAGATGTGACTGGCAAGAGACGATCCCTCAGAGAACCTGAGGGACTATGTTTCAACAACAGGAAGTTCTAATCCATTATCATCTGTCAAATCTAATGAATGTTTGATTTTTGCTTTTTCACCTGACAAGACAATATACATGGCCTGATCTTTTCTTTAGATTAAGTTTAAGGTATTGATACAGTAAGTCTTGCTGCTGATAGCTGAATTGAATGAATAATGCCTCCATAGGAAGGTCTTCTTTTTCCTATATTTCTTGAGGTATCTCATAAGATGTATAAATAAATGGAAGTATTACTTGACTCTGGTGAAGTAGAAATGTATACATTTTCCTGCTAGAAACTAGATTATTAAAGGCTTTTTCTCTTTCTCCTGATTTTTTATTTACACACTTCATTTACCATGTGAAATTTCTATAGCATAAAAATAACTATTTTCTGAGTAGAAATTCATCTCCCAATTTCCCTGCCAATCTTTAGATTTCATTTGGATGATGCACCTATGTAATTTAGTTAAGGAAAGATGAAATGTAGCCTAGGCTGCAAGAATTATACTTTATGTAGCATCCACATATTTGGGGGGCATGCAGAAAATGAAATAGAGGCAAAAATCAAATATTTACAAAGCTTTTACTCATAACCAAGTCCTCCAGCTTACAAAATTCCCATAAAGCACATGCCAGTTGCCTCTTTTGCCTTCTGTGGAGATAGGCAAGCATTTCTAATATGGTGTTTGCTTCCCTCTGTGCCAGATAAATGGTAATATATTTGTTGATGACAAAACCAACAGGTGCCAAGGCTGTTGGGTACTGAAGCTATTTGGCTCTTTGCCTATAGTAACACAGTGGATATATTGTATGTCAGTAGCTTTTGTGTGTTTCTGTGTTCTTTTGAGCAATGGGATAACCCAGTTGAAATACATACTTAAACTCCAGAGGGATTAAATATGTTTCCTTTCTTTTACAGTTCAAAATTTTACAGTTTCTTTGTTTGGAGATTCTCAGATTGCTTAATGATTTGTTCCCTCCTTTTTTGCCCAGATGTGTATAATGGCTATATTTGAACCTTACTAGGTTTAGTAATTTTATTACTCAACATATGGTATAGTCCTTATCCCCCCGCATTGTATCAGTCTTTTGCTTTAGGGGCCCAGTAAAACATGATGGGAGTCTTACTTTAATTGGATTTCATGAATTTAACCTTTAATCTTTTTTTGTCAAGTTTCAAGGTAGCAGGACTTAAGTTTCATTTTAACTGTATTTGAACAAAAATATTCTCAAGAAGCTATTTAGATTTGGATATCACAATTTTAATGTGGTTTTCAGATGTCATAACCTTTGAATTAAGTGCAACAGTTTTCCTGTTTAAATACAGTAGTTTATGAGTTTATTATAATTGACGATGACATACAACCATTGCCAAATGTAGACAGCATTTTTGAAAAATATGTTTAAAGATTGTTTTTTTAACCAAACTAATAATAAGCTAGAGTCAGTCCTTTAAAAGAGCAAAGGCCAACTCCTGGATTATTTTCTCCCCTGTATTTCCAATTTTTTTCCTTATCCCTCTAGTTAGAGGCTGAGTAAGGCATAAAACAAATGAGCTATGTAAGAAGGACCAGTAATGAGCAGGGTTCCATTTTGCATATCTTTGTTAACAATTTTATACTTGGTAAGCAACTACAAAACATATTCTCAAGCCACTTTGTAAATTTAAAGAGACCATATCACATATCACTCTGAATTTAAAAAAATCTAATATGGTGTAACACAGAGGCCCCCAACTATTTGGGCACCAGGAACCAGTTCCATGGAGAAAGGTTTTTCTGTGGACCAGAGGGGGCATGGTTTCGTGTGCAGCCTGCATCCCGCGGATGGGGCTTCACTTGCTTGCACGGTCCAGTTTCTGGCATGTCACAGCCCAGTGCCAGTCCACAGACCAGGGGTTGTGGGCCCCTGATTTAAAACATTAACTTAGCCAGTGCATGTATCAGTGAAGATGTTATACCATGCTCTCCATGATATTTATTACTGAGTGTCTACATCACATCAGGATCACAAACTAATCTTCTTGCCCTGAAGATTATTGCCACTGGTGCCATAATTCTGGATGTTCTTGAATTTGATTAAGAGGAAATCTATTAACAGTGATTCATTCCATGGAATTTATTTCCTTTATACCCAGGATTTCTACATGGCATTTTTGAATGTCTTCTTAAGCTCTTCATAATCACTTTGTTTTTATCTATCTGATTCCTCCTTCACAATCACTTTGGTTTTCATCAGCTGGACTCAGATGTTATGTGGACCAGTTATTTTCATAATAGCAAATCCATTTGAAATATTCTTTTTAATGGTATATCCTTGCTACATTCCAGTTGAGATTGAGTTCCCATATCACCTGTGTTGTCCCCAGCTCAACGCTCTTTACAAAGAGTGTCATTTTTTTGGTCCAGTATCTAAACTCCACTTTGAAGGGAAGATGATTGAGAAGATGGTTGCACAGTAATTTCAGAAGCCCTTCAAAGAGGTGAATTATCTGAATCACAGGGCAGAACAAAAGTTATGCATCTTATGCATCCATTCTTGCTCTACTTAACTTCTTCACAGAGCTTTCAAAACCATCAAGCATGGTTTAGCTCTGAGGATTGGGGATGGATAGCAGTGTTATGCTGGTTCACCTCCTTCCTCCATGGTCAATCCTCCAGGGCAGTGATTGGGGAGGAGACATCAAGTCTTGGTCCCTGCTCTATGAGATGCCACACAGTTCAGTACTTTTCTCTCTTTTTGTTTAACATCTACATGAGACTGCTAGGTGAACTAATTTGTTGTCATAGGGTGGAATATCACCAGTATGTCAATGACACCCTATTATTCTATCCTTGACGAATGTTGTATCTTGGAAGCTATGAGAGTCTGGATGGGGAAAAATCTTCATCTCAACCCTAGCAAGACTGAGTGGTTTTGGGATTGGGGGCCTTCAGGTTCTAGGAATATGCCATTTTATGTTAGATGAGGGGTACAGCCCCAGAGAAACCCAGTGTGCAATTTGGAGGTCCTCTTGCACTTATGATTCTTGCTCAAAGAGCAAGTGGCAGTGATAGCTAGAAGAGCCTTTGCATCCTGCCTTCAGGGGAAGTCTGCCCCTACCCTCCTAACCTTCCATAAGTGCCTGAAAACCTGGCTCTGCCAGCTGGCTTGGGGTCAGTGGGGAGTATCACACTGGAGGTGGTTGAAGGACCAATAACAGTTCCCACCTCATCCCTGTGGCTTCCTTTTCCATCTTTTAATTATAATTTGTATTTTAATTTTTAATTAAAGTTATTAGAAATGTTTTGTATTGCTTTTTTTGCATGCCACCCAAATTTAATTAATAAATACCTAAAATAAATAAATGGCCCATATAGCCCCAAGAGAACTGAGAAAGAAAAATGTTCCTAGCATGTTTTAGATTAAAAAATTATTTCCCCATGCTTTTCCCTTCTGAATTAAATCAACTGCCTCTGAGTTCTATAGTTCAAACCATCCTTCCAAACCTAGATTAGAAATTATGTTTTGATGCAAGTTCAAATTCCTAGCTATACCGAGAACATTTGCACAAGACAAATTCCTTGTGTGTCTAATCACACTTGGCCAATAAAGAATTCTATTCTATTCTATTCTATTCTATTCTATTCTATTCTATGTTTAATAGAATGAATGGAGTGTTTAAGGAATAGTTGCTGTTTCACTCACAATTCTGGATGAACATTATAGGTTCAGAATTGTTAGAATATAGCCTGCTACACACTTATTTTCATTTCAGTAATCTAACATTCAACAAAACAGTGACTGTGTGCATTAAAACTATATTTTCCCATAAGAAAAACTGTGCCCTACAATGACATTTTTGTGATCATTTTGTTGTTCTTTATCAGTACTTTCATGTTACATGATAAAAAAAACAAATTATAATTTAAAAGTTGTTGGCCCAATTTTTTGAAAATAAACTGTTTGAAAATAAACACAATTTGTCTATATTACAGAGGCTTAAATTATTCAGTAGAAAGTCTGAAGAACTTTTAATTCTAATAGCATTTCTGAAGTGTGTGTATACCCATCTCTCTTCTCAGTTTGAATAGTCACATAATTTTGCTTTGCTACTAGCGTATCTTTTGTATTTCCTCTATGAAATTGGGATAATTAACCCCCTGCAAGGATACTCAAAACTAATTTTAGTGGTGCTTTATATTGCTTTGAAGATGTGAAAAATTGTTAACGTATGCCAGTGCCTTTATTTAAAGAATAAAATGTTTAACTCTAGTATAGTGTGGAACATTTAGCAACCTCCATGAATTGTAGATTGTGAATGCTAGAAAAATTAACTGTACAAAGTATTTAAGTTATTTAACGTATTTATATCTTTCAGCACAAAGCTTTCCACAGGCACCTTACAACTGGATTCATTAGTTATTGCAAGAACATGCTTTCAATGATTGATAGCTCAATCTAACTTTAGTGTTTCCAGTCCAAACTCTAATGACTATTAGCCATTCAAGCCATACTTTTCATTTATTATTTAGATAAAGATGTGCCTGCTTATAAATTTTTGTTATGAAACAAAATGAAGAGGCTATTAATTTGAAGCTAAGTAGTGTTCAGATTTATTCTACTTCTGATAGGAGTCTATCAGGGTTGTAAAGTAGACTAGGAATTAAAAGCAGCAGCAGTAGCAGCAGCAGCGGCGGAAGAAGAAGAAGAAGAAGAAGAAGAAGAAGAAGAAGAAGAAGAAGAAGAAGAAGAAGAAGAAGAAGAAGAAGAAGAAGAAGAAGAAGAAGAAGAAGAAGAAGAAGACAATAGCAAACCACTTCTGTACAGTACTGTTGGCAAGGAATCTGCATGGCCATATCTGGAATGGAATTTGATGAACTAAACTTTACTTTCATTTAGGTGTAGTTTACACTTTTTTTCAAAGCCCTTCAGATGAATTAAAGGCAGTAATTTAGCAGGATCATAGAAGTTTTCTGAACACAGTCGAAAGCTCCTGGCCTCAACAACAATGACTGAGAATAGAAAGGAGAATTTACAGTGTTGTTTTTTGTGGTATATGTCTTTAAAGTTAGTCAATCAACTATTTCTGGCTATGCTATCTGGAATTTTTTACACAATCATCTGACATTAAATAACTTTATTTAAAAAGCAATTTGTATTTTATAAACCTCATCAAGCTTATATAAAAGTAGAACATGTAGCTATTAGAAACATTATGTATGTTTCAGTCCTGAAATTAGATAAGATTTTAAACCTTATAAAATATTTCTATGCCTTGAGCAATAGCATATATTTTTGTTCGTCTAATTTTTCAGTATAAATTCAATTTATTTAAGCTGTTTGGAATTAACCCACCTAGTTTCTCTGCTTAACAATATGTTTATTGTTAAAAATAGGAAAAGAAAAGCTATGTACGTCCTCAGATTACTGTAATTCTGCCAGTAAAAAATTTGAAACATAATCTAAGTGAAAAGCAACACTGGTCATTATTAATATTTAGAGTAGCTAACAGCAAACATAGAGTGGATGAAATGGTCCAATAAATCCAAGGTAACAATCTCTATTTCTTAAAAACAATAATCAAAAGAAACCACAATCTTACTTTAAAATACTCAGAAAAATTAATATCACAAGGAGAGTCTCAAATCATATTTTTAGCATATGAGAACTTACGTGCAGAGCAGACCCACAGTTTAATGGAAAATGTTGCTTAACAACTATTTTACATTACTCAGATGGTTTTGAAAAATAATGTATTTTTGAGTATTCCTCAAAACTATTATAAATACTTTAAAATTGAGGATTCACAGAACACGGTCAATGCTGATGACTCGTTGGCAGAGGAGTTGAACATCTTCTTCACCCGCTATGAGGTGAAAAGACCAGACCATGTAGCCTCTGCCTGCCAGCCTTCTGATTCCCAGCCACTCACCCTATATGAACATCAAGTGTGAGCTGCACTGAAGGCTGTGAATCCCAGTAAAGCTGCAGGTCCAGATGGGGTGCTGGGGTAGTGGTAAAGACTTGTGCCTATCAATTAGCAGGGGTCCCGACAAAGATCTTTAACATCTCCCTGCAAATGGCCTGTGTTCCATCATGCTTGAAAACAGCCACTATTGTCCCAGTCCCCAAGAAAACTGTCTAAATGACTACAGACCTATCACATTAACATTAATAGTGATGAAATGGTTCTCTAACATCTTAGAACATACCTCCCACCAGACTTTGACAAATATCAGTTTGCCTACAGGGGAACAGGTTGACAGACAACGCCATAGCGACTGCCTACATACTGTAGCGAGCCATCTGGAGAAACCTGGAAACTATGTCAGGATACTTCTCTACAGCTCAGCCTTCAATACTGTCCTGCTGAGCATCCTTATCGAAAAGCTGACTGACTTGGATTTTCCCTCTTCCATCTGCGCCTAGATCAAAGAATTTCTGAGGGACCGACCACAAACAGTGAGGGCTGAGTCTGTCACATCCACCTCCCTGAAACTTAGCACTGGCTCCCCACAGGACTGTGTGCTTAGTCCCTGTCTGTACTCAGTGTACACACATGATGTGTATCATCTGACCCATCCACTGTGATCATTAAGTTTGCAGATGATACTACCGTATTGGGTCTCATTACAGGTGGAGATGAAACAGCGTACAGGGGGGAGGTTCAAAAATTATCCTCATGGTGCCTAGAAAACAACCTGCACCTAAACATCAGCAAGACAAAGGAGATGGTGTTAGACTTCTGGAAGAAGAGAGAGGAACCCACCCCACTTTACATCGAGGGGGGCTGTGTGGAAAGGGTTTCCTCCTTTAAATTCCTGGAAGTCTACCTCAGTGAAGATCTTACCTGGAAAATCAACACAACCCAGGTGGCCAGAAAGGCCCAACAGAGACTCCATTTCCTTAGGATCTTGTGAAATAATAAAGTGGAACAATGACTGATGACCTCCTTTTACCGGTCCACAATAAAAAGCATCCTCACATATTACGTTACGGTGTGGTATGCTGGCTTGACAGCCGCGGACAGAAAGACATTACAGAGGATGGTGAGCACAGCACAAAATATTGTGGGCTGTTCCCTGATACCACTAGGTGACATCGCTAGGGCTCGCTGCCTTAGAAGAGTGAGGAAAATTCTTAGGGACGACTCACATTCTGGTCAACACTTCTTCATCTCCTGCCATTGGGTAGGAGATATAGAAGCATAGCCAGCCGTACAAATAGGCTGAAAAGCAGTTTCTATCCGTGGGCAGTCAGACTTCTGAACGGAAAATAATACAGACTTGCGGGGCCAGCGTGTTATACAACAAGGTCACATAGTATAATAAGATTGGGACTGGGTTAGGGACTTCTGTCCTCACTGTAAGTTGTGTCGGGGGGAGGGTGCATGAAGGGAGGCTCAGCCAATCTCATTGTACACATGTTGTACTCTGCCAATAAAGGTAATAATAACACAATTCCTAATATCATACAGATGTACACTCAAGTCCACCCTACTAGTTCCTTCTATAATAGATATAGTAAAATGTAGAAAAAACAGGGAAAACAGTGGACAAATAAAGGCAGGGAAAAGAATAGGAAATATAGAAAAAAACTAATGTACATCAACACCATTTACTGTACATCTGTCCTTGAAAAGCAATTTTGCTTCTACCTCATCTTCACATAGCATACATATATCATATTTTCTTCTTTAAGCTTCTCACCTCTCTTTGAACATCTTGTCAACATCATTTCTCCACAACTTTCTCTATCATTCCTTTCCCCTCAACCTTTCCACCCTGCTTCTTTTTTTTCTTTCATTCACACACTTCTTACTCACTCTTTTTTTTAGTCCACTTTCATTCAGCATTCTTTTTTGGAAGGATAGGGATGTTATCTCACACACACACACTTTTTTAGTGTTACATTTCCAATGCATCTACTCTGGGGTCCAAATAACAATGTGCCAAAAGAATGCTTTTAGACATAGCTATTTTTGCTTCATTCGACAAACATTCATTCCTTACCAGAGGCCAGAGATAAACTTTCTTCTCCTTTCTACCAATATTTTCATGACTTCAATTTTCTGTACCAGTTTTCCTGTCTTCGGTAAATATTTTACCAAGGTACACACGTTTATCAACCCGCTCTGCTTTTCATCATTTATAACCTGCAGTTTTTCATTCTGTTTTCCATGTCAGTCATAACTATCTTGGAGATTCTTTTTAAATTAATTTGTGGAGCCATTGTTCTTGCTAAATAAAGAAAAGTGTTTATTCTATGCTAAAAGAAATCATCAATTTTCTGAAAAATACTTTGAAATCCGTTGTATGGTATTAAGTGTGAGTTTTGTTATATTTTGTTATATCATTAGGATTTCACCTAACTTTGAATATGCTGTAATTATTTTATTTATTGATTTATTTTAAAAAGCCATGCTTTTTTCTTAACCTTCTCAATTGGAAGGATGTTTTGATAATTTTTTTGCATATTCCACATACCCATCAATTATATGTCACTTTTGAGGTATCTCTTACTTGTATGTTTGAATACAAGAGTTAAAGGCAGAATATACAATAATGCAAAGTACTTGAATCAGGTAATACTTGATCAGCAGCATGTTTCAGTATTTTAACAGGAAATACTATCTAATCTGCTTTAAGAATAAAGCAAAGCCTGGGTGCACTATAGCCTCTCATCCTCCGAAATGTTCCTTAAACAGAAAAGCTTTGTGAATGTTACTTGATTATATAACTGACTTAACCTATATACTCACATGTAAACTAATTCTAAGCTGGTCCTCATAAGCATATAGTGCATATGCTTGTTAATATGTCTAGAACCTTTTTCATTTAGATCATTTATACATAATGTTGCATATTTTGGGTAAGAACTACAGCAAAGCTTTAGCATTTAATTGGAAGAGTACTGAGTTAATATTTTACCACCTTGACTGGGGACAGAGAAGTTGTCTTCTATTTGAGAAGATCAAATAATTGCAGGTTTTTGTGTAAATATTGTACACAGGCTGTGACTATTTTTTTTTTAGTTCAAGTGAAAGCCTAAGCAACTTACAGTCTATGGTATTCTCTTTCAGTTTAGCATACCTTAAATGCATGTTGAACTTGTTTTTAATTTGATGCTAATTTGAAGTGGAAAATAATGAAAAAATTTATAAATAGCCAATTAGTTGCATTGAATATGTTTTTAGCTGCTTGCAAGTTTTAATAAAGGCCAATTTCTAATCCCATTGGTTCTGCTTTATGTTCATATCTTGAGGACAGGCAGGTGTTAGGTGCAGTTTCTGAAATCAAACATTCTCTACTATTCCTACTCCCAAAAGACTTCCGAGATTTTCCTTTGATGAAATAGTAGAGGATGTTTTCAAGATTTGCTCAGTCTGTGTTGTAGACTTTTGTTTCCCCTAATAATTAGTCAAAACACAAAAAATAATCTTAAAAAAATATAGGTGGAAAGTGATCTTAAAGCTATTAAAAATAATAAAAAACATGTAAGATCTCATTTGAATCCTATCACTTTATGGACATCTTTATGCAGCTTTTTTCCCCCACAAGAAAATTAGTTTTGTCATTTCCTTTTGTCTGCAAAATTGATCCTTTTGATGAATTCCAAACAAGATCTAAACCCATTTAGTACAGTAAACATGTGCTATATATTTTGTCAAAAGCTTTTCAGCATCTAATGACAAAATTACAAATAGATCTTTTATTTTTTATTGAAGTGTAATAAATATACCAGTAATCCAGGGGTCTTCAAACTTGACAGTTTTAAGACTTGTGGACTTCAACTCAGTCATGTTAGCTCAGGAATTCTGGGAGTTGAAGTCCACAAGTCTTAAACTTGCCAAGTTTGAAGACCCTTGCACTAATCTAATATTATCTGCTGCTTGCCTAGTTTTTATAAACTCTGCTTGATAATTCTTAATAATGAACGATATCACTTACTGTAATCGAGTTGATAGCTATTCATGATTGCTGTTAAGTTTTTTCATCAACATTAATCAGCAAGATTGGACAATAATTAGCACATTGAGTATGATCTTTACCTGATTCTAGTGTAATTGCAATATAAACCTGATTAAATGCCTCTGATAATATTCCCTTATCAAGTATCTCACTATTTAATTTTTTAAAAGGAAACAACTTCTTAGACTTAGCCAGAAATGAGACAAGGATAAGATTTTGTTCCTCTCATGTTAGAATTCAGGATTATCTAATGAAATGAGTTAATGGGAGATCTAGAACAAAGAGAGCATTCACACAGTGCTTAAATGTAGAATACTGTAGGTTGGGCATCTTTTGAAAATGATCTGGAAGAAGGCCTTTGGAATATGCAAGAGTGCCATTTCTGCACCTCTAGCAGCATTTTTTTCCAAATTTGCATAGAACATGAATTGTTTTAAATGAGTGCTGCACTTGTGCATTCCAGATTCTAAAACATGTTTACCAAATTATTTTCAAAGGATGCCCAGCCTTAAAAATCAATATTACAATAAGACATTAATTTGAATAACTTTAAACTATAACTATACAATATAGTAGAACATAGAGCATTAGTTTTTCCGTAGATCTTTTTTTGTAAAAGCTGTATATTACAATTTCATCCTTCCTTTTTTATCCTTGCTAACCGACATGACCAGGAAGCTACTGTTGTCCAGCTTGTTTAATTCCCCTGTTGGCTTCACTATTAGTCACAGTAGAAAGAGAAAGCCACAGTAATGAAATCTTTGATCTGATTCAGAACAGTTTTTCTTATATTCTTATTCTACTATAGATTTACTCCTTTCATTAGCAAATAAGTCATGAATCTTTTACATATGTCACAATTATTTTTCATTTCACCCTTTCCTCTGTATTTCTTTTTCTCACTGAAATATAGATATATAAGAATTATTTTCTTTTTAGAGTGACTGACCAAAGACATTTAATAGCCAATAAAAGAGAAAAATGTGGCAGTGTCTTAAGTTGTCCCATAACCTATTTGTGAGTCATGACCCACCATCTGAAAACCACTGTGCAAGAGAGCTCTTTAATCTGGCTCTAAATCCGATTGATACTCAAGCATCAGTTTTATATTTGTATGTAAAATCTAACATTTTCACACAGTCCTAATTCTTTCATAAACATGATAAGTGAAGGCCAGTTCAGAAGAAAACTGATGAGAAACATATGATTGTTGGTAACATTAAACAATAAAATAGCAGTTGACCTCACGCTTTTAGAACCACAAAATGTAATTAGGTTGTCAATTCAATGAAAGCTATGTAATGGGAATGATCTTTAACAGAAGTTTACCCACAAGTCATATTTAATGTGGTTTTTCTCAACATCATGATTTAAATATTTATTTCTATTGATTTCAAAAGTTCCGTACACTCTTAATATCACACCCAAGTTATGAGAGTTAATGGTACTCTATCACTGTAGATTTAATTCTCTCTATATCCTCCTGCTGTTGAAATTGCCAGAATTGTAGGAAAGGTAATATTCTGCTTCAGTCAAATGAAATGATGCATTCAGACTTCCTGAGGAAACAGCTTTTTAAAGCAGCTAAAATATTTATTTATCCAGGTTTCATCTTACAGGTTTTTTTTTCTAAAACAAGCAAAACTCTCAAGTCTCAAATGATCTAATCTAAAACCAAGTCTTGCCCCCTGCTTGGAACTAGATATGAATGACATTTGAAATACATTCTTAAGGAAAAGTAGAGGGGTACTATTGCCACCAAACATCTGGGGGAAAGTACAGAAAATCTGATAACTAATCCCTTACTGACATTATTTGGATCTGAAGTGATTGTATACACTTTTTCTTAGATACTGTCTATTTATAAAAATTACTGTTAAGTATCACAGAAAGACAAATTAAGGAAATACATTAGGAACTAGGTTTAACATATAGTATCTTACAGACTTCCCTCTCACCCACTATACCTACCTAGAGAAAATGGAGCAATGATACTGGATAGTCCCAAGGAATATGTTACTTTTAATTCCTGAACCTAAACCTTTAGCAGCTGAATTATTTAAAGAGCCAAATTGTATCTTCTGCATTACAAAACAAGATATTGAGTACTTTAATGTGTATAAACATAACAAAGATGTGCCGGATTAGACTTAGACCCATTTAATCTAGCATTTTTGTTCCCAATCCTTCTTTGGAGACAGGAATATTCTCAACATATCTGGTGTTTAAACGCATCCTTACTGAAGCTAAAAATAAACAATGATTTGGAACAATTGATAGCCATATCCTCCATGAATTCTCTATTAGAGAAATGAAAGTTGGTGGCTATCATTTTATTTGATAGTAAAGATACGTAAATATTTCCCTTTTTTCCTTCTCAATAGCTTATCATTCAACTACACTTTGCCATTTTTTTTCTTGATTCCCTCCCTGTATCTAGTTGGCATAAGTTAAAAAAATGTTACAATTCCTGCACTGATTTGCTTATCTGTCCCACTTGAAAGATAATGAATTGTCATAGAAAATTATTTGTTAGCAGTGACCAAAAGCATAGCTTGAGCTAGCTGATACCTTACTTATTTTCTTCTGTCAGCAACATCCGCCGATTGTGAATGCAAGCATTACCTTTTGCTGCTTTCAGACAACAAACATTTCTTTTATGTTTAAGGTTTTCTGTTAAAGAAACAATCACAAGGTCACTTTTGAAATTCATATGAATAATTTCATAAAAAGGATTGATACCTACGGAAACCTGTTGCTAATTATTTTATATTGCTTTCATGAATAAATAAAAAAGATAGACATTTTTGTATCCCTAGGTTTTGCTTTAATAGCTACGGACATGTTTTCTTTGCAAAATGGATTCGCAGGATTATATTAGGCTGAGCTGCCATGTTAATCCCTCTGACTGGAGTGGAAAAGGATTCTCTTGTAGTAGCAGTAGCATTTGCTAGAATGACTGACCCTTGACTGGGTAACACAGGCCTCAAATTTTGTTGATCATTAATTGTTACACTATTAATTTTTAAAACCAATAACTTGCAATTAACAATGATTGTGCACTGCTATTTAAAAATTATGCAGAAGAAAGAAAGGTGTTTTTATGGAAGAATTGTCAGATTTGTCAAAAACTCTGAGGGGAATGGATTTTGTGGGCTTATTTTCAAGGTTTTTGTTCATGCAGTTCCCCTGTCCTTTAAGGAGATGTAGGAAAAGTTACATATAAAATAATATTGCACTATCTCAGTTGTACCTTGAATTATTTTTTTTTGCATGAAGACCAAGCAGATGCAAAAATAATTCAAACTTTCAACCGCTTGAATGCCTCTTAAAATTATTTTCTTTTTTTTTCTTTTGTAGTTCTTTGAGGTTCCATTTGATGCAAATATGAACAGGACAAAAAACAGGCCTCTAGTCCAAGGACAGATCAGGTAAGATTGCACATATGCTTTCTTTAAGCAGAAATGTTGCTGTATGTATTTCCCCCATTTTCAATCTTTCTTTGTGCTAAATAAAGAATAAAAGACATGGAAAGAAATCATTTTGAATGCTTTGATGATTCTGACACTTCTAATGCCACCTAGAAAATACACCAACTTGCCTTCATCATGTTCATATGTTGTATAAGGACCATTACAGATATGCTTATTAAGAGTTACAGACTTCAACATTTTCCTATAAAAATAAGCAAACATCAGAAGCCAAATGCTGATCCTACTGGGACTTGAGAATTTCCAGAAAAGCTAAACTCCTGCATTAAATCTTAAAAGAAACTTACCTTACCTAACACAAGTAAATAGGCTTATGCTCTTTAAATATTTGGATACAGATCACATAATACGTGATCACTGATTTATGATATTCTAGTGGAATAGAAGCACAATAAGTTTTCTACTGCCAGCGACATAATCGCAGGGGATTTACATTATTAGAATGATTCAAGAGCCCTGGCAGTTTCGGAAATAAATAATATATAATTGTGATTGCCATGAATTAAGGATAACATTTTGGGGCCAAAATGTATGCATACACGATTATTCAAAAGTAACATAAAGCATTAATATTACTATTATGGATAAGTGCTGTGCCATATCACAGCAGTTGGAACTAGCTGAGAATGTGCTATTTCCTGTAACTGCTGAACATGTTAGCCCTGCATTCTGTTGGGTCCTTGGTGCTCTCTGAGCTTGGTGGTTTTCTTGCAGACGTTTCATTACCAGACTAGGTAGCATCATCATACACTGTGATCTAACTAACATCATAAGGCTGATGGTGTTACCTAGTTGGTCAGGAAATATCTGCAAGAAAGCCACCAAATTCAAAGAGCACCAAGGACCCCACAATTTAACCTCAAACTACAAAGATTTGCTTCTACTGGTACCTACATTCTCTTCCTACCTCAAATCTTAATTGTGTCATTTTATACATATTACATTAATAGAGAACTTTTTAAACTTTCCATTTAAAATAGTACAGCTCTGCAAGTGAAATGGGACTTCTGTGAAAAAACTTAGATAACTGAATGTATATCAAAACTTGCTCATTTCTTTATCTAAAGACCTTGAGAATATGCTGCTAAATACTATATATGAAATATAGTTATCCTTTTATAAATCATTTTAACACTTTTTGCCAAGCTTTTACAAAAAAATAATTCTTAAATATGTCTCATCTTTTGTGCATACACTTTTCTTTGTGTATACATATAAATAAAAAGCCGAAGTCCCAGGAGGCTTCTGTTTGAACATAAAGCAACCTTGATTTCTGCCTGTGTGCCTGTTCAGTTTCTTAAAGGATTCATTTCCAAGTTCTAGGGGCGATGGAGAATGCTGCACCTTATTTGCAAACTTTAAACTAAAGCCCTTATTCATAAACTATTCAACAAACAATTTTCAGATAGCATTTCCATGATTTGTGCCAAGGATTATTTATAACAAAATTATGTTTTCCCTTAGGCATCTGTGAACAGTTGGTCCTATTTATTTCTGTGTTTTATCCATCATCTTTGGAGGATTGAAGAAAAGTGATGGATGAAATTACATGAAAATTGAAACAACATAGTAAAGCAAGCCCTGGGGGTAAACTCACCCTTACTGTAAATAGAGTACTTTAGTAAACTTGTTCTGATTTGTTCTGTGAGGTGGTGCTAATTATAGATTTCTAAGTTCAGTTAATTTTATTTTAAAAACATCACGAGGAAAATTTTAAAGAGAACATCTGTTGAGCACACAGTAAGCCAAAAATTGAGCCCAGCCAAAATTCAGTGAAATGGATCTATACCCTTCACTCTAGTCTTTGAATTTGGTTAGGTAACTATATATGAAATAAAATTCCTCCTTTCTCATTCCCAGATAAAATTAAAGGTTTTTTTTCTGATCTGAATTATGTTCACAGTAACTCACACAGGCAATCCAGTTCTTGCATGTATTTCCCGCAGAAAAATGCTCTAAAATACATTAAGGGACAGAGCTCTCAATTGCTAAAGCACATATATAAAAGGCCTGTTTCCTCACATTATTTAGATGAAATTGGAAGGACTTGAAAGAAATACCATTTGGCCAAAATCATATTTTTTTAAAAAAAGAAACCATATACTGTATTTAAATTGTCCTCTTTACCCTGCCTGTTGTAATCATTGCCCGGAAGCAGGAGTGGTCCCAAGCATGTATTTATAGTATTTAATGCTCTTTAAAATGTACATAACTTTAAATGATAAATTCCTATAGATTTCATGTTAGTTCAAGTGCCACTATTTCTTCAGCTGACCAAAAGTATGCTTAGCACAAGATCCATCTTATTGTGGGGTGCTGTCCTAATGTTTGAAATTATTATTATTGTTATTATCATTATTATCATCATCATCATCATCACAGTCAGCCCGATGTTCAGACTGGGTTTGGCATTTTTGTCTACCTATCGAGTCCTTACCTGGGATAGACAAATCTGGATGTTTGATGGTATTATTATTATTATCATCATTTATTTATTTATTTATTTATTTTGGGGACTTGTATGCCACCCCATCTCCGAAGACTCGGGGCGGCTCACAACTAAAATCATCATCATCATCATCATCATTATTATTATTATTATTATTACTACATTTCTTCTACAGTTAACACTGAAGGCAAATCAAAACTACATAGACATAGTTGTATTTGAAAAGTTGGTGTGGTGTATTCTGGGAATCATTCCAAACATGTTTGGGGCATGTATAAAGAATTTTGCATGCCTTCAAAGCATTGTTGGGGGTAGGGTGTTGTGATACATTTGACTTTCATCAAGTTTAATGATGGGCTAGTTTATTCTTGTTCTTTTAGTTTAACTTTTTGATGCTGTAAATACAGAGACAACTACTTACTGAGAAAATGTTTTGAAGTCCATTGATTTTACATAGGGTACTAAACTTTGCAATTGTCACTGATCAAAATATTTTAAGATTCATGAATGTACAGATCATCTTTTGATAACCTTCTCAAATATATATATATATATATTTGTTGCTGTCTTCAGATCAATAGAGGGTGGGGTTTTCACTATGAAGCCCTGTTAGCAATGTTTCACTTTCCCCTCATTTCACATATTCGTATGCCTCTCTTCTCTCACATCCTATCAAACTTTTTAGACAAAAACAGCTTATTTCTGTCTGTTCTGATTTTATGCTTGATGCATAAATGGATGCATCTTGATTGAATCAATAGGCTCTGTTAGATGCCTACTCTCTATACAACTATTAAATCCATTGGATTTTTAAATTATTTGTGAAGATTATTGTGCAATCCAGCTTCAGTTATTTTGTTTTTTTATATAATAGAGCTATATGGCCCAAACTTTGTAACTATTTTAGATTTAATTTTGTTTGTTTGTTTGTTTGTTTAGAATATAGCTGCTGTTTTTTTGACATAGCCATGACAAATATTATGCAGACTAAATATGAGATAACATTGGGCCACATTTCCCTGTCATGGTAAGCTATAATTTGGGAAAGAGATCTTATTAATTGTTCCAACCAGAAATTGCCCCAAGGCTAAGGAAATTGTTCAAGTTATTTACTTTTCCACAGCTTGTGAAATGAGTCACTGTAAGTATGAGTTTTGGCACAACTCCACCACATGACATCAAGGAAGCCAGTCGGATGTAGCAGTTACAAATGTGATCCTTATGAAAGCATTACACTCCTAATTATTATTAGGATAGTAAACCCATCACTTCTGACTGGGTGACAAAGAAACATTTATATTTGCTAGGCATATTTTATCCTCAAGTAGTTTTGACAATGATCGTAGACATTTGATAGTTTGTTAAAGTAATTCCATTCCGCACCCAATCTCAACTTACTATCTTGGTAAATTTCCTTTCTACTATGCATATTATCTTCTGACAAACTAGGACTGTGAGTTTGTATGACATGATAAGATTCAAATCTATCTAAATAAAGTGCAACTCAACTTTCCCTTATGTGTTTTTCAAAGCTTTTTTTAGACTTTTATCATTGAATTTGCATAGGAATCCCAAACGATATCCTATAGACCTACTTTATGCTTCTTATTTTTTTCTTATTGCTTGCCAGGCCTAGTTCCTCTTTTAATTTATGCTTGAATTGCTTTTAAGATAACACTGTTGGCTTTCTGTGAAATTACTATTTTGTTCTACTGTATGGAGACAAATAAATTGTTCGGCATTTGTAGTTTAGATCCCACCACTACTTTCTAGTTAATTATTTTCCTTGATTCAAAAGAAGCAAAAGTTTTGTTTTATGAACTCAGACTTAGTGTTAAGTTGTTACTTGTTATTTTTTCATCCTCATCACTTTATCCTCTATGTATTGTTTATAGATTGGCTACACCTATCATGGTTGCTTTTCAATAACAGGGCCCAGATCACTGCCTCAAAATTCCAAATGTGTTCACTTGGCTTGAAAAAGTTGGGAATCCTACACTCTGCATAAAGATACTTGAAAAAAAAACCAATTTATAATCTGCTATTATGTTGATTTAAAAATAAATTAAAAATTCTGTACTTTTATGAGATTTCTCAGTGATAAGAAAATTTCAAATAAATAACTTGGATGCCAGACTGTTATAAGCAGGGATTATTTCAAGGCTACGTTATTGGTCATAATAAGATGTTTTCCTAAAGTTAATTTGCTACATTTATTCTTCATATAAATTTAAAACCTATGAGACCAAAGTAAGCTTTCTTATTTTAGTATTTTCTGCTGCTATCATTGAAATAATCAAAATACAGACATTTATTTTATGTTATTTTGTCATTACATGATTAATATAATGAAAACATGAGCTTGCAATGGTAGGTTGGAACTTCCAGTGAGGATTAACAGCAGTCTAGTTCATCTCAGAGGTGCAGAGATGACATCACAGCTTGATTGGCACCCTGCAACCAGCATTGGATGTCAAACATTCTCCAGAGGAAGCATGAAATTAATCAATTTATGTTTACCTAAATTGTGCACTATTCTGTAAATCTCCCTATGTTGTTTAATAGCATAAACCAAAGATTTCCGACAAATATCAAAAAGCAAGAGTGAAAGTGGACATCCTTGTCTAATTCCTCTAAATAATGGAAGTGGCAGAAAACAAATGATTGATCTTTATTTTAGATGTGGGAAACTCCTATACTATCTTCATCTATTTTATAAATTTCAAAGGGAATACAAACCTGTCAAACAGAGCAAACATACACTGTCTATATATTTCATCAAAGACTTTTCAATGTCTAATGACAGGTCATGGTTTTCATTCAATTTTTTTTAAAAAATCTACAACTCACCTAATATTGTTTGCTGCTTCCCTAGTTTTTATAAACCAACTTGATTGTTCTTAATAATGAGTGGTAACACTTGCTATAATCTAATTGCTAAGCATTGCTAAGAACTTTGTCAAGAATAATCAATAAGATTGGTTAATATAAAAAATTGACAAAATTTATTCGATTAGAGAAAGACACTGATTAATTTTAGTGATGGTTAGAAGGCCCTTTTGGATTTCCTGCATGAAACCGTAAAACATGAAATTATGATATATGGATTTGATGATTAGAAAAAAGAGTAGATAGTAGAAAAATGAAAGCTATGTTGTAATCTTAGAGTGAAATGTTAATGTAAATTTATAAGATCTGCTGTAAAAGAAAATCAGATGTCATTTCTTTATTGGTTTTTCTTTCTGCACTTTTGGCTTTGCCTTTTCTTTTATTCTTTACTTTTTTTCCTCCTTTCTATCATAATTACAGTACTACTTTCGTCTTTCTAGTTTAAAAAAACAATCTAATAAACTTATATAAAAGAGAGAGAGATTGAGATGGCATGTTAACTCTTCAAACAATTCAAGCACCCCCTGACCCCAGCAGTAACTGCACCCCAATTACCAATTCATCAGGGACTATTAGTAGTGGCTTTTCTGATATCTGTTATAAAAATGTTATCAAGAACAGTGTCCTTAAATCCCTGTCTGCAAGAATTTTGGTTCAAGTACTGACATGGAATCAAACAAGGTAACACCCATATCATAAATAGAAGCCAATCAAATTTCCATAATTTAAGTGAAAATACACTGCCAAACTGATGCAGGCTTCTACAACACCCAAGGGCAGCATACTAAATTAATGGTGAGAAATAGTCTATGTGGCATATTCATTCTGTCCTCCAGAAAAAATGATGAGGTGGAAAACGGTTGCTCCTGTTTCCCGGCACCTGCCAAATGAAGCAAAAGCCTTCCCTTGACTAATGGAAGAGCTGATTCTGTTCTTTGAAGTACAGTGAGGTGTTTTTTTTTTCAAACCCAGATCTACTTCTTTGTACATGCCTCTCAGTCTTCTCTCTTACTTTGGCCTTATGTTTTCTTCTTCAGAGATTTTCTCTTTTTTTCAACAGAAGGACATGGAAGAATTCTTTATTTTATTCCCTCACTCTTGTCAAGAAAATTGCAAGGACTTGTCCAGGCAGTCACCAGGAGTCAATAATGTCTTGAAGGCACCAAAAAATAATGCCTATCTGGCCATAGCTTTTAATATAGAAACATCTTAGTACATATTGGCCTTGAACTAAGGACCAATAGAAGTTCTTTTAGGATAATCATCAGACAATCAAACAGCTTAGCCCCTTAGAAAATACTGAGCTAGGCATAAATATCTATTTTCTTCAGCTTCAGTATCCCGCTTCACAGTTAAAGCAAGGCCTCTGAAAGTAGTCTGATTCTCATATATTATAGCCTTCTCAAAAGGTTGAGATCTAATCATATGTATTGTTGTCTAACGTTAAATGTTATTTGTGTTTCTGAATAAAAACAGATGCACAAACAAAAGCATGATTATTGTGACATGTAACCTTTTGTATTAAATAATTGATAGCTTTTTCACAATGCCAAATATCTCATTCTTCATTGGGCAGTTCGTTGCAGGTGCTGCTTGCATGGTATGGCAGACCTCTCTTATCATATGAATAATGTCTGCCATTATTACACTAATACAAATGGAGCAATCTCAACTGCTAAACTTCACCTCTTATTCATTTCAAGTCATTGGGACGTACTTGCACTGCCAGATACTTGAGCACAATTCATAGAGGATTTTCAAATGTCACTTGTCTCATAAATATCTGTTGGTGAGTAACTGGCTTGGAACTGATGCCACAAATATTTTTGTTTAATTTCATGCTTGTTAAAGAGGGAGGGGGATGCTCCCTTTTAAAATGGCATAGTTCTAAAGAGACAATGCAGCAGTGTTTTCTTCAAATGTTTATCCTGGACATTTGTAATTTTTATAAAATTAAGTATATTCCACCCTGCTGAGTTTCTTTTCTTCTGTACATTTTCTCTTAAAAGTAGGAAGCTGACATCAGCTGAACATGGTAAACCAAAAATTTAATAAGATAGCTTTATATTTTGACATGTACAACTACTTGTGAAACTATTCCCCTGGCATTCTAAGCTGTGGGATATTTATTCACTTCTCTCATTTAGGTAGTTGTGTAATAGTCAGTGAAAAGAAAATCCTTGGGCTAGAACATAGGAGATAAAACCCACATCAAAGGGTGGACTAATGGAATGTTATAATGCCTACTGTCTGGAGCAGCAGTGGCTATTTAACACCACTGTCTGCAGATTACTTGGTTTATAGACAATAGAAGATCTGTATGCTTTTATCAGATCAGAATTTATAATTCTGGTGTGTAAACTTGTGCTGTGCATTTAAAAAAAAATTCTGTGCAAGAATAAAACTTATATGTGCAAAATGGCTTTACCTTAATGTTTACAGATGTCATTGTGTATTCAGTGCACTGTTTCTCTTAGTTATGCTTTCTGGAAAATGACTGCTGCAAGTTGGTAGGGACATTCCATTATAAGCAATTGCATGTGTTAAATAGAAATCCTATGGAAACATTTGACCCTCACGCTTTGCTGCTTTTCAATTCAACTGTGAGGCCTTTGCCATGGTATTATTTATCAACGCCTTTAATTGCATGTGGGGCAGTTGATAAATTTAAGTGCATTGTGCATCATATCCAGTTAGGAAACATCCCAGATGCTCATATATAAGCCAGGAGTCATGGTGCATTTGAGTAAATAGCCCTCCATCTGCTTCTGAAGACCACTGCTGTGGAGCGATACACACTCCTAATGGAGTTGTCTTAGCCTACTGTGTCACAACACAGCAGGAGATAGAGCCTAGCTATTTGAAGAAAGACGAGAATTGTATCCTATAATCCTTTTCACTGTGACCTCCAATATAAGTAAACTTTTGAGATTTATCATTTTTGCCATTTCAATTTTCTTGAAAAATAATGGAGGGAAACTTTCCCCTTCAAAAGCAGCCTTCAAAAATAGAATCTTAGATTATAGTCCATTGTGATATTCAACTAAAAATTAGTTATATGGTAGATTTGTCAATATAAGATATTTGCTAGTTCACCTGGATAAACAGATATCAGTAGGAAAATGTACACACATTACCTTTTTTTTCACCCAGATGCAACTATTGTAGTGTGAGATTGTTTATTAAGATGACTTAAATATTTTCTGCATTTGGGGAGATAGTGAACAGTATGAGAGTCTTTGGATTCTCACTCAAAATCCTGCCCAGTCCCTACAGTACCATTTATGTACAGTACAAAATGGTTAAACACATGCCTTCTGTTGTTTGGGCACTTTTGGTAAGTAGGCATGGCATAAAACTAAGAGAAGGGAAAGAAAAGAGTGAGAGAAGAAGTAAGAGAGTAAGGACATAGTATGTATAAAAAAAATAAAAAGAGAAACATTGGTGGCCCATTCAAAAAAAAGTAAACTATTATTTCACAAGTAAGCAGAGAATTCTGTATCTCTAAACAATAACTAAACATTTTATCTGTTGATACATTATTGTTAAACAAAGTTTTAATTATTCATAATCTTCTGTTCCTGTCAATAAATGTGATAGAATATATTTCTTAACTCCATACAACATACTATATCAGAAGAAAAACCAATAAGAGAGGAGATAATATTAGAACCTAATTTTATTATTATTAGGGTGGTACTGAGGTAAGCAAGGTTTTAAATGTAGATAAACATTATGAAACTGCTTACTTTAAGATTTGCTGGCATAAAATTTTCTGTTACTGTGAAAAGCTAGTTTCTAAAATTCAAGGGGAAATCCAACATCAGATTTCCCTCTCCTAAATGGAAACATGTATCTGACGTTGGAGAGAGAAATTCAAAGAAAACTTCTGTAATGTTATACTAGAGAATATGTTTGCATTATACAGTATGAAATAATATGATATGAGTTTTGGCAATTCACCATTAAAAGCATCAGTCAAACAACTTTAAGAAAACTGGTTATGTGATTTTATGGAAGATCCAGTAATGGTTTTAAAAATCTTACTGGGGATAGAGATAATGTGAATGAATATGATATGCATGGATATATTTGCTAAGAAAACATTGGTAGGTTAGCATAACAGTAGCTGTTACACTAGTAAAAATAAAATCAAGTCAAATCATTTCTGTATAGCGACAGAATATCATTATAGAATCACCATGTCATATGTAGCACAGTTATAAGTAATGAAAGTTTGAACCAAAAATCTACCTCTGAGGCATGAAATGTAACATTAGAGTCTCTCAAAATATAGTTTTACATAACTATTTGTTTCATGGTAATCAATCTGAAAGTTGATCAATTTGAAAATCCCTTAAAATACATAGCCGTTTTTACAAAAGACTAAAAAGTACAAAGAGTTTCTTACCAAGTAAGCTTTTGGACATCAACATTCATTCTAATAATATTACTAAAGTCAGTTCCTAATATAACAATTATGAATGTGAAAATTCTTGTTTTGACCCACAATGTTACTGTGTTGTGTGAATCAAGGCGCACCCCTGGGGCTGGGCTATGGTTTGCAATGGAAGTTTGTAGCCTAAGCTTTATGTGTGTCAAAACTCAGAGGAATGTTCATATCAGAAGAAGCAGGTCCCTCTATTGAATTCTTAGATCTAAGATGCTCTAAATGGCTTCTTGGTGTTTTAATAGCCATTGGGAACTAGAGAGGAAGGCAACAGGCAGATAATTCTGTCAACATTAAGCAGAAATAAACTGATCTTCACTGAGCTTGGAAACTATCCTGGGTCAAGTCTACATAACACTTGGAAGGGAAAGATTTTAAGAGCACTAGAGCTGGGGGCAAAACTGGGGGAGTTGACCCCCTGACAGCAAACAAATGCAAAGGGCTTCCTTCTGTTGTCACGAAATGTGCAAGGGTATGCCTACAAATCTGCCATGAGTAAAAAGAGATTTGACTTTTTGTTATGGAAATAACAAGCAAAAATGTGTATTTCTTAAAAATTAGAGACCAGAAAGCAACTGGGTATACTGTATATTCTCAAAAATATCCATTTGGTTGGCTTAAATAATAAAATTTGTCTGAGAATAGACTCTCCTTATGGAGTCTATTAAATTTATTTGCATTTGTATTTATACATTTTGCTTTAAGGCAATCCAACTCCCTGGCACTCTGGCTCTGTTTTTAATCTTGTAAGACTTTATCTTACCAACAGTGGCCCGTTATTCAACATGTGCCAAGTAGTTTCAAAAATGACACTACTCAGCAAGTCCATTACCAAACTGTCTCGGATGCTAAATGGCTTGCAACTCGAATTCTATTTGCAGTAAGTCACGTAAAAAGTACATTTCTTCTGTAAATGGTTGAGTTTATTAGGCCTTTAAACAAGGGACAGCTTACATATTATCAACTTGGCAAGTCAGATACCAGGGTTTACACTTTAATTAGGCATTGCTAGCATAGTCATTGCTGCAGAGCTTGCATTCCAGAGACTAAGATATACAAAGAGCTCTCTCACCCATTTTATTGGAATCTACTTGATAAAAAAATCACAGTTTATATTCTAATAATTTTTGCTGAAAGGGAGCCTATCTGGGTAATGGGATTTGTATATTCATTTCTATGCTGGTTTTCTTTACTTTAAATTTTTAATGATCTGCTCAGTGTCCCTGCACAAATATCTAAAAGGATGAACACCTCTTGGCACAAAAGGTGATAATGTGCAAAAAACAGAAACCATTGAAACCTAAATGTAGGAAAGGTTGCATAGGAAATAAACATTCTGCCATAAAAAATAATATTGAAGGGAGATGGTGAAATCATCACTGTATAAAAGTAATACATATTGTTACTATTTCTTATGCCATTCTTCAAATATAGTTTGGGATACTTAATAACTGAATGACAATTATTTATTATTTATTATTTGGACTGTATGCCACCCCATCTCCGAAGACTCGGGGTGGCTCACAACTAAAACAACCATAATAAATAATTTTAAAAGAATTAAACAGATCACAAGCCCAAGATAGTAAATCTAAAATTTAAAATAATTTAAAAACCCATCCCCCCCCAGGGAGGGTCACAGCCAGTTGGTCGAACAGCCAGGTCTTCAAATCATGGCGGAAGGTGCAGAGGTCAGGGGCCAGGTGGAGCCCCAGGGGCAGTTGGTTCCAGAGGTCAGGGGCCACGACAGAATAGGCTCGTCGCCGGGGGACCGCCAGCCGGCATTGACTTGCCGACGGGACCCCAAGGAGTCCTTGCCTGTGTGCTCGCACAGGGCAGTTGGCACTCGATATCGGCCGGAGTCGCTCCCTTAAGTATTGAGGACCCATGTCGTGTAGGACTTTGTATGTTAAAACCAAAACCTTGAATCTCACCCGGAGTGCGACCGGCAGCCAATGCAGACCATGCAGGAGGGGGTAACATGGGAGAATCGGGAAACTCCCATCACCACCTGCGCGGCCGCATTCTGCACCAGCTGCAATCTCCGGATGGTATGCAAGGGCAGTCCTGAATAGAGAGCGTTGCAGTAGTCGAGTCTGGAGGTGACAAGAGCATGAGTGACTGTGCGCAGGGCATCTCAGTCCAGAAATGGGCGAAGCTGACAAACAAGGCGGAGCTGGGCAATGAATATATTCACTATCATTAGCTATAATATTATATATTATTAGTTAAGATATTGTTATCTAAGAGCAAGTAGGACCAGTATTTTATGGCAGAATCTCCCTGATTCAAACTCCAACCATTCTCCTTTCTATTTTTCATTTCTTTCTGCCTTTCCATTTCTTGGAATTCAGTCAAATAACCAACCCTATTGGATATGGATAGGATATAAGTAAGACATGCTATTAATACATAGTTTATTCTGCAGGTTGTGAATAAGAATTCATGTGCATATGTACACATAGGAAGATAGAGTTATGAGATTGATAGAGAAGCCTCAAAGTCCTTCTCAGAATTATGTTGCCTTATAGAATGGAGTATCCCAACCTTTCCAGTTTTGTGGACCGGTGGGAGGAGAGAGAGGCAAATGGAGCACACACATTCGTCCATCACTTGCACAAGTGGAGATGTGTGTGCAGGCGCTTGCCCAGCGCTCCCACGGCCCAGTTCTGAATGGCTTACGCCTGGGAATTGAGGACCCTTGTTATAGAAGATCCTCTACAAATGAGATGATGAGCTGAAACTAACTGCAGGGGATGTTTAAATTACAGATAGTCCTCAGTTTACAAGCATTCATTTAGTGATTGTTCTAAAAATGTGACTTTTGTCCATTCTTCACACTTATGACCACTGCAGCATCCCCATGGTCATGCGAGCACTGGGCAACTGGTATGTATTTATGACTGTTGGCAGTGTGCCAGGATCGTGTGATCATCTTGTGACCATCTGACAAGCAGAATCAATATGAGAGATAGACTCACTTAAGAACCATGTTACTAATTTAACAACTGCAGTGATTCATTTAACAAGAAAGTTTAGAAAATGGCAAAATTCAGTTAACAACTTCTTGCGTTGCCACAGAAAGTTTGGGCTCAATTGTGGTCATAAATCACGGACTACTGTGCTTCAAATAGAACTTTGGGTGATTCTGAATTGTAACTGTTGTTCATAATTTCATTTAAGAGTAACACTGAAATAATGAAAAGCCTTTCTACATAAATGAAACTGTAATGAATTCAGATCTCATTGCACTGATATCATTCTCCTTCCTTTCCAACTGAAAAAATACATTTGGAAATAAGAATTTGATTCTCTGCAGAATATGTGCTTGAAGGAAAAGAAGGACTTATGCTACTTTTAAAATGCTGTTTCTATTCCCATATCTTATCTTGTAAGTTTAGTGCAATAGAGATTCTCATGAGAACTGTTAAAGTAATATAAAAATAAAGTTTAATGAATTGTTCTCTTCACTGTTTTATTTTTCTAAATATCTTTTGATTGATTGCCTTGTAATCAGACACTGTAATATGATAATTTTGTTGCCTTCCTAAATCACCAGTAATGCCAGCTTTCTGGGAGATGTATAAATAAATAGAAATCATAGAAAAATCTATCTAAGAGCAGCATGAAAAACAAAAAAACAATAATAGCAATAGTAATTATAGCAAAATTTTAAAAATACAAGTACAAACATACAAATGCAAAAATGCAAAAATGCAAACATACCATCTCATTTTTTTTAAAGAAATGAATTATTCTTAAAAATGGTTGTTAATGTTGTAAAAATGAGAGAGATGAGGCTATTTTTTGAGAAATAAGTGACTGCTTCAAACTAGGCTGATTTGTTTATAAAGTTGCTAACGTCTGTAATTCTGGGCAAAGGAAATGGAACATCTGCAACTGAGATTGGTTAAGGTCTGGGAAAACTAATTGCCTTCAGTTTGGTTAAGATGCAAGGTCAATTACATTTTCAAACAACAGCTTATATGCTCTCTGACAGCAAAGCTGGGATGTCATATATTATCTGTTTCCTTGTTTGGAGAGAAAGAAATGAATTTACATAACTATGTGATATTTCAGTGTAGACAGTACAAATTTCTTTGCAAAGAAAGGGAAGCTGGCAACTTTGGACTAAAAATGTCATGTCAGGAATCCAAGAGATATTTGTTTTTCTCAGCCACATTTCTATCAGTTGAATTGGTTTTTAATAGCAGCAATCTAAAGAAGTGGCTTTTAAAAGATGGTTTCTTACAAGCATCTACTCCTGATGTAACAGAGTGAAACCGATTACCTCTCTTTCCTTTAACCCCCAGAATCCACAAAAACTATTCCTGGGGGTTGGGAAGCAATTTAATGGTGAGCAAGCTACAGTAGGAAGCAGAAAAGTCACTATGTGAACAAAGGTCTGTCCATGGCTATTATTCAGAATTTCTTCATTTTTATTCATGTGTTTTCTGAATAAAAATTCAAACCAGTTCATTGTTGTAGCCTTTATACTAAGAGTTCTTAATTTATTTTTTAAAAAGCCAATATAGTATATTGCATTTATAATATATTGCCTCAGAAATCAGTTGTTAAATTGTAATAAACCTTTTTGTATGGAAAACAGTGCTAATGCAATCTGTTTAATTCTATTAAAAAAACTGAATAGGGAATTTAATATCTTTTTTTTCTGGATTTGATTTTATCTTTAAAAGGTTTCTTACAGTACTAGACACTTTAAAAATAATTTTATGTTCACCTTTATAAGTTTACTTTTGATCCAAATCAGATAGATTGATAAACAGACAAAGAATGGATACACATGTACACACACAGGTATTCATATGTGTGTGTGTGTATCTATGAGTATATACTTCACTTGTTTCATAAAATAATTAAGGTGCTGAAATATTTCATATTTATGGGTGGGTAAATATTGGGGACCCCTATTAATGGTTTTGATGTCATAGGTCCCTGAGGCATATGATTTTGCAGTAGAGTAGGGGAGTTAAGAATCAGATTTCCATTTTCCCACCACTATTATGCCATTGTTCCAGATTGCTTCTTTGTTGCAATTACTTTAAATCATTGGTCAGAGGTAAAATAATGACTGTCATGGACTCAAATAGCCCATAGTCTACAAAACAACTTTTTGGGGAACATTGCTAATGAGAGTGGGAATACTTATTTAACTGTCTTCTAGCTAATAGTTTCTGAGAATGAAAGATGAAACAAACACATTTGCTGTTCTAAGCTACAAGAAAATCTAAAAACCTGATATAAAATTGAAAAGCTGTAGATTAGTTTTTTCATCTTGTTAATTTCGTGAGGTTATACTTAATGCATGAAGCAAAACGAGACTGCAGGAAGATGATACTTTTATCTTTTATTGTTAGTTAGCTTGATGTTCTCTAACTTTACACATGAAAACAGTCTCTCTCCCTCTCAATCAATGTTCTGCTATGTCTAATTGTATAACACTGTACAGAAGCGTTCATATTATTTAGCTACCACACTGTCCAAATGTAACGGAAAGTATATATTCAATTAACAATTCTTAAAGTGTCTTTGTTTTTACTCAAAAGCATTTGTGGAGATACAGTGCAAATAAGTCTTTTTGTTGAAGATTTTAGGCTTTATTATGCTTCTTACATCTCAGCCAGATGATTTCAGTATAAGTCAAGAATATTTCAGTTTATCACTGATGAGACTAAGTTCCCACATACAGTATCAGAGGTATTAGCAGCTCAACTATTCTTCCTTTCTAAGTCTTTGCACATCAAAGGCATTTCTGCTTTCCAAACAGTTGAAGTTGTTAAGGCTTTATCAGGAGATTAAATATTATGATGTTTGTCAAAATTCCTTCCTTAAGTGCTTTTAAGCATAAAAGCCTTTACTTAATGAATTTTTGTGGATTCCACATTACTCCTTAACAAAATAAAGGATCTTGTTAGCTATTCTATTAGGATGAGTGTAAATGGGAATGTACTGGCTGCATTGTATGATATTTTGTCTGTTGACCTGACTTCAATAATCACAAAGATTTTACAAGGTGCGGAAAACCACTGTGCCTTAATATAGGGGTGATGCTTCTGAGTTCATTGGTTTATCTTCCTCTCTACAGCAGTCTGATTTAATCAAATAAATAACAGTAATTCTATCACATTTATTTTCCTCAGATTTCAGTTTACAGGTCATATTCCATACTTATGTTAATGGAAACAAAAATCTACCTGAATATTGGTAATATATGGCCATTCATGAATAGCTTTTGTATTGAAATCTATGCAATTTGGCATACATTTTTAAAAATGCAAATGTCAGAATAATGTGTGTATAGTCTCAGTCTTTTTGCTCGTTAATGAAGTGTAAAGTAGGCATATTTGTATAAAAACAGTGATGAGAGAATTTTCTCTCCTATTCTTAGCCCCAATTAACTTTAAAATTAGTTTATATACTTTCATTATTGGATTTTTATTCTTTCTCTATAAAGGAGGCATTCAGCGCTCATAACAATTAGAGAAATATATTTTTAAAATATGTTACATTTTATTAATATTATTTAAGAAATAAAACAGTTCATTCCCAGCCAACTAGAACTTGAGCCAGCAGCTTATTGGAACTGTTTAATACTCAACCGTAAGCAATAAATCCCGGAATTTCAGAGCTAATTTCTAATCTCTAATTTCTCTTCAAAACAGAATAATTTCCCAAAATAAATTCATCTTAATTTTGAAGATTTCCAGAAAGTTCTTTGTCCTGAACTCAGAACCAAATATTTGTTAACAGGGGAGGTAACATTACAATAACCATAGTTATATCCAGCAGCTTTGAATATTGTTTTCTGTGGTATCTTTGCTTTCTGAGCTTGATGGTTTGTGTATGGGGAAGATTTCAAATTTGAGGGAAGTTGTATACCAGTCACTAAATCGGTGAACTAGAGTCCTTCGGCATTACTTTTTTTTAAATGACTCCTGATCCACATTCATTTGGTTGTGTTGGGTGGCTATAGAAAATGAATGAACGAATGAATGAATGAATGAATGAATGAATGAATGAATGAATGAATAAAAAAACTGCCTGGATGAGTCCCTGAAATATTCTTAGCAAGATTTCAGAAGTGGCTTGACATTGACTACTTCTAGGGCTGAAAGGGAATGATTGGCCCAAAGTCATCCAGCTGACTTGTAACCTAAGGCAGGACTAGAACTCACTGCTTCTTGTTTCTAGCCTGATACCTTAGCCACTACACAAAGCCAACATCAAATCTCAAGGGAGTAATTTTCATCTGGTTTAGTGATAACCAGCTTGAATTGAAAGTCCTGTTGGGATTTGGTACATGTTCTAGAATGACTTTTGATTTACAAATTTTGATTTACATATTTTGCAATTTTTGCTCAGTTTTGGAGATTTCTCTTTCAGTGAAATAAAAGTGCAACAGACTAGGATATTAAGAGAAGTATACCTCTCTTATTTCATAGATTTAAACCTTTCAGCCAAGTTGGGTCTTTTTGCATCCTTTATGCCACTGTATATGGGACAATTAAAATGTGTAGATTATGGCAAAAACAAATTGGGAATTCATTGTTTGCTTTACTCAGTTTCCATTCTCTGAGTGAAATATCCAGCTAAGCTGCACACTTTTTGCATTATCTTTTCTTTCCTGGCTTATCATTAAGTCCCTTCTTGTGAAGACTGATAAAAATCTACATGTCCAGAAGGCAAAGTCAGGATACTATATATTTATTTGCATGGGTAAGTAAAGATTTTCAAAAATCCTGGGAGAGGACTTTATGATCTTCTCTCATTCTTTTCCACCCTCACCTAAGACCTAGTGCATTTCTCATTCTTTAGGCATGAGTGGTGGAGAAGAATTCAAAGCCTCCAGATTGACTGGAGAAGACTTGAGTTCTCAATTAAAACTGTAATTTAGTTTTGCATTTCAATTTTGAAACCAAGCAGTCTCCAGTCCTTTTCATGAGTCATGAACCTTTTTGCATGAGTGACTGGAAGAGTCAGTGAATATGCATATTAGTATTCTCACCACCACCACCTTTCAGTAATGCCTATTTTGTTTGCTTAAGCGAGTGCCCTTTTACTTCATTACACTTCGTTTGGGTTAATGTAATTTTGTGTCTTTGCAAAGAGCAGATCTGTATCAGTTTTCCTGCTCATTCATAAACATTAAAAAAAACACCCAGAGAAAGTGTAATAGCAGTGTTCCTCCTCTTAAAGGATGTCATTGTTACTTCCTGTGTGTGCCCCCCATCAAAGAAGAAGTGGCTCTAGCAATAAATTAGCAATGCTCATGCTTAGAGTATGTTTTCCTCTTAATTGGAAGATATATCTCATTAGACATGAACAAAATTTCTGATTAAAACCACTAATTGAATGTTAAAACGTATTTGCCCCATTTGTGTTGAAACATTCTGGAGGTTACAAATGCCACCTTTCAGTTGTATTAAAGGAGAAGCATAATGGATACCTTTTAATAATAATTTAAAGTTTAAGATTGATATGTGAATGACAGTATTTTATGCAGATGCCAGATAAAGCTCCTGTAATTCTGACAATGCATGAGTTAATTGTGTGTGTGTGGGGTGGTGTCCGTTTTCTTTCATTTTAAAGAAAAATAATCTTCCATGAAATAAGTATTAGTTCGGAGGGGCTGCATATTCCTTCCATATTAGTTTCACTTTTATCGTTACTGCTGCAGTATTTTTCGAACCTGAAAATGTTGGTAAATGTGGTTTGTATTATGCTACATATAAATATAGCTGCCTGAAATGGTATGTGGATCAAGTTAGCTTGTGCTTTCAGAACTGAGGAAGTGCCAGGATTCACATGTTTGTGGCGACTTCTTAATTGGTTACGAATGCTTTCTTCATTATCATTCGCTCAGAAGTTAGCCCAAGCCATTTGAGCCAGTCGGTAGCTTGCTCTGTGGGTGAACACAAGGTATCAGCATACCGAGTCAGAAAAATGTGAGGACCCCAAGATATTAATTAAAGATAGGTTTCATACAATTGACCATTGCAGTTCTCACAATTGCTGTGGTTGCTCAGCTAATGTCTGGCTTGTTCTGTTGTTACAGAGCAGAGCCAGACAGCCTTTTAGTGTGCCAAGTGTGGTATTCAGGTTTCCACATTTTGGCAGGCTACAACTGCACTCAGAAAATGGATAGGGCTGGAAAAAAGAAGGCCAAGAATAAATGAGAAAACCTGTCAGGGATATAGCAAAGAAAGAAAGGGGGAGGGGCATAATTTAATACTTAAAAAATAAAATACAAGAACAGCCTCGTTTCTTATAACCAGGCACTTTTTTACCCAAATAAAATAAAATTTGAGTCAGGTCAGGGACTTGGATTTGGTGTTACCTACTTTTGTAGTCATTTATAATTGTTTTAGGCCACTGAGTAGCTTTTCTTAGCCACAAGAGTTGGTGATTCTATTTAAATAAATAAAAGGATTAGACTACAAATATGTAAGTTTGGGCTTCAATTACTGTAGATGCTGTTAAGTCAAGACATTGTATGTTGTGGAAAGAAAGGTTTGAAAAATCCTATTTTCTTCCCTTCTCTATTTTGTTGTTGTTGTTGTTGTTTCCTTGTTTGTTTTTGATGTCTTGCATATTGACTTTTTCAAAAGAACTTGAATCCATCTGGAAATAGTGTAACATTGTGAGAAAGAAACAAAAGATCAAAGGGGTTGTGTCTTCCAAGTCTCTGTTTATGATCTTAAAGAGCTGCTGTCTTTAGAATAAACAGGATTAATGATCATAATTTAATTTCTGGAGTATTTTCATTGTTAACCACTGTATAATCAAAAAACATGTCTCTGCTATGCCTTGGTACCTTTTTTTAAATAGAGTTTAGAAGAATGTAGGATATGACATGCTGTGCTTTGAGTAACAAGTAGTTCCATGAAGGTTCATTGATGTTCACTGAAACGTTATGAAAGTAAATTGGAATAACCTGTTCTATAAAATAATTATCCACCTCTGTTTTCAGCAAGTTCTAGTTGTTTGCCTTTTGGCACTGTGGGATTAAGTGGAGATGGTTCAGGGGAATGTCGGAAAAAGCTGTGTATGTTTGCTTGAGATTTACATATTTTGTTGATGCAAGCTAGCTTTTTACTTCCTTTTCCTTACCTTCAGTGTACAGAATATATCCCTCATCCTTCATCAAAGATTTGTCATAATTCTTGATTACTATTTTGTTACAATTGGTGATTTAGAAACAGAATACACCAGCTGGATTATCAGCTTCCAGGCTATGTCTGCAAACAGAAAAATCTGCTTGAGACTTGTCAACTGAACAGATGTTACACTCGGGGAAATGGAACATATTGTACCCTGCAGGGTCTGTCACTGTCACACAAATACTCTTAAGAGTGACTGCATTGAATTTGCCAGAGTAAATTTGCTCTTTTTTCTCTCTCTCTACTGTAGACTTTGAACCTGAGCTGAATTTTTTCCTTCTAGAATTAAGTGTTGGATACTTGGTGTTTTGGAGGAGAAAATATTCCACATTATACAAAATGCAGACATTTACTGCATGTAGAATATGCTTTGAGTTTTATATACTGCCAATATAAATAGCTTATATTATTAAGCTCCACTTCTGAGTTGTAACCAAACACATTTGTATATAGTAGCTTTTATAGAAGGGTAAATTTTAACCAGGACCATCACAAACTATTACCTGTATTCATTTAAGAATGTTTCATCATGTAATCCCATGACAGTGTTTTTTCCACACAGAATAATCAGCCCTTCATTGAAAGATGTGGAAAATTATTTATTTTGACCAGTGATCCAAAGCTGTTTAGCCCTATAAAGCAGATGAGTTTTGTAACCTCATGGAACCAGAAAATCAGTTATTTTTAACCAATTACACTCCCCTGCTATAAACATACTCATAGAGAATATAGTGCATATAATTATAAATAAATAAAACATATCTGATTTTTGAAAAATGTTATCTACCCGAAAGACAAAAATCTAATCCTGGTTAACATTGCCTTTTGAATTTAATGTGTATCAGGTGATATAATAAGTAAGTATTTTTATTCTGAGAGAAGCAGTTTCAATCAAAATAGCAACAGTATGTATATACTATGGTATTGTGGATGCCTTATATAGGAAACCTTTAACATTATTCAGGGTAGATACTGCATTTTGCATTCTTGTTTGGGTTTGGGTTTAGATATAAATAGATTATAGCATTTTAAGTAAATTATAACTGTGATGGCAAACCTATGGCACATGTGCCAAAGGTGGCACGCAGAGCCATTTGTGCCGGCACGTGAGCTGCAGGCAAACTTACCTCACTGCACATGTGTGCACCTCACAGCTGATTTTTGGCGGGTTTGAGGCCTTTTTCTACAAGCTTTGTAGGCCGAAATCTAGCCCCGTTTCGTCACTTCCATTTTTTTTGGGAAAAACAGGAAGTGACAAAACAGGGCTAGATTTCGGCCTACAAACCTTGTAGAAGACTGCAGAAGCCTTCCTCAAGCCTTTGGAAGGCTGAAAAAGGCCTCAAACCTGCCAAAAATCAGCTGTGAGGCACAGTGCAGGTAGAGGGGCAGCTGGAGGGGTGGATTGCACGCGCATGCGCAGATGTGGGGGGCGCGCATTGCCTTCTGGGTGCTGGTATGCGAGTGCGAGCATGCAAACACGTGCACAATTTTTGGCACAGAAGCCCAAAAAGCTTAGCCACCACTGCATTATAAGGTACTTCAAGAAAGTTACTGTTCAATTGAATGAAGTTTGTGTATTTTAACTTGCTTGCTTGTATTTTTCAAAAACTATTAGACAAGCATGCTTCTAAGAGCTTACTGAGTTTCCATTTATGGAGACAAGTCAATTGCCATGCCTTGTTAGTTAATTATCATCAAAAGCTAAAGAAAAAATAATCTTTGAACCAGAATCCAGCTTCTTGTTCTTTTTGTTTATTTATTAAATTTATATGCTGTCCACCTCACTGTCAAGACGAAGTCTTGATGCTTTCATTTCAGGAGAGGATGTCAAAGCAAAATCTTTTACGTGCATACTCATAGAAGTTCTTAGTTTCATTGGTGCTTCTTGCAATTTTGATAACTCCAAATATGTATTAAGCTATATATCTGGTGTTATCTGGTATATTAAGCTTCAAATCATTAAATCAGCCACATCATTTTATTAAGTGACTATGCATAGGAGTAGCTTATGACAACATATAAGTCTGAAAAAGATGTGACTTCTTTAATTATTTAAAGTTAAGTGTGTCATAAATTTTCTTGTTCAATGTGAAGCACCTCTTTTGAGTAATCCTAATAGTTGGTGGTTTTTTATCTTTTCTAGTCAATTTCTTCCTTGAATTAATTCTCTTGTAATTTGGAACAAATGCTGTCATTATTAAGCTCTTAGCTTTTATTTAAAATCAAAATATATAGACAAAACAAATAGTTCATTTGTAATCTTTTAAATTTGTTAGTTTTCAGGGCAGCAAACATGGAACAACCCCATTTTGTTCTCTCAGATTTTTATGGAGTATGTTAAACTAGGGGAAATTGTCCTAAATTGTCATTGGTTTTGATGTTTTAATAGGGATTTGACTCCCAACTTTTTACATCAACTCCAATCATTCTACAACTAAATGATAAAATGCCAAGGGGGAAAACTTGAATTTTCTTACATTTCTCCCAACAATCAGAACTTGACCACTACAGTATTCCCTTGTCTTTGATTTTGACAATCATCCAAACTCCCAGCTCAATGTTTAGAAACAGAAGTATCTGCTTAAAGGTGAAGTGCACCTGGTAACAATTAAATGGCAAAAAGAAAAAAGAAAAGGTCTAGTGCTTGAGATCTGGTAATTTTATTGTAAAGCTAGAAAAACAGCTTTTTTTTGGTCTTTTAAAAAACTATTCCTGGAATGATCTGTATTATTATTATTACATTGGTGTTTTCAGAATCTAAATATGTAACAACATTCATATATTGAAAAGTATTTGGGGAAACCTCGAAAGCAAGTTAGCCTTGGCAAATTGACTGTGGCGAATTGTCACAGACCCCTTCATGACTTATAATGAACCTTAAGTCCAGTTTCAGCCACAGACACCCACAGTCATTCACCTCTGAGACAATGCTACCAGTCACTGCGATGATCACAGCAGCCTGCTTCCCTAAACTTAATGTTTCGCTGTACAGGACCTTCAAGGGTGGCAGATTTCCAACAGGGCTATGACCCTATTTTCTGCTTTCTGTTTCCACTGTAAGAAGAAACTTTGTTTAATTCTTGCTTTTGTGCAACAAAAAAATATGTAACATCTAAAGCAATAAACAGAACTGCAGGATGTTTCTTTTTCCTTGTTAAGAGTTCTTCCTTCTCTTCAGCCCATTCAGCAAAAGATATGATCTTTAACATTTGCTAATGGCTTGAATTGGGGTCAGTTCAGACGTCCCATTGAGGCAGAATCAAATCAATCAATAGGCTTGCCTCCAGTTTGCAAATGATGGATTCACACACAATAAAGCTTGTCAAATAACAATATTCTGTCATGGTTTACACTGTTGTGTCAAATTAGGTCCCTGTGTTAGTGTTTCACATGTTTTCATTGAAAGCTGTGTATGGTTTTCTTGGCTCCAAAGCTTGTGAAAAAAATGTAATAAACATTGCAATTCACTAAATTAAATTACCAAAATCCACAGTTGGGCTTGTAAAATGGGTCAAATTATGTTTCAGTTTATCAAATTGTTGGCTTGGTCCATTTACTTAAAAGTTAAATTAAAGGCAGACATCCCTTCCTTCTTAGCATTCTAACAAGATTGATGCAGAGCCAGTCCCGGGGTTATTTTGCGATTCTAAATAAACACTATAAGTGGTCTGTATGAATGTATAAAAATCCACACCAAATGTTTATATATGTTATTAAAAATAATTTCTTCTGTGCTTTTGAGAGTTGACATAGTTATGGCTGAAACACTAATAAAATCCATAGTTTAGGTTTATAGAGTTTTAATAAATTATTTTTTTCCAGGGCAATGCATTTTGAGTGCAGATTTCTATAAAGCAGTGCATGGTTAATTAAAATTTAGTGCAGGAAATATGTCTATAACTATGTACAAGCAGCATCAGAATTTCTGGATGGATGTTTAATGCGTAATACATTTAATGTGAATCACAAATATTTCCACCTACCTTTTTAATCTACCTACAGGGATTTACCATATTCCCCATGCTTCCATCATGCTGTATAAACAACAAGGAAGCAAAGTATAGTAAGGGTGCAATGCATTCCGCTTTTCTTTTTCACCTGCCTGGCAGTTTTGCAGCTTACTTAGTATACCACCAAAGATATACCCTTCTATAGATGCTGATTGTCATCATTGAACTTAAAAATATGAAAAGTTTAGGACAAGACAAAATGCTAATGAGATCTTAGATCCTTTACTGATACCTTCCAAATTCTTTGTTCTTGTTTTAAAACAGTCCTCTCCTTGCTGTCTCCTTCGGAATCTGCTGTGCAGTTCCAGCAATAACCTTGCTGATCCTTGGAGTAAATCCTCTTATTGGTGCCTTAGGAGCCTTCAACATTTTCCTGTATTCCTGCTGCTATACGCCTCTAAAAAGAGTTAGCATTGTGAATACATGGGTAGGAGCTGTGGTTGGTGCCGTTCCGCCAGTCGTGGGTTGGCTTGCAGCAACCGGTACTCTGGATGCAGGTGAGTATAAAGTGAACATCATAGAGAAGAATGGGAATTTTAAAAATTTCTTTTTGCTTTGGGATTATCAAAAAGCAACTGCAGTATATATTGAAAATAAGTGCTTTGTTTCTCATAAGTCTCTTTATTACAAATAAAACATTCCCTTTTTAATCAACACTTGCTGGAATAGCCTTTACATTTTCCAGAATCTACATCTTCCATATTGAATTCCATAGAACTCCTTGCTACATACTGATATATGAGTAAAAATCAAGAATATCTTTGGTTCAGAAACTCCCAAATATATGTAGAGGTTCTTGGGCAACATACATGAGACTAGCATCCTAATCTCAGGGTGGAAAGAGTTTTTAGTAAAGATGAAATCACTCCAAGGGAGACTTGAGTGGTGGGTTGGACTAGATGACTTACCAAGTCCCTTCCAACTTTGTTAATCTGTAGTCTGTAAAACACTTCAAAAATTACTTTAATAATAGGCTATTATATCCTGGGAATGGCTCCAGGCATGGAGACAATGGACTTTGTAATAGTGGGTAATACAATAAAGTCAAAGAAAAAGGGGTAACATGCATATAAACACATGGTTAGCTTGACTTCTAGTTCAAAGCTGATGGAGATCATGGTTTATTTTAAAAAGCTTGAAGGTAGTGCAGTGCTAGAAAAGAATAGTATTGATGATTTGAAGAGTTGTACAGTATTTATGTGGTCATATAAGATTCATCTGTCACTTTAGCTACTATAAGAAGTTGACAGGTATGGCCTGCAAGATAGCTTTCCTTAAATGCTATTTGTTTAACAAAAATCATCTTGGCAAGATAGGATTGAGAGGTTTCACCTCATGGATTTAACAAAGATACCAAGAAGAGAAGTGAAGTAGATGCTGCCAGATATTTTGAGCTATTTGTATAACATTTACAATATACTTGAACCAAAATAGAAGCAGGTTGCTATTCCTGAGTAGAGAGATGAGATGGCAGAGCAGCTTTTCAATTGATCTCTGGAAGAAACCAGGAACTGGGGGTCATGTGGTTTAGAAACAATCCTTACCAGAATGATAGAGTGATTTCCTTGTACCAGAAGTTACATTTAGCCTGTGATTTTCAGTAGTGCTGTGTTTGGGTATGTCAAAAACCAAGCAAGCTGTTAACGTGCATATCTGTTCTGTGAAATTACCTGTGCCTGATCTCTTCCTGCTCAGCCTTTGCCATCAGTATTTTCACATACTTTAAAATTTTGCTGTCTGTTCATTCCTAAGATATGAGCAATCTTTTAGTAGCCGGGGCTGTGCTTAACTTTTTTTTTTTTTTTTTTGAGGCAGTGATGGAGTGATGGTGCAAAGTGCATGGAGCAATTTTTCTTTCTTGAGTTTTAGAAAAAGTTGGGTTTATTTACATATATATGTTTAGCCAATTTTAGACTTTACAATTGTTTTCCTGATTTTAAAAGCTGAGACCAAAAGTGGCTTCAAGGGTGACCCACCTATGCCTTTGATATCATGTGAAAATACCTTTTTTTAACTTTTCTTGTCCTGTTCCAAGCCAGTCTCACAATGTGTGTGCACCAAGGAGTTTACTTGAAAGAACAACAAAATCCCAGTTCCTGCTGGACTTACTTACTTACTTACTTGCAAAACAGGGTTCAAAATAGCCAGAATTTAGATGGTGAAGGCAAAATTATAGTCAGGTCATCGTCTAGAAGTCCAGGAGTCCAAAGGTAAGTTGACTGTTGGTCTGAGGCAGCAAGGGGGCAGCTTCTACAGGCAACAAGTTCAGGAAATATACACACAATGTTACAGCAACCAAAGTGGTTGTTTCCAACAGAAGGTTGCTAGTGACAATAGTGACAATTCAGTGGTATCTGCTTCTGATGTAGACAACAAAAGCAAGACAACCCTGACAGGCGAGAAACCATGCAAAATGGCTTTGCGTTCCTTGACCTTCTGCACAATGTGACTGGAGATCTAGGCTCTTCTGGAGACTCACATTTGTCCAATACCCTCCAGCAATTCCAGGTGTTCCATCTGGTGCAGCAAATAGCATGGATCAGAACCTACAGATGACTGGCATTTTATACCACTGAATCTTCCATATAGAAGTCTTTGGAGAGCATCCATGAAGAAAAGGATGGTTCTCACCATGGTTTTGCAAAGGCAACTGCTCCGGCATGCTGAGCTTTACAAATTCAGCTGTTTGCTCACTTTAAGCATTATTTCTATTTCTATTAAATAGAAATGAATCCAATTCATGCCAGGTCTCACATCATTCTTTTAGTGTTGTTGTTGGACTTACAGGCAGTAGCATTCACTCTGGAAGTTGTATTGAATTGCCACTTGCCGACATTTGGAATGCTCTGGGTCTGTTCTATGCAATTTAGTTAAAAGTGTTGATTGCATAGATTGCACATTCTCTCATTGTCAGTTTGGCATTTATATTTTCATTGTAAATGTTGGATTTCCTGTCAAACTTAAAGGTTTTAAATGGAAGCAGTATTTCATTGTTTTACATAATTTCTAGGATGGGCAGTACAAAATAAATTGCAAATAAATACCAAATTACTAATGAATGAAGGGCAGTTCTCAAACTATGTACTCTTAGTTCAGGGCTTTGTTTCATTAGAATTCATTCAAAAGTTACTCCAGAAGAGAGAAGGAAAAAAGGAGATTTTTTTAAAAAATATTTTTGAAAGACAGATTTTGAATACCTTTGTTAGTGTGGGCAAAGAGACAGAATTCCATGCCAGATTTCTGGAATCCATTAGTAGTTCATCATTAATTAGCATATATAACTTTAAGTAAAAAGGCAGAAATACATTTGTGCATGCTTAAAAATAAAGAAAGTGAAGTTCTCTTACTGAAAAAGTAATTCAACAAGGAAGAGAGAATTAGGCAGAAAGAAATCCAAGATTTTATTGGCACTTTCTCTATTTTATTTTTTATGGGAAAGGAAATTTGTTTATTCAGTTTGTTAAATCTAGCCCTTTAGAGTGAATTATCAATTTGTTTTACCTTTGGGCAAGAGTTACTAATATATCCTTCTACTTCTTGATTCATGGCATACCACCTAGTCCTATTTAGTGGTTCTGCAGTTCCATGATGAGAATTGTGCTGTAAACCAGAAAATCTAAAAACCAATTTCAAAGAAAAATTATTAAAAATGTAATTAATCTAGGTAGAGAGGATTAATCAAAGGCATTTATATATTCACAGACCTCTCCTGAAAGTGAATTTTTTTTCATATTAAAGATAAATTGTGATAGTTGAAATATAGCACAAGTATTAGTATTTATGAAGAACTTTTTTTTAAAATGATCCTTTTATCCTTTCACAAAAAAGAAAAAATGCAAAGAACAAAATTATGTATTAAAATAAGAGAAATCTCAATTTCTCAGTTGGTCTTGTTTATCTAATAACTTGCATTTTTAGTATTTTATTTGCTTGGTTTCATTTGGGAAAAAGTCTAGTGTAGTTTAGGAATTTGAGGCATTTAAATTTATTATGCCTCAAATTCAGTTGTTATTGCGGTTAATAGACTATCATTAATTCATATGTATAATTTGTTAGTTAATGAAAAAACTTAATTTTAAGTTTTGGGTATGTTTTCTGAGTTACACTTTCATTATTACAATTATTACTGCAATATCAATTATCAGCATCTCAGTGATCCCTGCCTTAATTTTGTAATTTTTTGCAGTCACCCATATATCCAAATGTTGTCTTTATTTAGTTCCAAACTACAAGTAGAAATTTAAAATAATAAACTTAATAAGAGATACCAGAAAAAGACAGGTTGGAACACAGTAACCCTAATTACACCAAATATGGCCATCTAACAGTCAAGATTTTTCTATTATTGCCACATTTCCATATGAAAGCAGAAGATCCTGCTAGCCTTGCAAGATGGTGTCTAGTTCCCACTTCCGCAGTGGACTCCAGAGACCATAGAGCGTGGCATCTCCATGATGAGAAAATGTATCCAATGTGAAACAATCCTGTTTGCAAGAGGGATGTTTGCCAGAGAAGGCTTCATCAGATAAGAGGATTTACTCTGGTACAGTGGTGATGGTGGCATGGAAGATAACAACAGCCTGGCAACTCTGTTAGACATTAGAGACCCACAGTGGCCTAGACCCATTGGTATTACTGGGTCCAAGAATGTTTATCTCAAGGGAATATTTAGTTTATCTCAGATGCCCCACTTCTGCCTTCTATTTTTCCTGAAAGACATCTTGCCCTAATTTTCATTCATTTTCAGATAATTTAAATAATTCCTGGGGCTGTGGAATTTATAGACTGCCTGTGTGTACTAATGTTAATCACACTGGGGCTGCTTTTCAAATTGCCTTGACTTTGTAATTCAAATTGGGTCGTAGGGTAGACATTAATTATGTCAGTCCACATCTATTTACAACTGGGGATTTTAAACTGGGCACTTCTTATCAGTAAGTGACAGGTGGCAGATGGATAGGTTTAACAAGAAAACACCAAGGGGAAAAGAAAAAGACAGTTGGGTGTGTGGCCCTTCCTCTTGGAAAAGCCTTCAACTACCCAGAAGAAGGGTAGTAAAGAAAAACCCCTCACTTTGTCTGGAAGCAACGGCACTAATGAAACTTCAAGTGAAGTTTCCTTCAGAAGGTAGGAAGAAAGACAGACAGACAGACAGTTCCTGTTTTGAACCACCTTGAAGCAAAATGTGTAACTGGTTGCAAGAAAAAGTGGGTGAAGCTTCTTTGCTTGGAGCATATTATGTTGCCATAGGCGAATAGGCGGCAATATAAATTCAATAAATAAATAAAATAGTATCCTGGTCTTGGGAATTATACAGAGAAATAAGCTGCATAGATCTTTAGTAAAACCCTGAATTTTTTTTTATCTTCTTCAAAAATGACAACACCCAAAAACATCTTACCCAGTTTAAAAAAGAGAGAAACATCTCAATAGTGATGAATAATAGTAAAAGGTTCTTGAAGGCAAAATACTATGCTGCTCATCTCACAAATATGGAAACATATGGATAATGCTTGTAGGCACTTGCTTTAAATGTAACAAGGCAAGTCAGTTGATTCTTCTTTCCCAGTCATATTGCTCATTCTGCCGTTGAGATACCTGAGGGATTGGTGCAATCAAAGTCAGGATCTGGTCAATAAATTCATTGTCATCTTCACTGTACACAGCTGTGTTAAGTTCCTAGTGCTTTCAAATAAAAGAAAAAAATACTCAACCACCCATATGGGACAGCTGCTCCAGTTTGTTCTACCCTGGGTCTCTATTAGAAAGTAATCAGCAGGGGGCACCAAAGTCGTAGCAAGAACAATGAGTTGACTTGACATTAGTGTGTGAGAATAATAGGACTGAAATTGATTTGATTACAGCCTCATTAACTGAAACAATATTATGGAAACATATTGTAAACATGTTATGAATACAACCTTGGATGCTTTTCGAAAATTCTAATTCAAGAGGTGATGAACTCCTGTTTTAATTATTGCATTACTCATCCTCTCTCGTCATCTACTGTTCACCTTCCACTTATTTTTGTTCAGAGCTCTGCTGCTCAGTATTTCCATAGTTTGGGCAAGATAAATCCTTCCATTTGTCAATCCAGGGGAAGTACTTGGTTTGTGCCTGCAAGGTCTCATTTTTCTTCTTGCTCCTTTAAAATCTGTTGTTGATTCAAGAATGGAGGAAGAAAACAACAGCTGTTAATAGGGAAAGGCCCTAGGACGTCTAGGGTCTATATCATCCCTCTGGAAAGCATCAAACAATGTGATTACTTGGAAGTAAGTTCCAAGTAGATGTATTTTAACCATACTGGAACCACTCAAAATTCAGTATGGTCATAGCAGGTGTTTGATCTCCCACTGGAAATGAATCAGACTTTCAGAGAGCTTCTCTTCTTCTTTACATAAGAGATTAAATCACCTAGGTCGTCTACTTTTTTGGAATTGAAGGGGAAGAAGTTATTCCATAAGGCCAGATTTCTAACATACTGATCCTGAAGTCATACTGGATTTAAATCAACCAATAGCCTAGCTATTTTAAAGGATACCTGATTTTAAAAAAAATAATAAAAACACTCTGAGACTTACTCTGTTCATATAATGATTGGAAAGTAAGCTCCAGTGAACTTGAAGTGACTGATTATTCTCAGATCAGTTTAATTGGAGCTCTTGCTTTAATCATGCTCTGTACTGGTTCTGATGGAAAAAGCTGATCATTTGTATTAAGGATTAAGCAATACTTAGGTAACTTAGTGATTCTACGGAAGAAAGGAAGGAGTCTGTGGTTAACTTCTGTAGAGAATTGGTGCATTCAGCTTTGCTTTGAAGCAGATTAAAAGTGAAATGTCAAAATGCAGCTCGTATTTTAAATTCTTCCCATTTGGGGATGTTGCAGTTGTGTTCATACCACAAGCTTACCCCATTATTAACAGAGGCATGGTGTATTCTGCTAATCCAATTTTCTGGGTATCCCTGTCACACTGAATTATGAACTGTCATGCAGGCAAGGTTCACACAAGATTGAAATGTGGCTAAGGTAAATTTGTAGCTCTGTATGTCATGGAAACAATAGTATGTTTAATTTGGAGAGATAAGAAATTTAAGCTAGTTTGGAGCTGCAAATCAACTAAGGTTAGTGCAAGAATAAACACACATATTTTATTTACTATTTTTGCATGCAATTTCCAAAAGCTCTGAGCATCTGACAAAATCAATTCATAAACAAAGAATTCCCTCAAAAATATTATATTACACTCAGGTTTAATAATTAATGACTATCAAAGCTATCAATAGTAGACAAAATGATGCACTCACTAGTTTCTTCATCCCAACATGCCTACTGGATCTCTGCGGAGAGCAAAATCCAAAGTATGGCAATAGCAATAAAAATATTCATTTCTTGGATCACAGCAGAGAATATCTGAATGTAGATGATGGGACTCAGATATTTTAATTGCATCTGATGGGTTGAACAGTATAGAAATTGCAATCCCACAGATACTCGGGACTGAATCCATGTAGAGCTTTAAAGCCAACACTGACACCTTAAAGCACTCCTAGAACTCCACTGGCAACCAATGTAGAGCTGAAGCAGTAGGTTCACTCAGGTTTATTGGGGTACACCCATCACTGTTCAGGCTGCCACATTTTGTACCAATTGCAGTTTCTAACTGCTTGTCGTGTATGTATAGACTGTATCACAGTGACAATAAATGATATAGCTGTTTTTCTACATTGAAAATAGTCTATGATTGTGCAGCCTATATGATTTTTGCATGACATGATTTATATCTACTTGGGGACCAATTTTAAAATTAACTACATTCATATAAAAAAATCTAAGCAAGATGGCTTTCTTGATGGTGTATATTTCCCAGAGCAAAAACTGTGCATTGCTAATCAGGAGAGAGTTATCCTATTTCAGTAGACTAATTTTAATAATAAATAAGTATCATGACCTGTTGTATTATATTCATAATCCTTGACCTCAGAAGTCACTTTTTTAATTTAAAAGTATTTTTTATAATATCTTTAAAAATTGAATCTGTGACCTTCTTAGGTCACACTGGATAATTCAGACGAAGCTAAATACTTTTAAGTGGCCATTGTAGTCCATAAAAGAAAAAGCATATCCTTAAATTAGAATTAATGAAAGTTAAAAGTGCTCAGTATATTTCCTTAAGAGTCTGGATCGTTGATAAAAGAGGTACACTTTTAAGAGTCTAGGGAGGACTGAGGCAAGGGATCTGCCTCCAACACAGAGATGGGTCCAGGGCCATCTGAGAGTTATGTGCTGACTCCAGAGCCTTCAGAATCTGACATCAGCAAGGTAGAGGAACAGGGGAGCCTATTCCCAGTGTGTGCTTGTGCAGAACTGCCAGAAGGCAAGAACAGTTAAGACAAAAGGGGCGACTCAGGAGTAAGGCTTGGAGATGATTGGCCCCTCCCATAAGACATAAAGGAGGAGCAAAGGGACATGAGCCTTTGCAGGAAGCAACTTTGTTCATTCTGGTCAGTTTAAACTCTGAAGCTGCGTGTTGACCTTGTGCTCCATTTGGCCTTGTACAGCTAATTGGCAATTTAGTGGTTGGCAGCATTTCAAGGGAGATAAAGTTGGGTTCTTATCAGCCTTATCCCGAAAAGACTGTGGCAGACTTCTGTTGGACTATTCACAAGTTGTTTGGGACTCATTATATAGAGATAAAAAGAGGGTTTGGGGGACTAAGCGTGTGATTGTTACTGTCTCAGGAAGCCTTGGTCAGAACAACAAAGTTGCTTATACATAAATAAGGCTCAGTTATACTAAATTTCAATTTCCAGGTTAAATATGAAAAAAATATCTATCTCCCATTCAGCAATGTACAGCTTTTGCTTTGGGGAATATACCCATCAAGAAAGGCATCTTATATGAATATTATGTAATTGACATTAATGTTTCTCCTATTGCAAAATGTAGCTAAATTTATGCTTGTTTTCTGATTCTAATATCAGTTGTTCAAACCAGTGTTTCTTAAAGTCTACTCTGAGAACCTCTTGGGAGTACCCTCTTAGGGGTACACAAAATCGAAATTATTGCCAGATATTGAAGATATTTGCAAAAATTTAAAATTGTCATTCTTCTCATTATTTTATTTTGTTAAATACAAACATCTGTTTTATTCTTGTGAATAAAACAGATTTTCCTGTTATGTTTTTAAGTTGGAATGCATAAAACTTGTTTGGAACTAGACTTATAAAATTCAGTTATGCTTCTGGGTCTAGTAATACTTATTAAAAAGTCTCTCATGAAAGACAGATTTTCTGAAACTATTGGGTATCTTTGCTAAATTTTAGTGTCATAAGATCTAGTGTCATTAATATCTAATGTTTTAGTGTTGTTATTTTTGCCTGATTCAATAAATCAATATTGTATGAATCTGATATTAATATTTAATATAGTAAATATCAATAAATATAACAAAAGATCTGTTGTGGTCCTCCATAATTTTTAGAAGTTGGAGAAGTCTTGAGAAAAAATTAAGAAACACTGATCTAGACTAAGGGAAATTAATTTACTTAGTTTCTTGTAAGCTAGGATGATCTAGGATTTTTACCAAAATCAGTTAAAACACCCATCTAACCCTTCTAAACAGAGGTTCTTAAAGACTGGATTTAAATTTCAGAATACCTACATTATCTTACATAACTAGTAAAGTCTTAGGCATGTATTCTCCACCACCAATCACCAAGCACACATACTTTCTCCTTAAGTATACGACTGGCTCCTAGAATGTGGCTCCTAGAAGGAATTTTAAAATTCCTTCATATTATTCAGAAAGAATTACCCAAATTGTGTGTTTAAAAAAACAGTGTTTTTTGGTAGCTAACGCAATAAACATTGCCTTTAGGAACATTGCCTTAGTAATAAGACTTCCAACATCTGTTTTTGAGTTGATATTGTTACCATTTAGTGTTGACTATACAATGCCTAGTTGGCTCTCTCTGTTATATGTATATGAAACCAGAAACCAAGACTTTGAAAGAGGTAGCAAATTGGTTTGAAGTTCCAGTTTGGTAATTGTAAATCATACAAAGTTGAAAGAACCAAAGTTTTACATTCCAAGACTTTTTGCAAAACATTACCATGAGATTCCATTCAGATATATGTATGCAGACATAACTATAGTTAAAAGATTTTTTTTGTGCGCAGTTTATATACTGGTCTTTAATAGAATGAAGAATAGCTACTTCTGATGTGGAGGGGATTAGCTTAAACAGTGTTCTAGTCCAAATTTGCAGATTCTATGGCTTGAGTAGTCAGAGTAGATTACTATTTAAAAAGAGTGGAAGAAAGTACATATCATGGCAAAAATATTGCTCAACATCATTAGGGCAATTTCTCCATTCTCTTGTGAATAAAACAGATATTCCTGTTATGCTTTGAAATTTGAATGCATAAAATTAGTTCATAACTGGACCTGTGAAATTCAGTTAAATCTCTGGGTCTAGTAATGCCTATTAAAAGTTTCTCATGAAAGACGGGTTTTCTGAAGAGACTATTGGTTGTCTTTACTAAATTTTAGAATCATAAGGTTCAATCTTTTGAAGCATATGATTTTGAACATGGACTGTAATTATAATAAAATATTTCATAATTATTGTGACAATTACAGTGCCCAAGTGCCTGAGCTCTTATTATAGGACGGTTTCTCGTTTTCCCTTTAGTTTTTGCTTTTGCATCAAGTTTTAAAGTTGTCCAAAAATAGATAATTCACAAACAGAATAAATAGACCCACATTGTAAATAATTAAGGTTCTTGTTTTTATCCTGTATGTTTAAACCCTGTACTCTTGATTTGTATAGAGCAACAATAAAAGGCTGTGGCACATGGATTTTGTAGTGGTGAATGGTTACATGCTTATCCACACTTATAGCATATTCGGCTGTACACTGTACACATCTAAATAACATGGCTACCACAAGATCAATTTCATGCATTTCTGCTTAATAAACCTGCACCAGAAACATGGCAAGGTAATATTCAGGTGCCATTTTATTTAAACTACTTCTATACCTCTCGAAAGCAGAATGACTGCTTTTGGAAAATCTGCAGCCACTTTGCCTGATTGTGTAGGGTGTACAGAAACGATCAGAGATAGGTAATCTTTCAAATAGTCATGAAGAGCTTTATAGCCATAACCAGCTTCTTGGGTTGCACTCAGAAGAAGCCAATTGTCAACCAGGAGATCTCACAGAGAAAAGGTATCACATGAACATAGAAAGGCATGTCTGTTACCACCTGAGCGTCTGCATTCGGGACCAGTTGTAGCTTTCAAAAAGTCTTCAAGGCTTGCCACATGTAGAATGCACTGTAATTGTCCACTTAGAAAGTGACTAGGGTATAAATGGTTATATAGAATGTTTTTCATTCCAGGAATTTTGCAGCTCTTTTGTAAGATATAATGACTGAGTAGGTTGCACTTTTCTGAGTTAAGATGTGAAAAGTAATGCTTTATTTTCAAATAATTCCATTTTGTTAATAAACATTGCAATTCATTTATCCAGAGAAATCACTGCTAATGGTGAATTCTAACTAACCAGAGAATTCCTGTGGGCAAAAATTGAAGGGGGCCCACCTGAAAATAGAGTTACTAAGATCAAGGATTAGCTAGGGGTTGTTCCTTCTGAGAAAGTTTTGTTCTTTTTTTTAATATTTCATACATTATGCTAATAGCAGTAATAATACATACAGTATATAACACATACAACATTTGGTCATCTGTCACCTGATTTTATCACTTTATTGCTTTCACATACAAAGCAAGTATTTAGAGGTTACATGGGCAAACTACATAAACTGTTCCTTACAGCTGCATTATGTATACCTTTCACTGCCTTGGAGCAAGATATGTGATTTCTGCATCTGCAAACGATTTACTAGTTATATAAAATAACAAACAGAAATTTCAGCCAAGTTGTTGTTGTTATTGTTAAAATTTGCTGTGGCCATTAACTCCAGAAGACTTTGGGCATTAAAAATTTTTAAGAACAGAATAATAAAACATTAACACCCAGACTAAAAGGCAACTCTAGCAATGAAGTTTCTGTTATTGAAATAATTCCATTTTAGCCACTGCATGAACAATTGAATACTTTACATTTCTCTTTTTTGCAGGATCACTAGTGCTTGGAGGAATTCTTTACTCCTGGCAGTTTCCTCATTTCAATGCCCTGAGCTGGGGCCTCCGTGAAGATTACTCCCGAAGTGGTTACTGCATGATGTCTGTCACTCACCCTGCACTGTGTAGGCGAGTGGCTCTGCGTCATTGCTTGGCCTTAATTGGACTCGCGACATTGGCTCCTGTCCTCGATGTCACCACGTGGACTTTCCCTGTAATTTCTCTCCCAATCAACTTATACATTTCCTACCTTGGCTTTCGTTTCTACAGAGATGCAGACCGTGCCAGCTCAAGGAAGTTGTTTTTGTGCAGCCTCTGGCACTTGCCATTGCTCATTTTTCTTATGTTAGCCTGCAAGAAGTCACTGGCCCATGAGGACAAGCCAAAGCAACCTACCAGCTGAGATTAATTGCCTCATGTTGAAAAAGTCATGTGTTTTGAAATTAAAGATGGCTTCAGATGGCTTGCCTTCCAAATGGACAGTTTTGATTAATCATGGCAGATGGAAGAAGTTGGTGTTGATATGGTCGGAATCATTTCTGTCCAATGAACACAGTGTTTATTATTTTCAAATTAAATGATTTCGTTTAAGGCACTTTCATGGCTCTTAGTTTTGAGTATTGTGATTTTTATTATTATTAATTTATTTTACTGATACCCCACTCCTTCAGAGGATCCCAGAGTACTGCAGAGAAAATATTTTATAAAGGTAGATGTTCAATAATAGCATAAAGAAGTACAGCCTAATATTCTTTGTAATGTGTTGTACTATAGCTTTGTAAAACCATTATGCAAAAGTTAATTCCTTTTGTGACAATATCGTATCTGAGATAACTATATCTGTCTATAATCCCAAGCAATACTTGTCCCATATTGAGACAAATGACCTAGTGTTTCTTGAACCACTATGTTTGGACAGCTATAAACTGCTTCCTATACAAACCTGCTTCTAAATGACCTGTTTTGCCCCAATACAACAGCGTTATATTGTATGAATGAAACAGCCACATTTCCATTTGCTTCTGCCTTCTCTGATATTTTGGGACTAATTCCTCCCTATTATTTATACATTTTGAAAGACAAATATATCTCTTTGCTCAAATGACTCTTAAGATGGTTCTAGCAAATGATATGTCAGCTATCTTTACATAAAACTTATTAATTGGCTTGCACAACAGAAGGTATTGACTGACAAGATGGCTCCAGGCCAGACTGATCAATACATCATATTGCATAAGTTAGGGGAATGTGGTGGCTGAACGGCTTAATGAAGTGAGCTCCTGCCACTTGCTCCCCAGCTCCTGCCCACCCAGCAGTTCGAAAGCATGCAATAGTGCAAGTAGATAATTGGGTACTACTTCGGTGGGAAAAATCTCATTGCATTCTCATGGCCGGATGTGAGGCAATGCAACACGAGGCAAGAGGAGACCAGCAGAATAGCCTGGAAGAGGCAGAAACCTGAGCACCGCTAGTCAGCTGGTGTAAACTAGTTCACCCCCTGCACTAAAAGGATAGGCACACAAGAGCTGAACAGAATGAACTACCACAGTAATTTTAAGTGGTCTGGACTGCATTGTGTCTAGCATTTGTAGATTTCTCTGACACTGTATGCCATATGCTAAATAAACAAATCACATAACTTGATAGAAAAGTATTCCAATTACCCTGGAGGAACTCTTTATACCACTTTTATTTGTTTAAGGTTGGCTTTCAATTAAAATTCCAAAATGAGGCTTTGGAGGAAACTGAGAGCCCCTCTATAAATGAATTTTTATCAAGATTGATCATGATGCTGTATGAAAACACATCTTTTCATACAGGCGCATGAAAACTGAAGGACTGTGCTTCAGTTCCCATTCTGAAGGATATTAAGCAAGGGCTATTTTTAACCCGACTTCTGTTTAGTTTTTACACTGGTTCTGTTATAAAAACCTTGTCTAAAATTGAGGTTCATCTCTTGGGTGCTAAACAACAATCCTTTTCCATTTTACAATGAGCTGCTGAAGTCTAAACTTTTCACTAGTTTAGACAATGCTCTTTAATGAAGTTTCCAAGCCTTTGTATAATGTCACAAGGAAGAACTTGAAGAAGAACTTGAAATAACTACTCTAAAAGAGAAGTGATTTTATCTGCTAATTATTATACAAACTGCCATTATATGTGGAACATCCTCAGTTTGAACAGTCAAATATATTTAATACTTGGAATTTACTTTCAGTCTTCCACTGTGAGATTGGAAATACCAATCTCATATTGTAACTTTTCAGTTCATACTCGAGAAGGCTTCTTAATGTTACAATGAATTTTCTCAGATATAACTGCAATACAATAATTTTCTTTTCACTCCTCTTTGCTTTGTTTAGTGCAAAGGTGCTGAGCTAAGTGATTTTTATGCAATACAGAACATTTGTGCTGAGCTTCATTCACAAGAAGCCAATTCTGTTTAAACTTGGTCCCTGGAATCAAAATGCTACTTAGCTCCCACATTTAGCTATTTGATTTTTTTAATAAAAATTGCTAGTAATCTTATGAACATTTTGCTCATCTAGTAACAGCATATATCTTTGGCACTCTAGTCTTACTACTTTTCATTTCTATAAACACATTTTCCTGCTGCCCGGAGTAATATTGTTTCCCTAGGAACAAGCAGGGAAGATGACTTCCACTAAGGAGTATCACAGAGAATCAAATGTCTTATTAACAATAGCACTTAGTTTTTTGATAATGCTTCAGTGTTTTACAGCCCTCTCTAAGTTGTTTACAGAATCAGCACATTTCCCCCAACAATCTGGGTTCTCATTTTACTGACCTTGGAAGGATGGAAGCTGAGTCAACCTTGAGCCAATCAGGATCAAACTGCTGGCAGTGTGGTGCAAGTTGGAATGCTAAATGGAGGGGATCATCTGGGTTTGGCAATGGAGAAATCATTTTGAACCAATCAGAAATAACCTTAGGGTGACACCTTATGAAGGATTAACCACAGAAACAGAAGCTTGCTCACTTTATAAGCCAGCCTTGTTTATGACTTCAATATGAGTACAAAATAGTTCATACCGTAACATAATTTTAATTGCTATTTTAAATATCATCAAGTCTCAATATTCCCAATACCATCTATACATTTTAAAAATATAAACATATGTTTCTTAATTGCCTGTAAGGTGTGATACAAAGCAATAAAAATCAGACAGAAATTTTATTTAGTTTCATCTACACCTTCATTTACTCTGCAGCAATTTCCCAATGTAGGGTCCGGAATTAAAATAGCTATACTTGGTCATACTATATGTAAGTCACTTTTTTGCACTCATTTATATACATAGAAATTAAATCAATCTAATTTAAAGTGCAGTCTTAAGTCAATAGTATGCAATAGTATCCCAGAAACCACGTAATAGAATGGTCTCTTCTTCCAAGGAGAGACTATGGTTTCAACCGGAGAAAACTAATAATGGACAATGTCTCCACCCATACTGAATGGAGTATGTGTAGTAGCATCTATAGTATTTGCCTTAAGAAAGTGTGAAACTACATCCCTGGCACACAAACCTAAAATACCTGCACTGTCTCCAATGGATTATGTAGTTCTCCTCAACTCGTTTATGCCAGAGTACACACCATTATTAAAGTGCAAAACTAATCCACTCACTTTAAACAACCAAAATCTGAATAGAAGACATAGTACTGCTGAGGCACAGCCATGACATGATGTTATCACCTTACTATTTCACCAGGAAAAGCAACCTCAGTTTACTATGTTTAATACATTTCTGTGCAAAGTTTCTCCTTAATTTGAATAACTCTGGTAAATGTGGTAAGCTCACTAGCAAAATAGTTACAGTATATTGAAGTTTCCTGACATCAATTACCCATTACTGAATAGTGATTTCATTAACTAATCAGATACTAATAAAAAATCTGAATGCTTTCAAATATTAACTAAGCATTCTGTAGTTTCAGTGAAAAGTGCCAGGCTGAGATTATGTTTCTTTTCTTGCCTATTTTCTTTTTGCCTGGAATGCGGGTGAGGGGACTTTTGTTGTGCAGAACCTAAGACCAGCTGGATGAAGCAGTGATTTTTCATTCCTGGTTCTTAATATTTCCTATTGGCAGAAATGATCAATCATTTTTAAATGCTTTTGAGGGCTTGGGGGCCTGAAAATGACAATTTGGGTTGGTGGAAGTTTGGATGTGCCTCTAGAGAAAATTGTAAAACAGGAAGTGCCCATTGTATTGCTCATTTCATTCAGTGTGTGCATTTATTTTCTCTCTCTCTCTCTCGTTTTTCTGAAGAAACTATGATGAAAATAGAAGTTCTACTTTTGTAGGAGTTTCCTGAACACCAAATGTTTATAGCAACATGGGAAAGACTCCTGTCCAAAATCCTGGGTAGCTACTGTCAACCATTCTCTAATTCCTTGCCCATGTGTTGGGTTATAAGTCCCATTAATAGCAATGGTGGTAGAATCACCAAAGCCTAGTAACATACAATTGGAAGAAGCCACTCCAGGACTCTGCTCAGGGCAGATATCCCATTTAAAGCTTCCTATTCCATCCATGAGTTATCTTCACGTAAGATGGACGCCCTATAAATTTTGAGGGGGGGGAAGGAGGAGGAGGAGGAGGAAAAGAAGTAGATGATAGATAGATAGATAGATAGATAGATAGATAGATAGATAGATAGATAGATAGATAGATAGATCTTGATAACCATCTAGCCCTTGCTTATCTCACTAATAACAAGCCATTAGCTTTAGGAATATCATGTCCCATATTAATACTTTCTGAAAAAATACACTGAACTAACACATTTATTATGGTATTATCATTACATCTGTATTTTATACCTAGGGAAATTGGAATGCCAAGAACCAAGCTCCATTACTCACCCAGTGAGTATATTAATTTGTAGACAAGGTGGTTCCTCCTGTGTTGTGAATTAAGGCCAAAATGTGACCACCTCCCCAAATCTATCTAACACTTCATTTTAATTCTTTGGGAGCATTAGGAAAGTTTGGCTACTTCAGGATTCTTGTTTGGTTTTCACAAAAAGAAAAAGAAAGAACACATTTTCAGCTGAACTCTGGATCATGAAATGGAACAAAAGACAAATTTGTTTTGCCTGCAACTAAAAGACTGGATGGTGTTGAAAGTAGGGGAAACAGTTACAAGAGGAGATCAAACAAAGTGATCTGGATTTATTTAAGTAAACTTGGGAGCAATGTGGTGTTACGTATTATAATGGAAAATAAGAAAATGAAATTTGACAACAAAAAGCATTCAACATGACACATTGGAAAGGAATACTAAATGTATAATTACCAAACTGGGAGGAAGATTGTCTAGGTTCTAGCATTACTGAGGAGGAATTAGAAGTCACAGAATAAATCTGAAGTGGAGCCAGCAATATAGTATTTCTTGAAACACAACGTAAACTACTTGCAGTTGTTTCAACAGCATCCCAGCTTGCCAGACAGGAGAAGGTAACAGTGTTATTTGATTTGGCACAGATGAGGTCTCAAGTGCAGTCTTGGGTCCAGTTGTGGTCACCGTATTGAAAAAGAAGATTAAACTAAAGTAAAAAGGGTAGAGAGCTGACATTATGGAACACATAAGACATAGAAAGAGAAACCGGGGGAACCTCAAAAAGGGATGAAGAGACCAATCTGAGCTCTCTCCTGTAGTTAAGCACTCTCCATGCCATGGAAGTTTTATTTGAAGCATCTGAAGAAGAGAGTGGCAAAACACAAAACATGGTGCTTTCACTAATGCTTTTTTTTTTCATTTCTTGCCTGCAGTGGTTCATTTCAGATAGGAAGTAGGCATCACAACCATACCAGTGACATCATTGCGGGAATGTCTCCTGCCAGCATCGAACACCCATTGCCCACAGACAGGGCCTCCTTGGGGTACCATCGGCCAAACAATGTTGGCTGGCAGTCCCTTGGGGTAGGGCCTTCTCTGTGGGGGCACCCACTTTATGGAACCAGCTTCCCCTGGAGCTACGATTGGCCCCCGACCTCTGCTCCTTCCGCCACGGCCTAAAGACTTGGTTATTCGAACAAACCAGCCTGGACTGAGTGGGGGGTCTTAGTTTTAAGCGTCATGTGATGGGGTTTTAAATACTTTATTTGGTCAAATCGGGTTTAATAATCTTTTAATTCCTTTTAACTTTTGTATTGTGTGTTTGTTATGTGAGCCACCCTGAGTTCCTAGGGAGATAGGGTGGAATATAAGACCAAATAAATAAATAAATAATATTATACATGGCTGCTAATTTTAACATCTGATTTGTATTCAGATTGCTGCATGCCCATTTAGAAAAAGGATGCAATTTAAATGTAAAAAGTGTGTGTGTGTGTGTGTGTGCATGCACACATGCGGGCACAGATTTATGGGCCAAAGAATTCCCATCATTTCCTAGGTTCCTTTCCAGAAGAACTTATGCCTCCCGGTGTAACAATTCTGATCTAGACTGACTGATGGATTGATTTAGCAAAGCAAAAAACAAAAACATTCCTACACTCTAAAACTGAAAAGTTCATGCCAATCTTTCTTGGCATAAAAAGCCAGATCCCAGTGTCATTCCATTCTTTCCTGATCTGCTAGTTTCTTATTTGTAAGAATCCTTCCAGGATAATTTTAATGAAGTATGCAGCATCTCATCATAAGATTGGAGTAAATAAGTTGTTGGAAAATTCTGTAGTATTGAAAGAAAATTACTTGGAGAAGTTGTAGAATGTCCAGTCATAAAAACATGTAAGGAGGAATGGGTGAAGCTGACTCTGATATTCTAGGAATAAGGTTGGGTGGGTAGTTTTCCAATTAATATCTAAAAGCAGAGCGATGTGTTTGCTTTATTGCTACTCAGTTTTGCTTGAAGAAATGTCATATTTGACATAGACAGACTTAAGCAGTTTTTAAAGATGAGGGACGATTTGCTGTGGTAGTCTTAAAGGGCTTCAAGCAGCAATATGCTAGCCTTGCATGGAACAAATTTAAATGAAACATTGAAGCCACTTTTCCTTCCTGCCCACTTCAAAAGACTGTGGCAATGTGTCCTCCGGGCTTTCCCTCACTGCAGGATCCAACAGGAGATGTGAAAACATCTGCTCAGGCCAGTCTGGAGCCTTTTCAGCCTCTGTTTTCCCCTTGCTAATAATTATCTATGTTCTGTCATCTAGAGAGGTGATGTTGTATGTTCTCTCCCAGGTATTCTAGTGCTAATTTGTTTGGCTAAAAAAAAAAGAGGCTAAACAGATGAGAGCCATTTGGTTAAGTTGTACTTCATTTGTTAGGAAATGCAAAGGCTTCTTGGAAGGATATTAAATATTACCTTAGCTATTCCCCAACACTTCATATTTCAAAAGACGCAGGGCAGTGGGGAATTGCACTCCATAAATCAACCTTGTTCTTTAAAAAAAAGAAAAAGAAAAAAAGACAGAATAATGCAAACATTTGATAAATCTGTGTCATTATGTCTGCAGATCAAAGAGCTTTGCATATGTATTTATGCAAGGGGCAACCTAGGAAACAATTATAGCAAACGCAGACAGCTTTGCAAAAATAAAAATTAGCCTGTTCTAATCTGTAATTACCTGGGAAATGTGCAAGGTAAGAGGTTGCTGGCTGTAAAGCCTTTAAACCTATAATGCCAATAGGATGGAGCTGCGATAGTTTGAAGGCCAGCCGCAAATTCCAAACCTGGAAAATCTGAAGCTGGCTAATATTGCTAAATGCCATGCACTCAGTTTAAGTCTGGCTTAGCACCGCAGCAATATATACATCAGTATAGCTGATAAATAAAGATCAAATCATTCATCATGCAGTCTTTCACGCAGATGACATTCATGATGAAATCCTATGCACTGATCTAAATCCAGCAGCCTGTTATTTCTAAGGAAGTGTTATTCCTAAAGTAATAACAGGTAAGAGTCAGCTCTAAGCTTCTGTCTTGTGCTTTGCTTCACTTTATGGTGGGAATTCTTTTAAAGGGAATAGAAATTGGGTAACATACAATGGAGCTAAAGAACCACATTTTAGCTTCGCATGTTTGCAAATCTGCCTATGTGTTAGTTTACAGTGCTGCATGGCCTGTAAAAGTGCAGATTGAGTGAATTTCCTAAACTATGGCTTCATTTAGACCGATCTTCCAAATACATAGTCCTAATTACATATAGTAAGGCTGGAATTCTGAAGTATAAAAGCACTGGAACTGGAGGAAGTATACGTGAGTCTTGGAAAGAACATCAGTTCAACATACACAAACCCCATGTTAAATTCACAAAAGGTTTTGTTCCTTACTCTTTCTGAACTGCGAAAATCACGCACTTGAACTCGAGAAATATAAATAGGAAGAAAGATCATCTATTTTATTTGTTCACACCCACAGCCTCCCATTTCCCCCCCTGCAGTCAACCACAATTGTTCTTCTGTGTCCTCCTGTTCTCCAGAGCTGTTCTAAATATTTCTACTTTTTGATTCTCTAACCCTCCCCTCAGGCAGCATCCACACTCCATCCATCTCACTAAAAACTTTCTTTGACATCCAGCCCACATTTCTTTCTTCCCTCCATTCTATCACATCACTCCTACTCATCTCTCCTTGGAACCCTTGAAAATGCTCCTTCCCATTCAAGCCAAATGGCTGTGAGCCAACAAAGACTGGTGATTGTAAAAAGGATTAAAACTTTCCAGCAGGGAAGGAGGGGGAAAGTCTAATGGCTTCCGGTTTCTTGGAAGAGAAGATGGAACGGTGAGATGTTTATGGTGAAGCGGAAGAGCATAGCTCCCCTCAAACCAACCAATGAAAACCAGTTAAGGACCAATATTAAAATGATCCTCTGAGGCCAGACATGGCCACAGCTCAAAATAAACCCAGAGTTAATTTACACATGACAGTCACAATGAGGAGAAAGCCACAATTGTGCCTCAAGGTGCCTGATGCAACCACAAGGTCAGCAAAAAAAGGATAAGGAGACACAATTGTACTTCAGCTATCAAAATAAAAGTCATCTTTTCTATGCAATAATCAGAGAGAAAATGAAGCAAGCTTTCTATTCAAGTAACTTTGCTATGGCATCCTCCAGAGAGGACATTCATCAGTCAAGAGCCGGATTTTCACATAACACTAAGCTAGAAGATGCTTGGTTTGTTTTTGTGTTATTGTTACGTGCTCAATAAAACCTACACTAGTTTTAAAACTAGCTAGCATTACATGTGTTTTCAACTGGTATTTTTATCACTTAACTTATTCAATTTTAGAATGGATGGTTGTGGCGAAAAGGAGTACTTGGTCATTAGGCAGAGAGGTATTAACATAGATAGGATAGTTTTCTGCAACTTGGTGCCATCCAAATGCAATGGACCACAACTTCTTCCATAATTCTGAGCCAGCCACTCCACATGGAAGAAAAGGGACAGGCAACAGATCAGACAGACATCCTTCTGCATAATTCACCATGTCTGAATTTTGTGAATGTCAAAACATTAATTTGGAAAGATAATAGTAGTGTATGGAAAACTGATAAGCAGCTCCCATGCCAGGTGGCTGCATGCTTATTACCTAGTTAGTGTCTTGTGTATGAGCACTTTCAAAGATGTGACATGCCACCGTAGGAAGTTGTGTTCCAAATCTGAAAAATTAGCCTTCCTAGTTCCATATCTTCCACAAGAATTGATCTTGTGTAAAGTGATCAGCCAAAAATCATGTCCGGATCAACTGTGCCACTAATTTGTGCTCAGAAAGGAAGCCACCTAAGGGCAATACCCACTGAAGAGGTGCAAGACACTGCTGCTGCTGCAAGAAGAGGTGTGTCTAGGGGATGGTGGCAGAGGTGGTATTCAGTAGGTTCTGGCCAGTTCTGGTAGGGGAAATTTTGAGTAGTTCAGAGAACCGGCAAATACCACCTCTGTCTGGAGATTTTACAATCTCCTTCCCCTGGCACACCCACCAAGCCACGCCCACAGAACTGGTAGTAAAAAAATCTAAATCCCACCACTGGATGGCAGGTGTCATGTTACAAAAAATACATGGCACAAATCCCCCATCCATTTATATATGCACATACAAAGGGATGGAGGGTCAGTCACATGGTCATGCTTACCATTTTAATTTTGTTTTTTACTTTCTTAGGGTGCCTCTGGACCTCAACTACTCCCTGTTATTTTTTTTCCCTCTCTGTTTTGTTTAGAATTGGAAGAATTGAAGAATTTTACCCCTTTATACTAAATTCCTAAGAGAGTTTCTTCAGAGTAACGGAACATGGGCCAAATGGTCATAGATATCCCAAGTATAAAGGTATAGACTAGGGGAAACTTAGCTTAATGTCAATAATTTCTGCAAGAGGGATCTTGGAATCCTAGTAGACAACCACTTAAATAGGAACCAACAGTGTACAGCAGCAGACAAAAAAGCCAATGCAATCCTAGGCTCCGTTAATAGAATGGATAGAATCAAGATCAAGTTCTAGTACCTTTCCATAAAGCCTTAGTAAGACCATACTTGGACCAGTTCTGGTCACCACAATACAAAACAGATGTTGAGACTCTGGAAAGAGCACAGATAAGAGCAACAAAAATGATTAGGGGGCTGGAGGCTAAAAGGTTCGAAGAACAGTGACAGGAATTGGGGATGACTAGTCTAAGAAAAGAAGTACTGGGGAGACATGATAGCACTGTTCTCATATTTGAGGGTCTCCTTCAAAAGATGAGAGGGGGGATCAAACTATTTTCCAAAGCACCAAAAGGGGAGACAAGAAAAATTGATGACAACCACTGCAGCATTCCCGTGATCAAAATTCAGATGCTTGGCAACTGGTTTGTATTTATGATATTTGCAGTGACCCGGGGTACGTGATCCCCTCCTGCAACCTTCTGACAAGCAAAGTCAAAAGGGAAGCCAGATTCACTTAACACCATGTTACTGACTTAACAACTGCAGTGATCCACTTAACAACTGTGGCAAGAAAAGTCATAACATGGGGCAAAACTCACTTAACAAATGTTTCACTTAGCAAGATAAATTTTGGGCTCGATTGTGCTTGTAAATCGAGGATGACCTGAAGAATTAATACCTGCAATGTTTTACGGATGGATAGATTTTGAGGAAGCAACGAAGAGGCTAGCTATATAAACTGAAGGGACTCAGACAATTGATTAGACCAAATCCTGCAAGAAGGCCCAACGCCTGTCAAATAACCCCCCACCTAAGAGAGTTAATCCTCTCCATCTCTTTTCCTTTATTGGCCCAAAACTGGGATGATATGTAAACTACGTTTTTCAGGAAAGAACTGGAAATGAATGAAAAATTCAACAAAGGATAACAGTTGTATAGAGAAAAGGTGCCCCGGGCTTTATTTCTTATAGGAAACACATGAAGGGTGAATGACAGATTGCATCCTGAAATTACCTTGGTTCACAAAGTACAGAATTGTTTTCACTACTCTAAGTTAACGAATGGATAGTCTGTACACATTCATAAGCAAAATTCTACTGTCTTCTCCAAGAACTTATTCCCAACTGTAGACTAAAATTGCTTTAATCTATGTTTTGGATAAGATCGCTGCATTTTTGCAAGAAAACTACAAGTCCACGAAATTTCTGGAGCTGAATTTCTTTTACATCTGCTTTGGCATCACACTAGACTTTTGATAAAATCCAGTTATATGCATCTCAGTCTAGCCCCCGAACGAACATTTTAAAATTCGTATGTTCTTTATTTTATCATTGGAGATTTGGAAATATCCATTTTAAAAAAATACTTTGATTCATTTACTGACTTTTCATCTACTGCTGATAGGTGTGGTTTTTGCTTGTGGTATTTGGTTTTATAGTACAGAAGTTGACATCATCTCAAAATCATTACAGTATGTCAGCATACATGCCAGAGAGGTTTATAATAGCTGAAGGTAGTGACTATTCAACTGATTTCCTGAACAGCAGAATCCTCTGTATAGGTCAGGGGTCTTCAAACTTGACAGCTTTAAGACTTGTGGACTTCAACTCCCAGAATTCCTCCTCCAGTCATGTTAGCTCAGGAATTCTGGGAGTTGAAGTCCACAAGTCTTAAACTTGCCAAGTTTGAAGACCCTTGGTATAAATCATTCCATTTGGTGCCTGGGTGACAACTCCTGGTTTAAATGCTTCTTCCATGAGACGAAGAGCTCTCTGCACATAGGACAATACATTAAAAATATATGTTTAGTTGCATCTGTCTTCCTTGATAAGTTTCTTTTTGGATTTAGTTAGAAAGGAACTTAATGTGACAAACATATATAACACTCCTTCCTCCTTCTATGATCCACACAACAACCCTATGAGGTAGACTGGGCTGAGAGTGATTGGTCCAAAGTCACTCAGCAGGCTTGTATGCTTAAAGCTGGACTAGAAGGCAACAGTCTCCTGGTTTCTAGGCCAGCACTTTCATCACTACACCAAACTGACTCTAATGTTTCTTAATCAACTCCTGGAATAAAGCTGCAGGGAAAAAAATATACAAACCACAGATCACTGTTTCTAAAGTGACTGTCTAAAAGTGAGCAACCCAGTCCTATTCAGAATGGGCCAACTCGCCACAGTCAACTCACTGTGGAACAACTTGCCATAGGACAACTCAATTTAATTACTTAAAATAGTTTTAAAATATTTTGATTTTTGTCATTCGCCTTTCATTTTGTCCCTCCTTTGGTATTGCTTCCTTTAATGATTCTATTCCAGTATTTCTTGAATACTGGAATATATTTCAATATTTCTTGAATACTCTTGTCCCAGGTTTCCTGTGGTGAGTTGGGTGTGGTGCATTGTCATAGACTCACCCTACTATGGGAGAGCCTGTAGCTTTCTAGGGGGCCAAATGTGAAATGTTTATGGTTGAAGAAGTAGCATAGCACAGCACAGCACAGAATAGAATAGAATAGCATGAGCTTGAAGGGACATTGGAGGTCTTCTAGTCCAGCCCCCTGCTCAAGCAGGAGAACCTATACCATTTCAGAAAAGTGACTGTCTAGGCCAGAGGTGTCAAACTCACCTCATCACGGCTGTGTCACTTGATGTATTGGGACTTCTTTTCCCCATTTGCTAAACCGGGCGTGGCCAGCACATGATGCATCCTGCCTTTGGGCCAGGAGTTTGACAGCCCTGGTCTAGTCTCTTCTTAAAAACCTCCAGTGATGGAGCGCCCACACCTTCTGGAGGCAACTTCTGTTCCTCTGGTCAATTGTTCTCACTGTTAGGAAGTTTCTCCTTAATTCCAGGTTGCTTCTCTCTTTGATTAGTTTCCAACCAGTGTTTCTTGTCCTGCCTTTTGGTGCTTCAGAGAATAATTTGAACCCCTCAGTTCCTGGAATACTGCTATCATGTATTGTACCCTTCAATTACTGGAATACTGCTATCACCCCTAATTCCTCTTTTCTTTAGACTAGCCAAACCCAAATGCTGCAGCCATTCTTCATACGTTTTAGCCTCCAGGCCTTTGTTGGCTCTACAGAAATGTCTCTGGTAGGCTAGAGGGATCTGCCTGTTCCCAATCTGTGTAATATCAAGAAGGTGAGAAGGAGGATTTGTTCTACTTGGGAATGGTGAGCTTTTCGCCATGAGTCATGCCTGAGGAACAAAGAGCACCCAGATCCACATTCTCCCTCCAACATACTCCTTAGTTTGATGTTCTCCTCCCCTCTGACACCCCTCCCCCAAATACAGAATTAACATGATGGCCCTGGAATGAATTTCCTTTGATGTTTGCACCAATTGAGAGACCAGGTGAGGAGGAGAAAAAGGGAGTAGAGGCCCAAATGAAAGGATTTTTTTTTAAAAAAAGTGTTTGCTGCCAAGAAATTGCACCTGTAATCTGACTTCAAACATAACCTTCCTTTCCCCTCCATACATTAAGAGTTTGGCTTCCCAGCTGGAAGAGCTCTAAGATGCATTTTCAGGCAAATTGGCTGGTTTTGTCAAAAGTTTGGATACATCAAATGCCATTTCCTATAAAATTACAGCATTTTTAAACAGTATAACCCAGCCATTGTGTTGATTAAAAAAATCAACTTGTTGTCACTACCGTAACAGTTGCATAAGTCTAGAGAAGATGCAATAAATCACCAATAAGGATGATCTTTTAACAGTTGTTTGGAAAGCGTTAAGTGAGTGTTGCTATGTTTACGCAAAAAGCAGAGCCCCGGCTTGCTGTAACTGTAACGTTGAATGTCTGTCTGCCTGTGATGCTATCGCTGCTACAAACCATTAGCGTGGAAATGCTCACAGACTTTGCTTCATTGAAAGCAGGGAAAGTCACCTATTCCAGGTGTCTCCATGGGCATGCACATGTAATTTTCAGAATCTAACAGGGAACTGCTTATCATTGCCTTTTTCTGTTTTTTTCTCTTTCCCCAATTTAGAGGACAACCTAGAGATTTCCTTGTGGCCTCCCATCCAACCTTAACTGCGACCGAACCGACTTAACTGTTCCGGATCAGCCAGGCTAGGTGGCCAATCTAGCTAGGGTTAGTCTCCCCCAGTGCTGGCAATTTCTGCACAATCTACTCCCATCAGGACGTCCCGAAGCCGAATTGGAAAACAAGGCCTCTCGGCTGTTCGCACCGATTCGGGAGTGACGTCGTGGGCGCCTCCAGAGCCGAAAAGCTCCGCGCAGACACAGACCAGTGGGATCGAGCCGCACTTCGAGGGACTGAGAGTCACCCTTAGTCAACTCCGCGCCTGAGTGAGCCGGCCAGGCGCGGGCGGCGGGGTTGAAGCGCGCCTCCCGAGAACGCCAAAGCAGGTGCCCAGCGGTGTCCGCCGGCTTCGCTGCTCGCAGAGTCAGCTCAGCCGAGTTTCCCCAGCAGCCTTGCTCGACGCGGAGCGCTTGGCTTGCCCGGGGCTTTCCGGTTCACGTGAGCCGTTGGCTCCGGAGCAATTGTGGACATCCCTGAGAGAGGCCGCCTTAGATTCCCACGCCTTACATGGGAAGTGGGGGCCAAGAGAGAGGCGCAGATTTGAACCAAGGAGAAGATCCCCCTCGCCTTGAACTCCCCCCAGCTCCGACAGGATCTGAAGAGTCCTGTTCCTCGGGGGCCATTAAATCTTTGCAAGTCTCTGTTTTTATAAAGGCGGAGGAGGATTATTGGCAGGTTCTGGAGACGCCGGCAATTCAATACAAATCCCTTCCATCCCGCAAAAGAAAGGGGCTGGGGAAGGGAGGAGGGAAGAGAGAAAGGCATTCTAAGCAGGCTCGTGGGATTTTTAAGAAGAAGAAGAAGAAGAAGAAGAAGAAGAAGAAGAAGAAGAAGAAGAAGAAGAAGAAGAAGAAGAAGAAGAAGAAGAAGAAGAAGAAGAAGAAGAAGAAGAAGAAGAAGAAGAAGAAGAAGAAGAAGAAGAAGAAGAAGCGGGTGGAAACAGGATCTACCGCCCTCGTTTGTGACCAGTGGGGTTTAAGTGAAGGCTGGCAGGGCGTCAGCGAACATGTAAAGAAGGAGGAACACCTTAGGGGCATCTTGAGCCTGGAGTGAAATTGAGCGAAAGATTGATGGGCCTTATTTGGGAGGGGAGCAAATTGGAAAGAATAGAGCATTCTTCTCTCCGCTTCCTGTGAAATTTGTTCTTGTTGCTTCCCCGAATCGCAATCGTTCCAGTGGCACTTCGGAGGGGCTCCACGCTTTTCTTCCAAGGGAATCTCTGTTCACAATTAACAGCTTTGTCGATGACAGCGGCAAGTTCTCCCCGCGGCCAAGTTTGAAGGATCCGGGAGAATCTTATCCTCCACTTCCTTGGCCCAAAGAGAGTATTTGGGGGGGGGGGGGAGGAAAGCTTTTATTTTCTGTAATGTTGTGGGTTGCGCAATCAAGAAAATCTATCCGCCATCTCCCCCGCCCCCCGTGCCTGCAGTTTGATATAAACCCTTCTATATATAGGGGTTTTTTTTGAATAGTGAAATGGTAACAGCCAGATTAGAAAGACGCACCAGAATGGGTCTTCTATTCACGTCGACTCCAGCCCTGAGCTGAGGAATAATTTTAATATAGGTTTAATATAGGTTTTTAAATGACTTGGTACACTGGTCAGCAAGATTTGCATCCGACACATAGTTTTGGTATAGGTTTTTGAAAACAAGGGCTGAACTCGGAAAGTGTCCCCCACTTCTTTGCCCTGCATTGGGGGTGCTGAACTTGCCCGCCTTCGCAACTTGGCTGCGGAGCCTTCTAGGTCGAAGTAGAAATGCCCAAGCGATCTACACCGCTTAGCCAGCCCTGCGAGAAAACTTTCTTTTCTCCCTTCTACGGTTTGCTGGGAGTGTCAAACTGTTACTGAAGTGAACGGGACCCTTCCGCTTAAAAACCCACTCCTAATGTCCTAAAGTTCATTCAGTCTAAGAACACAACTTATGACAAGGAGGGGGGGAAAGAAGGGGTGGAAGTCTTGTTGTTGCCCTTGTCAACCACAATCAAGATGGAGAAACTTTCGGGGGTCTGCTCCGATTCCTCTCGACGACTTCGAGCGCCAGCTCCAAAACCTACCCAGCCCGAGCGAAGAGGACAAAATAAACTCTAGAGCTGGGAGGGCAAAGTTTCTTTTTCTCTCCCCCCCCCCTTTTCGGCTTTTCTGATTTCTGTCTCTCTTTAAACTCCTGGCTGTTTGCTCAACCCGGAGCGCCCGGCCAGCGCAATCCGTTAGGCGGCGTGCCCTCCCGTGCCTGAGGGAATCGGAACGGCTCCGTCGGCGGCTTCTTCGACTTCACAATTTTATTCTCGGCAGAAGTCAGTCACAAGTCAGTCGAAGGTAGACGAGACGCTGGGATTCTTCCCGAGGAAACGTGGTCAAGAGGGGATTGTCGGCGACCCCTTCGGATTTTCCACTAAGTGCCTTGTTGGATCCTGCAGGTCAGGATTTCAAACCACGTGTCCTCGGAAGTCAGCCCGATTTAGTTCCGTTGAGGGTTGTTGTTTTTTTTGAAAACTCAAACAACAAAGCAAAAAAATAAAAAGAAAGGAAGGAAAGAAAGAAAGAAAGAAAGAAAGAAAGAAAGAAAGAAAGAAAGAAAGAAAGAAAGAAATCGCCGAGAACTCCTTAAAGCCTTATTTCAACTAAGGAAGGCTTAACTCATTCAGTTTCATTTTAGGTAGAATTAAGAAAGAGGCTAAAAATAATCGGAATCTCAATCTGTCACAGGAATAATTAATTTCCAGGGACAAAGACAACAAGAAAACAACACCCGTGCCCCTCTTTCACCTTTTCTTTTTCCCGGGCCATGGACAGCATGAAAAAAATGCTACTTCCCGGGTTTAAAGGATTTGGAGATCCGACATTCCAAAGCATTTAGACTACATACAACAAAGGGAGACAATTTAAAAGGAAGTCTTCTTTAATTTTAGAGAAGCCGTTAGTTTCCTAATATTTGTGTGTTTCATTTATAAACAATAAACTTCCAGCCTTCGTTTTTAAAAAACAATTCCAGGATTGTCAATTACTCCAACAATGCACCCAAACTATAATGAATGGGAATATTAATTAGCGGGGACCGATTTAAACAGATTTTCATCATCTCCTTTCGCAATATTTCAGGACTCGCTTCCACCTCCACACACCCAGCAGCGCATCCGGTTCGCATGCAAATAGCATTTCTTTCTCAAGTATAATTGTTGGAGTCCCGTTTAAAGCAGCTCTTCATGGACCGTTAGTCCGAGGCTGACTTGCAAAGCGAAAATCGGGATCTCGGTTCGAATTCGGACGCACAGGAAATCCTTCCGTTTTTCAGGTGACACCTGACCTATAAAATTATTCAGAAAAATATCTCAAGCCTTTTAGCGCAATATGGGATTTTCCCTTCTGTAAGGGAAACTCTAAGGGGAGAAGGACGCTTTCACACAACTGCGGCGAGTTTCTTATTGAGCGCTTAGAATGGAGCATTTCCAGAGACATTTAATGTAGACTCAGATTCAGCCCGGGGACTTTTCCTGCGCTTTTACGACTCTTCTTCTCTTTCACTTCCAAAGCCGCTTTATTTTATTTAAACTGTTCACACCTGTGAATTTCCTCTCCTGTGATACTGGAGACAAATTGATCGCCTCTCGCTCTTTAGCTTGACTTCACTTGACCCAGAGCCAAGATTTGATAGCATTTTAATGGGTCGATCCAGCCGCAGGGGCCAGGAATACCGATACCCGTGTGACACTAGAACACCCGATAAATCAGGTACCGAAGAAATTGCCTCTACAAAGTTTCATCCCGGTTTTTAACCAAAGTAGCTGAGTTCGAGAGAACCGAACGGAACTTCATGAATGACGCCCAAAGGCGAACAAGAGTTTAGGTCCCTTTCAGCGGATAGGGTTTACTGCTCTGGCCTCTACTACTATAAGGAATGTTTTTCAGCGGAACAAACGACCTTTTCCATCTGGGATGGTGGCGGGGGGCTCCGAAACACTGAATTAATTATAAATGGGAATCGGAGACAATGGAAGAGGAAAGGGAACCTTCTCCCAGATTCCAAAGCAAGTGCCAGAAGGTCGACAGATAGGGATCCTGGCCTGCGACCAAAGATAAAGAAGGAAGAGGAGAAAAAAATGTGAGACATTCGGGTTTGGAGACTGAGAAGCTCTAGGATACAGGTCTCCAAACTTGGTAACTTTAAGACTTGTGGACTTCAACTCCCAGAGTTGAAGTCTTAAAGTTGCCAAGTTTGGGGACTTCTGAGAGTCTAGGGGAATCCGTGAGGGGCAGATACATTCGGAAGCATCAAATAGCCTTTGTCCCCTCCATGTCGGGCGGATCAGGCCCAGATTGTGCTTTTTGTCTGTGGGGGAGGCCCAAACGAAGGCCTCTTGAATTACCTGGGAGAATGGCCAGAGCTCCAAGATGGGAGCCGAGCAGGCCTTACAGCGGAGGAGACAAGAGGTAGCACAGAACTTCTGGGACTGTTGTGAAGACCAAGGGCAACGGGCGATAGGGCTTCCAGGAGTGAAGGAAGGCTCAGGATCTCAGAGAAGTCTCTGACAGTCTAACCTTGACCTTAAAGAAGGTCCTATTGAACCTCCTGGAACGCGACTGTTCAGAAGTCAATAGGTAGATTCTACTTCTGAATAGTCGGGAGGGGAGAATATAGACCTCAAGCTGCCGCTCTGAGCAACTTAGAAACGTTTGTCTACCTTCCTCCCTTTTTCCAGCAAAGAGGGAGGGGATTCCGAGTCTACCAAATTCCAACCTTCGAGTCTGTGGGAAAAATGGTGTGTGTGTGTGAGAGAGAAGAGCAGGAAGTCTCCATTGGTGATGCTGCCAGGACCATATTGGGCTCCAGAGGAAGCTTAATATACAGCGCTACTCTTGAGGTGGGGCGATGGTTAACCCCCCCCCGTTGTATGGAAGACAAGTTCTAGCACCCGAAATGTAACGGTCCCAAGCAGTCCCGATGAAAGGGATGCTTTGAAACCTCCGATATAAGCCCTAACTTCTTAACTGAGAAAATGAGAGTTTGCTACCCTTATTTTCGGCGCCCATCTAGTCAAAGAGCTTACTGCCGGGCGGGTGGTCGGCTCACTCGCCGCCGCCGCCTTCACAGCACAGCCTGGCGGAGCCAGCTCAACTTCAGCCAGATCCTCGCCTCTCTGCAGCACCGGAGAAAAAGAAAAGAAAAAAAAAGGGGGGGGGGAGAGCGAAGGCGCCGGCACGACAGCGCAAGTTTCCACCGGCGAAGCCTCAACTCAAATAGCCTCTTCGGTCTCGCAGCTCTGTAACCTTTTCGCCTCCCCGGGCTCTTTAACGGCTCATTAGCCAATAAGAACGGCTAATCGCCTCCCGCAGCCCTCCGCTTCCCGCCTCACGGGGGGAGACCTGGCTCACCATTGGCTGCTTTTGATCAACAAAAGGGGGGGCTAATTACCATGCGGCGGGCTGCTCTTATAGGCTCCGAAGGGTGCCAGTCAGGCGCGCCTGTTCTCCGCCCTCCTCAGCTCCAACCTGGCCGGCAAAGGCGGCTTGGTGCGGTCGCCACTCGTCGGCTCGGCGCTGGGCTGCGAAGGTGCGAGCGATGCTGCGCTGCTGACCCGTGCCGGCCAGGCCCCCACGCATCATGCTCCCGGGGTTACCGCCCGCGGGCTGCTGCCTATGGGCCAGCCGCGCCTGACCGGCGGCCGTCTCCCCGATGCCCCCGGCCCTCCTGCCTCGTCGCCGCTGCTCCCGCCGGGGCGAAGGAGGTGGTTGCTGCTTCTCCTCTTCATCATGCTCGCCTTGTGGCTTTGCATGGTCTACTCTTGCGTCGCCGGATCATGCGCTTCAGCCGCGCCGGGGCTGATGCTGCTGGGTTCTTCGCCGTCGGCTCGGAAAGCGCCCGGTCCCGAACTCAACCAGCTGCTGCTCCCTGCCCGGACGGCCAAGATCCAGCTGAGAGCGGAGCCGGACAACGACGAAGACGAAGACGACGAAGAGTTGGGTGGCGGCGGCAGCAGCAGCAACAACGGAGTGGCTCCGGATTCCCCCAGCTTCATTTCCAGTTTCCTGAATGGCTCTGGGACAAAGCGGCTGCCCCAGGCAGTGATCATCGGCGTGAAGAAGGGTGGGACTCGGGCGTTGCTTGAGTTCCTGCGGGTCCACCCGGACGTGAGGGCGGTGGGCGCCGAGCCGCACTTTTTTGATCGCAACTACGAGCGAGGACTCACCTGGTACAGGTATGCTGGACTTGGGAGATAGGGCGTCCCATCTCGCTTTCATTGAAATTAGCACCGTCGGCGGAGTGTGAACCCTATCTAAAGACGGGGATCTCTTGCCGTATTCGGCCTAATCGTCTTCCCCCTTCCTCCCGTACGTAGATCGAGTTGCAGCTGCGGCATGGACCGAAGCGCGGCGTGGTGGGGTGCATGTCGATTAACTTTCTGTCTTAATAGCATAGAGCCGTCTGCTCTTTTTCCTTTGAAAAGTCCGACCTAAGAAAGCGTCTTCTCCTCGCCTTCCCCGCGCCCCTCCCAAATAATTGCCACTAGCTTGTTCGCGGGAGTTCTTTAGTGGCCAGGGGCTACTCTTGCAAGAAGGACCTTCCCTTTGCCCGTTAATTGCTCAATCCACGCGCCTTCCTCTTAAATTAGCCCCTGAAGGCCCGTTGCCCCGCGGAGTCTCGAAGGAGGTCTCTGAACGTCTGGCTCGTTTGCAATCTACTCTCCCTATTTTCAAAGAGAGAGAGAATGAAAAAGAGAGAATGAAAGAGAGAATGTTTTAAATGCATCTAGATGGAGAAGAAAGTATTCGAGGGAGGTTGGCATTGGTTGGTAAGGAGGGGAGGAAATCGACTGCTTTCTGTTTTGAGAGCCGAAGTATCCTTTATCTGCTCCAGAAAGAAAGACAAACTCTAACGGAATCCCGAAGTCGCCGTTTGGGATCCGCTTCTTAAACGAAGGGTCGCCAAAGGATTTGCCCGCTTGCGATGCTGGGTGGCAATTTAAGTGTCCCTCCTGTAACCCTCGATGTGGGAACTCGCCGGGCTCCTGTGCCCACCCGCACTCCCCAGAATCATTCCTCAAGACCGTCGCGGGAGGGTTGGGGGCAGGGGAAAAAAACCCTGTTCTCTCCCTTTTGCACACCTCAGGTCACTGAAGGGGTGGCAGATCAAAGCGGCGGTCCTCCCGCTTCCTCAACCTCTGTTGAGCCCAGTTCAAACGGCGAGGGAGCACTTCGCGGCGTTCCTCTCTAGCGCCTTCTTGGGTCGACGCGGGCGCCAAGAGGAAAACGCCTCCGGTGTGCAGTATAAACTCTGTTGGGCGGAAGGAAGCACTGCAGTTCTGGTGCTCGGCTTCGGCTTCCGCGCTCTTAGCTAGGGAATTCAGCGGTCCTCCGTTATCCCAGGCCTGAAGAAAGCTTGAGGCACCTTCAAGCGTGCCCCAAACCAACTTCGAGGAAGTCCGCTCAAGGGTTTACCGACAAGACGCGTTTTAAAATCGGGAACTTCTCTGGAAAAACGCAGGGAGTGAGGGAAATGCCGCTTGTCTTCTGGTCTGAATGTGACTTAAAGACAACAGAACGAGAAATCGCTGCAACGGCCGAGATCGGGATCAGTTTCCAACCTAAAAATCTCTGGCTCCAGCTGGTCTGCTTCCTGGCCCTTTTAATCTTCACTCCTTTGGTTTCTTCTCTTGCTGGCCCACATTGATCTGTGGCCCTTTCTCTCCTTGCCTTTTCGCCTCTTTTCAACTTGGTTTCTAAACCGAAGCCAAATTTATGAGAATAAAAGTTAGCATCTCAAGGGCACATGAACAGATATTTCTTCAGTTGTGTGATCCTGTCCTCCTTTTGAGGGAAGGAGCTCAACCATTATAAACAGAAAATGGGGAAGTGTGATTATATAGGTTATTAAGTGGTGAGAGAGAAGGAAATAGAAAGTTGGAGGCAGTAAGTAAGCATTCTAGGGCAGTTTTGTTGAAAAAAATAAGCAAAAATTGACTCATCTCCTGATGCAAATATACTTTTGAGGTGAAAGTATATGGAGCATAGTGGATGAGAACTGTCTGCAGGGCATCAAAAACCATAGGCCTAAGACTATGCAGTATATACAACAGGTTGCAGGAATATATTACAAGTTAAAAGAAAATAAATCACATTCTATAGAAGTGGCTAGATTTATACAGTAGCTGTAATTTAAATAAAGTTTAATGTTTCAATTAAAAGTGGTTTAGTGTTGTATTCCTTGACCTGTCCTAAGATCTGATTGGTATTCCTCCTTATTTACACTCTCCCACCCTTTGCACTTATTTCAGTAAAAGTATGGAGGAAGAAAAAAAAATCAATGGAGAATTTTCTACTCTGTTTTACATTATGTGATCTGATGTTTTATCAACATTTGGTTTGTATGTTAAATATTTTTGGATTAAAACATCTCAAAGGAAATAGGAGCTTGGCTAAAAAATCTAGGAGCATTCATTGCTTTTAAAAGTTATGACAAATGGCACTAATTGTTGCAGCAGACTTTATGGGTGAGTTTGTTTTTCAATGTTTTACAGAGTCTGCTATCAAAAGAATTTAAGAAGGAACAAAACTAAATCCCCAAAAAAGAATTAAATTAAAAACCAAACCATCAAATGTTCTCTTTGTTTCTGAGGATTTGTGATGGATTTATGGCTTTCTTGACAAAATTGGTCAGACATTTGGGGTCCTTTTTTTGATAGATTTGTTCTGCTGCCAACTTTCCTGGCTCAGCTCTTTTGTCATACAGTACTTGGTGATTATGTGAGCTTGTGTGAATGTCCTTAGTGGAGTCCAGGAGGCAAAGTTCCCAGATGGAAGAGACAAGTAAAGGAAGACAGTTTTTTAAAAGATCTTCCTCAACTGATGAACAGAGCTGTCAGGAAGACGATAGCTATTACGGAGGAAAGAAAACGTGTCTTTACAGTTTTGCTCAGCACATTACCTAAATCTTCTACCATAACTATTGAGGATAAAATGAAACCTGAGCATTGCTCCCATTCTAATATGACCTTGCCACCAGAAGCTTAGTTTTGAATAGATTATGTCATGAGAAAAGTCTGGTATGCCCAATCTGTAGCTGGGAAATGTGGCCCAGGTTTCTTATGCATATGGCTCATGACTTGCTTTCAAACAACAGGAAATTCATAGCAATGATTAACACCCCCTTGAAGTCCAGTTTCAAAGGTTTTCTAGCAATATGCATTGTTCATTTTTATGTAACTCTTAACATAGGCCATGAAATTGCAGCCACATGAACACTACATTTGACAGGCATAACGGTTTTACTTAATAAGTGGTGCCTTGTTGTGTACGCCTCTTCTTTGATTAAAAAGAGATATGAACTGTGTTGATTAGGGAGATCTGATGGCAGACTAGTTGCTGAAGGACTGGAAAAGATGGGGGTTGTGATTCAATATGGTGGACAAATAAAGCAAAATGGAATTAGCGGGGGAGCGACTGTATTAGGCTGATACAATTTAACATTGGCATTATAATACATGTGCATACAGTATACCTCATTTCCTCTCTCCTGCTGTTACTTTACTCATTAGGTATTTCTATTCTTAGTCAAGGAAAACGTTGCCATTTTCATATAACAAAGATTTTGATAAATTGAAAATTTAACATTTTCCTTTTTTTCCCAACTATTATTCTTATTGCTACCTTGTTCAAAGAAACCATTGCATACTCTGAAAGCAGTGGCAAGTCAGAGGTTTTTGTTATGCTTTATCCAAACTTGTTATTAGATTATTGCATGCTTGAAGAAAGTTATCCTAAACAAATACGTGACATGCTGAAACATATTGTAGGTGTTTATTTAATTGACTAGGAATATAAAAGTTTCCTAATCAAGTATCAGTGAATACTTTCTTACCTTGCTATGTTATGCTTCTCCAACCAAGGTCAGTCTGCCCTGTTTAAGGTGAAATAATAAATTTCTGGATGTGTAAGTAGATCAGTTTCTTGAGCTAAGTAAGCACATGAAAACTATTTAAAAACATACAGCAAACTGAGACAGGTACTCCCCAAAATGAAGTAAAAATAATAAAACAATAATGGGAAAATACAGAGGTTATAAACTGAGAAAAAGCGGCCAGAATAAGGACAAACTGCAGAAAATTTTAATCCAGTATTTATCCACTTATGTGGCAATTTAGCTTTATGAATAGCACAACTACATTTCTTTAGTTGTAATATGATTGGCTTTTTGAAGAGTTAAATACACACGAAGCTGACTCCTGTTTGGAACTGTAGCACCAACAGAAACAACTGTGAACTGAAGCACTTTGGTTCAATTATTAGGTACAGAAATTATGAGCTCTTCAATTTCAAGACATTTTTTAATAAGCTAAATTTACAGTTATGCACAGATTTCATTTAGAGTAGCCTTCAGCTGAGGTCAATAGAACTAACATCTGATTAGATATGTGGGTGAATGTGAAATTAGGCTATGATTTAGAAATGGAAGCCTTGAAATGAAATAGATGCAGAGTGATCCAAAAGGGATAATGTTAATTGTCAGATTAATGATTTCAGCTATAAAACACTTAATTTAAATGTTGAGATCAATTCTGTGTGTACTCTCATGTAAGGAGCAGAGCTGATGGCATTTAAAGGGCAATCAATAGTTTAATTTACTGGTGTCAGTAATGCTTTCATAAAGTTTCCTTCCCCTTCAGCAATCGAAGAATTGAAATAATCTTACAATGAAAACCCCATGCATACCTGTTTTAAAAAATCTACTGGCATTGTGTGGGATTTCTAAGTGAGTGTGAAGGTTTGCAGCCTTGAAATGCCATATTAATGACCTGGATCATTTGATTGTACAGTTAGTAAAAGCTGTTTTCCTCTGCCCTGCCAATTCAACTTCAGAGTTGGCTATATTTCATGCCATAGCAAGTTAATCATGGTAGAACTCTTGAAGTTATTAGTAACTATTGATTTATTTGGTGGCTCTAAATGACCGGTGATTTTTACTAGAGTAAAAGCAAACACTTTGTCTTATTTATCTAGGAAAGGGAAACTGCAGTGGTTATCCTGTTTTCTATGAAACATCAGAACTTTTCAAATGTGTGGTTCTGAACAGATCTTCCACCAAAGCCAAGTTTGAGTTGTGTGATAATTTTCATTGCTTCTTTTGATGTGATCATCTTGGATTCAGTAAGAGTTTTGCTCCAGGGAATATTGCCTGAAACAAGCAGATGCTGAGAATGGCCATATGTGTGTTTCTAATTTTAATTTATATTGCTGCTTTTTCTATCCTTCTTCAGCTTTTGAATTCTGAAACCCTCCTGAAGAAAATACTGCTTCTGGGAAAAATTGAAACCAGAGAGGGGTGTGTCTGTTTGGCTTATTTAGGATTGCTAACAATGTTAACTGTTTCTAGATGTAGCCTCTAAGAAAATACCTCTGTCTGCATTACCTGGTGTTTTCTACCTATCTTGATACTTTATTTGCTTCTACGGAGACATTAAAAAAATAGTTTAGGAAGAGGACGTACATGCCCTATTCAAACATGAACAGTTTTTGAATGCTCTAGTGATCTAAATTTAAACAACAGCTTAATGTTTCCTGAGAAAAAAATGCTGAAAATAGTTAAATAATTCTGCATAAATGAGAGTCTTCTATGTTACGAAGTAAGGAATTCAGAATTTGTTGCCTGCATCTAGTTTCATCACTTTGCATTATAGCATTTTGGAAAGGGATTAAATCTAAAGAGTTGTCATGGTTTGTTAAGGCTGACGACAATGTTAAAGCATCTTGAGAGTTCTGCATTAAATTAGCTGCTTGAACTAGACTGTAAAATGGCTGATCAAACCTTCTGGGTAAGAAATAGGGGGAAAAACTAATTGCAGAGAGGATCCCTAACTCCAATAAGTGGACTAAGTCGATATTTAAGGACACTCTTTGCTTTAGGGCTGGCATAGCCTGCTCTAGTTCAACCACCCTTGTTCAGCTTAAGTGATTCATTAAAATAAAATGCTTCTTTCTAATTAATGTATCTAATCTATTATTCTAAGGCTAATTCAGCAAATATGCAAGCAGTTTTTCCTCCTGGAAGGAAAAATAGTTTTGTGAAACTAGTAATTATACAATTGCATGGTTCAGACTCCAAGGAAGAGCTATTAAAAGATCACAAGGGAAAAAAAAGAAATACTACTGAAATAAGTACAGTTCTGCAGTTTATATGGGCAACACACAAGACATCTGTATAATATGGTTTCAAAGCAACTTGCCTGAAATTCATGCAGCCCAATCCAAAAGATTTTAAATTTGTATGACTGGGAAGTAAGTTCCATTGAGCAGAAATGGATAGGTTTAGGATTGCAGACACGTGGCACAAAATGTTGGCATATTTATTCAGAGATAGGTCCCACTATGGGAGTATGCCAAAATAAGCAGAGATAGAAAAATCTAGCCACCTAATTCAACAGTCTACTCAGTGCTTGAGGGCTTTAATTAAAACCAGCTCATGCCCGTTGGAGTCTGTAGTACTGTGCAACTTGAGTTTTAAAATTTATGTATAGTCATTTTGAATATTTGGCACTGAAAAACATTCTGGCTGTTTAGGAACTTTAAAACCTGTATGCCAAAGTTAGAAGCAATATTCTAACTCTGTCTACTGGCATTTATATCAGCTAAAGTCTGGCCCTGAATAACTGTATGGTAAGAAGAAATTATAGAACTCGATACATTATTGTTTGACTAGATCTTCTCTTTGTAAAAGTCCTTAAACCACATAATGAACTGCTAAATGGGTATGCCTTACTTTATGGTTAAAAAAAAACCAACAAAATTTCAAGAGAAATGGGACAGAAAAAAATGTTTTCATTGATAAAATCTCCTTAGATTTTATATCCCAAACTTTTGGAAGAAAGTTCTTTCAGTTACATTTTGTAAGTGAACAGAATAAACCAAAAGGCAGAAGTGTATAAAAATATACATTTTTGGACTTTTATTTACTAGCGATAATTATTTAGTGATGTATAGAGTAAGTTCCCGGTGTAAGGATGACCTGTAATTAAGAACAGAGCCTTTTGTAGCAAAATCTTAGTTAAATACACAACGGTTCAAGTTCATTACACAATGTTACTTATATTGCAATATACAAATAGTATTATGCAATAATACTGTTCCAGCTTACATACAAATCTGATTTAAGAACAGACCTTGGGAATGGAACTCCACTATCTGTATTGCAAAAAAAAAAGTACTTTATTTCACTGGGAGGGACATTGTGGGCCAGTCCTTTGCTGTTTCCCGGGTGGCCTCACAGGCTGGATCAGCCCCCATGCCAGGCCTTGAGTTTGAAACCCTTGGCTTATAATAACAGAAACTTGCAAGTCTACCTATGTCTTCCCTTCCCTCCCTCCTATAACTTAGGGAGCTGTGGGGGCAGGCACGGAAATCTGAGGGTTTTGTTTTTCAATACCTCTTCTCCAACTGTTCCCCTTACAGTCTTCTATTCCTTCTCCAAGGCTATTTTCTCAGCTCTTTTCACCAGCAAGCTTGGGAATATCAGTGGGGAAGTGGGGGCAAAGGCAGATTTTTTTTAAATACATCCCCTATTTTTAAAAAATAGGTGCATTAAGCCTAATCAAGTTTAATGGAGGTCTAATCTGATTTCTCAGGAGTAAATCTAACCCAGCAACCTGTGAAGCCATTGATGAAAGTGATAAGGATAGCTGTGTAACAATGAAAATTTACTTAGGGATGCATGCAGGTAATCCTTGACATATTTGAGCCTGGTCATAAAGCAGGTCATCACATGATCAGCCTTTTTTGTGTGACAGTACTTAAGTGAATATGGTGGTCATTAAGTGAGCACTGTGGTCATTAAACCAATGCATTGTTTACCTTGGGGCCTTTTTTTCTGAAAATTAAATGTTTTGGTTTTGGGTAAAAACATCATCAATCGCAGTCACATGACCATAAGGATACTGCAAATAGCAGCCAAGCACCCAAAATGTGGTCACATGATTGGGTGCGGTGGCCATCAGAACTGGATCATAAATATCTTGTTTTGAGGGGGTGGGGTTTGTTGTAACTTCAAATGGTTGCTAAGTTTATAGCAGACTGGATATTAAACTGAGGACTACCTGTAGTTAAACTTGTCTGTACATTGTTTTGCAATGGAACAGTTCATATGGAACTTCATAACTCACTGTTCACTCCAGGAGTTCGATTCTGAGCGATTCAAGGTTGACTCAGCCTTCCATTCTTCTGAACTCAGTAAACTGAGGACCCAGATTGTTTGGGGGCAATATGCTGATTCTACAAACTGCTCAGAGTGGGCTCTAAGGCACTGTGAAGCGGTATATAAGTCTATATGCTATTGCTATCTAACACTTTGTAATGCATTTGTGCTGAAATTATATTGATGGAATGTTTGTTACCGTAACCAAGCTGAGTTGTGCAGTCTGCCCTCAAGCCTCCCTTCCTCACAAGGGCCTGTTTTCTGAAAGGAATAACTGGTTCTAGCAGCCTTCCATAGGAGGGTGAGGTTGAAGTCTTCACAAGCACAGAGCCAGTTTCTTTTTGAGAATGTCAAAACAACATTCATTGCAAATAAATGCAGTCTGGATTCTGGAAGTCTTAGCTGTCTTTTTTGAAGGAGCTGAAAGTGATCCCATTTGCCTTCAGACTATAAATTGCCTAAATGGCTCTTTAACCTGGAGACAATGGAAGCTGTTCCTTGTTCTCCATCTCAGTTTGTTCAAACTCTGGCTAAACAGTTTCTTCTCTTTAAGACTAAGCGTTTTAAAAATGAGCTTTCTTTGGTGTTTGGGAAATCTGTCCCTCTTTTTTATGCTTCTGAATGTATACAGCAGATGCATTTTCATCTTTTTTTCTCCCGTACCCTAAAAACATTTGCATGAAGCTTCCTGTTTTCACTGTTCCAATAGCTGTTCTGTTTCTCTGGGAATTCTAGCACAAGTAACCTTACATAGGGCCATTATCCTCATTGTCAGTTTCTTGATTTAGGCAGGCTAGTTGTGATACTCTTGAAGCATCCCTGCTCTATCATATTGGAAGATGACCAAATGAGTAAGCAGCTACAGCTGCTCTGAAGGCTGACAGGTGGTTCTTCACAAAATGGATTCTTGAACTCCGTGGACTACTCTGGTATTTATCTTTATTGCACTTTATGTTGATCTGAAATTAATGTTCAGTTTAGGAACCTCAAGCTGTCTGATTACATTGTTTTTGGAGGATACTAAATTCTAATTGCTAATTATGAAAGACTTTCTATATTGTTCTCCTTGAGATGGAGAGATATCTAAGAAACCTGGTCCTCTCTGGTACATGTGCAAGTTTTCAGTAATATAAATTAGGATAGAGTACTGCTCACATAGGCTATAATCACTGAGCATGTCTACTTATTATGGGATCTCTATAGTCCACAAGACCTCAGAGGTACTGAATTGAATATTTCAGTATTAAAATAAGCATTAATCCTGTACTAATGCAACATACTTTGCCTAACATGATGTCTAGAAATAAACCAAGCAGTACGAGTCTAGGACTGATTTTATGACTGCTTTCAACTTTAAGGCTCTTCATTTCTATTTTAGACTGTATCTTCAGTATCTTGAATAGTTGAAATTCCTTGGAAACAAGAGCCCAATATGAGTCCAGATGGGTCTCTATTTCTACTTTGACTTGCAATACAAGGCTGAATATATTTTCCAGCAGATCCCACAACAAAATGAGTTTGTGTTGCAGCATGGTAGTTACAAAGTACATGATCCCAAAGAAAGAATGAGCTCTTGTGATCCATCAGCAAGGCCCTTGGGCTTTTGTGGGATTGCTATTTTTTAAAAAATAAATTGTTTTAATAGATGACAAGAATGATTACTATTGCTGATAAGTGTACTACAGTTTCATGCATGCCTTTTGATATAGTGCAACTGCTGTATTCTTCCCAGCAGGTTACTGATAGGAATGGCTTTGTCTTCTCTGATCAGATTTCACAGTCTCAGCTGTCCAGTTGAAATCCCTCATTGACCAAAATCAAATGTGTATTTGGACTGGGCAAGTTTGGTGAATCCAGAATATGTGGTTCTAAGTTAGGGTGGAACTTCATGCTAAGTAATAAAATGGCATGGTCTTGAAATTAAGGAAGGAAGGATGGATCATAAGATTTTTTTGCAGGTATCTTTGTACTGCAAGGGGCTGTTTCTTTTCAACTTCCTGTATAATGCTGATCTCTGGCACAACCTTTGTAGCTGCCTAATTGTTAGGGGTATACAAATCTCCTTTCTTGACTTACTCAGACATGAACAATGCTAAATTGCTTTTTTAGTCTTATAGAGACAAGTTCAGATCCTGTCCTGATAAAACAATCAACAGTATACTTTTGTGTGGGTCCTGAAGTTTCCTATAACTTGCATCCATTGATCCATTTATAGAACTCCTGAAGTTGAACAAACTATCATCCACTGAATAACTCATAGTATTGGATGCATTTTCTTGTAACAGACTATAGTATAGTATAGAATCTTTTCTGCAGGAGGTGATTGTTAATAAGTCCTAACAAGACTCAATACTTGATAGGTCAAGCTAATGGTGCATCTCCAAGTGTGGGTTGCTAGTTGAACTGAAAACATTAGCTGCATCTGAAATGGATGTACCTTATTAACCCAGGAAACTACACATGGTGTTTACACTGTCGCACAGCATCTTAGATGTGCAAAAAGACAGAGTAGGGCAGAGAGCTGCTAAGCCACCATCAGCTCCTTAGTGCTGAAAGATGACAGACACTATTCCTCCCAAGTCTTTGCCCTTCTGTCAAGAGGAATGGTGTGATCAATGAGTTAAGAAGCTAATAAATAGGCCAGAGCTCTCTGGGTAGTTAACCATATGGCCTTAAAGCACAACAAATACTAGACCTCACTTACTCCTATAGTCTAATTACAGGATTGGAAAGCAACCAAAGATATCCACTGCTACCTGCTGTCATTATATGGCGTCCAAAGTGATTGAAGAGCTTTACTGGTATTGTATGCAAGGATTCTATGCTCAGTGCCCAGTGGTATAATATTTGAGGGAGAATCAGTACCTTGCTCTGTTTCTAGCATTCCTGATGTTTTATCTGGCTTTGAGGTATGCTCATTGTATGGAACTTCTACTTGAACAAGGCCTTTAAAAAGTGAAATTATTTTTCATCCTCAGAAATATTTGCTGCATTGTGGAACTGTCTGAAAACTTTTGTCTCTGTTTAGCTTAATCAATTCTCAGAAGTTTTGTTAAAATTAGAGATGCAGTCTAAAAAAAAGATTATCAGGGCCATGGTTTGGAAGATTTACTTTAGTTGTATTAGCTACTAAGTTTTCATTTAACTGCTAGTGGAAAAATATTTTAAAAATACTTTTGTGTCTCTGGTGCAGTGTATGAGTAAAATATGTTGTGCAATTAAAAATGCCAATGGCCAGATGGTCACTAAAACAAAATATATAAGTAAAGAGTTCAATTATTTTTTTCAACAAATATATTCCTCAAATAATACATCAGTAACAAAAAAAATCAATATTCAAATAGATTAACATTTACAGAATTAGCTCCAGAGGATATTCAATTTATAGAATATATTTTCTTTGTCTCAGAAATCTCTGAAGTCTTTAACATTATTCAAGATGGAAAATCTCCTGGAGATTGATGGAGTATCAGGGGATTTTTAAAAAGAATTCAAAGAGATCTTAATACTTTTAATTCCTACTTTTATGGGTACTTACCAGAATCTTGGAAACAGTCTAAGATAATTTTGTTTCTTAAATTGGCAAAGGTTATCAGAAAATGACCCATCTTACTTGCTAACACAAATTATAAACCATACTAACTTTTTAGCTATCAGTTTAAAAGTGATTATAAATTATTAAATATTACACAAAATTAATAAACTTTCACTGACCATATGCACTTTATATATATTTGAAGACTTTGATTCTCTGAAATTATAGATCTTAAATACTGTTTTTTTTGAACTATAAGATGCTCCGAAGTATAAGATGCACCTAGCTTTTGGGGAGGAAAACAAGAAAAAAAGAAATCTGCCTCTGCCTCCCACCAATTTGCCTCCTTACAGCAAACAGCCTGATCAGCTTCAGCACAGCCTGATTTAGCACAAGCAGCTGATTTTGGTTGGATTAGCCTCCCAACGATCAGCTGTTTTAGGCTGCAAAGATCCCCATCGCCTATTGCCGCCTCTGTGTGCCCCATTTTCGGCTTCCACATCCTGTTTTTGGCCTCCACGCATCCCATTTTTGGCCCATTCCAATTCCTGCTTCCTGGAACAGGCTGAAAATGGGGTACATGGAGTTCGAAAATGGGATGTGGCACACGGAGGCGGCAATAGGCGATGGTGATCAGCCTGAAACAGCTGATTGTCAGGAGGCCGATCCAACCAACAATCAGTTGCTTGTGCTAATCAGGCTATGCTGAAGCTGACCAGGCTGTTTGCTGCAAGGAGACAAATTGCTGGGAGGCAGAGGCTGATGGTGGAGGCTGGTGGGTGAGTGGGGCTTTAGCAACATTCGCTGTATAAGACACACAGACATTTCCACCCACTTTTTGGGGGGGGGGAGTGCGTCTTACACACAGTAAAATACAGTATTAAACAGATTTAAATTTGTCTGGCTTTTGTAAATGATTGAATGTATTTATGGACTGACTAGAGACCAGATAAGATTTAACAGTTATGATTCAGATTCTATTATGACTTTAAGAGATATCAAGCAGGGTTATCCCTTATCACCTTTATTATTCAACTTCCACTGTAGAAGTATTAGTAATAGCCCTTGGATCTAACATTCAGGATTGCAGGATAAAATTGGGTAATAAGACATAGCATTTTAATTTATCTGCAGATGATATGGTTCTGACTCTGAAATGCTTCCCACTCAGCTAACTGTATTAAGGAGGAGTTAGAGAAATTTGCAGAGGCATCAGGATCATCAGTTAATTTTTACAAATCACATTTGATATTTTTTTACCCCCAAAACTTCAAAAGGAAATGTCTATAGATTTAGAAATTTCAACAGTGTATAAATCTTTAACATATGTTTTAGTCTACTACTAAAACATTAATTATTTTATTAATAATTAAAAACCAACATGAAAGAAATTAAACAGGGAAATGACACACTGGGCTTCAGAACATTTCAACTGGGCAAATTGCAGTGGTAGAAATGAAAATTCATGCAAGGCTTAATTATTTATTTCAATGCCTCCAGTGAAAATTCCATTCCAGAACAGGACAGAACAGGTTCTGCTTTCATGGGAAGAAGAAGAAGAAGAAGAAGAAGAAGAAGAAGAAGAAGAAGAAGAAGAAGAAGAAGAAGAAGAAGAAGAAGAAGAAGAAGAAGAAGAAGAAGAAGAAGAAGAAGAAGATTTTATATAAACCACAGAAACTGGGACAGTAGGGCAAACTCAGCTTCATAATGTATTATCAAAGAGCACAGTTAGGGCCTATGATTTATTACGGAAGGCTCTTCTAAACTGTGGCTCCAAACTGAAGTTATATTACAACCAAATAATTATATAAACCAACGGTTCTTCCACCCAAAATATTTGTCTAATAAAAATTATTAAAAATATTTTCCCTAAAATATTGTGCTTCAAGTTTGGAAAAATATATAGCTAGCTTTAATAAATAATACTTCTCCTTTAACCTTTTAAATAACATATATAAATCAGAGTGATCATGGTGATTTAGCATCTACATTGTTATAGTAATAGGGAATTTCTCTATAAAGATCAGATAGAGCAATGTCTAGGAAATAAATTGTCCGATATTAACTGAAATCTCTTTTGGGTGATAGAAATGTTAGAGCTATAAAAACATGGATCTACAGCAAATTTGAGAATTTAATATTTAAATATTTAATTTTCACTACTTAGAATAACCAAATGGAACAATCTAAAAAAAGTATAACTTCTTATTGCAATTAGAAATAGGAGATCCATCCCATGATTTAAAGGAAGTTTGGGATAGTGATCTTGGTAAAGTCATACAGGTGACAAATTGGCATGAATTAGGCAAAGGAGGCGGATTCACCTCACCTTCAATGGAAGAACTGTAGTGGAAGATTATAACATCATTAAGACTTGATTCCAGTCAGATGGGCACATACTGTATATATCACAATTATTTTGCCAAAGGTTGGAAAGCAAAGGGGTTGTTCTTTCATTTGTGTGGTTATGCAATAAAGCAATATCTTTTTGGTGTAAAAATTTCTGGGTGGGGGGTAAGTAACACTACTTAAAAAGAATGAAATTGCTTCCCAGAATTAAGCTTACTACATATGTTTACAAGTCAAAAACTCTTAAAAATAAGGAACTTACCTATTTCATTTTAGCAGCCGAAATAATAATTGTCCAATGTTGAAAAGATCTAGATAATGGTTTGGAGCTCAAAGATTATGAGCCTTGGTGGCTCAGGCTGTTAAATGCCTGCTCTTAAGATCCAGCTGTCTACAATTACTGTAGGCTCGAATCCCACCAGGCTCAAGGTTGACTCAGCCTTCCATCCTCTCGGGGTAGGTAAATTGAGGACCCAAGATTGTTGGGGGCAATTAGCTGACCTTGTAAAAATGCCGCTTAGTAATAAGCAGGCATATACAATGGAATGAAGGCTATTGCTGAGCACACTGGGTTGTATCCCAAAAATTGTAAGCTGAGTCTTGGAGAAGGGCGGCATATAAATGTAATTAAAAAAAGATTAAACAAAATTTAGCTAAATAAAAGAATCTGTGAGGATTCTGCAAGGAGTCATCATGTAGGAAGGTTGGTGAGCAGAGGTGGTGTTCAGCAGGTTCTGACCAGTTCTGGAGAACCGGTAGCGGAAATTTTGAGTAGTTCAGAGAACCAGCAAATACCACCTCTGACTGGAGATTTTACAGTATCTTTCCCATGCCACGCCCACCAAGCCACACCCACAGAACCGGTACTAAAAAAAAAGAAATCCCACCACTGTTGGTGAGGCATAACCATTTAATTAAATGAGATCAGGTCTACTCCTAAATTTGCAATATTAATCCATAGTATTCTAAAGATAGGCGCCAAATATCAGTAAAACAACTGACTGCTATGTATGTTGAACAGCAAGTAATTTAAATTTCAAAATTGTGATCCAAGGACTGAGAAGACTTAAGAAGGCTCTTGAGACTTCTCTTCATTATTTTTCCTCCTGCAAAACATGGATGCCTAGGTTGTTGGTTTGAACTTCTGTTAATCTGCTTTTCTCACTTTGTTCTTTGCTTCCTACTATTAATTCCAGAGCTATTGCTACCCTCACTTTAAGCATTCTGCCTCAATTTTACTTGCCGTTGTTATGATTCATTATGATTTCTTCCCCTTCTTTCTGGACAGTCAAGGAGTGCAACCTATTGTGCAAGGAGACAAGAACCCTAGGAGAAAACACAAGGAGAAAATGTCAGGCTCAGACTTGAAGTAGACTGGAAGTAGGACTGGAAGAACACTCCTGTCTGGCATCATGGAAGAACATGCCAACCACTGATCTGTAATAATAGTTATGTGTTTACTCATTTGTTGCAATTTAATTCCCTCTGAGAATGACAGCTGAAGAAAATTTGCACAAAAATTTCCCACAGTGGAATTCTGGGAAAGGAACAATTCTGTTTAGGTTGCTTGGGCTAAGAAGAATTGATTGCTCCAAAATTACTGATGGAGATTCCTAGGTGCAACTTAACCACTTACTATACTTCTAATTATACTGAAGGTTTAAAGCTACTTGCTGCATATTTCATGAAATGGTCACATTTATGATAAAGAAACCCAGATGAAAATCAAACGTTGGAGAAATGCCAATTACTTTTTTGAATGAGGTTATGTTTTTGTCAGTACATAATGACTTCTTTTGTGTTGGGGTCAACAAAAAATCAACAATTTTTTTATTTATTTGGTGCCTTCAAGTCAGTGTTGACACCTGGCACAACTGCCTGGACAAAGCCTCTGAAGCTTTTTTTGGCAAGATTTCAGAGTGGTTTGCCACTGCTTGCTTCCTAAGGCTGAGAGATGAGGCTGACCCAAGGTCATCCAGCTGGCTTCATGCCTAAGGCAGGAGTTGAACTCATGGTTTCTAACCTGCTGCCTTAACCAATACACCAATTTAGCAATCCCAATGGATAAAAAATATCCAATCCAATCCAAATGCTTTGCGCAATGGCGGAGAAGTTATGTGTGCCCAGATCATGCACACATAAAAGAAAGGACAGCTACAAGCAATAGTCAGATATTAATAGCAGCACTATCTGAGTGACCCTGGTTAATTTCAGAAACTAAACAGGGCTGAGCTAGTTGATATTTGGATGAGAGATGACCAGGAAATCCCAGGGCTGTAGGCTAGAATTAAGATATTGAAAAAAATCAACTCAGAGGAAGAAAGTGAGACTTCATGTCTTTATTATTGCCAAGACTACACAAATATAGCCATAAAGGAGTTAAGTTTGATGTAAAAGAAATTATCTATGCCTTTTATTCTTTAAAAATTAGATAAAATATTTGGACAAGGTACACACATTTACTTAGATTTGACTCTTTAGATCTGATTCCAATTACTGGGAGGTCACTACAGACTATTAACTTATTTTAAGATTTCATGATTTAAAGTATTGAAAATAATTTCTCTGAGCACTTCATTGTCCAAAGTTCAAGCACATATCATTTTGAGGGTTTGTATGTGTATGTTTGCGTATGCACTGCCTCCAGAAAAACTAAGAACACAAATTATAAAAAGAGTAAAAAGATGGAAAAAAGGAATTAAGAAAAATATATGATCTTCCATTCAAAGATTGCACTCTGTACTTTCAACTTAATAGAGCTGACAGCCAATCCTTTCTAAATCTTCCTTCAGGTAGTCAGTAAACATGAGGAAAAAAAATTGTGTGATTAATTCAACTCAAGATTACACATGCATACACACACACACACACACTCACACACACTGTTCCTTTAGACCCTTAGTCCCCGAAACTCTTAATTCCAACTTTTTATTCCACCGTTATTCCAAATGCTGTAACCTAGATTGGAGTGTTTTAAAAAAAATGTCCCAAAGAAAGCAATAGTACAGTAGAACATTTTCATAACATTGCAAAGAAAACGGTTGGGATCCAGCTGTATTAAAATAATTTTGCTGCTGTCACAGGAGTTGACACCTCAGTATTTAATTCTAAGTCTCAATGTGTCTTGAACAACTTTCTCTGAAATAGGTTGAACTTCTTCTGGTGTAGTCCAGTAAACAAGATCCAATTGTTTCTTTGGTAAGGGATTAGATTATCCAGCCAAAGTATATAGCCAATTTAAATAGAAGGGAAAGCAACATTCAGAGCTGTAGTTAATTGAAATGTAATGTCTATAATCTGAATATATACATATATAAGCAGCTGTATCGAGTAATTGCAAAAGAGCAAAGCATGTTTATTTCTGATTGTAATACTAAAAAAAAATATTATTCATGAAGCCAGCTGTTATGCCCTGGTGGCCTCCAGCTGTGTTTGCAGTAGAACTTTTATAATTCCCAGCTAAGTTATTGCCCATAGTAGATTGGGAATTCAGGGAGTTGGCATCACAGCATTGTTTATTTAAAGGATAGCAAGCTGTGGAAGGATGTGGACTCATTTACCTAATACTGGGATTTTACTCCAGATCTTGTTCCCTGAAAGAAATATATCTTAGTCTTTCTGCAAAAGTCTTGATATCAAAGGCCATATGAGTTGTCTGAATTTACAGGATTGATGAAAGATAGTGTTCTTGTAATAGCATGAATGCTTGAAAGTGAATCTTCCTTCTTTTGTAGCAGTTAAGACCATCAGAGGCTAGGGATGTGGTAAATATCTATTCTGTCCATCTTTTAAAAACCTGCTCCCCTTGATTCCATATGTTGTTCCCAGTAATGCAAAGGTAAGAGAAAGATGTCTGTGCACATATGTCCATGTGTGTGTGAGAGAAGTGTATGAGAAGAGGAACCCTCATCTTTTTCTACAGAAAGGAAATTTATTTTTCATGACTGCCTCTCAAGGTCCTTTCGGCAACTGCTTATTGATTTGGGTCTGGGATGAGTTATGCCTGTGTCTGCCTCAATGTCTTTCAGATGATTCTAGGAGTCAAGAGATTTGGAAAGTTGTTAGATCTGATTCAGAAGTCCCATGTCCCTCAGTTCTATTGCCTCACCTGGTCAAGAAAGTTAGGTTATGAAATGCTTGGTGCTACCTTCTCATCTCTCCATGATGAGGTCTTAAAACAATTACTTGATAAGGATATGGTGGAAGAGGACATAGCTTTTCACTACGTTCCCATAAACCTCAGCCAGCATAATCAGAGGCTGATTATTCGGGGGCTGGAAGCACAAAACATCTGACAGCATCTGATTACTTATAAAATGTGAGGTTAAATTCAAAGATAACCAGGCAACTATGTTTCCTCCGTAAAGAAACAATAATACCAGTGAGGGTGCTCCCAGTTGGGGGAAAGGGGTAAATCCGGAGGTGAGCAGGCATATTTCCACAGTTCATTTATGAAGTGTTCAGTTTACCTAATGAAACTATGGACTGGCAATTGTTAGATTTATCACCATGCTCTGTTTTCTGATTTCAAGGATACTTTATTTTATTCACCTAGGAAGAAAGCATAAAAGTGATGCTTTTGGGATAGAGATCAAATTGATCTTTAAGTTTAAATTTTAAGAAAGGTGAAATTTCAGCATGTAAATCAATAGAGGACAAGACTATTGAGTGCTAAATTTAGGCCGTGAAGAAATCTGTGGGGAAACTGAAGCAGTAGGGCACTGGATTGGAAGATTTAAGTCCTGTAGTATGGCATTTCTAAGACCCATTTTCAAAACCTGTTAAACTTGGCACATTTGCCACATGAAACAAGGAATAACAACTTTATTCCTACATAGTGTTATTAGGATTGTGAAGATATCTAGATGCGTAGTTTCAATCTCAAAAAAATCTGCATTTTGCCATGGTTTACAATGGACAGCAATAACTTCCAACTTAGCTTGGGAGTAGGTCACTTTGGACCCACCAGGGAAAGTTCAGTTTCAAAGTTGTAGTTCAGTAAAGATAGGTTCTTTGTTCAGAGGATTTGGAAAGTTTCTTACATTTTTGTAATGGAAGAAATTACTCTGATTGCCTTTAGTGGTTAGTAAATAGGGCTGTCAACCAAACTTTCTAGTTAGTGTAAATTACTTAATAGGTACTACTTTGGTTTCCTTAGATGAGCTAGGTAATCAGTTGCAGAAGTCTCATGTGGGTCCCATAGGGGTGAATCAATTAATGTTACAGATTGATACTTTTACTCCCTAAAGTAGGGAGTTTGGACTATATCTTCCATTCCGACTGCCATTGGTGGAATAGTAGTTCAAAAATATCGTATCTATCCTAGATCACATCCCTGAAATATCTGAAGAGCCTGCTTGGTGGCAGATCTTTTGGCTTTGTGGGAATGAATATGAATTGCAGTTCAGCAATTTCAGATGGCCTGGGGATCATCCAAAACATCCGAATAAATGAAGAGCACTCATTCCAAAGGGCTACTTATAATAACATGTTGCTATGCAGGAGTTCCTGTGAACTTGGATGATTAAGATTACAGGGGCATTGACTCGATTTAAATTCTCTTCCTATCACTGCGGAGTGAAATTGCTACCCTCAAAGTAGCAGCTTCCGGTAAGCCAGGAAGAAGCAATGAATATGCCCTGATGAACAGCCAGTTTTCTTAGTAACAGTGGAGAGAGGGGAGCTGCTCTTAATTACAACCTTGTTCTGTCCCTGTCAAATTACTGAGCTGGAAATGCAGAGTCTTTCATTAAAACTTATCTATGTAACTAGAAATTATATATACCTACAGCAGAGTGCACCTTCATGCCTCAGTCACTCTCTTTGTCAAAGACACCTTGATGCTATCTGCATAGTTAAACTAAAAGTATCTAAATCCCATTTGCCTTCAACAACCTTCCCCTGGCTGGTGCCTACCAGTTGTGCTGGATTGCAATTCCCAGCCAGCCCTGGAAATTGGGGAACTGAAGTCTCCCACAGGTAGAAGGTGCCAGTTCACAAAAAAGCTGGTTAGATATTGGAACCTTGCTATCAAAGAGAAAACATTGCTTTTGTTGCCTATCCTCTTTTACTAATTTTTACTGTTTTCTTTCTCTTCCCCCACATCCCAAGCATTAAGATTAATATTCTTTGTACATTGATCTAATCCCCTTTGACAGTCATCTGAAGAATGACTATTTAATTGTGCAGTGAATGAATAGCATCTGCTTTTGTGGCCTGACTTGAAACTTCCATAATTCAACTTCGTTAGATGATCCTGGGTTCATGTATTAAGAGAAAAATGACCCTCATACCATTTTGCTACCCACAGTATTTCCTGTGTAGAAATCTTTTGAGATACAAGATTCGCTCCATCTTCTTTATTGTATTGACATTCCAGTGACATCCTCTTTCTTGTTTTTCTTAAAGGGTTTTGCTCCAGGGAGTTTTTTGGTTCTCACCATTACCCTATGTTTTAATTCAGTCAGTTAAATTTTTCTCAAACCAAGCATTCTTTTGTTGTTGTTGTTTTGGAAGTTTCCAACATTCATGTAGACAAATGGTGTCCTTCTCCAAGGGTGGATGGCTTTGTTTTATGCCTTGGTATAAACAGATTTTTGCTACTTTATTGCAAAGTACCCTGAGGTAGTCTGCCTTATTGTGTGCCCATGTTTTAGACTTAAGCTCACACTCCACCCCCTCCTTCTATGAATTATGAAAAATTGTTCACAATTCTTGCTTGGGAACAGCTTATCTTGAATCTAGGGCTCCCCAATACCAGTTACCTTTTCCTCCTGGGATCAACCTGTGTCTTATCAGGTGTTAAATTCTAGCCAATGCTTTCCACTTCCTTCCTTCTGGAAAGTGACTCTTTTGGGGCTTGTCCCAAAGCATTTCTCCACGCAGAGCAAATTCAGATCCCTCCTCTCTTATACCATCAGTTCATCAATACCTTGAGATCTGGCCTCACCTTTGCCTCCCTAGTTAGCCTGAAAGGGCAGCTCCAGCAAAAGAGCTGAACAAAATTATACAACAGTTTTCATGACTGCAAACTGTATTTGTGTGAGGGTTGGGTTTTTTTTTTTGCAAACTTCTCTGTGGTGCAAGCAGCATGAACTGTATTATATAAAAGTATGAAATGAATACACTTTATCCCATAAAGAGCAGGACTCTCTCAAGGGATAATATCATTCTTGGGTGGATTATCACTTCCCCTCAAGCCTTCCTCCTCTAAGGCAGTTGGCTGTATTGTGCCTGTAGTTTGAGGATTCTTCTGAATCTCCCAGCATGTCTAGCTCACTTTCCATGGCTCCAAGAAGACAAAGGGTTGCTTATAACCAGAACTTTATTGTCCCAAACTTCCACTCAAATTCTTGCCCTGGAGGCAGATACACATGTGATACTCATTTGGGATAAACCTGATTGTTTTCCCTCTTCCAAATGTTAATTGTGTTTGCTTGGAAAATCAGAAGAGGGAGTTTGCTGGACTTAATTGTCTAACTGATTTTGAAATTTGTATAGCAAATTATATGCAGTGGTCAGCTTAAATGTTTACTTCTTGCAATGGAGATGCTTTATTGACTGAAAATGCTGCCATGCTTGGAGAGTTATTTTTCCAGGTGACCTGTTGACATAGAAGTGATGGTAGCCATTGCATCATTATACCTATCACATTGCTATTGTTGCTTTTATTATATTTGGGGGCCATTCACAGGTCACTGTGACATAGATGAAGAACTGAAAGTTGATCTGTGGGTGGGCAGGACAGCAGCAGATCAACAAAGATTTCCTACTTCTAATTGCTGAATAAGGGAGAAATGATTGCCCTTTCCTTCAATTACATTGCAGAGTTGAGAAGTAGGGTTGGGTAATTGAACACAATTTTGTTTGGAAGAACCGTGAGCCTTTTTGTTTTGGAACAAAACCAGTTTCTGGGTTTGGACTGTATGTAAATTGAGTTAAATTAGTGAGTCACAGGATTCTTGTAAGAATCAAGGAAGTGTCTTATCCCCTACTAATTGAACTGTACCCCACTTCCTCACTCTGAGTAACTGACAATTTAGCCACCTCCCTCAGACAGGGAGGTGGCTGAACTCTGTGATCATGTTAAAAGGGGGAAAATATTACAGCTTCATGCCAGTGTTTATACCTATACAGACTACACTTCCTAGGAAAGGTAGCTATCTTCACAAGCTTAGAGACACAATGGCTTCCATTCTAAGCATGCTTTGTAACTGATGTCCCCTGTTCATGACCAGGCTAATTCACTTTCAGATGCAGGGTCTGTCTATCTCTATGACTAATCACCCATCCAATAATAGGAGATTGGAGAAGGCAATCCCATTTGTATTAAAATGCATTTAAGGCTCAGTGTGCAGAGAAGATCAACAGTATATTAATTTGCTAGACCTCATTGCTAGCATGAGACAAATTATTGTTCAGTTTGCATTGTTGAGGTCACCTTCTGGTTATAAAGTACTTTTAAAGAGTGACCTTTTCAACTTCTGACATATTGTTCTACCCTCTTATGGAACAGGGTCTGATTAAAAAAAAAAGTCTCTCGACTTGTCCTTACTCTGACCTGTCTGGTGGCATAATAAATATAAGTACTTCTAAGAAAGCCTTAAAAATCTGTAATAATTCCCCTCCAGGGTCTTACTCCAAGTTCTACAATCTGGAGGAAACTGTGACACATAGAAAAAGAAGAGGTGAACTTTAAACTAATAAAAGAGGGAATGGGTGAAAGTAGGGACAAGCACCTCTCATGCTTAAGCTGTCTTGGTTATCTTGTGTAAAGATGAAGAGGAAGCAAATCAAGGATATTGGGGCGGTGTTTATAATTCAGTTCGCATTTATTCCATCATTTCTTTCCTGAAAAATGCTACCTCTCACTTTTCTCTTGTCTCTTGGCAATTCTTCCTTCTCTGAGCAGAGGGCATATTCTTTCTTGGTATTAATGAAGTATCATCTTTTCAGTGACTATTTTGCATCACATGCTCCTTTCTACAGGAGAATAGTTGAATGGAGTCACTAAACAATATGGTTTAAAGTTAAACCATGACTTGTTGAATAATGCTAAATCATGATAAGTAGTTCGCAGACAAGACAGTGATTGGATTGACCCAAGATGCAAAGCCAGAGCCATACAAAGTCATCTTATAGATCAGCAGAAGGTATAAATCCAGGCACTGACTCTGATTGAGAGATAATAATCAGCTGTAAATGGATCAGTTGTAATCTGGTTGAAGTAGCCTGCCAGGATGTAAACCCAAAAGCCATTTATCACATTTGTGAGTCACTGAATGCACAACTTCAAATTGAATTCCAATGTTGTTGATTCCTGAAGTTCCCCTTTGCTTGTTCAGCAGTTCTGAATGTTCAGTATGCTAACTTGAATGAACTTATTGGAACGGTTGCCTTACAAGTAGTGTTAAGTCAACCATTATAACCCCTGCACAATGAATAGAAGGACTGAGGGTGACAGGGTATGATTTATTTAAGGCTACTAAATGAGCTAATGCAGAGGTCAAATTTGAACTATGGCCTTTTCAATTCCAACTAATAGTTTAACCTTTCAACAGCTAAAACACACTTGCTTGTATGTAATATTATTTATATAACAAAAGTGGTCCAGGACATTTAGTCTGCATAATGGCAGGAGAGATGTGGGACATTTCAAATATGTGAAAAGTCTCTTTTTCAGATTTTTCTGGGAATAAGCAAATGGGTAGGAATTATCTCTGTTCAGTATTGCCTATGTGTAAAACTTTGTCACCTTTTTAGTTCAACCTTTTCTGTCCCCAGGTTGGTCGAACAGCATCTCTTATCTAAATCTTTGCATATCTGTCCATTAGCCAACTGATAAGAAGGAAGTATTGATTCTATGTCGCTGATGAATAGGACAAAGTGCATTTTCAAAATAACTCCAACTAAGACCAGGTCAGATTGTTTAATGTTTAAAAAAGAACATTCAGGGAATTGAGAACTTTTTCACATAAGCTGGGAAATGAGAACTCTATACTCTATACTTGAAACGGTCTTGATGCATACCCTTTAAAAAAAGTCTTGTTTTATGTTTGGTAGAAAAAGAAAAGTCTGGTCATTCTACCAGCAAGACCTTTTTTTTTCATCAGTGACCTTCCTTGTCCTCAAGGTAGAGAGAATTAGTGGAAAGATGTTAAGCTGCTGCTGTTGTACAGATATTTGGTCCAGTAACCAAAGTGCTTGTTGGCTAAATAAAATGACTTTGTCCCTATTGAAAGCTGCTTTCCCTTTCATGTATTTTCCCCAGCATAGTGTCAGTGTGCCCCTGCTCCTGACACCCATATAGACAGGCCAAGGGTAAAAAAAGGGTGAAGCTGCTGCTGTTTAGCTCTTCCAGGCTTCAAACATGGTCCGTTGGCCTCTCAGCAGCTGTGTGCCTTTTGTGCAGTTTCAAAATTCTCTTTCTCTCCAGACAGAAGTTGGATTAATTCTTACTGAGGAAGAACAGAAGTGGACTGAATAGTGTGCGAGTCTAAGTGATGACAGGAGGTGATAAGGTGAGCTGGTATTTATAAGCTCCACCCTGAATGCAGCACACACAACAGATGAAGCAAGATGGCTGTAGAGAAGAAGAATGTTCTGCTACAGTAAAAGTCTGTAGAGATTCTCAGTTATCCAGGTCACCGTTGTCCCAAAAGGTGCTTTTTCAGGAGGCAGCTGAACTTTCTTGGTTTTTTTCTTTGAAGATGTTTCACTTCTCATCCAAAAAGCTTCTTCAGCTCTGACAGGATAGTGGGAATGGAAATGTTCTGCTACAATAATGATAAAGCAAATGTTTCCCACAATGTTACTCAGGTTAGGTCTTTCTTTTTGTGACTTGAGGAAATGTTGCCTGTTCCTAATGAATTTGCTTCACCTGAAATGCAGTTCAGGGTGTGCTCTGTCTGCTACCTGCTACAGACAAAGTTATCATATTGGAAATGCTAGCCATGCTTTGGGGCTAAAAATGAAAACTACATCATCTCCAGAGAGGTAGGAGACTTCATGTCCCTCATGGGCTGAGCTCAATAGCTTTTGGTGGTTTGGTAGCTGGCTTCTGAGTATATTAAAGATTGAAATGATTCTGTACAACTTTTTTTTTAATTGAAGAGAATATCTGTAGCCCAAGGTTAAACTCTCCTGGTTGTTGCAACTCTGAGCTTGCTGGTTTGTTTGCAGACATAGGTAACATCGTCAGTGCACTGATGATGTTACCTAGTCAAATAGTGAAATGTTTGCAAATGAATATCCAAACTCAGTGCAAGTTTCTGTTTCCAAATCCACTCATTTTTATTTGGAAAACAGACAAGTTAGCAAAGCAAACATCACCTGCTAAGAAATGTTTCAAAATGTGGGCAATAATGATGGCATTCCAATTCAGCACATCTGAGGAGCATCTGGTTGGATAAGATTGGACTTTGGCCATTGTTTCTGAAGATGACCACTTTTATTTTAGAGAACCAGCATTTCAAGTGATTAAAAATATTCACTATGTGTTTTGGGAGGCTGATATAAATCAAACTTGTTCTTAAGTCAGTACTGTAATAAAAAAACTGCTATTTGAAAGATCCTTGCTGGTAGCCTCTATGGCTGTTGAAATTCTAGCATATTACTTACTGACTTGGCTTCACAGGGGAAATGAGGCAGGCATATACTCCTGTCTATGACAATTCACCATGGCCAACTCACCACAGCCAACTTGCCATGGCCAACTTTTTGTGACCAACTCACCACAGGACAGCTCGCCACGCCCAACTCACTGCAGGACAAGACTTAGTCTAACATCAAAGAAATGGTGGAATGGAAACACTAAAGAAAGGATGCAAAAGGAAGGACAAAATGAAATGTAAACGACAAAAATTAAAATATTTTTATTTATTTTAAATAATTAAATTGAAATTGTTAAATTATCATGCGGCGAGTTGGCCCATGTCGAGCTGATCATGTCAAGTTACCCTGCAGCAAGATGGCTATGGCAAGTTGTTCCATTCCATACACTCCAACTTTTCCAAGCCAGTCTTTCCCCTTTCTCTCCCACATTCCCTAACCCTAACTTTAATCTTTGTGGCAAGGAAGAATTGCCTGAGCATATCCTGAAGTCAATAAACCTTCTCCTACCAGGACGACTGGGAACTTCAGTTTTTTTCTCCCCTAAATCTCTCTTGATTCAAATTCAGATTCAGAGTTTCTTTCCAGCTCAGTCCATGTTGCTGTCAGTTTTTTCTTTCCTTTCACCTCACAGGATTTATTTTATGACCACAAAACAAACAAACAACACAACAACAACTAAGACTCAATTAATCATTCTGAGAGGGCACCCATAGTCCCCCATGTCCCATCCTTCCATATGTTCAGGAGAGTAGGGAACCCTGAGGAATGGAGAGGAAAGGACACAAGGGAATTCCCCAGTGCTACCTTATAACTGCTCCACATTAAACTGTGTGAAGAGTTCCCTGTTGCTCAGGAGCAATGAAGCTGTGGACGCAGAACAATTTATGTCAATGTAGTTTCCTGTCAATAACAGTGTGCCCCTGCTCCTGACACCCATATAGACAGGCCAAGGGTAAAAAAAGGGTGAAGTGATTAAGGTGACTGTGAGGAGCAGTCTTTGAAGAAGATCTTGAGATGCTGCTGAACTATTCCAACTCTTTTAAAGAATGATTTAATCCATAATCGCTAAATCACATCATGATGCATTGCATTTAAATAGTTAAATATTTAAAGCATTTAAATTTTAAATAAACATACAGATGATACACATGACTTGTTTCCAAAATTCATGATACCATAAGTGATTTTCATTATACATTTTAAGACTGCCACTCTTTTTGCCCTTTAGCAAACTCTTAACCAGCCATATTAAATCCTACAGGAATCGGTGTCTATTTGCTTCCTTCTGTCCAGGAGAGGTCTGTATTCTTGCAGTTTTATATTTCCTTCAGTTCTTCTTCAAATGCTTGTTAAGCCTGCCCTTGCTGAGCTGCAAGATTGCTAAATTCAAAACAAATGCAGTTTAACCAATTTAGCTACATGGAAGCAAGACCTAATTAATCATGATGTCCAAATGTCTCCTGCTTTTGGAGCTGCTTCAAATTTTGCATTCCTTCTTGGCCACTTGAAAAGCTTCTGTGTTACTCTTAACTTCTTTGAAGCAGCCCTTATTGAATTTAAATGTATTCACTCACCCGTGATTGCTGCCAAAAAGCCCTTGTCTGTGCTTGCTACTTGTTTGTCTGGTGGTGGTGGTAGTGGTGGTGGGGGGAAGAGATCTAATGTTCAAACTTCTCCAACCCTCTAGCTTCAGTGCTTTACTCCAATCTCATCTGGATGCTCCAGTTGGGAGAATTTAATAGCTACTCTTTTCTTCTCTCCTGGGGATTAGCATCTGAACCTATAGGAATGGGTTTTAAATACCAAATTAGGAACAGTTGTGCCTTCTTTTTGATTCATTGTTGAAATAATCTGTGGGTTGCTTACTTGGCTGGATGCAAAGCATAAAAGTTGCTGATGTCTGGTAATAGGGGTTTTTTTTCACTCCCCCCCCTTGCTCTCAGAACTAAAGGAAACTTATGAATAATGCAGCTTCAGGGAGCAATGGTATTAATGAATGCACAAACCTTTTGGTCTAGTGAAGCCAGAACATCATCCAATGCCTTTTCCAGCAGAGAACGTTAATCAGGTCTCTCTCCACCTCTCATAACCATCGGACCCTGTCTCGTAAGCATTAGGTTAATAAAACAGGACTTTGGAATGGGGGCTAAGCATTCATCCTAGAATGTGGTACAGTTTATTTGTTATGCTATGTGAAAAAGGCTGGAAAAGCCATAGTAAATTGAATGTAGGAATTCAAGGGGGATTGTAGCACTTTTAAGACCATCTCTTTGTTGGGAAGGCCCTTAACTACTTTCGTCTTTCATTTTTTTTCTCTTTCCTCCCCCTGTCTTTGCCTATTTTGAGTCACCATATTTCCAAGAAACCTTTTGCCTTTTGTTTCTCTAACATGACCAAAACTAATAAAATCCTAAGCAGGAAATGGCTACAGATTACTTGAACTCCCTCTCCAAGCAAGCCATGCTAAGGAATCCCTGGTGGTGATGATGATGATGATAGAGAGAGAGAGTATAAAGAAACTGCTTCATAAGCAGTGATGGCCTCCTCAACTAACTACTATTCAGTCCTCATGCCCATTTTCCATCGCCTCCCATCAGCTGCTTTCTGGACCAGCAACCAAGAGCTTTATGAAACTAACCAAAGAAGTATGGTGCACCCCTCTCCTGGAGAAAGAACTCAGAGGCAATATTCTAATGCTGGGCAGTAGGGAAGATATAACCCTGCCTGCTGGGGCTGTTTCCTTCTTCCTGAAACAAACCAAGAAGGGCAGATTCCTCAAGGGAATTAGCCATAGTGGTGCAGGGGTTAGAGTGCAGTACTGCAGGCTACTTCTGCTGATTGCGGCTGCCTGCAATTTGGCAGTTCAAATCTCACCAGGCTCAAATTGACTCAGCCATCCATCCTTCTGAGGTCAATAAAATGAGGACCCAGATTGTTGGGGGCAATATGCTGACTCTGTAAACCGCTTAAAGAGGGCTGTAAAGTACTGTAAAGTGATATATAAGTCTTAAGTGCTATTGCTATGCCTCTATCCATCTGAATGGAAGGACCCTTACTTTGGAATGTCCTCGTGATAACTAGCCATCATAGAGCAGCCTTTTCTTCAAGAATACACTTAGAAGCAAGAGACTGTACTGAGAGACAGAAGAAGTGGCATATCACAGAGCAGGCTCAGTGGCTTTTTTTGGGCCAAGTTTGAGGTTCATATGAGGTTTGCATGACATACTGTTGAAAGTAAGCAGAATTAGGACAAAAGATGTACTTGTAGTTAATGTACATGTCATTTATTTATTTATTTATTTTATTGGACTTATATGCTGCCCCATCTCCGAAGACTTGGGGCGGCTCACAATTAAAAAATACAGATACAATAAATAATTAAGAAAGAATTAAACAACTATAAAGTCCAATAAGACTGGATTAAAATACTTTAAAACTATTCCATACCCCCCCTGAGGTAGTCACAGCCCAGCTTGGTCAAATAGCCAGGTCTTCAAATCGTGGCAGAAGGTGCAGAGGTCAGGGGCCAGATGGAGGTCTAGAGGCAGTTGATTCCATAGGTCAGGGACCGCCACAGAATAGGCTCGCCGCCGGGGGACCACCAGCCAACATTGACTTGCCAACGGGACCCCGAGGAGCCCCTGCCCGTGTGCCCGTACAGGGCGGTTGGCACTCGATATCAGCAGGAGATGCTCCCTTAAATATTGTGGACCCATGTTGTGTAGGACTTTGAATGTTAAAGCCAAAACCTTGAATCCCACCCGAAGTGCAACTGGTAACCAATGCAGGTCGCGCAGGAGGGGGGTAATATGGGAGAATCAGGTAACTCCCATCACCACCCGCGCGGTCGCATTCTGCACCAGCTGCAATCTCCGGATGGTATGCAAGGGCAGTCCTAAATAGAGGGCATTGTAGTAGTCGAGTCGTGAAGTAACAAGGGCATGAGTGACTGCACGCAGGGCATCCCTGTCCCGGGTCCTCCAGAGATCATCCATCAGTGCGACCAATGCCGTCTCCGTGCTGAAACCAGGCCGGAACCCCGATTGGTACGGATCTAGGTAGTCCGCTTCATCCAGGAAAAGTGGAAACTGCTGAGCCACCACATTCTCAACAACCTTCACCAGAAAACGAAGGTTGGAGACTGGATGAAAGTTGTCTAACACGGTCGGTCCAGGGCAGGCTTCTTCAGGAGGGCCTCACCACTGCCTCTTTCAAGGCGGGAGGAAAGACACCCTCCCTTAACAAGCATTGACCACTGCCCGAGCCAACCAGGTGACCTCCCTGGCGGCATAAGCCAACCAGGAAGGGCACGGGTCCAACAAACATGTGGTGGAGCTCAGATGCTGCATAATCCTGTCCACTTCATCCTCAGAAACAGGATCGAACTCAGCCCAGATCACATCAGCCAGACTGCTTGTACCACGATTCTCAGACCACTGTGAGGTGGAACACAACCCGTCCCGAATCCGCGCGATCTTATCCAACAGATATTGACCAAATTCCTCAGCCCTTCCCCGGAGAGGGTCCACCACCTCCCTCGGATGTAGGGGGGAACGGGTGGCCCTAAACAGGGCGGCTGGGTGGTTATCTGTGGATGCTACGAGGGTGGAGAGATAAGACCTTCTCGCCACCCTCATAGCTACCAGGTAAGTCCTAATGTGGGCTCTTAGCTGGGCTCGATCGGATTGGGAGCGGGTGGCCCTCCACCTGCTCTCTAAACCCCTCCGACTGCGCTTCATCTCCTAGAGCTTCTCAGTATACCAAGGAACCACCCGGGATCCACGGCGTGTGAGGGGATGCATGGGGACAACCCTGTCGAGGGCAGCCCCAGCAGCCAGCTGCCAAGCAGCCTCCAGGTCTTCGGCAGAGTTGTGGGCAAGGGAAATGGGGAAAGGCCCCAGTTCTGCCTGGAACCTCTCAGGGTCCATCAGGCGTCTTGGGTGGAACCATCTAAGTGGTTCCTCATCCCAGCAGTGGGGGGTAGCCTGTTGGAAGACCAGCCGCAGGAGATAGTGATCAGACCATGGGACGGGCAGTATTGTACAACTGGCCTGCCCTCTATCACTACGCCACTGTTCCAAGACAAAAACTAGGTCGAGAGTGTTTCCCCCCTCATGAGTCGGGCCTTGAATCAACTGGGTCAGGCCCATGGCCCCCATGGATGCCATGAATTCCTGGGCCAAACCCGACCCCCCCCCCAGGATAGGCAGATTAAAATCACCCAGGACAATAAGCCCTGGAAGATCCACCGCCACCCCTGAGAGGACGCCGAGAAACCCAGGCAGGGTTGCTGCCACACAGTTGGGGGAAAGGTATGTCAGCAGCAAACCCACCTGACCACCAGGCCCCCACCTCAGGAGGAGGGTCTCACTTCCGCCTATCTCAGGAACCTCCCTTGGAGTCAGGGTCTCCCGAATAACCACAGCTGCTCCACCACCCCTCCCCTGAGCCCGTGACCGGTGCAGGATCCAAAAACTGGGGGGCATAGATCGACCAGAGGGACTCCTCCCTCTGGCCCCAACCAGGTCTCGGTGATGCAGGCCAGGTCCGCAGCCTCCTCCTCAATCACCTCGCGGATTGAAGTTGATTAAAACATTATGGTGGTTATGACAGACTTCCGGTGGCGGCGTGTGGTCGAGCGGCACAAAGAAGCAATGAACAAAGACTCCAAATGATTGAAAAAAGAACAGAAAAAACAGAAAGAAAATTAGAGTCCGGAGATCAAAGAATGCAAGAAAGAGATAAAGAAGTAGAGAACTCACTGATCCAGTTGGAGATGGAGAGGGCCTCATTCTATCTACGCTTCCAGAACATGGTAGAGACGAAGGAGGAAGATCTGACAGACATAATGGCAGAGACTATTGCAGAAGCACTTCAAAGAGAGAAGAGTGAGATAATTAATGAATTAGATGAAGTCTACCCAGTCTATACAAATTATGCCAGAAGATTCAGACTACCAAAAGAGGTTCATATCCATTTTGCACGGAAAAAGGTGAGGGACATAATTTACAAGATCACTAGAGAGGAAGCTATGACATATAAGGGTAAAGTGATCATAACATTAAAACAGATCCTGAAGAGAGTTTGAGAACGAAGGAAAGATTATCGCTTTCTGGCTGCCTGACTCAACAAAAATAATATATTGTTTAGGTGGATTATACCAGAGGGGATGTTGGTGTCGTGGCAAGGGAAGAAAGTCAGGATTGGCACAGTGGAGAAAGCAAAAGAATTCTATACACAACTTCCAGGCACAGAGGAACTCGGTAGTAGCAGAGAAGAACGGGAATCGGCTAGTCAAGACGATCAGGAGGAAAGGAAGAAGGAAGAAAGACCACAAGAAGATAATAGAATAAGAACAAGAGCATAAACAGAAGCAAGGAATTACAGAAACTAATCTGTAAAGGCAAAGAGAGAAAATGGATAATAATTTGAAGATACTATCAGTAAACATAAATGGGCTTAACTCCCCAGCAAAACGGAAATTTTGAAAAAATTGGCAAAACAAAAAATGGATATAGTATGTTTTCAGGAGGTACATGTTAGAGCCCAAGATAAGAGATTTCTGCAAGATAAAAAACTAGGAAATTTATACACAGCATTAGTGGAGGAAAAAAAAAGAGTAGTAGTAGTTTATGTTAGAGAAGGAGTAGAAGTAGAAGTATTATACACAGATTTGGTAGGGAGAACACTAATATTAGAAGTAGTATGGGAACAGAAGAAAATTTTATTAGTTGTAATTTATGTGCCCAACAAACAACAAGAAACGTATTATAAAAAATTAAATGAAAAAATTCTTGAATTAGGCAAAGAGGAAATTTGCATAATAGGGGATTTCAATGCAGTCTCGGATATAAAAAAAGATTATCAAAGTATTAGTAAAAGAAAAAGAAAAATACACTCCGAAAAATATTCTTTAACATGATAGAAGAACAGAACCTAATTGATATATGGAGAATACAATCCAAAAGAAAAGCAGTTTACCTTTTATTCGATTCCCCACAAATCATGGTCAAGAATTGACATGACATGGATAAGCAAAACCCTTACGAAAGACATTGTACGAATAGAATTAGCACCAAATATGTGGGCAGATCATAACCCCATTATAGTAATATGGAAAGGTCAACCAAAACAAAGAGGAAGGTGGATGTTGAACCCACAGAGATAAAGAATATATAATAAAATTAAAAAAAGAATTAGAAATGTTTTTGAAGTAAATAAAAAAGAACACACTTCTTTACAGAATCTGTGGGATACAACGAAAGCCTATTTAAGAGGAATAACAATTGCTTATAATGCTAGAAAGAAAAAAGAAAGAGAAAAAGAAAGCAATGAATTACAGAATGAGGTTAGAAAATGGGAAAGACAAGCACAAATAACACCAGAAAATGAGCATATTATAAGTAAATGGAAATTAGCAAAACATAAATTGAATATAATAGAACAGGAAAGAAATTTAAGAGCACTGAAAGCAGTAAAGCAAAATTATTTTGAAAATGCAAATAAGCCGGGAAGATGGCTTGCATATAAGGTTAAGAAAGGAAAAGGAGAAGAGATGGCTACAGCAATTACAAGATAAGGAGGGAAAGATACAAAACAATACAGAAAAGAAAAAAGAAATAGTATTCGAGTATTTTCATGAACTCTATAAACAAGAAAATATGAGTAAAGAGAGAATTATACAGTATTTAGAGGAAGAAAATATTCCAATACTATCAGAAGAAGAAAGGGAAAGATTAAATGAAGAGATTACTATAGAGGAAGTAAAAGAAGCAATTAGTAAACAAAAAACCCACAAAACTCCCAGAACTGATGGCTTACCTGCAGAGTTATATAAAAATCTAGGCAAAATTCTTCACCCAATTCTTTTAGAAATCTATAATGAAATACTTAAAGGGGCAGAGCTACCAAGGTCTTGGAGAGAAGCGTATATCATGTTAATACCGAAAGAGGGTACAGATATCACTCATATAAATAACTATAGACCAATTTCTTTGTTGAATGCCGACTACAAAATATTTATGAATTTAATGGCTGAGAGACTAAAAAAAATACTAAGTAGATATATACATACTGATCAAAATGGTTTTCTTCCAACAAGACAACTTAAAAATAATACAAGAACAGTACTAGATATCCTGGAATACTGTGAGGCTCATCCAGAAAAACAGTCTACACTTGTTTTTCTGGATGCTCAAAAAGTCTTTGACAAAGTAAATTGGGAATTTATGAGGCAACAAGTAAAAGAAATGAGATTTGGGGATAAATTTGAAAAAAACGTTAGAATCAATATATTCAAACCAAGAAGCCCAGGTTATAATTAATGGAGAAATGACCAATTCATTCGAAATAGAAAAGGGAGTCAGGCAGGGATGTCCACTTTCACCTCTGCTCTTTATCACGATTTTGGAAACTTTGTTGAGGAAAATTAGACAGAATATGGAGATAAAAGGATTAAGAACTAAAAATGAAGAATACAAGACCCAAGCATTTGCAGACGACCTTGTGTTCTTCATAGAAGAACCAATAAAATCAGGACCAAAATTAATTAAAGAGATAGAAACATATGGAGAAGTGGCAGGGTTAACAATCAATAAGGATAAAACCAAAATGATAAAAAATTTAACAGAGAAACAAAAAAAAAATTAGAAGAGGTAATGGGCTTACAAATTGTAAGAAGAATTAAATATTTAGGAACTTGGCTCACGGCAAGATGTTCAACAATAAAATAGGATAATTATGTAAAACTGGTACGAGAAATAAAAAAAGATCTAGAAAAATGGGGGAATTTACAATTATCAATGCTAGGAAGAATAGCAACTATTAAGATGAACATCTTGCCAAGAATATTATTCCTCTTTCAAAATATTCCAATTAAACTAGATAAAAATTTTTAAACAAATTAAATAAAATTACTATGAAATTTATTTGGTCAGGAAAAAAACCCAGAATAAAATTAAGTTCCTTACAAGATAATAGATGCAGAGGTGGATTTGGGCTCTCTGCCTGGGAACTATATTATAAAGCGGCAACTTTAACATGGATTAAGGATTGGGCCAATTTGAGAAATAAAAGAGTCTTAATTTTAGAAGGGCATGATTTGGAAGCAGGGTGGCATGCCTTTATGTGGAACCCGGGAAATAAAAACTATACACACTTCAATAGGTATATAATTAGATGTTCGTTATTAAAGGTGTGGAAAGAAGTTAAACACAAACATTATATGAAGATCCCAGGATGGGTTTCCATCATGGAGGCATTGATCCACCCTAATGCACAAGAAACCAGAAGAAAAATTACGTATTATGATGTACTAAATCCCCAAGGAAGATTACATCATTAATCTTCCTTTCTAATCAAGAAATCAGAGAGCAAGGGATGAAATTAGAGTGGTGGCCATATTTACAACTCAAGGCAAGATATAAAAAAAGCATGGAAGAGTTTGGAATTGAGATAAAACAGAATCAATTAGATAAAATATTGGAGGGAACAGATGAAAAATTAATCTCAAAAATGTATAACTACTTGTTAGAATATGAAATGGCGGAAGAAATAGTTAAAGGGCCAATGATTGTTTTGGCAAGGAATGTAGGGCACAATATTAATTTGGAAGATTGGGAAAAAATTTGGAATCAAAACTACAAAATAACAAAATTGGCAATCTATAAAGAAAATCAATACAAAATGTGTTATCGGTGGCATCTGTCACCCTCAAGATTAGCTAACATTTATCCAAACATGAGCCCAATGTGTTGGAAATGTAAGCAAACGAGGGGCACCTTCTTGCACACTTGGTGGCTCTGCCCAAAAAGTAAAAAATATTGGAAGAAAATTAGATTGTGGATAAAGGAAATTACAAATATTCAGTTAGAATTTAAACCTGAATTTTTTTTGTTGGGAATGTTAAAAGGGGACTATGTAAATGAAATTAAATATTTAATTCTTCATATAATCACAGTGGCAAGAATTGCATTGGCACAATGTTGGAAGGGAAAACAAATGCCAACAAATAATTTGATTACTCAGAAAATACTTGACTGCACTGAAATGGACCTACTCACACAAAAACTTAGGAATAAGGAAGACTCAAGATATATTACAGCTTGGGATAAATGGTGTAAGTGGATAAAAGAGAAAAAAACAGGAATTTAAAAGATATGTATTTGATGAATGGGGTAGTTAAATTAAGAATGTTTATCAAATAAGAAATGAATAGTAGTAAAATTATTATCAAGGGAAAAAAACCACACCGTCATAGTTGATTAGAAGTATATGTTTTATATGTTTATTTATATTGTATTGGTATAGATTGATTTTGTCGAGAACGTTAAGTTGTATTTGATGTATTGTATATACTGTTTTGCTTTTTTAATTGTTAATAAAGTTTTTTCTAATAAATTAAAAAAAACATTATGGTGGTTACTTCTTATGTGATGTATTTTTCTTTTTGCCTCATGATAGGCTATAGGTAGAGGACTATATCCAGAAGAGCTTTAGAGGTTGAACCCCAGACTTCTGATAATCTGTGTAAAGTCTTCTAAAAGTGTCTTGCCAATTATCAGCTGCCTCTAGGCCTTGAGGGATTGAAGTAGATCATGTAGCAAACTTTGAGAAATGAAGTTGCTTCATGTTTGTTCAGGGCTGGGTAGGAGACACAGAGAAACACACACACACAGTAATGTATTTATTTATTTATAATGTTTATATACCACTATATTCCAATATGACTTTAGCACAAAGCAATAAAAGCACAGCTAAGTAAATACAAATAATTAAAATCATAAATAACTTATCCAATCCCAGCAGCATGAATCAAAGCCCTGGTGCTGTGTTAAATTCTAGAAGGAAAATGAAATAAAAATGCTATGGGCTCTTGCTATGTCCAGGAATATCACAGACTGGAATTATCAACCACACATTGCTTATTGATAGACAGGTATCTTGAAATATCTGAAGAGCTGCCTCCTGTGTCTCTCCGTCAAAGGTCTGCCTCTTTTCTCTAGATGTGCTTATGCCTTCCAAAAGCTTTTTGCATCAGTACCGATTTCCCCAAAGAAGGATAAACTACCTGCAAATAACAGCTTGCTTTCTGTTTGAATCATTTAGTGTTTGTGATACTACATCTGTTATGACAGTCTGGAGGGAAGATTAAAGACCAACCATGATAAGAGATATGTTAGGGTGATAGAGGATGCTAGTCTAGAATGTGAAGCTCTACGTAGTGCAATATTCAACTGAGTGAATGATTTCCTAAATAGTTTTATAGCAGGCCAGAGACACTTGAAGCTTAACTCAGGTACTTTTGAGTTTAGCAAAAAGTTAATTGATGTAGCAATTGAGTTCCAATCTTTGCTAAAGGATGAGTGTCTGAGAAAAGACAAAAGCTAATATGTATATTGACTGGATGTAGGGAAAGTAGACAGTTTATTTTTACCTGTGTGGTAAAGAGACTGTTATGTATGCAGGTTTGAATGTCATTGGTTAAGTTTGAACTGTCTTGTAAAATGTCAGAAATGATTGGTTTAAAAAGTGCGGGAAAACCCTGCACTCTGATTGGCTGGCAACTGCGGCTGCTGGCTATAAGTAGCAGCTGCAGCCCAGCCAAATCGGGTCTGTTATGAGCTGTAGTCACTAATAAACTCTTCACTGAAGCACTCCGGATCTGACTCTTCATGCAAATCTAACAGAGACCATGGGAAATATTGTCATTCTGATCCCTGATTGAACAGAATGGATGTGTAGAAGTAAGTTGCCTCAAGGTACACAATGCATAAGATGCATTTATTGCCTTGGTAAGATGCTGGGTGAGTACAAAGAAATAAGAGCTTGCTTGATTCAGCATTTTTGGCAGCTTGGTTGAAAATTGTATTGTAAAATCTGATTGTAGAATCAGTCTTGTGTAATATATATCGAAAAGAGTAGCAGTCTCTCTTTTGCTCTGTCCCACCCCCCATACCTTTTCTCCAGAATAGGAGGGTTTGAAACCAAGGTTATATTATTTTACTACTAGTGCTCAACAGGCTGTGGATTCCCATGGAATATTAAAAAGTCAACCCAGCTCCAAGTATTGGAGCTATGGGAGATCAGGAGTGATAATCTGCACTGGTATGTGGGAAAGACCTTGAGAGAGGGGTGAAAAGACTGCCTAGGAAATGGTCAGATAAGAGACTGCATAGCCTGCAGCTGGATAGAGGGGAGAGGGGGAGGGCAAGAGGCTCAGAAGTGTAGCTTTACCATAATGTTAACTTATCTGGTCATGTTTCCTTTCTTGTTTTCCTGGTAAGGCTGACATAATTGCAGTCAGGTCAGGATTCTCAAATGGCAGAATGAACCCAGTATAGAGTTAGCTGATGCAGTGGGTTAGAACAAGGAAATCTGTTCAGTGCTTATGCATCACAACTTTTAAGTACAAAATACATTATTTTATTTAAAAAAAATAGCCTCATACAGGTTAAGTTGGATGTGTAAATTATTTTTAATAGTTCTGGTGATTCCTTCACCTTTTTTTTTTGCATATACACATACAAACCCACATTCATTAAATTTTTATGCTATCCATTTTGTTAGTAATATACACACACATACACATACACACAGCAGTTGGCAGTTCCTGTTCTACCACCTATATTATGGGGTCATGTTATCTGGCATCAACCCTGTAATTTCAGTGTGTGTGCAAGAGAGAGAGTTTGCACAATCTCTGTTCCCATGCAGTGATTAAAAATTTAAAAAATGCAAAATAATTTATATAGTACAAGTGCTTGGCTATGAAGTGGAGTGGTCTATAATTATGTTACTCAGACTTTCCTTCCATCTTTCAGAAACAAAACAACCCATCAGTTTGACCATGGGAACCAATGGGCAGAGAATTTAATCTTGGTTACGTTGTTGCATAATAACCAGAAATAAAATGAAGATGAATTACTTGAAAATGAATAAAGGATTTAGCTGATTTAGTGATAGCAATAGCACTTAGACTTATACACTACTTCACAGTGCTTTACAGAACTCTCTGAGCAGTTTACAAATGTCGGCATATTACGCCCAACAATCTGGCTCCTCATTTTACTGACCTTGGAAGGATGGAAGGCTGAGTCAACCTTGAGCTGGTCAGAATCAAACTCCTGTCTGTGGGCAGTTAGCCTGCAATACTGCACCGTGGCTCATACATTAGGGTGGCACAGTGCTTAGAATGCAGTACTGCATGACTGCTGACTGTTGGCTGCCTGCAATTTGGCAGTTCAAATCTCACCAGGCTCAAGGTTGACTCAGCCTTCCATCCTCTTGGGGTAGGTAAATTGAGGACCCAAGATTGTTGGGGGCAATTAGCTGACCTTGTAAAAATGCCGCTTAGTAATAAGCAGGCATATACAATGGAATGAAGGCTATTGCTGAGTGCATTGGGTTGTATCCCAAAAATTGTAAGCCTCCCTGAGTCTTCAGAGAAGGGCGGCATATAAATGTAATTTAAAAAAAAAACATGGACTGCCAGCTTTCTTTTGATAATTTTTTTATGACTACTGTGTCAATTGATTTTCAAGACTGCTTCTTAGATTATTTTTGGATAGTTTTCTGACCCCACTTCAATATGCTTCTTGTATTTTTCAAATAATTATATCTAAGAAGCAACTGAGGGCAGTTTAATTCACCACTGCTGGGAATAAATGTGCAAGACTTTTCAAAGACAAGCAAAGGAACAAAACATTCTGCATGTTCTGGAAGTGGGGTTGAGCTTGGAACAGGTTGGACAACCTCTTAGGGTTAGAACATGTCAGTTTCAAAATATTTTTGCCCTCCTCTAGCTTGGGAATCAGTGATGAAACTTTTCCCATTTTCACAGCTGTAAGCCTTGCATCTTATTCCTCATTTTATTCCTTGATGGAGAAGGAACAGCCTTGAGGCTCAGGACAAGGCAACAGTGGATTACCCAATGGATGACTAATATTTGAGAAACCTCAGAAGGAAAATAAGTTGGGTGGATTTGTAGATTTCTTAGACAAACAAGCGGCCATATCTTCTGGTAACCATTTCCTTAAAAAATGGAAAACAGAAAATGACTCATGCATTTGTATCAGATCCTCTCTTTTATCCTGTTCTTAATCTGCTGTTGAGTTGAATGTGCTTCTATCTATCCTGGATTTTCTGTAAGAAAATATGAAAGAAATTAACATGGATTGTCTCTGCATACCATTTGCCACAGTTTTAAGTGCTGCAGTAGAAGCTCACGAGTGTAGCTGTCAATATGTGCCATCTTATTGTTGTAAGCCTGACATAGTCACAAGATGTAGAGCACTTCTCCTCATCCAGTGCCCTCTTTCTTAGCAAAGTCCTTCCCACTCAGTTTTTTGATTGAGGAATGTCAACAGATTAGAGGAGAATCCCACTGGGCAGACAAAACCCTATCACAAAAGGAGTTAGGCTTTCTGTGATTGGATTACCACATGGCCACCTGTCATCTGCCTTGGTGCCCTATAAGTCTCTGAACTCTTCTTCACATCAGAACAAGGTGGGATTTTTCTTGAGGAACTTGTTTCCTCCAGTCAAAGTTTCTGTGTATTTCAAATAAAGAACTTTGGTGGAGATTAGAACTGTCTGAGTAGAATACTAAAGTTAGGAAAACTAAGTAGCTAATGGGCAGAGCAGGTCAATTCTTTGGCAGGCTAAGTACATTGCTGCACCTATGCCAGCCTCTTCTGGAGGAAACCTTAAACCACATAGCCTGTTACTATCTGAGGCGGTTCCATTGGTCCTCTTTCTCCTGCCAAAACATAGCCTAGTTAGCCTTAGACCATCTTGGTTGCTTCTGTTTCATGGTCACACTTTTACACCTTTTTAACCATTTGAAGAGTGTCGGTCTAACTGATCACCTAGCAAAACTAGAGATGGCAATATATTGGAGGATTGATGCATGCCAATGACATAAGCAGAATTTAAGTATCAGAAACCAGAGCCAAGTTGTGTAAGGCTCACTATTCTGCCTCATTTTGATATTTTTTCCTTCCTTCCTTCCTTCCTTCCTTCCTTCCTTCCTTCCTTCCTTCCTTCCTTCCTTCCTGTATTGTCCTCCTTATACATAAACTAACTTAGTAGTATCCTACTACTAAATGGCATAGAATTTGGGATTCTGAAGGTACATTCAATGAGTCTGACAGCTGCTTGTGGGCCTAAGCTTGCAGATTACTTATCTCAGACCTAAAATAAAATGCCTGCCAGCCATTGACATTTGGATGGCCCCAATTTAGGGAAGATCTGGTCAAAATCCCCCAAAGAAAGAATAGATAGCATCTGTGTATATATACATGTAGAAAAAAATATTTTGCATTGTCTTACTGCTACACTGTGTTACTCCCAAAAAGGCAACTCAGCTAAAACTAATTCTGAACATTTATCTTTTCCTAATAAAACATCTGTGTATATATCCATGCACACACACAAGAGACAGGCACACCACACACACACACACACACACACACAAACAATATTTGTGTCTGTGGTTTCTGGTCTGTTGACCCATCCATCCCTGAAGCCACACTTCAAATAAGAGTAGAAATCACAACAGCAATAACAAAAAGCCCTTTTTCAATTATGATTAATTCCCTGTAAAAATAATGCCTACTATTAAAACATCCCAATATCTCAATCTAGTTTATAACCCTGAGATTTCCTGGTCATTTATCCAAATCCTAACCAGCTCAGTCCTGCTCAGCTTCTGAAATTAACCAGGGTGAATCAGATACTGTTGCTATTACTATCTGGCTATTGTATGTAGGTGCTCTTTCTTTTGTGAGCATGTTCCAGGCACCTACAATTTCTGTGCCGTTGTGCACTTGCTACAACATTGAGAATTTTGATCCATTGCAGTACAGTGGTGGTATTCTACTGGTCTGGCCTGGTTCTGCCTAGCCAGTAGCGGTGATGAGCAGGGGAGAATGAACTGGTTCTCTCTGCCAGTCTGCTGTTGAGCCCACCCGCCCGTCTGAGCTTCCATACTCACCTTTATCCTCTGAATTTGAAGCGCAGCTGCTTTGCACAGCACAGCAGAGTGCCACGTGGGAGCTGCTGAAGTGACCGGGAGAGTGCAGGCTTTCAGGAGGTGAGTTAAGAATGCCTCTGTGCCTGCGCAAAGTGCATGTTTGGCACATGTGCGCATACAAAGTGCATAAAGTGCACCCACCAAGCCACGCCCACCGAACCTGTGGTAAAAATATTTGAATCCCACCACTGTTATGGTGGCTAATTGAAAGCCTTTTTCATGTAGTGGTTATTAAGGCAGAAAGGCTAGAAATAAGGAGACCAGGAGTTCTAGTCCTGCCTTAGGCACAAAGCCAGCTGGGTGACCTCTGGCCATTTCCCTTTTCTCATCCCTAAAAAGAAGGCAAAGGCAGACCACTTCTGAAACCTTGCCAGGAACACTGCAGGGACTTGTCCAGGCAGTCACTAGGAGTCAGCACTGACGCAAAGGCAGACAAGAACAAAAACAAAGCACATACCAGCCATTCTCTATTCATATACAGAGAGAAACACATTAATGCAGACACATGTATTTCATTCCTTCTAGCACAAATTGCAGAAATGTCAGCGGTATTGTTGTTTAGCTCAACAGCTTGTGTCTTGGTTGTTGAGAGAGACAACTCCTCTTCACATTTTAAGAATATATGTAGAAGCCTCTCCCTCTATACAAATTAATACAGAAAGCAACTCACTAAATTGGTACCCGTACTGCAGGCTTCCTAACTTGATACCATTCAGGTTTATGAATGTTGCAATCTAGACTTCTGGATATCAACATGGTTGGAAAGACTGATTAGAACCATAGCAATGGCTGTAAATTTCTAGACGTGATAAATCAGCTGTTTGGTGACTCCTTGTTATTCTTTCCAGTGTGTAAGAAATTTGGAATGCCAGCGGGAAATTTCATCCTACAGTTAGGTCATATCATTTGGCTCATGTAATCTTTTCTATTTGGAACAAGGTATTTCATTAGTGGTCAACAATAATGAAAACTTATTGTATTTCTAGTCTGCTCATGAATCTTGAATTCTCTACATGGAATACAAGACAATATTTAATAAAATTCAGTAAAATAATAAAAGTGTAACCATTAATAATAAATAGCATAGTCAAATGAATGTATGTGTATGCATTTGTGTTTCTTTGGTGAACAATGTTTAATCCATACAATGTTTCACTAGCTTGTAGTTTCTTGATATAGAGGACAAGAACTGACTGGCTAAAGTAATAATGTGGCAGATGTAAGGCAAAAAAAAGTAGGACAGAAAGAGCAAGACCCATCCATATCCCACTCTCCCTAAGTTTCTTTCTAAGAACTTTCTATCAGATGTTGCATTTATTAGCACTGTGAGATGTAATATCCTATTTGCCAATGTAATTCTTAAATCGTTCACTTTGAGCATGTTTGGCATACATACGTTTCCCTTCCCACCTTACTGGTATATTTTAAACTAATCAAATATTTTCATCAGTTTGAATCTTTCAGGTATGTTTGGATATATTTTGTCTTTGGGACTCTTTGTGAATTTGCCAAATGGTCAGTAGCAAGAATTGGCTAAACTGCCAGTGGCAGGAATAGTTAAAAACAAACAAACACATTTTTGAAGCAATGTCCTTATTTTCTCATCAGTCTGCTAATTTCTTTCTTTCTTTACAGGGAACTGATGCCAAGGACTCTTGATGGCCAGATCACCATGGAGAAGACGCCCAGCTACTTTGTCACGAAGGAAGCACCAGCTCGCATCTCCTCTATGTCGAAGGACACCAAGCTCATTGTGGTGGTGAGAGACCCGGTCACCCGAGCCATTTCTGACTACACACAAACCCTTTCCAAGAAGCCAGACATCCCGTCCTTTGAGAGCCTGACCTTCAAAAACAGGACTACAGGCCTGATTGATACCTCCTGGAGTGCCATCCAGATTGGCATTTATGCCAAGCATCTAGAGAATTGGCTCCTGTACTTCCCGCTGGGCAAATCCTTTTGTCAGTGGGGAGAGACTGATCAGTGATCCAGCAGGAGAGTTGGGCCGCGTCCAGGACTTTCTGGGCCTCAAGAGGATCATCACAGATAAACATTTCTACTTCAACAAAACCAAGGGGTTCCCATGCCTGAAAAAGGCTGAAGGCAGCAGCAAGCCCCACTGCCTGGGCAAGACAAAAGGACGGACCCACCCCGACATTGACCAGAAAGTAATACAAAGGCTGCGAGAATTCTATCGGCCATTCAACATGAAGTTCTACCAGATGACCGGCCATGACTTTGGCTGGGATTGATGGCACTTCCCAGAGCCGATCCCATCTTTCAGCTTCCTTTCCTCCCATACATGTAGATAGGTCTATATGTAAAATGTACAGAAATCTATTTTATAATAATTTATTTTTTAATTCTTAAGTAATTAATTCACTAAGCTGCCTAACCCCACTGTAGCTTATAGCTGTGTTGTTTATTTTGAACATTCCACCGGGCTGAGTCCTACCAGGTTCTTCATTGCCTGGTTTCAGCATGTGCTGGAAGGTGCTTCCAGGTATTTTCCCAGGAGAACTTTTAATATTAAAAATAAAAAAGGGGGGGGGAATGGCAAATAATTAAGAGACAATGAGAAAAGCACAATCTTTATTATAATTATTATTATTCTTTTTTTTTTCCGATACGGGTACTAGGCATGTCAAAAACAATTTTGTACAAGGCCTTTCATATTGCATCGCTGGACTTTTTTTCCTTCCTAGGTCAATCCACAGACATTTGTATTTTTGTTAGCTTGGAAATAGCTCAGAAGTAAAAACGAACAAACAATTAAACCTCAGGCAGTTGCTTTCATGGTTGGGCGTGGTGTATGCACAGAAGGAAATAACTTTCCAGCTATGGAGTTGTTGCTGTCTCCTGTTCCCCAGTTTTATTGATCAGATCTTAGCAATTTCCTTTTCCACAGAGGTTTTGTGACACAGTAGACTTTCTGTGTGATTAGGTACAGCTTATCTGATCCTTCATTTCTGGGCTGAGGAACAATGCAGGTTTTGCCATTTTAACTTCTTCCTGCTGAAGAAATGTGAAGTGCTTACTTGGGAGACCAGAAATGACACAGTATTTAATTCTTTCAAGCTTAGTTTTCAAGCTGCTGCTACAGAAGAAGAGTGTGAAGCCTCTGTTTGTTTTCTGAATCCCACTTTGATTTCTTATGACTGATCATCCTGCAAGTGACATCCTATCCCATGAAACAAGCTAATACCATTAGCTCATTGCTACATTCAACCTTATATGTTGAATTGTGGAAATGAACTAAAGGCCTTGGTTTGTTTTTATGGGGCTTTCTTTCCTCCCCAAAATAGTTTAAATATAAGCACAAAAACACAATACCATTTGAAATTATTTCAGTTTACTAAATGTTATAGATCAGAGGTGAGTGAACATTTTATAAGCTTGCTGAAAGAAGCACTAGGGCTGGATATTCAGGAAACATAGTTTATCCAAACTTCATCAAATAATTCTACAAACCCTGTATATGCCCAACAGCACTGTTCTACAATGAGTGTCAAGAGTGAGTTTTTTCAGGGCGGCCCCATCTTTGAGACAAAATCCATTGCATATTGAGAGAATTTGTTACTCTTTGCTCTATCGGAAGTTTTGTTCTCCATAGGTGTGAGCCTGAGTGCATTATAGTAGAGCAGTGCATTATCTGTTTTTGCTGGCAGAGGATTGTAGGAGGCCGTTGCAGCTGAAAATGGAACTCGAGAGGGCCGTGTGCACCCCTCACAAGCTCCATTTTTGCTGGCAGAGGTTGCAGGAGGCCATCATAGCCAGAAATGGAGCTTGGGAGCCTGTTTTTGCTGGCAGAGTGCTCAGCAGCCCCAACACGAGTGACATCGAGCTGGCCATGCCCAACCTGGTCACACTCAATCTGGCCCCTCGAGTCAAACACAACCCTGATGTGGCCTTTGAGTTTGACACCCCTGTGGTAGAGTCAAAATAACCTCTTAAGGTCCCCAAGACAAATGTGAATCAGATTGAATGGGATTATCACTTGTATTTCTATCTTGAGAGATAACTGGATATAGTAATGAATCAATGAAAAAATTAGTCTGGCAGATTCCTCAGAGGGATGCATGGATACCCATACCAATACATATGCAAACACACTTATACACACTGGCTAAAGGCATAGATATTTTTTGTAAATATTTGACCTTTACATTGGGCTTCTTGGTCTTGAGGAATTTACTATATCTTCTGACAGAATACAGGCTATAAGATGAAAGACATTTGGGTCATCTTCTCATTAGAAGCAGCAGCATATGTGGTCACCCATATATACTTCCATTTAACTCTGATATGTATTTGATAAACACATGATTTTTTCATAGGGTCAATCCAACGAACATCTTTTGTTCTGGAACATTGGAGTGAATTTTATTTCTAGGCCCTATGTTTTCTTTTTCAAAACTTTTTGATTTTTGGGGGGATGGAACTGCTGAGCGTATGCTTGGACTTTCTGATCTCTTTTTTGGAATGGGTGAAGGATACTTTCCTAGTTGCATAAAGCATGATAGGTATGGTATCCATATATCTTGTTTTCTGTGTGTGCGTGTTTTTGGAGTGATGACATTGCCATCAATTCACTGTTATAACATTGAACTGCTACTTGTGGCTGAACAGCCCACTCAATGGAAACCTTCTGAAGCCAATTTATTGAAGAGGCCTTACCTAAATATTAAATAAAGTAGCCATGAGAGGCATATATCATATGATATTTGAACTGCATAGATAGTAGCCTTCATAAATATTGCCAATTTTTGTTCCATTTGCAAGATTTGGAGGTCTGGTTATACATCTTTTCACCCTATAACATTAATTTATGGCTGAGTTCCATTCAGCACTGCATTGTCCTGATATTAGCAATATTTTTGAGTTTGCTATAACATGTTATGGCTTAAATGGTACACTTATAAAAGGAAACAAATGACAAGCAAAAACTGTAAATTGAATATTTTGTGGTATGTACAACACAAATTAATTTTACACAGAGGTTTCTAGGAAAATGGAATTCTGATTCATACTATTTGAAGAAATAAAATATATTTTACCAAATCATAAAGACTATTTCATTCTTTTTCATTGACAAATCAAAGCTGCAGCTATCTTTGTTTGGAAAACTTTGGAAGACTATCTAATATAGAAGGTAATATTCTGGTCTGGAATACCAGATGGAAGGGCACCACAGAGCAAGCCTCACATCTTCTTTGTTACTTTTGTAACAAAAGTGTGCTTTCATGGCCTTGGCCAGGGTAGCTAGGATCCAAAAGATTTTGCAGTTCTTCTGCAGAATAATGGAGTTGTCCTGTCATTGTGAAAGGACAAGAAAGAGGCCAGAACAAAGAAAATTCTTCTGTTTATCTGACATGCACAAAGGTACATAGATGTGGATAGATGCACAAAATGCAAACTGTTTTAGTAGTGGCATCATTTATTTTCCACTTATTGGAAGAATTGAAAGACAGTTACATTAAAAACAAAGAAAACAAAATAAAAATAAAATCACACATAAAATCACTGCAACCCCCATTCCCACCCCACCTCTTAAATGTTACTGTCCCCAACATTGGGAAATTAGTGGCTTGTCTATCACGGCTTTTCTTTTCATATGCCAAGCTGAATTGTTCTAGACATCAACTTTTCCTAGCAAATACATGATACAAATTTAAGAAACCAGATGAAAGTTTTATAAACCTTGGCTAAGGTTGAGATACTTCTGCCTTTTCTAAGGACACCAATTAAGGGGAATGGCACCTCTGGTTTCCAATCTGTTGTGGTCTAGAAATGTGTGGAAGAACTCTGGTCTTCCCAGTTGTTATTGAATTGATCTTCCAGCAAATGGTTAATGATGAACTCTGCAGTTCCCCAAGATTTGGACAGCACTGCTCCCAACCTATAGTCTAAAACTGTAAGTTTTCAAAAGAAGGAAGGGGCTATTTTCCCTTCCAGGAATAAGCTATTCCATAGAAGGGGAGGTTTCCAGAGAATACCTGAGCCCACTCTTACTAGATTTCCTGATCCATGAGGACATATTGACTGGTTTGTGATGACTTCCAGTGAAGTGAAAAAGACCAACATCAACATTTTTCATGGGTGCATTATGGCTAAAAAGACAGATGAGATCTGGAATGCTGAAATTTTCTCTGGAAAAAAGATCTGGAGATTGCCCATTTGCACTCTGAATATCTGATTTTTGTGAGCAGGTAGCAGAAATTTTTGCAACCCACTTGCAATCAGCTGGGAATCCCAGTTTCCATTGTGCTCTGAGCTACTTAATCGTTATCGGGGTTGGATAGTTTTCCTTTTGGATATGCAAAAGATGTAATGGCTTATTTGTAATATTTATGTTACTATTTTTGACATCTGAATAAGGGGTTACTTTGGGTAATATTTAATTGTTTTAATTCTTTTTAAAATGTCTAATTGTTAAGAGGGGGATGAGGGGAGCTTAGACTAAATGGAAAGGGCTTATATACTCACGTTATTTAATATGTTTATTCAGTTTTATTGGATCTTTGCTGATTAAAAAGGTTATCATTTTCTTTTTTAAATGTATTTTTGTGCACCTGCAGGAGCAGTAGGAAAGAATTTTGGCAACCCAGAGCTTTCCAAGAGAGTCCCACATTAAGAAACCACATAGTCTTGAACTGGAGGGAGGAGAAGGGGAAAAAGATCAGGTTGCCATACTCTAGAATTTCTCAGAATGTATCTAGTTGCTTAGAAGGTTATGGCTTTAGTTTGGCAAGATTCTGTCAATTAGGTGCAACAAAATAAAGGATTGGACTCAATTGAAATTCTCAGTGTCGTCTGTAGACTTGGGCAAGACAAGATAATTTAACCCTTAACAAATGATTGTCTCATTTAATGACTTCAGATACATGCTGAGGTAAAAAAACTACCTCTGACACCAATCCTTCATTTACAACCTTTGCAGCATCCCATGGTCCTGTGATCACCATTTATGTATCACAACTGGCTTCCAACAAGCAAAGTTAATGAAGGACAAGGAACTAAAATGGAAAGTTATGGTCACACAATTGCCCTACCTTTGGTATAAGAGGAAGGGAAAAGGAAACATGGTCAGACTTTCAAGATTTTTTTTAAAATTATCCAGTATAATAACACTAGTATTTCTTGTGTGCCTATTTTCTATTTTCATGTTGGGCTGACAAGACCTCATTCTTTCCATCAAAACTGTTTCATATTATTCAGTGAAAATTGAGGTTCCTGTAACTCAGGGCTGTCAAACTTGTGGCCCGCAGGCTGGATGCGTCATGCTCATGCTCGGTTTAGCAAAAAGTTGCAATATATCATGTGATGCCATCATGATGATGCTAGTTTGACACTCCTGTAACTGTAACTGATCCTTCCCAGCATGGTTGAAGCTTCATTTATGAGTATGGTTCCCTCACCCTTCTCAGGGTTACTATCAACCCCCAGGCAATAGGAATGATGAGATCTGCATTTGATTCAGGTTGACTCAGCCTTCCATCCTTCCAAGGTCAGTAAAATGAGGACTCAGATTGTTGGGGGCAATATGCTGTCTCTGTAAACTGCTTAGAGAGAGCTGTAAAGCACTGTAAAGTAGTATATACTGTAAGTCTAAGTGCCATTGTATTTGTATTAAGCTGTTCCACAGCCTTGGTACTCAGATACTTTTGAGGTAATAGCCTTTCACATATGCCTGAAGGTAAATAAAAGTTTTGATGTGTTTGATATAGGCACATCTAGCTTTCTGAAAATCAGTCTCTCTCTTTTTGTATTTATGAGATGTTAGCAATCTTTATAAATGTGAAAAGGGAAAAGCATTTCTGCCAAATGCAAAATTGTAGGAACTGTCCAAAGTGTACTTTTGGCATGGATTTCTAAAAGACTAAAAATCCTGTACATTTTTGAAAGAACAGGAAGCATATCTGTCCAGAAGAAGTCACAAACAGGTTAATAGTCTATTTCCTTTCCAAAGGGAATTGCTTTTTCCTGAAAATGTACAACTGACAGCTTCAAAGAACATCAGTTTAAGCATGCTATGCTGGCTCACCTTAATGTTTGTTTGAGATATCATCCCACTCTATAAATGCATATAAAAGAACACACACACAACCACACACACACCCTTGCACTCAGAGGCCAGAAATCTTAGGAAGCCCTGGAGACTTAGGAAAAAAAAATAAACCTATCACATGTTTCAAAACCTTGGTCTAGCTTCAGCTAAACAATTTGGCACCAATTAGAAGGGAATATTTGTAGCTCAGGTTTGAACTGTGAGGTCTTTGGTGCTGTTTGAGCTTGAGGGTTTTCTTACAGATGTTTCATTACCAAACTAAGTAACATCATCAGTGCCAGAAGGGAGTGAAGTTTATAAAATAAGAGCAAATCTCATTCCCTTCTAGCACTGATGTTACTTAGTTTGGTAATGAAACATCTCCAAGAAAACAGCCAAGCCTTAGAGAGCACCAAAGACCCCACAGTTCATTCCCTTCTAATTGGCACCAAATTGTTTAGCTGAAGCTACCCTAAGATTTTGAAATATGTGATTGGGATCCAGTAACTGATAATTACTGATAGTTAACATTATATCAATAAACACTATCTGGAAAAGTCCTAGATGTAACAAATTAGTAAGCTAATAAACAGTCTCTTTCTCCCTGATTTTCAAGGAGCCCTTATACTGCTGAGGCATCTTCTAAAGACCATCATTTTCCCAGGTCTTCCTAATGTGAACGGGAAAGATGGTTATTTATTGGATTCATTTCAGTTCATAAAATCTTCCCCTCTGATTCATTTTAATGTGTATGTTTTCCACTAATTGGTTAAACATAGTGGTTTTATTGGAGTTCTAACATCTTATGGTAAGCTAATTGAAAATATTTGAGACGTACCATAAACTGTTTTTTTTAAATAAATAGGAAAGAAATCACAATACCTATCTTATTCATGCATATACCCCTCTCTGTGTATTTGTGCATGGCAGCATGAACAGCCAGTAGAGGAGCAAATGATATCATTACATCATTGTACAAATGAGGCATAATTCACACCCTTTGCCTGATGACACTGTTACATATAATGTCAATATAGTTTCTCTGGATTGCTCATGCCTGAGAAGGGAGGGGGGAGAAGATGAAGATGAAGGAGGAGAAAGAAGAAAAAAAAAGAAGCAGGAGGAGGAGGAAGAGGAGGAGGAGGAGGAAGTGTTTGTAGCAATTGTTTTTTTCCTCAAAGAAAGTAAAACTACTTTCTGATCATGCATCTCCACTTTTCCAAATCCTCACTTTCCAGAAGTCAGTGAAAATCTTATTTTAGAAGACCCAATAAATATAATACTCAGTACTGTTGTTATCAATTGCTGTTTACAATGCCTTAAAATGCTCTTTGAGTGCTTTTAAACTGTTGATTTATGCTTTCTCTTTGGTTTTTAGCTTTTAAGATTTAACTACTACTTCTGAGAGCCTCTAGAACTCTATGGAGAATGAACTATGACTCATACTACATAAAATAAATATAGTATAAGCAACCTAGAAGTTATGATTGGACCACAATCTTGATCTTGTATGAGATATTGAGTATAATCTATGATAAATACATTCTTCTAAGTATGTCCTATTTATATTATGTATATCCTACTGAGCAAAACCATGGAAATGGTACAGAATTGGGGCAGTAAATCTATAGGCTAGGAAGGAATTTGAATAAACTGTATGGGGTGACACGTTATAGTTATATGCTGACTGTGCACGGTCCCTTTTTGTTTATACTTTTCTCTAGCTGTCTGCATCATCCCAGCTTGGTTTCTCGGTATCCATTCAGTGTGTTCACTTCAAATCTAGTAGTATAGTGAAACAGAAATCTCTTACCTGGCCCAAGAGTTCAGCACCATTTCACTTGCAATGATAAATTAATCAGACTATGCCTGCTAGGAACTTCATCACTAATCAATAAAATTCATATCACATGCCAGATACATCACTATGAATACAGAGTGTGTTTTACATTCATACATTTTTCACACCCAAAGGATCCCTTTTGCCTCTTTTTATCCTGGAGAAACCGTTGAAATAATTAGGTCTAAGTGAATCCCTGCATAAAAATGGGGAAAAATATTAAAAGTTCAAGAGAAGCTTACTACTAACTTATAGAATTCACTTTTTAGAATGTTTATGACAACAACAAAGTGGCAAGCTGGCAGCTGAATTGTGGTGAATAAAAATGCTCACCACTACAAATACTAGTGTTGTGCAGTATATGAAATTTTTCAAGCATGATCTTTTGTGGCCCTCCTACCAGCCTCTTGGGTAACCCTAGAATTGTGCAAAGCCCCAGTTGAGAGGGCTGACTTGAACAATTTGTGTGCATGTAGAATAATACCAGAAAACTATTCAACTATTACAAAGTCTGCACTACTATTACTGTTAATCTTCTCATCACTTCTTATCACCCATCCCCTCCCACTTGTATGACTAACTTTGTCACTTGTATCCTTACGATTTATATTGACTGTTTCCTAGTATGATTTGATTGCTTATTATACCCTATGACTATCATTAAGTGTTGTACCTTATGATTCTTGACTCTTGATGAATGTATCTTTTCTTTTATGTATACTGAGAGTATTCGCACCAAGACAAATTCCTTGTGTGTCCAATCACACTTGGCCAATAAAGAATTCTATTCTATTCTAAAAAAACCCACTCTACCTTCATCTCCCAATGGTATAAATATAATAACTTTGGGGGTACAAATGTTGAAGTACTTTCAGATAACGTATTTCATCTTTCCCTAACCTAATTTACTTGGCGCAATGGCGCAGCAGTTAGAATGCAGTACAGTAGGCCAGGGGTCACCAACATTTTGGATCTCAGGGACCACCAAATGTATAATTTTAAATCCCAAGGACAGAGACCCTCGGAAAATCCCAAAAAAAGTCTGCAGGAAAATTACCCACCCCATTTTCCTACTGATCGATCATTCTTTATTTGGGATCTCAGGATACTGTCTCCAGCTCCGTTCTCAGGGGGAGAGAGGGAGAGAGAAACTTTGGCTTCATGCAAGGAAAGCAGCAGAAGCAGCAGAAGTCTTTCTTTCTCTCCCCCAAACTCCACTAGAAATGAGTCTTTGTGAGACTTGTCATGCTGGCACAGCTTCTTGGAGCAGGATGCCTTGCAGGGTCCCAAAGACTCATTTCTGGCAGAGTTTGGGGGAGAGAAAGACAGACTTTTGCTGCTTTCCTTGCATGCAGCCAAAAGCAGAAGAACAAAGAAGCAGAAAGAAGCAGCCCGGTGGCCAGGCCAGGCATGTGGGGCGCATGGGAGAAGTTCCCCCCTCCACCCTTTCCCCCCTCCCCTCACTACCTTGTGTTGTTCGCAATGCAAGCAATGCAAGCCTTGTGTTCCCGCACACCCTGGATTAGTTAGTTAGTTTACTTTATTGTCATTGCACCTCATACAACGAAATCAAACACCATCTTCAGTGCACATCATAACCATGAAAATAAACACAAACACACATCTTTCACACTCCACATTAATTGCTTGGGGGTGCTTTGGGGGTGACATTTCTCTGCGGACCACCAAAATTTTCTCATGGACCACCAGTGGTCCCTGGCCCACTGGTTGGCAACCACTGCTGTAGGCTACTTCTGCTGCTTGCCATCTGCCTGCAATTTGGCAGTTCAAATCTCACTAGGCTCAAGGTTGACTTAGCTTCCATCCTTCCCAGGTCAGTAAAATGAGGACCCAGATTATTGGGGGTGGGTATATGCTGACTCTGTAAACTGTTTAGAGAGGGCTGTAAAGCACTGTGAAGTGGTATATAAGTCTAAGTGCTATTGCTATTGCTACTTTAGTTGTCAGGAACTTATAACTTCCATATTTTGGTGTTCTTAAAATTTGATGAAAGGCTAATATATACTTATAAAGGATAATAGGAAAGTAAAAATATAACAGATGCACCCATTACGATATGCCATCAGCTAATAAATTCATTTTGACATGAGGGACAATCCTTAGATATCTAAGGATTCAAAATAATCACCTTTCAAAAATAATCAACCTTAAAATGCGGAATCTTGCCTTCTAGAAAAGATTAATTCAAATCTTTTAGAATTCTACCATTTTTATATAAAAATGATATAGGCAAAGAGCTACAACAATATTCTTGACATCAGGGATACTTAACTCAGAATTTATAGGTCAAAAGCTTAAAAGCTTAATTGAAGCAACTTTAGAAAAAGACTGTATTTCTAACTAATTTAGTTGTGTCAGTCAAATATGATTTATTTACTGACATCAGTCATATCTATAGCAGAATTTTCTCTCTCTTCTTTTTATTTTTAATGACTTCCGCTCCCTTCATTAATCTGGTTTTGAATTATTTTTAATATGTCTTCTTGGCCTGAAAGCAAATCAAAGCATTTTAAAGAAATAGCCCAAGGTGAATAACAGGAGTCAAACCAAGCTTTGCTCCTGCATTTTGACAGAGAGTTCCTACTTCAGTCCTAGGAGGAAGAATTCAGCCTAACCAGCAAATGGCTCATAAAATGCTGCACCCCCCACAGAACTTGGAATTAAGACTCATTAAGTTAATGAGAATTAAGAAGGTACTACAGAGAGTGATTAATTTGGCACAAGAAACCATTGGTTACCCCCTAACACCACTGGACGACATCGCCAGGTCTCATTGCTTCAGCAGAGTAAGGAAGATACTTAGTGACGATTCACATCCTGGTCTCTCTTTTCTCACTTTTACCATTGGGCAGAAGACACAGAAACATAACCAGCCAGTTTAAAAACAGCTTTTATCCATGGGCTGTCAGACTCCTAAATACAACTACAATCACTTCACACATACATGGAAACATATGACTGACTGGTTTATCTCTAACTACTTGTATAACAACCACTTTCTATATTATTCATGTTGTATTGTACTTTTGTTATGGATAGCACCAGCAGAAGCAAAAATCAATTTCATTGTATTTATGTATAATGACAATAAAGGTTATTATTATCAAGAACCAACTATTTATTTTTGCATTCTTCTTTTTTTCAGGTGTCCCAATAAATAAATGATATAAATATTTCCTTGGAAAGCAAAAACCTTCCCATCCAACAGCTGCATCTTTTTCTCAAATAAAACCTCTTTCTCTCTTCTTCTCTCCTTTCCAATAATCTATCAATGTCTTAAAAACAGCTTTAGAACAAGCATGGCAGCTTATGGTTGAAAGTGGCTCCTTTGCAACTTTACACTTACTACATGCACATTTATAAAAAAAAGCCTATTCCACTGTTTTCAGATTTTGCAAATGATGCAATGTAAGGAGAGTGGGCTTGATACAATTACTGTTGGATGCATTGACCCCCCACCTACTAAATTGTGTCTGCTGCCTAACGAAGACCAGAATAACAAAGGCCACTCCTTTGGGAAAATCCATGGTAAGTACTTAAAATATTCTTTCCAGTGGTTCTTGAAAGTTCTGTGCCTCTTGATAAATTGCTAGGTGGATGATAGATTGATGACAGAATAACAAACAGATTTCTGTCAACTCTGCTGTCTCATCCTCCCATTTGAGTCTGATATAACTTCCTCCCAATGAAAGAGTTCCATCTGGGTCCATTATCTAAACAGCCACAGCCTTTTCTTGAATGGAAAGATCTCCCCCACTTGGGAACTAGATGGGCAGAAGAGATATCCCCCCCTTCCTCATCATCAATTTTTTTTAAATAAATAGTTCTGGTTTTCCCTTTATAAGTAAGATTACTAGGCCTAAATTTGCTTGCTTGTTTTCTTCTCTCTCTCTTTTCACCTAATGACTCTCAACAGTCTACAAGGATTAAAATAATAGTTACAAGCAATAACCCATGATGTCTGAGGTAAACAATACATCCCAATAATTAAACATGCACACACATATTATCCTCCGAGCTTGTCTAACCTCCTGGCCCAACTTTCCTGGCCCTGCCTAGGGAAACAGCCAGGTCTTCAGAGCCCTGCAAAAACCTAACAGGTTTAGGGTCATCCAAATCTCCAGGGGGAGGCTGTTCTACAGGACAGGTGCTGCCAGACAGAGGATACAACTCCTGAGCCCAACATGCCAACATTTTTTGAAGGAGGGGCTCTGATGTATGCCCTCTCTGCTAGACCTGGTGAGTGAGTGGAAACAATGGAAGAGATGCAGCCCCACAAATAGTCTGGTCCTGCACTTTGAAGGAGGTTTATAGGTGATAAGCAGCACCTTGACTGCACAGAGTAGCCTCCTGGGAGCTCTCATTACCTTCGTGTTACCTGAACGTAATGAGAAACCCCAAAACCTGTAGGTGCTGCTGTATTCTGGACCAGCTGTGGCTTCTGAAAGCCTCTCGGAGATAATTCCACAGAGAGTATATTACTATCATCTAAACAGGAGGTGGCTAAGGCATGACTTAACATAATCAAGGCCTCCTGATGAACTGTAAACCCAGATGGTTAGATGACTTCATGTTTGAACATCCAAATAAAGTTACGTTACCCTGAGAGTAAAATCCTTTTCTGCAGTACTTCCTAACCTACAGGGGCAATGGTCATGTTTGATCAATGAAAAGACTCTGACATAAAGAGTCACAAAATAGCTATCACAGTGGGTGGCATAATGGCCAGTCAAAACCCCCACCTATTTGCTCCATGACATACTGGTAAGATCTCCCTTTCCAGTTTATTTTTGCCTTTTCCTGTATTATCTCACAAAGCACGACTAAGCTCTCAACTATCCATTGTTCTTGTTTACAAGAACACCCCACAGCCTAACTAAATTCCTTTTTAAAAAAAATAAAAATTTAATAATTTTATTAAATGTTTTAAAAACAAGAGTACAGATGAATACAAACTAAAATAAAGAAGGAAAAAAGAAATAAAAGGGTAAGCTAAAGTGCAAAATGAAAAAAAGAAAAAAAGGTAAAAGAAAAAGAAAAAAGAAAGAAAAAATGGTGTCTGCTGTTCTGAATAGCAGTTGTAAGTACAATTGTAGATTTACCTCTTTCTCTAAAGTTTACATTGTGATTCTTCTTTCTATAAACTCTCTTAATGATCAAATTAAATTCCAGTGGTATCCCAGAAGTAAATATGATACCTGAGATGGATATTTGGCCATCTAGTTATTTCTTAAATCAAAAACTCTAGATAAAGGTGAAGGTTAAGGTAAAGGTTTCCCTCGCACATATGTACTAGTCGTTTCTGGCTCTAGGGGGTGGTGCTCATCTCCGTTACAAAGCCGAAGAACCAGCGCTGTCCGAAGGTGTCTCCGTGGTCATGTGGCCGGCATGACTAAACACCAAAGGTGCACAAAGGCGCACAAAGGCGCAAAGGACTCTACCTTGAATCAAGTTAGTGTGGAGTTTGGATCAGTGCTAACTCAGCTGGTGTTTTCTCTAGATATGCCAGAAATTAGACTTAGAATAACTTTATTGTCACTTTGAATGTACACTAATTGGCATACATTAAAATGAAATTTCTCTGCATACAGCTCTCAAAGGGTCTCCACCTCCAATATTCTCTGCGTAAACACGACAAAACAAAGAAAGAAACAAATACATATTATGTATATACCCACATATCCGCCTATATAATATGACACAGAGAAACAACACAGTCTAGTTCGGATGCATACATGTACATGGCAAGGAAAACGAATCTTGAGAATTTACCAGACGGATGGCATAGGGAATGAAGCTGTTACAGAATCTGGTTTGGAATTGAACTGAAGATCCACAGCATACAACCACTCCAAATATCTTTATTATAGTGCTTCTTATCTTATATGAGAGCTTCTTTTTCTAATGTTTAAGTAGTCCTTTCAAAGCTTCCTATTGATTATTTAATTAAGGTGACTGAGAAAGGTAACCTTGAAAAACAACCTAAATTTTTAAACAGTAATGTTTCTGTTGCACTACTCAAATAAATAGAAACTCTACAGCAGGGGTGTCAAACTCACGTCATCACAGCAGCGTCACTTGATATATCGGGGCTTTCTTCCCCTTGGCTAAACCAGGTGTGAGCATGGCCAGTGCGTGACACATCTGTGGGCCAGGAGTTTGACAGCCATGCTCTAAGTTGACCCCAAAACTAACCCGATGTAAATATCTAGGAAGATGAGTGGAGCTTAGCTTCAAATTGCTATTCTGCCATGATCTTCTCTGGATAATATGGGGCTAGTCATACTTCTTTGGGCTGAAGTACTTGATTAATCACAGGAACACTTATGCATTGAAATATAACAGAGACTTGCATAACATTTGCATAAAAAATTAGACAGATTATAGTTTAAATGGAGATACATCTTAGTGGGGAAGTTTAAGTCTAGCGACTTCTTGCTCCTGTCTTCTGAAAAAAAAAATCTTCAATCCAAACCCTGGCTGCTTTGAGACGAAACATTTATTCTGGAATTGCCATGGCTTTCTCATTTAGATTTCAAGTGATTCAGCAAACACTGCCGTTCATTTGTAATTCTCACATGTTTTCTTATTTCTATGGCCATCCTTCATTCCCCAAAAGATTTTTTTAAAAACAATGAAAGAATGTCTTGAGAGATATAAATGTTGTACATGGAGTTTTTTCAAGAATCATTATTTTAATGTTAGTAATGACTTTAGAAGGCAATAGAATAATACTTGACCTACGTGGACAGAAAGTCCTACTTCTGTTCTCATGAATGTAGCTGAATATATTCTGATAATGTGTCAGCTATAGACTTTGAGCCTACAGCTGAACAGCCATGGGGTTTTTTTTTTGCACCTAGAACTGGGCAGCTAGAAGCACCTTTAAATGGAGTAGTCCTTCAAAAAAAGCTTAGTTCTCTGAGAGTCCTTGAAAAAAATGGACGAGGCTCTCAAGTAAAATAAGCAACTTAGTAGGAAGCAAATGTGCTTGAACATAATCACTAAAGTCTGTGAAGCACAGCTTTGTTTAAAACAAGCAAGCCGGCCAGCAAATAACAACCTTTGGTTTAAATAAGTGGTGAAGCCATATTCGTTCATTCTTTTACCACCTATGCCTCCTCTTCCAAATTATATGCTGCCTTTTTTTCCAGAGAAATGGAAAAAAATTATTTGCATAATCCCATGGATCTTCATTGGTCACAAACTACATGTCACGTGGATGTTTTTTATCTTTATGTATGTTTATATGCTGCCGCTTATGTGTCCTACAAAACCCATTGCTACTATTGGTGTGATTTGATAGATGCCATGATCACTGGGAAAATCAATGGATTTCCAGGCTTATGATACCCTCGAATTACAGTCTATGATAAACTCCTGTAGCAAAATTACAAGTAGTCCTTGTCTTATAGCCACGGTTGGGACCAGAATTTCTGTTGCTAAGTAATGCAGAAAATTAAGTGAGTCACATCCAAATTCACGACCTTATTGACCATGGTCATAAAATAAATCACCCATCCCCTTCCACTTGTAATTGTATGACTGTAACATTGTTGCTTGTATCCTTATGAATTTATATTGACTGTTTCCTAGTATGATTTGATTGCTTATTGTACCCTATGACTATCATTAAGTGTTGTACCTTATGATTCTTGACTCTTGACGAATGTATCCTTTCTTGTATGTATACTGAGAGCATTTGCACCAAGACAAATTCCTTGTGTGTCCCATCACACTTGGCCAATAAAGAATTCTAATTCCCTGGGAAAGTTGGAAATGATGATCATGTGACCCTGGGACATTGCAACCATCACTAATATATACTGGTTGCCAAGCTATCAGATTTTGATCATGTGCCTGAGAGGAACCTATGGAAGTTGTTATAGCAATAGCACTTCACTGTGCTTTACAGCCCTCTCTAAGCGGTTTACAGAGTCAGCACATTACCCCCACCAATCTGGGTCCTCATTTTACCGGCTTCAGAAGGATGGAAGGCTGAATCAGCCTTGTGCCTCTGAGAATTGAACTGCTGGCAGTTGGCAGAATTAGCCTGAAATACTGCATTTTAACCACTGTGCCACCACAGCTCTCTAGTAAGTATGACAGTCATAAATAACTTTGTTCAGTGCTTTCATAACTTTGAACGGTTATTAAATAGTTGAAGACTACATATAAGGCATTGCCCTTGTAGAAGACAATTGTAAGAGGACAAAAGTCTACTTTTAGAGCTTCATTGAGAAGAGCCATTCATTCAAAGATGATGTATGCTTTTTTCATTTATTGAAGCACTGTGTGTCCCATGCCCTCTAAAAAGGGTTAGCCTCTATTCTCTTCATCATATCTGCCATTTTGAAGCAGGGATCACTGCTGCAAATGCTCCATATCTTATAAAACAGGGACAGGCCATTTTTAGCTCAGTTCATCTTACTGAAAGACAGTTTCATCATTCCTGATCAAGACCAAGCTGACTGAAGCTGATGAGAGGAGATATTCATCTGGACTGCAAAGTCTACACCAAAAATAAGAATATTTCTTATTCTGTCTTTCAATTAATCCATCAATGCAATGCCCTCTTTTCTACCTCTTGCATCCTTATATCACAGGTAAGCAGCTTCTTCAATATTATGAGGAATTTGCAAAATGCACAATGAACCCAAGGGCTATGTTTAATTTGCATTTTATGCACAAATAATTTGGATGAAAGTAGCAGGTACTAAACCATAGCTAATGAACATGAAGCATTTCTCTGCTGATGCCACACAAGTTGTGAATCTTTTGTCTCTGAGCCTCCTGTATCCTGCTTCATCTTTATAATATGCCTCCTGGTAGCTCTTGTCTCCCAGTTAACAGAAGAGACTAAGATAAGCCATCATTTATAACCCTGAAGCAATCAGTGTCATGAAGTAACTCATAAAACAAACAAGGGCTTAATATCACCTTTACAATACCATGCACAGGTTGTCCTGTCTCCATTTAGTGAACGTTAATTCTATATTCTGATTCTATGTTTGAGAGTTTTCTGTAAAATTGTAAAATAGCTTGATGACTATGGAGATTCTCAGTCATCCAGGCCATGATTGTTTCAAAGAAGCTTGGATGAGAAGTGAAACATCTTCAAAAAAATACCAAAAAGTCCAGTTGCTTCTTGTAAAATAGCATGTTATTGGGAATTATATCTTTTTTTAATGCCTTCAAGTTAATGTTGATTCCTGGTGACTGGCTGGACAAGTCCTTACAAGTTATACAAGTCATATTTTGTCATATTTCTAAAATATTATGTTATATTTTGCAATAAATGCTTTACCTCTAATTTAATAATGGAAATATGAAGATACAAAATTATAAACTCGAGGATCTATGTGTGTTTAGATATCAGTTGAAATGTCCCTATCTATTCATCCAGTCCCTATATATTCATCATGATAAACTTACAGTATGTAACTATGACTAGTACAGCAAAAAGGTGGATTCTAGAAGCTTCTCTAGATTCATATAGGGCATGCCTTGCTCCCAATAACTTCTTATTGTCATTTTAATGAAAATATCCTGAAAATGCTTGTGGTTATTAAGCCCCAAGCCTAACATATGAGGAAGAGTAATTTCATTTGTTGCACCTGCTTTTCAGTTTCCTGCTGTTATTCATAGAAAAGGCCTTGGGCATGAAAGCCTGGCTGGAGTTCACTATAACAACAATTGACCCAAGGAGCAAATATTGGATCAATAATACATGGGAAGAATAAAGTCTTTCAATGAGCGATGACATCTAGCCTGACATCTGTTTCTTGGCTTCCCTACAGCCATGTTGTTGTACATAGAACTCTTCTGGGCTAAGCTGGGTTAGGTTGAGCCAGTGCCTGAATGGAGTTGGGGGAAGGAAAATTTTCCATCTCAGGGAACAGTTTGCTTCAAATGGTGATATACTTGCCAGGCTCTGTTCAGGATGAATGGTGTATGAATGTGACTCTTTGATAATAGCTGCTTGGCATGGAATAGTGACTGGAAATCCTGTGTTACACATTTCAATAAATGTATAGGGTAGCCAATCGCAGACAGAACCACTGTGATGCATGCATTATAATTATGAAATCCATGACTGTGTAATGCAAAACAGTCCTCCTCCCAAGCACTGCTTCTTCTTAAGACCTGCAAAAAAACAACAATGACATTTAAAGATGTTAAAAATATACTCATCAAGATCTTGCTGTGTTCATCAAAATGGCATTATCATGCCACAAATACAGGCCTCTTTCATGCATGTAATGTCATGATACATGTTGTTCTGACTCAAGCCTCGTTCAAATCAAACAAACGCAAAACATAGATAAAAGCAAAACCTTTTAAATGCGTCTCTGTGAATTCTATTCATTCACAGTAAAACACTATTAAAAACTAATTGTCCCAGATAAGAGCAAGACCTGCCAAGGTTGCGCAAGGCTGCCAAGAACACAAGATTAAATTGCAAGGAAATAATCAAAACCAAAAGTCTCCAAACACAAACCAGGATAGTCCGAACTTCCACAAGACTTGAAGTGCAAGAACTTCTTTGCTTCCTGAAAAGATTCCCATCTCTGAGGGCTGGCTTTTACCCCTTAAGGGAGGGGCCATCACCTTGCAGCCTTACTCCCGAGTCACCCATGCTGCTGCAGCTGCTCTTTCCTTTGAGTAGCCCTGCACACACATGCACTGGGCACAGGCTCCTCGGGGTCTTCTGCATCACTGCTGCCAGCCTCCACAAGCTCTGAAGGCAGCACTCCACTCTCTGATAGTCCTGGCCCCATCACACACAGGCCCCTCATCTGAGTCTTTGCTCTCAAGACCTCAGCTGTCGGCACATACTGCCGATGAATCACAACACATGTACATAAAGGTGGGAATTGTTCATGTTTCTGATTTTCTGCTTTTATCATGCTGTCTCGTCCTTGCCACCTTCCTGAAGATGCCACTTGCTAGCATCCATAGCATTCAACATTATGTAACAAGAAAGCATCAAATGTGACACCATAATAAATGACATAGAGATACTGTAAATAGAACTGGTAGTAATATTTTTTGAATCCCACTACTGATGAAGCCAGCGAAAGCTTGAATATCCCCTAAACCAGGGGCATCAAACTTGCGGTGTCACATGATATATCACAACTTTTCCCCCCTTCACTAAAATGGGCATGGGTGTGGCCAGTGTGTGACGCATCCGGTCTGCGGGCTGCAAGTTTGACAGCCCTGCCCAAACCCTGTTTGAGAAAAGTCTACTCTTCTCTACCTTCCTTGTAATCTCTAGGACAGGGGTCTTCAAACTTGACAGTTTTAAGACTTGTGGACTTCAACTCCCAGAATTCCTCCTCCAGTCATGTTAGCTCAGGAATTCTGAGAGTTGAAGTCCACAAGTCTTAATGTTGCCAAGTTTGAAGACCCTTGCTCTAGGAAATGATCTGAAACATCTACTTCAATTTTTGACTATTAGCAGATGGTCTTTGTGTTTAGTTATTTTTAATTCAAAACAGGGATGATTAGCTACCATGGGTTGAAGGTGACTTGTTTTGGCAAACTAAAACTGAAGCTCACTACTGAAGCTCATTATCCCCATTTGGATGAAATCATCAACTGCCTACCTCAAAGGGAGAGAGTACAGATGCTCATAAATTGTTGTGCTGAACTATCTTTTCATTTTGCATAGCTATGAGTCAATAACATTGGTTTGGCCATATCATAACACTGTTGTACGCATTCTTCCCAGATACAAAGCTACAAACCTGATGCCTCTAGGATTGCTTTACTTTAGCAGTTATCTGAGTAGAGAAAGTAATTTGATTGTAGAGAGGAAACTGGGACTGAAATATTGCTTTTAAGTACCTGCAGAGGATGACAGATAGTTGGATGCAAGTTACTACGCTGGTCAGAATATATGTTTCATCCAGATTTCTCTTTTTTCCTCCTGCCTCTGTGCATGTATCTTTGTGTACGTGCATGCCAAACACAGATGCACATCTGACTTAATGTCACTAATTTGGGGATTCTTGTAAAGAATTGGGAGTAGAAAATTTGTAACAAGATGCAATAAATTAGAGAGTGTTGAAAATAAAAACAGCACATCATTAAAATTGAATGCTAAATGGTAAGGATCTAAACATTTTTGCACCACACAGAACTTTTTATGAAGCCAAAATGGAACCCTTAGTTGTGATATTTTTTTTAATATCACATTGATTCAATTAATGGATCTGCTGATGGGCAAAGGAAAAATAAGTGCCTTTTGTGGGTGTGTGGATTTTGGAGTATGTGTGAATATTATATGACCTGTGGAAAATAGTGACATTATAGATTCAAGGTGGGTTTTATATTCAAATTATAGGCGAGCTGAACAAGTGAAAATGTTCCCAGGAGATGATAGCCATCTAAAAAGAGGACAGATCACTTGCTGAAATCAGTAGATAAATTGTTATGTCACCTAAGTGAAGTGAAACCAATTGGATTTTCTTAAAGAAAGGAGGAAACCTGTTAAGAAAATGTAGTAAGTAGTAAGTTTAGTTCTTAAAGGACTATGAAGGCTAAGTATACTTAAGCCAAAAATGACAATGTGAATTTGGAGAAAGGCATCTAATGAGCACTTCTGTCTCTCAGACTGAAGATTTATTTCTACACAAACATGAGCTCACACCATCTGTGCTCTGTACAGAAAGGAAAGTTCTCAGTTTATGCAATAACTGAACCTAACCTGAAAGGGACGGATGAATGGGAGGTGGAGCCTTTGACCTCAAGGTCATCAAAAGGTTGGACCCTGAGCAGTCCAAAATGCAAAATTTGGGTTGTTAACAAGCAGCTTCCTCTTTAATATTTGTCTGCCACCACGGGTGAGAGAGACAGATGACTTTCCTTTGGGGCTGGAAGTTTCACCCGAGGCCACAAGATCTTTTTCCCTTTTCTTAATTCCTCTGGGTAAAAAGAAATTATCTACAAGTGGCATCTCAACATTCTTCACTCATGGTAGTACAACACCTTTGTCTTTTTCCCTCCTAGTTTTTGTATCCTTTCACTAATGGAAAGCTAATCACCATGGGCAACCTGACCACTGCTTTACATAGGCTTAAGATCAGGATTTTAGTCCATTTGAGGATTAAGTAAAGTAACTTCTGCAAAGAACTCATTGAAATATTCAAAAATCTGGAAGGCAGAAAAAATGTCTTCAAAAATGTTTAGCTTTGCTGTAATTCTCATCACATGGAGGCAATATAAGGAGAAGCTCAGTATTGAAATCTGGTTGCTATTATACTACTACTTTGCACTAGTTACTATGCATTGGGCTCAGCCACAAAGGGCTGCCTTCCTTTCAGGATGAGATTCTGGATCTTGTTAGGAACTGTGAGATACAGAATCATAAAATCATGGACTCACATAGTTCAGGGCTGTCAAACTCATGGCCCGCAGGGTGGATGCATCATGCACTGGTCCACGGCCAGTTTAGCAAAAAGAAAAAAAGTCATGATACATCATGTGATGACTGTGATGACACAAATTTGACACCCCAGACATAGATGGAAGGGTAGGAACCCTCATAGGATCTCTGAGAAATGGCTGAAGGTGATGGAGCAGCCATAGTTTCTTCAGTAGGCAGGCAGATCTTCACTGGTTCTTATCCAACTCTGCATAGCTTTGATAAATAAATCTATACCCTCTTCCCTGTAACAGCTCCTAGCAGCCAAGGTTAAGACAGCCAGTGGTGAAGAATTCTGCATTAACTGTTAGAAACATACAGCCATGAGACAATCTCCTACGGCTGGTCTTCCAACAGGCCGCCCCCACTGCTGGGATGAGGAGCCACTTAGATGGTTCCGCCCCAGACGCCTGATGGACCCTGAGAGGTTCCAGGCAGAACTGGGGTCTTTTCCCTCTTCCCTTGCCCACAGCTCTGCTGAGGATCTGGCGGCCGCTTGGCAACAGGCTGCGTCGGATGCCCTCGACAGGGTTGTCCCCATGCGTCCCCTCACACGCCGTGGATCCCGGATGGCTCCTTGGTATACCGAGGAGCTCCGGAGATGGCGTCATCAGAGGGGTTTAGAGAGCAGGTGGAGGTCCACCCACTCCCAATCCGATCGAGCCCAGCTAAGAGCCCATATTAGGACTTACCTGGTAGCTATGAGAGCGGCGAGAAGGTCTTATCTCTCCGCCCTCATAGCGTCTGCAGATAACCGCCCAGCTGCCCTGTTTTGAGCTACCCACTCTCTCCTTCATACGGGGGGGAGGAGCGGACCCATTGCGTGGAAGGGCTGAGGAGCTTGGTCAATATCTGTCAGATAAGATCGCTCGGATTCGGAGCAGGTTGTCCTCTGATTTGCAGTGGTCTGAGGAACGGGATACAAGCAGTCCGGCCGGTGTGATCTGGGATGAGTTCGATCCTGTTTCCGAGGATGAAGTGGACAGGACTATGCGGCAGCTGAGTTCCACCACGTTTGTTGGACCTGTGTCCCTCCTGGTTGGCTTATGCTGCCAGGGAGGCCACCTGCAGTTGGCTCCGGGCAGTTGTCAATGCTTATTTATTTATTTATTTATTTATTTATTTATTTATTAATTCGACTTATATGCCCCCTCTCCCAAGGGACTGGGCTCACAACTAAAATAGAATACAACAATAAATTACTTAAAAATATATTAAATTAAAGCCGAATTAATATTAGTATTATTATTAAAACCCCAAAATTACATAAACAACCCCAAGGGTCAACACTGCCCAGATTGTAAAAACAGCAGGTTTTTAGCTCGTGGCGGAAGGTGCGGAGATCAGGAGCCAGCCGGAGCTCTGGCGGAAGGAGATTCCATAGAATGGGGGCTGCCACAGAATAGGCCCTCCCCAGGTCCGCCAAGCGACATTGAGCCGCGGAGGGCACCTCGAGGAGACCCGTCTGTCGACCATACGGTGGCGGGTATTTGAGGCTGGGAGAAGTCGTTCTCGTAAATATCCTGGACCCATGCCATGTAGGACTTTGAATGTTAAAACCAAAACCTTGAACCTCACCCGGGAGGCAACGGAAGCCAATGCAAGCCACGCGGAGGGGTGTAACATGGGAGTATCGGGAGGCTCCCATCACAACCCCACGCATTCTGCACCAGCTGAAGCCTCGAGTGGTGCACAAGGGCAGTCCTAGAGGCGTTACAGTAGTCGGAGACAACGGCCTGGTGATCATGCGCAATCAATGCTTCATTAAGAGGGTGTTTTCCCTCCGCCTTGAAGGAGGCGGTGGTGAGACCCCTCCTGAAGAAGCCTGCCCTGGACCCGACTGTGTTAGACAACTTTCGTCCAGTCTCCAACCTTCGCTTTTTGTGAAGGTTGTTGAGAATGTGGTGGCTCAGCAGTTTCCACTTTTCCTGGATGAAGCGACTACCTGGATCTGTATCAATCGGGCTTCCGACCCGGTTACAGCACGGAGACGGCATTGGTCGCGCTGATGGATGATCTCTGGAGGGCTCAGGACAGGGTTTTTCCTCTGTCCTGGTCCTATTAGACCTCTCAGCGGCTTTCGATACCATCGACCATGGTATCCTTTTGCAACACCTCGGGGGGCTGGGAGTGGGGGCACTGTTCTTCAGTGGTTCACCTCCTACCTCTCAGGGCGGTCGCAATCGATGTTGGTGGGGGGGTCGAGGTCGACCCTGAGGGTGCTCTCTTGTGGGGTTCCTCAGGGGTCGGTCCTCTCTCCTCTTCTATTTAACATCTACATGAAGCCGCTGGGTGAGATCATCCGTGGTTTTGGGGTGAGATTCCATCAGTACGCAGATGACACCCAGCTGTACATCTCCACCCCAAACCAGATCAGTGATGCCCTCTCCCTGATGACCCAGTGTTTGGATGCCGGATTTGGATGACATGCTGACTCAACAGCCAAGACTGGTGGCTGTGCATACCTGGCATCTCGGCCGGTCAGGAATATCCATCTTCGGCCATAGGGGAGAGGTGTTGCCCCCTGTGGATAGGGCGCGGAATCTGGGGTCCTCCTGGATGTACAGCTCCGGTTGGAGGAGCAGGTGGGGCCATTGCCAGGGGGACCTTTGCCCAGCTCTGCCTTGTTCGTCAGCTTTGCCCATTTCTGGACCGAGATGCCCTGCGCGCAGTCACTCACACCCTTGTTACCTCTAGACTGACTACTGCAATGCTCTCTATTTAGGACTGCCCTTGCATACCACCCAGAGCAGCTGGTGCAAAATGCGGCGGCGGGTGGATGGGAGTTTCCGATTCTCCCATGTTACCCTCCTCTCGCTGCCTGCATTGGTTGCCAGTTGCACTCGGGTGAGATTCAAGGTTTTGGTTTTAACATACAAAGTCCTTTACGACATGGGTCCTCAATATTTAAGGGCGTCTGCCGATATCGAGTGCCAGCCGCCCTGTGCGAGCACATAGGCAAGGACTCCTTGGGGTCCCGTCGGCAAGCCAATGTCGGCTGGCGGTCCCCCGGCGAGCCTATTCTGTCGCGCCCCTGACCTCTGGAACCACTGCCTGGGGCTCCTGGCCCCTGACCTCCGCTTCGCCACACATGATTTGAAGAGCTGGTTGTTTGACGAATCCAGGCTGTGACCCCTCCTTTGGGTTTCTTAATTATTTTAATCACTGTAAATTTTAGTTTTTGTATTTTTGGGCTTGTGAAATTAGTTTAATTTCTTTTTAAGTATTTATTGTTGTTGTTTTTAGTTGTGCGCTGCCCCGAGTCTTCGGAGATGGGGTGGCATACAAGTCCAATAAATAAATAAATAAATAAATAAATAAATAAATAAATAAATAAATAAATAAATAAATATATTTTAAGCAGTTTATGGCTATTCATCTTCAAATCAAATCTGATAGCTTGATTTGACTATATGGTTCAAGCTCTTCATTTACAAAACCAGCTTCATTAGCTCCCTTTCTACATCTGATAACACTATAGCAATGTTTACCAGTCTACTACTGGGACTCCAATCCCAAAGTCCCACCCAGAAAAGGGAAAAAGCTAGCCTATGCTGGCTGGATATTCTGGGAGCTCTAATCTGAAAAACTCTGGAGGATGTTGGTCCTGGATTAGGGAAGATTATTCTACAGAAACAAATGGCACCTATAACCACAATTCAATGGAAAGTCTGTTCGTATATGGCCCATATGCAATACGGGAGCCACACAATGAAATATCATCATTTACATATGAAATAACTCAGGTTTTCAAGCGCCATTCTACCTAATATCCAGGCATGGGGGAAATCTGATTCTAATTAAAGCTGTTACTTGTGTCTCACATTAAAAGGTTTCCAATGGAACCAAATATGTATATAGTATACATATGTGCACACAAATACATACATGCGCAGAGAGATGGGTCTAGACCTTTTAACTAGACCCTAAGGCAAAGTCATTTTTGGTGTTCCCTATAGTTTGGTTTGTCTTCCAATTAGGTTAGGATTTTCAAAAAGGCATCTGCTACTTTCTTCCTCTTTTTAAAGTGTTTTTCAATCCTGGATATTTTTTTTTCTATTCTCTAACATTTTCATGCTATTTACCCAGTAAATATTTTAATTACATCAACACCTATTGTTGCCAGATTGCAACCATTCTGTGAAATTATAGATGTGCCAGCTCATGGAGTTCACTGTTACGTTTTTTTAACTGCATATTTGATCCCCACCACCACCACAAAAATGGTATTTATAGACTGGTGCCTATAGATTGACTTAAGACTGGAGCAAGTTCCGCATGCAGAACATTGTAAAAGAAAGCAAAACAGAAGTCATTACTTTGATAAAGGCATCCATTTTCAATGTGATCACAATCTGTGATCTTTACTCTTCCAGCTTTCACTGCCAGACAAAGTATTTGCACAACATTGTTTCTTGTAAATATATTAATTAAGAATCCATCACATCTGGTAGAATATATTTTGGCTTAGATGAAAGGAAAGATTAGGATAAGATTTAGAGATATATCAAAATAGCAAACTGCACTTTCAATCTGGAATTCTAAAAGGATTAATGCTAAAGGCCTGAGCTGTCTGACAGCTACTTAATTTAACATATCATACTGCTAATTAACTCTTGAGTGTTAGGATAGTACATACCAGTATGCAAACAGTCGTGCCTGCAGATTCACAAATAGGATGTAGGAAGCTTGCATGTTCATCAGCTTTGGTATACCTGTGTCTGTTTCACAATTACTGAAAACACTAAGTTACAACAGAAAGTAGTTTAATCTGTCTCAGCGATTTTATATTATAGGAGAACTCCTTACTTGCAACTTGTATAAATGTCATGTGCAAAGGATTAATGCACAATAAAGGATTAATGAGTGTAATTACTTCCAAAGGAAAGGCAGGCATGTTAAGGATTTAAGAGTTGATTGGCAATATCTGTATCTTTAGAGAACTTACCCATTATTATGGAGGTGCCTTCCTATATTTTAGTTTTGGCATAACAATTACTGTAATGAGAGAATCAACTCCACAAGAAGTGTGGAGAATTCCAGCCCAAGTATCCATTTTGGTAGAGGAAGAAGGGATCAACAATGTTGATGCTATGAAAACAATCATGAAATATTGGAGACATCTCACTTATGTTCCCACTGCCTCTTTTTCAATGTTACATTCTTATTGGGTGTTGAATGCTGTCACAATGTCTTGAAGCCTGAATGATGCAGAGCATGGGAAAATCATGTAACATTGCACATTTCCTATGTTCAACACACTCTGGGATCCAAAGCTTTGATGCAAATCCCACCACAAATATAAAATTCCCTGTTATTTCCATCATCTTGATTGAGTTACACACAGAGGAGGTTCATAGAGAGACTTGGCCAGAGTGTAAAAGCACAGCAGCATCTGGAAGCAGCATCTGTATCTGTTTTAGACTGAATACCAATGGATCCCCTGAAATGACTGTGTGTAAAGTGAAGGAAAACTCATCAACAATGCTTGTCTGGACATTGCAACTCAAGGTTCTTTGGCACCTTGAACCTGGGGTTACTTCTAGACTGAAGACTAGAGTACACTGATTCAGGACAGCAGATACTAACAAAACTGTAAAGGACCAGCAATGATCTTAAGGTTCATTACCACAATATGTGTGACAAGTCAGTTGGAAGGAGGACCATTCGTTATACATTAGAGATGATCTCAATTCAACACCAAAATGTCAGACCTTTGAATTTAATATTTAAACACCAGAACTGTAATCCTTCCTGGAAAGTACATCCTTTTAAACTCAGTGGACAGCAGTGTGCATATATATATATGTTGTGGCTCTGCCTCGTGAGCCTGTGCTGACAGAGGAAGAGGACCTGGATGATGATGAAGAAGGAGAGGAGGAACGAGCAAGGCCTCCCTCACCAGGGCCTTCCTCCCCAGGATCTCCCTCCTTGGCAAGGTCTCCCTCCCCAGGACTTTCCTCCTCCTTGGCAAGGTCTCCCTCCCCAGGACCTTCCTCTCTGGCAATGCCTCAGGTTTCCCTCGAAAGCCAAGAGGAACTGCCTGAGAGACGTGTAGCAGTAAAGCCACGACACAGAGAAAGAGGAGGAAGGTTCCTGGCTTGATCCCAGGCAACGTCGGAGGGAGAAACGTCAGCAGCAACGTAGGGGGCGTGGGAGGGCCAGAGATTGAGCTGGACCACACCCCACCAGGTATAAAAGTGGGTGTGGCTACGCTGCAGACTCTGTTCGTGACAAAGTGTCATCTGCATCGGAAGTTTCTGTCTGTGTGTTTGATTTTTGGACTCTGTAAGGAAAGCAATTCTTCTGTGAGTACTATATTCATTCTGGAATTTGGCATTGAGAACTTGGGTGACTGCCAACGCTCTTGTCGGAGAGATAACGGGGATTTTGGCGTCAGGCCAGCGTGACTCCTCTGCATGAGCTAACGCTCCTTGCCTGCAAGGGAAGGGAAGGTAAAACGAAACAGGCCAGCGTGACTTTCTGTGTTGGTTCACGTACCTTAGCTTCTGGGGAAGTGAAGGTGAGACAGAACATATATATATATATATTATCTTATGATCTAAATCTGCCAGCAAAAGCAGATTATTTCACTATAGGGATCTTGTGAATGTGAAAACATGTCTGGATAAATAAATTGGTTTCTAGGAATCTTATATAATTTACAGTTCAGGTCTTCCACCTGAAACTCTCCAGAAATACAGAGCCATTTCAGAACAGGGATATCTCTGTCCCTCCTACCCCACAGAGGTATGAACTGAAGTAAAATTTAATGAAGCTTCTTTCAGGGATGGATGTGTAAATAAAGTATTATTGTTTCATACAGTTTAACTATACAATACCAGTTTGGAGAACACATTTCTGAAAGTTATATCCCGGTCCTGAAAGAAATTGGTTAGAAATATCCAGCCCTTAAATACTTGATACTTATTACACCGAAAAGGAATAACATTCAAAATGCTGTAAATAATTCCAAATTCACCTGTCACCTTTCACTTCTTTTTTCCAATATGTTAAATTGGCCACCAATCAGATCTATCATCAATCTCTTATGAAAGAGGAAGATTACCTAGACTGCTTTTATAGTAAAGCAGGAATGTCAAACTTGATTTCATGGAGGGCCGCATCAAGGTTGTGCTTGACCTTGGGGGGGTTGGGGTAGGTGTGACCAGGGTGGATATGGCCAGCTCAATGTCACTTCTGTCAGGGGTGCCTGTGGTGGCCTGAGTGCACTGCCAGTGAAAATGGGCTCCCGAACTCCATTTTTGCTGACAGAGATACCATGGGCCGTTCCTTCGCTGTTTCCAGAGCAGCCCTGCAGGCCAGATCTAAACCCTGGATCTAGCCCCCACGCCTTGAGTTTGACACCCTGTAGTAAAGGAATGAAAAATTACTCCCCTTCTAGCAAAGCAACAGAGGGAGGCAAGTCACTATGGTGCTTATATATTTAGTTTGAACCACTTCCCATGGATTAAATTGTTCTAGTCCAACAATCTCTACACTGCAGGATTTCTACACCATACAAGGCATAAGGCTTCTTTTTGGGAATCTTTATTCTAAGGGCATTAAATGGCATTCTCTGGAGAAAATAAAGTAACAAAAAGTCTTCATAGATCTTGGAATGGTCATCTTTGCAGCTGAAGTATGAACTTTCCAAGACTGAGTTGCTTAAAATTCAACTATTTCAAGACAAAAAATAATTGCATTAAGCAAATAGCTCCCCAAACATAATAGAACACTTGGTGGTAATGTAATAGACAATTTGTGAACTGGAATGTTCAGGAAATAATAATGAAGTTCACATGTTCTTTTTGAGAATTAGCGTGCTTTTTGTAATTGTCAGGCTTATACGGTTTATTTCAGAGGACAGTCTTTGCTGGGATGTGCTCAGATGAGCTTGCAAAGAGCAAATCAGATTGAAGAATTTTGCAATCCTAAATCCATTGCACTGAGCTGTATAACTCATGACAGAAGGATCCTTTGGAAAATAGGCAGACATGGCAGTATTAAGTTAATATTTCATGCAACTAAATCCATTACTGAGGTTTTTTTAATGTGGTGGTGAAGTTGGGTGTGTTTGTGCATTTACTTAAAAGAACACTCTCCAACACAAACTGTATTACAACCAAAAACAGTCTTTAGAATTTGTTGTATTTGTTGTATTACTGAAAATAATAGTGACATTAAAAGAAACCTAATACTGATGCACATATTTTTCTTCTTTGTAATTTTGTTAGTGCTGCACCTGAATCATAAGTTTCTGAGTAACTGTCTTGCTCTTCACTGGTATACATGTGTAAAGTCAGTAATATTCTATATTTATAAAGTCAGTAAAATTTTCCAATGTGCACAATATCCTAATAATGCCTCTTTAAGAATTCTCTTCCCATTAAACTGTCAGCAGGGAGCTGTACTCTTTATGTTTTCTTCA